>JALAZF010000426.1:2450000-3675000 GCA_022829125.1 Lathyrus tuberosus | reverse complement strand
ACTTGACCTGCTAAAATATTTAAAACTTAGGCCTAACTTGTAGTCTATAGTCGGTTCCCATCTGACAGTCAGTTTTCAAGCACCAATTCTTTTTTGGTAGTCTTTCCTTAACCACCAGTTCTTGTCTGGCAGTTCATCCTCAAGTCTAGTTTGTTACTAGCACTCTGTTTTTAAAGTCCAGTCATAACTGGCATTCTGTCTAATTCCAATCATAATTGGTACTTGAAGTTTGGTTATTGCCAATTTCATTTAAAATTCAGTTGTATCTGACACCAATTCGTTAGAAGCTGGTTATAACCATTGCTTGCGGTCTAAGTCCAGTTGTTGTTGGCACATACAAAGAGTTTGATTACCCTGTCTGTTTTTTTCCTGATGGCTCCTAGAAGATCATATATGAATCTTCACTTGAGAGAGTTTCCTGAAGCTTGAATGTTATACTCGTCAGAAAACTCCAATGATGTTTGTTTCGATTGATTTCTTCGTAAAGAATCATTGTATACCTTGTTTTATGTGGATGATCTTCTCGTAAGAAGACTCATAATCTTGTCTTGTTTTGTATGGATGATCTTTTAATAAGAGGACTCCAGATCGGTCAGCTATGTTCTAAATTTCTTCAGGTCATATCTGAACTTGTTTGATAGATCACTTTGAATATTCCTCAATGTCTTTTCCCCAGCAGTTTGTCATCCCCAGTGAGTCTTCACCCATTCTCTTTAATACCTCTTGTAGATTACAACTACCATGTGACTCCATCAGTCCCCACAGGTCTGTCCGTCATCCATCATTAAAAAATCATGATAGGGTTCATTTCATTTCATGTCATATCCCCAGCAAACCAACAAAAAGTGAGTCCCTCATAAATCCATAGCATTGCATATCATATCGTTTCATCTGCATTCAAGACAAAATTAGAATCTTTTTTATATTTAACTATGTCTCACTGCGATTATACGAATATTAACCATCTTCATATTCTCTCTTCATATTCTCTGGTTGAAGATACTTAAATAGGGACAACTGTCATACCCCAATTTTAACCCTGCATTTTTGAACCAATACAGTTATCATAGCATCTGCATCGCCTGCATAGCATAGCATGCATTTCATCTCGTATAATGCGCAAATTATTAGGCAGAATAAACTGTTGGATTTACAGGCAAATCGGTCAAACTAAAGTCAACTGTGCGTAAAATCAATGGACAAAAAGTTTCAAGATTGAACTTGCAATCATCAGTAATATTAATCTAAGTTTCACGTAGTTTAACCTCGCACGCTCGTTTTAAATTTAGATGACTTTTCGACCACGTTTTGATCTATTCGAGCTTTTTAATCGGGAAAATTTTATTTTGAAATTTGACCAAATACTGTATTTTTACGAGTCGTTTATTTCGCGCTGATCATTTTGGTGTATTCATTTTATTTTTTTGAACATTTAAATATCATTCTGTTTATTCGTTTTTAATCGATTTTATTTTTATTTTTAGTTAATTAATCATTTTAATTCAATCAGATTTTAATTAAAGTGTATTTTAAATAGTTAATTTTATTTTTAATTTATTTATCACATCTTTTTAAATAATATAAAAATTTTGTTTTTATTTCTATTTTGAAAACAACTTCCTCATTAAGTTTTGAAAAGCAAATTTATTTTGTTCTTTGATTTGAAACCTAGAGACAGTAAACAATACATACTTTAAATATTTCACTCTTCATAAGACCACATATTTTCTCTACACAATAACTATAACTCATTTTCTTCATGTAAAAAAAACAACAACTACAACACCATATATCACTCTCATAACTCCACTTCATAAAACTCTTCCATCCTTCACTCAAACAAAGCAAACTACATTATTTTCATACTCCCAAACCACACTTCAAAAACAAACTCCATAAAACTATAAACACATCATGTCATACAACCTTGCTCCTCTTCAAACTCACCTTTTGTTTTCCTTTCATTTTTTCGTGTGCTATTATCTTTTGCGTTTGAGTTTAATATATATTATCTAATGTTATATATATTTTTATTATTAGTTTTCTTTCTTTTTTTCGTTTGAGTTATATATATATATATGGTTCATATCCTATGAGAATGTCATTTTTATGTAAGAACCTGAGAATGTATCTGAATCATTAAATTTTAAAATAAATGGTGGAGATTATGTGATGTTTTTGTTTTTCTCTCTCCTCCATTATTAAAATAAATAATGGATGAGAGAAAAAAAAAACTGACACATAATCTCTACCATTTATTTTAAAATCGAATGCTTCAGATTCATTCTTATGTTCTCACATAAAAATGACATTCTCATATGATATGTTTCCTATATATATATCTATATATATATATAGGGTTCATATCTAATGAGAATGTAATTTTTATGTAAGAATATGAGAATGAATCTGAATTATTAGATTTTAAAATAAATGGTGAAGATTATGTGTGATTTTTGTTTTTCTCTCTCCCCCATTATTAAAATAAATAATAGAGTAGAGAAAAAAACTGACATATAATCTCCACAATTTATTTTAAAATCTAATGGTTAAGATTCATTCTCATGTTCCCACCTAAAAATAATATTCTCATATGATATGTTCCCCTCTCTCTCTCTCTCTCTCTCTCTCTCTATATATATATATATATATATATATATATATATATATATATTATAGTACACTCGTGTAACACATGGATATTATGAAACAATCTGAGAGAGAAATAATGAGAGAGAAGCTCTCCCCTCTCTCTAAAAGTTTTCTTGAAACTTTTGGATTTCCGTCGTAAACCTCGTACCTATTCCGTATCCTTTCATCTTCTTCCTTTTCTCTTTGCTTCTTCGATACAGTTTTCTTCTTCTTTCTTTGAACCTGTGTAGCTCTGTGTTTTTCTCAGTTCCGATCTAGTGAAGCTTAAGTGGTATCTTCGACTTAAATTCCTAGCTTTCGAGTTTAGGGGCCTTGGTATTACTCTAGTCTTTATTTTGGGTCGTTCTGAGAGCTGTTTTCTAGTTACCATTTTCTGTTGGTTTCTGTCTTCTCGATGGTGTCTGTTTTCTGTTAATCTACTTTTTGCTGGCTGATATGGCTTGGGAGAAGGTGCGTAAAAAGTCTAGGAAGACTTGCAGTGGTGGGTTTTCTGTGTGGAAGAAGAATAATGGCAAAGGAGCTGGGATCGGTGAATCTACAACTTCATTCTTCGTAACAGAGTTCCCTGATAAGATGAATGTAAGAGATCTGTTTGAGGTTTTTAAGGTGCATGGTGTTATTTCTGAGGTTTTTATTCCACCTAGAAGGGATATTCGTGGTAAACGCTTCGGATTTGCAAAGTTTAGGAAAGTGTATGACTCTCGTATTCTGGCCTGTAACCTTGATAGCATAACTCTTGAAGGCAAGAAACTCCACGTTAACATACCCAGATTCGGGTTGGAGAAAAATCATACTAATCAGTCTTGTGTTAATCTGAAGAAGAAATCCAACTCCCCGTATTTTGATAGGAGGAACGAGAACCTATTCAATGCTGATAGATCCTTCGCCAACGTGGTAGGTAGTTCAACGAGGGTTGAGGAAAGGTCTAAGGGTGGTACTCGGAGTCTATCCTTAGAGGTTGATTTGGATTACTTGGAGAGGCTTAAGAAAGTGAGAGTGGGCGAAGTTATGGAGGGCGGAAATGCTTTCAACATCCAGAGGATTATTAATGAAGAAGGTTACTTTAACATTAAAGCTACTCCTATGGGTGCATCTCTTTGTTTATTGGAAGAGATTTCGGGAGGAGATATTGAAGACTTCTTGAAGGATGCTAAAGAATGGCTGGATGTTTAGTTTAGAGAAGTTAGAATGTGGACTCCGGAGCTGATCGATAGAGAAAGATTTGTTTGGGTCAAGTGTTTTGGCCTGCCTGGTTGTGTTTGGAGCGACGCGAACTTTCGGTTGATTTCATCAACATTGGGCTCTTTTATTATGTGTGATGAGAATACCAGGAGCAGGTCCCGTCTTGATGTTGCGAGGTTGCTTATCAAATCTAAGTTGGATGTTATTCTGGATTCGAAGGATAGTGTGGTCGTGAACAATTACAGTTCTTCTATCTCTTTCCCTGAAGATTTTTCTTGTGGCCGTGCTGAATACCAGATGGAGGACGATGATGAAGTGATTGATTCAGAGGATTTTGAATCCTCCCATCCGTCTGTCTGTGAAGGCGCGTGGGAATCCAACGATGTGGAAGAGAGTGAGGACTCGAGTGTCTCGAAAAACATGCCTATCTCGAGAGACCATTTTCATTTTGATCACGTGTCAGAAGGAGGATGTAATTTATCTGATAACGTGTCCCTTGTTGGTGAAAGTTTAGGTTCAGGTTCAGCAGGGGGTAGGTCAAAGGAGTACGAAGTAAACAATCAATCTGAACCTAGTATGGAGCCTACACCTGGTAGCAGAGGAGATATCCTAGTTCACCTTGAATTCTGCGACAACGGGGCTAGTTTAGAAGGAACCAACTCTGTTGAGCGTGTGGTTGAGATTGAACCTAATATGTTATACGATAAAGGAGACTTTCAGAATAACTTTACTGATGGTGAGCTTCTTGTGGATTTGGGTCCCACCAATCCTATCTCTGGTCCTCCTGGTGGGCTTATTGGGCCCTCAAACTGGTGCAAGAAAAAAAAGAAAAAGTTACTCCATAAGGTGTACAATTGTATCAATATTCCATACACCCCCTCTTACTTTTCTACCCTTCTGCATTCGGCCTTGAAAGATCTTGACCCTCACCCAAAAGTGAGTCAGGATAGGGTGGCGAACAAGAGAAGATCGATCAGATTAACTCCTAATGAGTCTAACTTATCCCTTCTGTGTTGTGATTCCATCACAGATACAGACGTGGCAAGAGGGAATATGAGATGCCGGAAAGTGCTTGATGAAGTTCCATCTAAAGTGCGTAGATCTTTGAAGAAGTTGGGGCTTGAAGATGACATTGAAGATGGTGAGTTGGATAGTATTTTGAGGAAATTAGACTCTGATGATAAGGTTGCCAGGTCTGGTAAGAAGGTTGTAGCTACAGCTAGATTATGAATATTGTTACCTACAATGTTCGTGGGTGTTGCAGCTATCTGAAGAGAAGAAGAATTTCCCAAACTCTTCTTAGAGGGAATGCTGATATTTTTCTTTTACAAGAAATAAAAGTTCTGGAGATGAGTTCTAATCTGGTTCATAGCTTGTGGAGAAGCCAAAATGTAGAGTGGTCTGGTGTGAATTCTCAGGGCAGATCTGGTGGAATCATTACAATGTGGAATTCTAAGACGATCTCAGCTTGCTCTAGTTTTAGAGGTAACGGTTTTCTGGGCTTCCATCTCGTTTGGAAAAATCAGAAATTGATTGTGGTAAATATTTACTCCCCCTGTGGCATCAATGATAAAAAGAGACTGTGGAGGGACCTGGTTGAAGTTAAGAGCAGGTTTCCTGGTGACAGGTGGATTGTCGGTGGGGAATTCAACGCTGTTAAAAATCGTCATGAAAGGAAAGGAGTTAGTAATGTTAGTAGTATTGAAATGATGTATTTTGGATATTTCATTGAAGAATTGAATCTATCTGATCTCCCGGCTATTGGAAATACATTCACGTGGTTTAATTCCAATGGTAGGAGTAGAAGTAGGCTGGATAGATTTTTGGTGAATGATCTCGCTATATCCCTTTTGTCTTACATGATTATCAAAGACATTCAGAAGAGCATTGAATGAAGTCTGGAAAATAAATCAGGCACATCCAGAAAAACATTGGATTGATTTGTTGACCAAACTCGAAGATATATTAATGACATCCAGAAAAGCGTTGAATGTATTAAAAATAACTTTGAGTGTAAATCCGAAACATTTAGAAAAGCGTTAAATGTACGGGAAATTTTTTTTTAGAAGACTGGCAGAATGATGGCAATATCTGGAAAAACATCAGATAAGCACATCGGAACAAAAGTTACATCTGGAAAAACATCAGATGAGAAAAAGTCATATCCGGGAGAGCATCAGATAGACATGTAAAGAGTTTCTGGAAGAGCATCAGAATAAAAGAGTCATATTCGGAAGAGCATCGGATAGACATGAAGAAAGTTCTGGAAAACCATCAGAACGGGTTTTGGAAAAACTTCAAAACCAAAAGATACATCCGGAAGAACATCGGATAGAAACAGAGAAAAGTTCTGGAAAAGCATCAGAACGGGTTTTGGAAAAACTTCAAAACCAAAAGATACATCCGGAAGAACATCGGATAGAAACAGAGAAAAGTTCTGGAAAAGCATCAGAACGGGTTTTGGAAAAGCTTCAAAACAAAAAGATACATCCGGAATAACATCGGGTAGACACAGAGAAACGTTCTGGAAAAGCATCAGAACAGATAGACATATCCGGAAGAACGTCGGATAGAAACAAAGTTATATCTGGAAGAATATCAGATAAGACATAAAAGTATTGGCGCCATATATTAATTATTTGTATATTATTTCTTATAATTTATTTTGTGATAGACAGAAGTGTAAAAATATAAAGAATATTAGTAGTTGTATGTATGGATGAGTTAAAATGGAAGAGTATATTGACATTCCCGAAAGTAATAATAAAGTGTTTACATTGCAATGCCAAAGTGTCAACAATATATTTTTTCCCATTTATAAAAATAATACCGTTTATTAAAATATTTGTATCAACAATACATTTTTTTACCTATATAAAAATTAATTTTGTTTTAACTCCTGTATTTTAAAATATTTATACCAACAATATATTTTTCCCGTAGATACAAATAAAATTGTTTTTGTTATATATTTGTATGAAATGTCAATAATAAACTTTTTTTCAGTATATAAACTAACACTCATATTTGAAATTTCAAGTATAAATATTTGAATCATTTTTAGAATGAATTGTTGAGTTTGTTAATCTTTTTCATAGATATTTTAATACAAAATAAAATGTATTTAATGAGAGTAATTAATGTCCTGAATAAGATAATTAAAAATAAAATTTATTTAATGATATATTAAAGAAATCATTAATTTTAGTTTTTTCTTATAAATAAAGTAATAATTTTATAGATAGAGAGTACCATTATAGTATTTTCTAATAAATAATCCCAGTAAAATATTTCTCATTTATCAAGTGGTAATTATGAATTGTTGATATATTTTACAATTTTAATGCAATTTAATTATGTAAATTACAATTAATAATATAGATTATGGTGGAAACATGTTTAACTAATTTAAAAATAACACATGTTTTTCGTGTGTAGATTCTTAGCTCATATTTCTCATGCTTTAATTGCACAAAAATTTATAATGAATATTATATTAGTGAACATAGAGTACAAATGATACACAATAATAATAATAACATCTTACCATAAATATAAAATTTAATACCATTGATTATATTTTAATATAATATAATATTTCTAATTCTAAATAATATATATTCTTTTAAAAAAGAAATACTCAGACAATTTTAATTTTAATATGTAAAAAAGATTTTAATATTAGTAAAAAAGAAGTATTTGTAAAAAAGAGTTTAATAGGAAATATAAAGGATTTTAATATTAAACACTTTTTGTTTATTTAGAATTTTAAAGAATTTTAATATTTGTAAAAAAGAGTTTAAAATAAAAAGATTTTAAACATATTTGTAAAAAATAAGATTTTAATATTAAACTCTTTTTGTTTATTTACTAATGATAGAAATATAAAGGATTTATTATTATACAATTCACACAATTAGTAAAAAAGTTAAAAATATAATTTTATAATAATTTAGTTTTGGTGATCATAAAATAATTATGAATGGTTTATATTAGCATATAATTTCAATATCTTTTTACTTATATATTAGCATATGATGTTTTATATTTTGAGAAATATCTAACTAAAGCTGTCCAGTTCTTCACATAAATTAAGAAATATTATAAAAAAAACATGTATTTTTTTATATTATTAGTGACAAATATTTTCTATATATTTTTTTTTATGTAATGATATCATATATAATTATACAAAATATTTTTGATCCTATTAAATTTATGTATTTGATCCTAAAAATATTTTTTTTAAAGAAGATAATAAATTGCTTTCTATAATTTTGATATATATATATATATATATATATATATATATATATATATATAGGGAACGTATCATATGAGAATGCTATTTTTACGTAAAAATATGAGAATGAATCTGAACCATTAGATTTTAAAACAAAAACCACACATAATCTCCATCATTTATTTTAAAATCTAATGATTCAGATTCATTCTCATGTTCTTACATAAAAATGGCATTCTCATAAGATATGAACCCTATATATATATATATATTTAAATAAATAAAATATTTATAAGAATATAAATATTATTTTTTATTTTTCCATTATGTATTATTTTTATCATCAATTCAAAAACAGTATATACTATAGAATAGTAATTGGAAGATTTCAATTAAATAAATTAAAATATTCAAAATTGATAGGTGACACATCTATCTCCTAATTTATTGAGACCACAAATGGTCGGAACATATAGGTGACACGTCTATCCTCTAATTTATTGAGACCACAAATGGTTCGTACATATAGGTGACACGTCTATCCTCTAGTTTCTTGAGACTACAAATGGTATGAATACATAATTTATCTTTAATATTCTAAAATTAATTTCAAACACATATTTTTTTTCTCATACACAAAATGCTTGCACTCTCTTTAATCTCTCTTAAAGAGAAAATAAACTCGTGTTTAGGCACTCGCCAAATTGTTTGACCGAATATGTTTTTGAGCGCGCATTTTGTTCCAAATTATAATAAATAGAAGATATTAAAATAAAGACAAAATTTAAAAATAATAAAGTCTCCACATCATGAAAATTCCAATAAGATAAAATTATTAAATTATTAAATTAAAATATTATTCATATGGAAAACCTATTAAAGCCATCAGCATTTAACTATTTCTATGTTTGAGATCAGGCCAAAAATAAAGTCTCTACATCATGGACATGGACAATAAGCTAATTTCTTTAGAAGATCCAAACCTAAAAAGATAGATTCTTTAGAAGACCCCAACCTAAAAAGATAGATAGATTAAACTATCATGTGGGCCAAATTCAACATAACTCTACCAAATTAAGACTTATAGTCATCTTACCTGAAAAATTCTCACAATTACCAATATTAAACAACAAAGCTAAGAAACAACACAATTGTCAATATTTATCCAAAATAAATGTAGTGCCTAATCAAATGTATGATAAGGAAGAGAAAATATGGTATATGTGCCTCGCCAAAATTACAATCAAAATTTAGCAATAGACCAGAATTGACAGTCAAATAAATATATGATTGAATATATACTCTTAGATATGTATCAGTAAAGACGATATAGTAAAGCCATAAGATCGTAGAAACCTATTTAACCAATAAATATTTATCAACCTCAACAAATAAAACAATAAATTAAATTATTTGTAAGTTGATTCTATGAATGATATCAAGTTGTTACAAAAATAGGTTGTTTATCATTTAAGTTTATAAATTAGTTATATAGAATATTTTGCAATGCTCTCATTTACTATAAGACAACCAGTGATGCTTAACTGAACAACAGTCGATGATGCGACATTATATTATGAATACATATATTGAGGTCAGAGTCAAGTTCAATAAATTTGAAGATTTTGACCTGCCAAAGTTAATATCATGTAAACATGTTAAACAATAGTATATAAGTAACAGAAAGTAAATTTTAAAAACATGAATTGCACTTAGCAGACATGTATAAAGAAATGTCAATCCACCAAAGTTCTTTTGACTAAAACTTTTTGAAGGCACGTGTTAGTGAAACTCACATCCAATTTAGATCAAGTACAATAACAAAGTATTTCTTATTTTGACATTGAAAGATCACCAAATTAAGGCATTGAAGTGTGAAGAAAATTACAATTCAACATATAAAATAGAAGTTTATTGACTACCAGTACACAACAAATATAAGAATAAACATTCACCTTGAAGAACAAAAAAGCAAGGAAGCCAATAATCTACATCGGTATCACCAATACTTGGAGGTTCACCCGGTAGTGTCGCCCATCTCTGTATCAAAAAAGCGAAATCCTGTTAGTATTAACCTGTTATGTATGCAAAGTAAACTAATGGAGGTTTGGACCGTAAGTACAGTTCTGATGTATAAATATCTAAATAGACGAATTGATCGTATAATTTTCAGATTATATTTTCCAACCTGTATCAAAGAAAAAGATAAAAGTTAAGCATAGAAAACATATATGCATCTTAAGCCATGCAAGAATTTCTCAGATGGGGATGCGTTGGATAAAAATTAAACACAAAATTTCAGCTCACTCCAACATTGAGTATCTTCCTTTACAACATATAATAATTTACTATACAGAGAGACACAAACAACTATAAAATAATAAGAGAAAATAAACTTCATTTGTCATATTCAAAATCTTTGTAAATTGATCGATATCAAATCACAAGAAATTCGCATGTGTTAACTTCTATTAGATGAACACACTTACTTCCCACACAACCATGGCGTCCTAATTACTTCCATTGTGGCCCTGTTGCGTAAAAATACATGAACCCCGACTCTTTCCATTAACAAAAATCCATCTAGGTAAGGATGATAAATTGTGTAGAGAAATAAAATTGCCAGAGAATAATTTCAATGTTATCTTTTGTCCACAAAATTAAACTACTAAGCAAGATGGAGTGATCATATCTCTGTTGCTCCCGCTGCTACAAGTACTTCGACTGCTTGTTGAGACACAACAGGTGCATGGAGAAATCCATATTGCCATACAAACACTATAAATTCTTAAAATCCTACAAAACCAGTAATTGTCTATTACCCTTCTAATATCACACCCAGAATATTCCAGCAAACTCTTAAAAAAGAATAATGGAAGTTTGGACCGTAAGTACAGTTCTAATGAAAAAATTAGTAATCATGAACAATCAAAATAACATTTACTATTTCTAAATCAACTCAATTATGAGAAATACCATAAAGCTTATGCTCAATACACAATAAGAGAAAATAGAAAAGGGCATACCTCAAAATGTACATTTTTAGAGTAGCCTCTTGTCTCTCCGTATTACAGCCTAAAAGATAGACATTTACACCACTGGCAAATATCATTAACCAGAAATTACCATATAATTTGCAATACTGGAAAAAAGTCAAAAAAATAATAATAACTGAAATATCAAATTGTTACGCAAGTCTCTCAGCTGTTGCATAACCAATTCCGGAGTTTACTCTTGTAACTATGCAATTCTTCCTTGGTATATGTGTTTTCATTTCATCTGATTTGAAATTCTTAGAATGCCCACTGTAAAAGTTAAAATCTTATACATCATAAATTAACAAAAGCTACTTTTGAATAAATTGTATAGACTATAGACTAAAAAAATAATATTAATTACTATTCATTTTCTGTTGATTTGTTTTTCGATTCTGAAATATTATGACACTAAGGTCAGTGACCTACACTAATTCAATTTTATAAGAATCTTCTCAACATTTAAAATGAAATTAAACAAATACAATATGAGTTCAAAATAGCTATTTCAACACAGTAAAAGTTGATAAAAAAGCATGATGCACATACATCAAACAAACATAAAAATCATTCCTTTTTTTCAATATCAATACAACCATATACCATTAAATCAACATAAAACATAAGATAAGTCGATGAACCAGATCCATGTGTTTCTTCTCACATACATCATTTCTTCTATGTAATCACAAAACAAAACTAACAAATCAAAAATAGTTTCCTTAGTGAAAACCATAAAGGATAATAACTATTGCTTACCTCAGGTGGGATTTTCAACTCAGTAATCTCATTTCCCTGCAAGATCTAAACACAGTTGTTGTAGTGAAAACAGTTTCTCCATCAAGAATCAAGAGGTTGGTGATAGAGATGTGTCGGACCATCGCCCTGTGTGGTTGAAAACTAATAAGGTCAACTGGGGTCCTAAGCCTTTCAGGACCTTTAATTGTTGGTTGTCTCATAAGGAGTTTTTACCTTTTGTCAAACAATGTTGGAACTCTTACCATTTTTCCGGTTCTTATTCTAATATTCTGCTCAAGAAATTTCAAGCGCTCAAAGTAGATTTAAGAAGTTGGAACATTAAAGTGTTTGGGTGGCTGGATTTAACTATTGAAGATAGAGTCCAGAAGTTAAACCAGATTGAGTTGGAATCTGACTTGGATCTTGGTAGCCAAAGTGAAGAGGTCAGAAGGGATAGGCTGAAAATTCAAGTGGAGATTTGGACGAACTTGAGAATCAAAGAAAGTATGATGGCTCAGAAGTCCCGTATGAAGTGGGTTCAAGATGGTGATCTCAACACCAAATTCTTCCATAATTCCCTGAAAACGAGGAACCGTTCGAATCAAATATCAGCTATAAAAGTGGGAGATTATCTTGTGGAAGATCCTGAGGAGATAAAATCAGAAGCTTGCAGATTTTTCAAGGACAGATACCAACACCAGATTATGTGCAAGTTACAGTTTTTAGTTGCCACGGTAACAAATGTCCTGGGGTCGACGTATTTAATTTCAAGTTCATTAAGTCGTGTTGGGATGTTATAGGAGTCGATTTTTCTAACTGTATCCTGGATTTCTTCAAAACTGGCTATCTTCCTAAAATGTTTGCTTCCTCTTTCATCTCTCTGGTTCCAAAAGTTGAGAACCCGCAACATTTTGATGACTTCAGACCTATTAGCTTGGTGAGCTGCGTCCTTAAGGTTATTTCTAAGCTGCTTGCTAGTAGGTTGGGCAAGATCATTCATAAGCTAATTTATAGTTCTCAAACTGCTTTTATACTGGGCCGTCAGATATTTGATGGTATTCTTCTGGCGAATGAAGTTGCTGATTACGCCAAAAAGTTCAAGAAGGATTGTTTGTTTTTTAAAGTTGATTTCGCTAAGGCGTATGACTGTGTGGATTGGTCGTATCTTGAAGATATGATGGTCAAGATGGGATTTGGGTGCAATTGGCTGAAATGGGTTCGTGGCTCTGTTTTTAATAGTTTCACGTCGATCTTAATCAACGGGAGCCCTTCGAGGGATTTCAAGGCGGGTAGGGGGTTAAAGCAAGGCGACCCGTTAGCTTCTTACTTATTTGCTATAGCTGCTGAGGGATTGGCCAGTCTTACCAGATCTGCTTCTTCTAATTCTATGCTCTCTGAGTTTAAGATTAAAGATTCCTCCACTGTTAGTATTTTGCAGTTCGCCGACGATACCCTTCTTATTGGAGATGGTTCGGCCTCTAATATTTGGGCCTTTAAATCTATTTTGCGTGCGTTTGAATTGATATCTGGGCTTAAAATTAACTTTCATAAAAGCTGCTTATTTGGGATTGGAGTTGATACTGATTTTCTGTCTGCTGCTGAGGCGTTTCTGAATTGTAAAACGGGAAGACTTCCTTTTAAATTCCTGGGCTTGACAGTTGGAGAGAATCCTCGTCGGTACTCCTTTTGGAAACCGACTATTCCTAGCATTAGGAACAGGCTCTCTTGCTGGACAGGGAGGACCTTGTCTATTGGAGGTAGAGTGTCCCTCATTAATTCGGTTCTAGTTAGTTTGCCTATCCATTCTCTGGCGTTTTTTAAGGCCCATACGAAGGTAGTGAATGAGATTACCGGTATTCAGCGACAGTTCCTTTGGGTTGGTGCATCTACCAACAATTATATTCCTTGGATTTCGTGGAATTCAGTTTGTAAACCGAAGGAATTCTGAGGTCTTGGAATTAAACACTTAGGGCGGTTTAATCGTGCTTTGCTCGCTAAATGGTTGTGGAAATTTACTGTTGGCGGTAACGAATTATGGAGGAAAACTCTTGTTAGCAGATACGGTAACTTGAGCATTAAAGTTCAGACCTATCCGGATGTTGGCAGGTTGAAGTCAGATTCTCCTTGGATGGCTGATATTCTGTCAAACACAGTCACCGAGCTTCAAGAAAATTTATACAATTTCCTGGAATGTTCTGTAGGTGAAGGGAAAGATGTTGCATTCTGGCAGTCAGCCTGGACAGGGAATATGGCGCTGAAATTCCGATTCCCTTCCCTGTTCGATAATTGAAGGAATAAGGCGATGTTCGTTAGTCATATGGGAGACTGGGAAGGAGCTCAATGGCAATGGAAACATCCTACACTGGTGGATAGCGCTAGCTCTGTTCTGTCTGAGTTTGAAAGGAGGAACTGCAACATTTTGTTGGAATATTTTTCTGCGAATAAAGATGCTTCTGATAAATGGCAATGGACGCTAGATGATTCTAAGGCGTTTTCTGTTAAATCCTTCTACCATTACTTGAATTCGTTCTCCTTAGTTGAGCTCCAGACTGATATTGCAGATTCGTTGGGGTTACTTTGGAAGACAGTGATGCCGGCGAAAGTCCATATTTTTGGTTGGAGATTGGTGCTCGATAGGTTCCCTACGAGATATAATTTGGAGAAAAGAGGAGTAATCGATAATGAGCATGATAAGGTATGTGTGCTTTGCTTCCGTCATCTTGAGGATAACGCCCATCTCTTCTTCTCGTGTCATTTCTCCTCTTTGGTGTGGGGCAAGATCTGTGATTGGGTTGATATCAGTAGAATTTCGGAAGAAACTTGCAGTCTCCATGTGAAGGCGTGGAACTTGAAACTTAAAGGTCGAGTTAAAGTGGGAAAGATAAACTCTATATGGTTTATGTCTTGTTGGATCTTATGGAAGACTAGAAATAATATGATGTTTAATGATGCTTTGTATAATGTGGATGATATTGTTAGTCTTATTAAAGTAGTATCGTGGAATTGGTTGATATTAGGTCATGAAGATAGTAGAAAATGTAGTCTGTACGAATGGCATAAATTCCCGTTCGACTTTTTGTAATTGCCCTCCTTGAGTTTGGAGGTGTTGTTTTGGTTTGAGATTCCATTAATCTCCTATTAATGAAATGCTTATCAATATATATATATATATATATATATATATATATATATATATATATATATATATATATATATATATATATATATTAGTGTGTTATTATTATTATTATTATTTTATTTATATTTTTTTACTTTCAATTTTTTTTAAAGTATTTTATCTATTTTTGTTTTGTATGGATTAAGGTTTGTAGTGGGCTTTGGACCTTATTTGTTAGTATACCCCGTGTTATTATTTACACTCCATTTCTAATTTGTTTTATTATTTTTATTTGTTTAATTAGTAAAAAATTAATTGATTAAATGATTATAGTTTTAATTAATCAAAGATTTTTTGAATTAGACTTTTTGATTATTTTGTTTAGTCGATCTTCATGTGCTTAGTTGATTTAATTAGGTTATTCCTATCCATATTCACATGATAATGTAAAAGTATTGTGGTTGTTATATGTTATTGTATTACGATTTCGGAATTAAAATTCAATTTGACTCTCGAGAATCACTTGTATGCATAATTAGAGTTTTAATTAATATTTTATAAATTAAGGTTATAATTTGGATTAATTAGAGTAATTAATATATTTAAAGATTAATTAACATGAAATAATTAGATAATCATTATAAACATTAAATAAAAATACCAAAATAGGATTAGGGATTTAAATTAGTGTTAAGGGTTAATTAGAGATTAATTCTTAAGATGGGTTAATATAAATAAATAAATAAAATAATAATGAGATTAATTATGGGATATTAATTAATTAAATTTGAAAATTATGGGATAATTCATGGGATAATTATGGAATAACTTAGGGATATTATGAGATAGAATTCTATGACATTTTTTTAGGGTTTTAAATCAGGGATAAGGATTGGGGATAAGGGATATGGTCTTTGGATTTCTAAATTAAAATTTTAATATTGAAATAATTATATATATAATATCACTATGGGTTATTTTCTTAAATCAAAATAAATGGGATTTTTGCAATCAATAAAAAGGATAAAATCAATTCAACTCACCTAAACATTAAGTTCTCTACCCTTGTGTATTGAGGTATTTTTTAAAAAAATCAAATACTTCTCTGCCCCCGTTACGCAAGAACTTTTTTAAGGGAAAAAACAACCAACACACCAACATTTTTAAGAAAAACTACGGTGCTCTGATCCTTTATCTAACATGAGGGTACGTAGGGACAAAGTTGTTGGAAATTCACCACACCCTATGATGATTTCGCTTAAAAATTGATCACCAACCCACAAACTGTACGTAATGATAATGAAGAACAAAGAAAGAAGAAGAAGAACAAACTAACAGCAAGAAAGAAAAGAGAGAGAAGAGAAATATTTGGAGAAAGCTGTTTCTACCCACGAACTGTGGAATTTCTTCTATTGCTATTATTCACTTGCTAATCTGCAAACTGTGAATGCAATTGTGTTACAATGTACAAGAGAGCTCCCTATTTATAGATTTAGATTTACAAAGGCCAAAAACTCTAAAAGCCCAAAATATCAAATCTAATCTAAATCATATAAAATCTAATCTAATCAAAAACAGAATCCAATCAAATCTAAAAATGAATCTATCGAAACTATTCGACACATGAATGCTTTGATTTCGACTTCGACACTATGAATTACATTTAACACACCACCTAATTCATTGTGTCTAAACTATCTACATTCATCATCGATCTTAGCTTCTTGAATACTTCAACCTGCACTCCCTTCGTCATGATATCTGCAATCTGATTCTCAGTTCTGCAGTGTTCCAAATTCATCTTCCCTTCTGCTACCTGATAAGTGCAAAATGTACCTATTTTTGTATATAAGTTTTGTTGCACTTATCATTACTCTGTGTTAAAATTGGTTGAATAAACTCCGCTTTGTTCGTAAATACGTTTACTTTACGTTTTCGGTGTATAGTGCGGTACCGTGTAAATATCATTGAGTTTAATTGATTTTCATTTATTTTTACAGGTGTTCCAGCAATGGGATTTTTCCATATTCATAAAGAGCATTGAATAATCTTTCCAATGCTTTAAACCGTGCGTCAATCGGAGTTACGGTTCAAGAGTTATGATCAAAACAAGTTCTGCCATACTGTCATGTTCGCACTGCGAACCCCCGTGGCGAGCACTCGCTGGCGCACTCGCACTGCGAACCCGGGGGCCAATGAATAGTGCCCAAAAGTGTGAAAAACACTGTTTTTGACGTTGCAAAGGCGGTTTATGTTCGCAGTGCAAACGGGGACTCGCAGTGCGAACCTGGGCAGTAACTTTTGCCTATTTTAGTCATTTTTCATCATTTTTTAGGTTATGATTTTGGGGATTCTTGCTCCAACTCCACCAAACTTCATTTTTCTTGTAGATTAGCTTAGAAAACATCATGGAAGCTTGGATGTGGATGATCTGGGATGGATTGATCGTCGATCAGCGCCGACAAACCGCGAGATATTTGATTCATTTCTGATTTTCTTTATGTCTTTCTTCTTTGTTGGGTTGTGTATATGTATTTGCTATGATCTCATGTATATTTGTCGCCCATGGTGTTGTATAAAACTTGCTTTACAAATCTTTATTGGTAATTGTCTCTGATTTTTGCTTTATGCTCGGGGTTTGGGGTGCGTTAGAGATAACCGTCACAAACTTCGATTAGGGATGATTGTCTGTTAGTTTCTGGATTCTAGAGATAGATTTAGGGCTAACAATCTGTATGGGTGTCGAAGCTTAATGTCTTCTGTGTTTCGAGGCTTCGCTCGCGAGAGTGACGAAGAGAGTGACACGGTTGTTATCTCAACTGTGCGTTAGACATAACCTTTGTTGTGAGCGATGCTGGGTGATATTGAGGAGTGTTGTAGGTGGAGTATAACTGGTCGGTAAGTTTAAGTTTATGAGGAGTGATTTATATGCATTGCCGAACGATTTTTTCTCTCTGAAGAATGAATTTGTTTTTTTAATGTTTACTTTTCTGTTTTCTTGTTTGAAACCATTCAAAACCAAACTTATAAACGCGAGAGACTGTCGAACGACATTCTTTCCCTCGAACCGATCTCTGTGGACACGACATAAATCCCGGAGGGAATTCTTTCTGAAAATAAATATTTTTGCTTGCTTGCCCTATTCTGCATTCAACAAAATGGCGTCGTTGCCGGGGATTGGTTTTGATATTGAATCGCATTGCGATAGTTTCTTTGTTTTTGAGTTTTGTAGATATCGTACATGTTGTATATTTTCACTTGTTTATATTGATACTTGTACATTTTGACATTTGTTCAAGTGGTTGGTTAGGACGTTTGCTTTTGGTTGCGCGGTGAGACATCACCATGGCATGAATGAAGGAAGTTTCTAATTAAGCACCGTAAAGGCGTCGAGCTTCCGACGTAAAACAAGCATTTTTTATAGTTTTTCTTTTCGAATGTTTTTGGTTGTTGTTTGCTCACATATTTTGATTGACTTATTTGAGGATGCTTTTGTGATTTTCCAAGTTGGTTCGTTTCAACTTGCGGATGTATGGTAATGATTTTGTTAAGTTTTGTACACGTCCAAGGTATGTATTTATCGCTTTCTATACTTTAGCATATTCATGATACTTAGGCATTTTACAAACTTCCATGCCATCCATTCTTTTGTATACTAGTTCTTGTTGTGAATCACTTTAGTTCCCAACCTTTTTGTGAGGTAGCCTTCTATTGTTCATATAGGCGCGGAGAACCAACATTCTTGTTCTAACTGGATTTTATTATGTTGAATCTTTTATTTGTGTTGATTATATGAATGCATGAAAAGGATCAAGGCAATTGTTTCATTTTGAGCACAACTACCTTAGCCAAATAGTCAATTCACCTTGTGAGTGTGTGAGAATTCGTAACCCCTTTGAGCTTTTTGATCCATGTTTCTATTTGAACTTAATGTTTGTCTATGAGTATTTAGTTCACTTATTTTTGAATGGATTTTGTTTTTTCTTGGACCTCAACTTTGTGTTGTTGTATGGATTTTTTCCTTGCCTTAGAAAGTAGGGAGTATTCACATGATGGTGCGGTTGAATTCAAGTTGGGGAGAGAATGATTGTGTACTCATTGGTTGGATTCTATGCGGATAGAAAAAGAAAAGAAAAAAGAAAAAAAATTGTGAAAGAGAAAAAGAAAGAAAAAAAGAAGAAAAAGAAAATCCTTGAAAAAAGAAACAAAAAGAGTTTCAATAATTATGCTAAATAAGTATTATGTGTTGTGTAACACTTGGGATTTTGGAAGAAGTTGGTTGAAATTTTGTGTGTGAATCTTTGTGAGTTTTCACTCCCTTAGGTTTAGACAAGTTTTTGTTTCAATTACCTTTAGAAATTGCCCCTTGTTTGTTTACCCGACCACGCTACAACCTTGAAAATCCCTTGTGATTCTTGCCTTTGTATTTTCAATGTGAATTTTTGGATGGATGCGTAATTTAGTCTGTTGTTTGCAGGATTGTTGTGTGAGTGAAAAATCCCTCATTTTATGTTTTTCATCTACCGATGATTATTTTTGCTAGGTGTGATTCACATTTGAACTTGTGTTGTTTTAGAATTTTCGGCATGACTTTTGTACTTTGCTTTTGTTTCGTGACTATTTTATCGTTACAGTTTAGTGGTAAGTATTTACTTTGTGTGTACCGTTTTCATTTGAACCATACATTTGTTTTCCATTTTTCAAAACCTGTTGATTCGTCATTCTTTGGATATTGCTTATGCATGTTCAAGTTTGTTTGATTCTTGTTTGTGGACAAACAATTATGTAAGTTGGGGAGAGTTTGATAAGTGCAAAATGTACCTATTTTTGTATATAAGTTTTGTTGCACTTATCATTACTTTGTGTTAAAATTGGTTGAATAAACCCCGCTTTGTTCGTAAATACGTTTACTTTACGTTTTCGGTGTATAGTGCGGTACCGTGTAAATATCATTGAGTTTAATTAATTTTCATTTATTTTTACAGGTGTTCTGGCAATGGGATTTTTCCATATTCATAAAGATCATTGAATAAGCTTTCCAACGCTTTAAACCGTGCGTCAATCGGAGTTACGGTTCAAGAGTTATGATCAAAACAAGTTCTGCCATACTGTCATGTTCGCACTGCGAACCCCCATGGCGAGCACTCGCTGGCGCACTCGCACTGCGAACCCGGGGGCGAATGAATAGTGCCCAAAAGTGTGAAAAACACTGTTTTTGACGTTGCAAAGGCGGTTTATGTTCGCAGTGCGAACGGGGACTCGCAGTGCGAACCTGGGCAGTAACTTTTGCCTATTTTAGTCATTTTTCATCATTTTTTAGGTTATGGTTTTGGGGATTCTTGCTCCAACTCCATCAAACTTCATTTTTCTTGTAGATTAGCTTAAAAAACATCATGGAAGCTTGCATGTGGATGATCCGGGATGGATTGATCGTCGATCGGCGCCGACAAACCGCGAGATGTTTGATTCATTTCTGATTTTCTTTATGTCTTTCTTCTTTGTTGGGTTGTGTATATGTATTTGCTATGATCTCATGTATATTTGTCGCCCATGGCGTTGTATAAAACTTGCTTTACAAATCTTTATTGGTAATTGTCTCTGATTTTTGCTTTATGCTCGGGGTTTGGGGTGCGTTAGAGATAACCGTCGCAAACTTCCATTAGGGATGATTGTCTGTTAGTTTCTGGATTCTAGAGATAGATTTAGGGCTAACAATCCGTATGGGTGTCGAAGCTTAATGTCTTCCGTGTTTCGAGGCTTCGCTCACGAGAGTGACGAAGAGAGTGACACGGTTGTTATCTCAACTGTGCGTTAGACATAACCTTTGTTGTGAGCGATGCTGGGTGATATTGAGGAGTATTGTAGGTGGAGTATAACTGGTCGGTAAGTTTAAGTTTGTGAGGAGTGATTTATATGCATTTCCGGACGAGTTTTTCTCTCTGAAGAATGAATTTGTTTTTTTAATGTTTACTTTTCTGTTTTCTTGTTTGAAACCATTCAAAACCAAACTCATAAACGCGAGAGACTGTCGAACGACATTCTTTCCCTCGAACCGATCTCTGTGGACACGACATAAATCCCGGAGGGAATTCTTTTCGAAAATAAATATTTTTGCTTGCTTGCCCTATTCTGCATTCAACACTACCTGCTCTCAAAGATAATGGAACCTCATTTCGATGTGCTTGCTTCGACCGTGAGCTATTGGATTCTTCGCCAAATTGATAGCTGGCATGCTGTCGATCTTCATGGTAATTGTTCCATGATTCTTCCCTGTAATCTCTTCAACCAAGTTCACCATCCAGGTTGCTTGACATGCACAAAGAGAAGCAGCTAAATATTCTGCTTCGCATGATGACAATGCCACTACTGGCTCCTTTCTCGAACTCCAAGCAACTGGTGCACCACCTAACATAAACACATATCCAGCTGTGGATTTTCTATCTTCTGCATCACTACACCAGCTAGAGTCTGTGTATCCCACTAACTTGCATTCTTTCCCTTTGTCAGCTGCAGGAAATAAAATGCCATAGTCGAGAGTCCCTTTCAGATACCTCAGTATCCTTTTCGTCGCTGTTAGGTGTGATACCTTTGGCTTCTGCATGAATCTACTTACCATACCCACATTGTATGCTAAGTCAGGCCTTGTGTGATAAAGGTATCTAAGTGACCCAATAAGTCTTCTGTATTGGGTTGGGTCGACATCATCTTCGTCTGGATCCTTCGACAGTTGCAGGCTAGTCTCTGCTGGAGTCGAAGTTGAGTTGCAATCTTGCATCTCAAATCTCTTGAGTATTTCGCCTGCATATCTTTGTTGGTGCATCATCAAACCTCTACTAGTCTTGTAGAATTCGATGCCAAGGAAATATGAGAGATCTCCCAAGTCTGACATTTCAAACTCCTCACTTAGGTCATGTTTGAAATCTTCGATCTCCTTCCTGCAACTTCCTGCTATCAACAAATCATCGACATAGAGACATAGTATAAGCAATTCGCCATTGCTTCTTCTTACATATACTCCATGCTTAGTCGTACACTTCACAAATCCCTTTTCCCTTAAGAAGCTGTCGATTTTCTTATTCCAAGCTCTTGGAGCTTGCTTAAGTCCATACAGGGCTTTATGCAGCCTGTACACCTTTCCTTCTTTGCCTCATTTCACATACCCTGCTGGTTGTGCGACATAAACTTCTTCATCTAGGGGACCATTAAGGAATGCACACTTCACGTCCATCTGACATGTGTGCCAATTGTTCATATTTGCTAGACCAATAACCAACCTGATTGTTTCGATTCTAGCAACAGGTGCGAACACTTCATCGAAGTCAATTCCTTCCTTCTGAAGAAATCCTTTTGCCACAAGTCTCGCCTTATGTCGAGTTACTTCTCCTCTAGGATTCACCTTTACCTTGTAAACCCACTTCACATCAATTGCCTTCTTGCCTTGAGACAATTCGACAAGTGACCATGTGCTGTTGACTTCGATGGATTCTAACTCTTCATTCATTGCTTTCACCCACTTCAAATCTTTCAATGCCTCAGCTGCATTGACTGGTTCGACATCTGCGTAGAAAGCATAATGTACCAGCTCACCTTCTTCATCGACCACATCATCTGATGTAATTACACATTCTTGCAACCTTGCAGGCATGTGTCTTGTTCGTCGAGGTCTGCTTGAACCGGCTTCATCTGCAAATGGTTCCTGTCGAACTTCTCTTTCGACTTCAGTGACTGGTTCTTCACAAGAGATTCTCACTGAATCCTTCTTGGCTTTCTCTTTCCAATCCCATTCTTTAAGCTCATCTATGATCACGTCCCTGCTTATCACTACCTGCTTATTCACTGGGTCGAACAGCTTGTAACCACCAGTCGAATGATATCCTATCAAGATCATCTTATTCGACTTGTCATCAAGCTTTCTTCTCAACTGATCTGGCACATGTCTATGTGCTATAGATCCAAACACCTTTAAGTGACTGAGGCTTGGCTTGACACCAGACCAACATTCTTCTGGTGTGACTCATTCAAACTTCTTCGTCGGACATCTGTTCAAAAGATATGTTGCTGTCAAAACTGCTTCTCCCCATAATTATTTGGGTAGATGCTTTCCATTTAACATACTTCTTACCATGTTCATGATAGTTCTGTTCTTGCGTTCTGAAATCCCATTCTGCTGTGGAGTGTAGGGTGGCACCACCTCATTCACAATCCCTTCTTTTCTACACAATGCATCGAGCTCTTTCGACACATATTCTCCACCATCATCAGTTCTCAGAGTTTTCAACCTTCGACCACTCTGTCTTTCGACCATGGATTTGAATCTGACAAATACCTCAAACACATCGCTTTTCTTCTTGATGAGGTAAGTCCATAACTTTTGACTGAAGTCATCTATAAACGTGACAAAATATCTGTTGCCACCAATCGAATCCACCTGGATTAGACCACATACATCAGAGTATATGACTTCAAGTATTGCCTTCGACTTCCTTCCTGCATCCTTGCTGAAGCTATTCTTGTGTTGTTTCGACTGAACACGCTCTTCACAGACTTCACTTGGAATGTCGATTTCTGGTAATCCTGAAACCATATTTCTTCTCTTCAGTTCTCTGATGTCATTGAAGTTGAGATGGCCTAGTCGAAAGTGCTATAACCACTCATCTCTGCTGGCTGCTGTTGCTAGACACTTGTGCTCCATCACATTGAGTTCAATCTTGAAGGTCCTATTCTGAGACATTGGTGCCTTCAAGATCAACCTACCACCTGCGTCGAGAACTCTCATCATCTTGTCTTCGACAACTACCTTGTAGTTCTTTTCGACAAGCTGCCCTATACTGAGCAAATTACTCTTCATGCCTGGTATGTACAACACATTGGAAATTGTTGACCTTTTGCCATCTTTCCTCATAATCTGAACATCACCAACACCTTCAGCTGCTAGAGTGTTGTCATTTGCAAACTTCACTGTGTTCTTCGACGAGGGCTTCATATTGACAAACCAATCTTTCCTTCCAGTCATGTGTGATGAGCATCCTGAGTCCAAGTACCACTGATCTTGGAATCTCTCTTCATATTTCGTTGTGACCATGAGCAACGTCTCTTCTTCTTCATGCTTCGCCAGATTTGCATCAGTTTCTTGGTTTTTCTTCTTTTCTGGATAGTTACTAACATAATGGCCATACTTCTGACAATTGAAACATTGAATGTGACTTTTGTCTGGCTTTCGACCACCACCTCTTCCTCTACCTGCAGCACCAACTCTTTGGTTGCCTTGGTTCCAAGGTTTCTTCTGAGTCGAATTACTGCCTCCTCTATCTTTGTTTCCATTCACTTTTCCTTTCCTTTTCTGACTGCGCCTGCAAAGCCATATCACTCTTTGACTTTGCTGCAGCTCTTTCAGCCATCCTTTGTTCATGAGACTCAAGCGTCCCTTGAAGCTCTTCCTTCGTTAATACTGACAAGTCTTTCGACTCTTCTATGGCTACTACCACGTGGTCGAACTTAGGAGCCAACGATCTCAAAATCTTTGAGACAACTGCTTTCATCGTCAGCGTTTCTCCACATACTTTGATTTGATTCACCAGTTTTGTAACTCTGGTGAAGCAATCTGTAATACTTTCGTTGTCTTCCATCTGAAGCAACTCATAGGTTCTCTTGTGAGTTTGTAACCTCACCTCTTTCACCTTTTCTGCGCCTCTAAATGACTTTTCAAGAATCTCCTATGCTTCCTTTGCTGATTCTGCATCGCTAACTTTTTCAAAGTTATCTGGATCAACACATTGATGGATTATAAACAGCGCTTTATAATCTTTCTTCTTCAATTCTTTGAGTGCAGCCTTTTCTTGATCCGTCGCGTTTTCCCCAAGCGGTGTTACTCCTTCCTTCACAAGATCCCACAGATCTTGATAACAGAAAACCACCTTGATCTGCTTGCACCAATTCTCATAATTATCTTTCTTGAGAATTGGTAGGGTCGCCGGAAAGTGCCCATTTGAATGATTTATAGACATCACAATTTTCCTCCTTGAATCTCAACCGGAGCTCTAGATACCAGATGTTGGAAATTCACCACACCCTATGATGATTTCGCTTCAATCTTGATCTCAAGATTGATCACCAACCCACAAACTGTACGTAATGATAATGAAGAACAAAGAAAGAAGAAGAAGAACAAACTAACAGCAAGAAAGAAAAGAGAGAGAAGAGAAATATTTGGAGAAAGGTGTTTCTACCCACGAACTGTGGGATTTCTTCTATTTCTATTATTCACTTGCTAATCTGCAAACTGTGAATGCAATTGTGTTACAATGTACAAGGGAAACTCCCTATTTATAGATTTAGATTTCAAAGGCCGAAAACTCTAAAAGCCCAACATATCAAATCTAATCTAAATCATATAAAATCTAATCTAATCAAAAATAGAATCCAATCAAATCTAAAAATGAATCTATCGAAACTATTCGACACATGAATGGTTTGACTTCGACTTCGACACTATGAATTACATTTAACAAAAGTTATAACACTCTAACGAGTACAATAACAAAAAACATTTTCTTTGTCATTCTTTTTCAGATTAAATACTTCTCTTAATAATAAAATAATTCTTTCTAAATAAATGCATTAAGCAATTAACAAATATATAAGCAAACAGCCTTAGGTAAACACAACTAACCCTAGAGTTAGAGAAGGATCTCATTCAGTACAATAAAGGTGAGGGGTGTCTAACACCTTCCCCTTACTTAACTGACTCCCAAACCTTAGTGTCTCACCCTTAACAATAGGTTTTATCATTATTTCCATGTTCCTTAGGAAAAAATAAATGATGATGGCGACTCTGATATTTTTCTAGCTACGACAAGTGGTTGTATGATGTTAGAAAATAAACCATTCAATATCTTCCATAGTTTATACAAGATGAAATCAAAAGAAAATGAACTTGTCATGGTCTTTTCCTTTCTGTTGCTCAATGCTGCTTGTGGTAGAATAACGGAAGCTACAAATGCTGATGCTGGAGAAATGAAACATGCTCAAGTAGTGAAAGAGGTTAATGCTAGAGTAGTCAAAGATGTAATGCTGGAGATATAACACATGCTAAAGTAGTGAAAGATGTTGATGCTGGAGTTGTCAAAGATGCTAATGTTGAAGTTGTCAAAGATGATGATGCTGGAGTTGTCAAAGATGATAATGCTGAAGAAATTATAACTTTTGAACTAGTTAAAGATGGTAATGCTGGAGAAGTGAAAGAGGAAAGTTCAGGTTGCATATTTTTGTTTTGCTGCATATTTCATTCTTGTGGAGGAAATTGAGATGCTTCTTTCTCTTTCATGTATGATGATATGATTTGTAATAAATCATATATTGAATAAAAACTACTTGTTATTATAATCTTATGGTAAATCATTTATTTTGAACCATGACCTCCCATTCTAAGTTAATGTATCATTTCTAAGATAATATTACTATGTTATGAATATTGGGTTATTATATTTCATCTGATATGGATGTTTGGATGCAGAAATAAATAAATCTATGAATCTTTATTTTGTTATGAATATTATTATGTTATGAATATTATTATAGTATATGATTTAATGTGATAAGGATGATGCATAATTGAATGATACATTTGATAGAAATAAAATTATTATTGTTGGTTGTCAATCATTTTCGTTGATGCTAAATAAAATGGAACAAAGTTATAATATTCTTATATTATGATGAAATATTTGAAATGTTTTTATTTAATTTTTTTATATGATTCTTAATATTTAAGTACATTGGCATGTAACATGGATTAGAAAAGGTATTTTAATTGATAGAATGTAATAACATTTGATGTGCGTATGGTTATTTTTATGGTTGTGGACAAAAATATATTTTGATTATATATAGGTTGTTGAATGATTGTAGGAAATAAACCATTCAATATTCTCCATAGTTTATACAAGATGAAATCAAAAGCAATTGGACTTGTCATGGTCGTTTCTTTTATGTTGCTCAATGCTACTTGTGATAGAATATTGGAAGCTGCAAATGTTGATGTTGGAGAAATGAAACATGCTCAAGTAGTGAAAGGGGCTAATGCTGGAGTAGTCAAAGATGGTAATGCTGGAGATATGTCACATGCTGAAGTAGTGAAAGATGTTGAAGATGAGTTGTCAAATATACTAATGCTGGAGTTGTCATAGATGGTGATGCTGGAGTTTTCAAAGATGCTAATGCTGAAGAAATGATAATTGTTGAACTATTCAAAGATGGTAATGCTGGAGAAGTGAAAGAGAAAAGTTTGGGTTGCATATTTTTATTTTGCTGTATATTTCATTCTTGTGGAGGAAATTGAGATGCTTCTTTCTCTTTCATGTCTGATGATATGATTTGCAATAAACCATATATTGAATAAAAACTAATTGTTATTATGACCTTTGGCTAAATCGTTTATTTTGAACCATGACCTCCCATGATAAGATAATGTATAATTTCTAAGACAATATTATTATTTTATGAATATTGGGTTATTATATTTCATCTGGTATAGATGTTTGGATGCAGAAATAAATAAATATATGAATCTTTGTTATGTTATAAATATTATTATGTTATGAATATTATTATAGTATATGATTTAATGTGATAAGGATGATGCATGATTGAATGATACATTTGATAGAAATAAAATTATTATTGTTGGTTATCAATCATTTTTGTTGATGCTAAATAAAATGGAACAAAGTGATACTATTCTTATATTATGATGAAATATTTGAAATGTTTTTATTTAATTTTTGATATGATTCTTAATATTTAAGCACATTGGCTTGTAACTTGGATTAGAAAGGGTATTTTAATTGATACAATGTAATAACATTTGATATACGTATGGTTAATTTTATGGTTGTGGACAAAAATATATTTTGATTATATATAGGTGGTTGTATGATGTTAGGAAATAAACCATTCAATATTATCCGTAGTTTATACAAGATGAAATCAAAAGCAATTGGACTTGTCATGGTCTTTTCCTTTTTTTTGCTCAATGCTACTTGTGATAAAATATTAGAAGCTGCAAATATTGATGCTGGAGAAATGAAACATGCTCAAGTACTGAAAGAGGCTAATGCTGGAGTAGTCAAAAATGGCAATGCTGGAGATATAACACATGTTGAAGTAGTGAAAGATGCTGATGATGGAGTTGTCAAAGATGCTAATGTTGGAGTTGTCAAAGATGTTGATGCTGGAGTTTTCAAAGATACTAATGCTGAAGAAATGATAATTGTTGAACTAGTCAAAGATGGTAATGCTGGAGATGTGAAAGAGGAAAGTTTGGGTTGCATATTTTTGTTATGCTGCATATTTCATTCTTGTGGAGGAAATTGAGATGCTTATTTCTCTTTCCTGTTTGATGATATGATTTGTTATAAATCATATATTAAATAAAAACCACTTGTTATTATGACCTTTTGCTAAATCGTTTGTTTTGTACCATGACCTCCCTTTCTAAGATAATGTATCATTTCTAAAATAATTTTACTTTATTATGAATATTGGGTTATCATATTTCATACAATATAGATGTTTAGATACAGAAATAAATAAACCTATGAATCTTTGTTATGTTATGCATATTGTTATGTTATGAATATTATTATGTTGTGAGTATTATAATATTATATCATTTAATGTGATAAGGATGATGCAAGATTGAATGATACATTTGATAGAAATAAAATTATTATTGTTGGTTGTGAATCATTTTTGTTGATGCTAAATAAAATGGAACAAAGTGATAATATTCTTATATTATGATAAAATATTTGAAATGTTTTTATTTAATTTTTGATATGTGTTCTGGACTGGGAAGGCGCTTGGCCCACGGCAGGGCAAGGCCCAATTCAGTCAAGCTCTTGGCAAGGCCCAATAGCCATAAACTAGCTGTTGGGCACAACTAGCTGTTGGACACGATATGACCGTTGGGGTCACCCCCTCACGCGCTTGACAGTTCACGCGACCAAATGCCTCCCCGAATCTCACGGAAGCATTTGGACCAGGTCAAAAGGTCACACCCCTTACCCTCAACCTGGCAGTCTCCCATTGGTCGACTAGAGATTTCGGCCTCATGGGAGACCTTGGCCCCACGCTGGGGGTTATCTCTATAAATACCTTTTCACTTGAGAAGGTCAGGTTTGATCACTATTCAATATTCGAAATCATACCTTAACATTTTGTGATTGCTTTCTCTCTAGCCCAAACTCACTTTAGCATTGGAGTTCCTTGCAGGTACACCCCCTCCTCTCCTACATTCATCATCATCTATCCTACATGAAGGCCAAGACGATCCATCTTGATCACTCCAGATAAGTGGCACCGTCTGTGGGAAACACTACTTCCCCATCTTTTTTATTCAAGATTCCTCATCTTTTTTCACCTAAAAGACCAAAGTTCTCCAAACTTCATTTGATCATCATGGCCTCCAACAGGAATGATGATGCCCGTCAAGAACCTGTCATCGCTGTTATCGCAGATAACATCGATCACCTCGTCCCCGAGCTACCTTCCAGGAGACAGATCATCGGGATGGGAAGACCACCTCTCCTACCCCTAATGAATTGAAGCCGCGCGTGCAGGCTGCTGGTCCCATTTTTGAGCCTATACCTGTCCCTCAAAACGCCGACCTCGGCACTGCTACCCTTATCGCCTCTCTCAACAGGTCCAATTTTTTTATCTTCCAACAAGGTGAAAAGATCAACATGCTCGAGCACGTCCTCTAGGAGCGCCTTCCCTCGCAGAAGCCTGACAGCCCCTCTCCTCGCCCGCAGTCTCCTCCTCAGAAACGTCGGCAGGACAGGTCCATGAGCCTTTCTCCCATCAGGGGACGGTCAAGATTGTAAGAACCAGAGTCAGAAGTTGCTAGGAGACGACATCGTTCTCCTCCGTGGAGATCCAGACGCTCCCCTGCCCCCAAAGAAGTCCATACCTTCAGAAAGGCATCACGAACACCGTCAGTCCCGTAGACACTCTTCTCGCCGCAGCACAAGTTGCAAGCACAGCCTCTCCCATGGCTGTTCTTTGAGCGCGAGCAGCAAGGACGATGTCCATGGTCCCCTATCCCAGGAGATCATGGACACTCGTATTCCTCGCAGATTAGAGAACCCCCCTCCTCTGGCAACTTACGATGGGACCATCGACCCAGGCGAGCATATAGAAAACATCGAGGCCATGCTCCACTACCACAATGTGAGCGGGGCTATTAAGTGCAGATTGTTCCCCATCACCCTCAAGAAGGGGGCCATGACTTGGTACAAGCGGCTTCCCCGGGGTTCGGTCACATCCTGGAGAGATTTGAAGAACCAGTTTGCCCGACACTTTACTGCCTCCCGACGACATCCCAAGTCGGAGGCCACGTTCGAAGCTATTATATAGGGCAAGGATGAGCCCTTACGTGCATACATCGAGCATTTCAACAAAGAGGCTATAGAGGTCTGCACCACGGACCATATGAAGAAGTATCTCCTCGAGAAGGGGTTGAGGCCGAAGAGCAAATTTCGCAAAGCTGTGGGCATCGAGACCCCTCATACCTTGGCCGAATTACTCTGTAAAGCTCAAGCATATATTCAATACGAGGAGAAATAGGCTTCATACAAGGCCTGGGACTCTAGGGATCAAGAGAGTTCCCGGGCAACAAAAAAATACGAATCAGAGGCCCCCAGGCGCGATAAAGAGATACGATGAGACGATCGTCCTAGTGAAGGAAAGGGATCTATTGGTCATTTCATAGAATATACTCTACTGATAGCTCCCCACGAGTGCATTCTCTCTGAATAAATCAACGTGGAATTCAAGCAGGGAGGTGTCCGGTTCCCTCAAGCCAACATTGTCAAAGGACAAACTGGCCGCAAACTGGGAAGGGCCTTACAAAGTCAAATAAAAAACAGGCATTGGAGCCTACTACCTAGAAACTCTGGATGGAGAACCATTTTCTTGACCATGGAACGCTGAGAAGCTCAAATAATATTATAGTTAGGACCAGTCACTAGGTCGAACTAACTTCCGACGAGATCGCCCCCATGGGGAGACGGCTTGGCCACAAGATCGTGCCCCGGTACAAGCACAATCCTTCACCTTACAACTCCAGCCAGTTTCTGCTTATGGGACTGTCATACCCCAAATTTTGACCACTAAGATTTCCCATCATTGTGCAAATCATCATCATAATATGGATGAACCATCATGCCTCATCAGTCTCCCCAAAGATGGGTGAGCACCCACTACTATCAAAATTAGGGTTTCAAGCCCTCTCTGAGCCTTAGACAAAAGATCAATCAAGGAATGACATGATCTTCAACTTGTCTAACCTCTCAAACATCCACAAAGGATCAAGAGGACTCCCACTTCAAGGATTAAGCACAAGACTGCTCCCTTCTAGGTGGATCAAGCCTCAAGATCGCCAGTGTCACCAAATTAGGGTTTTAGTCGACCAGGGCCTCCAGAGGGAAATTTTCCTCTAGGTACGAGCCAATGCTTCAAAGCATGACCTAATATACTCCATGGAACATCATGGACCCAATCAGCAAGTCAATTTAGTCTCAGGGGATGCATTCATAAAAAATCAGGAATTAGGGTTTCTTGACCTAATTCACCCCTAAGTTGACTTTTGGGACAAAACATGAGCCAAGGCCTCAAGAGAGGATTTGGGGATCTCTAATAAACCACATTGATCCATTTGCAACAATGGATTGATCCAAGATGATTGAGCAACAAGTTTCAAGTTCATCTGAACCACAGTTAGGGTTTCGCTGGAAAAGTCAACTGTAGCTTTGACTTTTGACCAGGACATGCTCCCAAACCCTAGGACATGATTCAATACACCCTATAACACCTATTAAATCAATCCATCAAGTTTTATTTAGGTCAAGGACTTGATTTCATAGAGGATCGCACAGTTTGGAATTCATCTGACAAAAAGTCAACTGTGCACAAAAGTCAACTTTGACTTTTTGAGATTTTTCACAATTATGGTTTTTTAACCCTAAAATGATGTTAATGTGTGATTTGAATCATCATTCATCAAGAAAAATCAAGAAAAGTGGGATAACTTGTAAAAGGGGTTAAACTTAGAAATTTTCTAAGTTATGGAATAAAGTGGCAAGGGTACCAACTTTAGAGGATCATAACTCCTAAACCACAAGGCCATTTTTCCCCATCTAAAACTAGATTTGTATCCCTCACGGCCCTCTACAAAAGCTTCAACTGCACCTCATTCCAATTCATTATGGATTTTGAGTTATGGAATGATCAAAGTGGCTGAAAACATGAAATGCCACTTTTTCCAACACTTAGTGAAATTTTCACTAAGTCAGAATCTGCCTTCACTTTTTTTCCAAATGTAGGGACATTTTTCACTTGGATCCAAAAAGTATCAAAACCAACTATGATCAAATAGTTGTTGTATTATAGGAGGGATTTCCAAAATGACCAAGAACATCACCAAACTCAACTTGAGCCATGAGATATGACACTGGCAACATGCCTTGCTGAAAACTGCCAAAGCAAGGCAGATTTTGGAGTTTTGCTCGATTTGCCCAAATTTTGCAAATGACAAGCAACTCTATCCATCTGAACACCTCAAGGGGGGACCAAGGAGGAACCAACTCTGATCCCAAGCCTCCCAAGTCTTTGGAACCAAAAATAGCATGCCAAACCTAGAAATCCCTAAAGAGGGGACAAGACTCCAATTTTGGATTGGAGCATTCAATGCATACACCAAGGTGGCATGGACTGAGCCATTTCCAACTGAATTCAGTCAAGACTTATCCAAGACCAAGGGAACCAGCAGTCTGTGCCCTAACCTTTAGTCAATGGCTAGAGGAGACTTGGATTCTCATTGCTCAACATTGGCCAAACCTATGCAGCAGTTTCCATTCACTATTTCTTGCAAAACAAACTTGCTCTACTATAAATAGAGCTCAATTATGATCAGTTTGAGTACATCAAAGCCATCAAACAGATGCTTTCCTCAAAATCTCCTTCTTCACTCCAATTTTGCCTTCTAAGGCAAGTCACTATCGCGTTTTGAGTTTGAGAGCTATTCCAACCATACTAATCACACACACACCTTATAAACATCATATATAAGTGATCCAAACACTCACATAACATCTGGAACACCAAAATCACAAAATCACCAGCCATCTGCACAAGCCTCTGACAGATTTGCAGTTGAGGTACCATCTTAAGTTCCAGATCATTTCAATCCACTCCAAGCATCCAGACACACTCCATAGCACCTAGGGAAGTTGTCCATATCCTTGGAACCTAGCTGTAACACTCTAACACAAAACACGATCACCAGCTGCAAGAGGTAAGCATAAGCTCTTCTAACTCTATGATCCATGCATTTTTTGCTGCACAATATTTTGGCCATATGTTCATAATCTTGCATGGAGTGTTTTCCCTCAATCAATTGCATTGTTTGAATCGTGTGTGGAATTTCTGAACCTTCATGCAGAATTTAGGGTTCTTGAGGTTTCTCTTTGATTTCTTATTCCATGTTAAAAATAAATGAAATTAAAGACCATAGACATGATCGTGAGGTTGAAACGAGTAGATTGATATGTAGATTGGATGATATAATCAAGTATTCAGTGAGATTTGATAGAAAACACAAATCTGTAGAAATAGAGGGTGGCACGTGTTCTTGTTATGTTCTTGGCGCCATTTTCAAAAATTTAAATATTTGAATTTTGTGATTTTATTTAATTGATTCAAAATTTAATTTCTCTCTGAGTTTTAATGATTTTGAGTTGATTATTTCTTTAATAATTCACAAAAATGTTAAAATATTTTATTTTCCCAAAAAAATCCCCAAAAAATTATTTATTTTATATAATTGATATTTTTGTAAAGAATTAATATTTTAATTGTTTTTGACATTTAAAATATTTTCTCCTTCTTGATTTTTCAAATTTTAGTGATTTCCAATGATTTTATGGATAGAAACATAATTTTTGAAACATTAATCCAAGATCACAATTTGTTTTCCACATGTTTAACAATTTTGATCATTTTAATTGAATTTTTATTCAATTAAAATACATTTTGAAAACAAATTAGGATTTTTGATTAATTCAACCCTCATCAAACTTTTTCAAACTCTTTGGGCCTCTAATAGAGTGTAAGACCCAATCCTTTTTGAAACAAAACCTTTTTTGGGCCTCAGTTATTGTATAAGACCCACTGCGATTTCCAAAAATCTCGGCGCGATCGCCACAAAAATCATCTGGGCCTACCCTCGTGTTATAAGCCCCATTTCTTTTCTTAAAAACTCTTTGGGCCTCTAATAGAGTGTAAGACCCAATCCCCTTTTAATCAAAACAATTTTGGGCCTCAGACATTGTATAAGCCCCTCTGCGTTAAAAGAAAATCTCGGCACGATCGCCATTTCAAAACAAAACCCTGGGCCTCTCCTTGAGCTGTAAGCCCCACCACTTGTATAAAAATAAACCTTTGGACCTCTTGAGAGAGTGTAAGACCCATCCCTTTGTACAGAAAATCTTTTTTTAGGCCTCAGTCACTTGCATAAGTCCCTCTGTACAAATTCAAAACAACGGTGCAATCATCGTTAAACTTTTGGGGCTCTCCCTGAGCTATAAGCCCCAACAATCTTTTCAAAGCACTTTCTCCTTTGATTTTGAATATAATGTTGTTATCAAAGCTTTCTTTGTTGAACAAACTAACCAAACAGCATGGAAGCTCTACAACCGAGTAAGTGTTTACCCGCTTTCTTTATCCGCTTTCATATATATAACTGTATTGTGGGGCTGCTCACTGTATGTCTTCTTTCACAAACTTTTATATACCTGTCAAATATCATCTGTGTAATACTAGTATAGTTATTTAGAGTTTTCCCCGGCAACTACGTCTAGCACTAGGTAAAGCCCCATTGATCGCTCTTAAATACAATCAAAACTAGATCCACATAGGATTACCAGACACAGTCTTCCCTCCTCTTGGGGTTAAACAATATGGAGATGTGAAAGGCAGATTCTTTTTGAACCCTTTCTCAGACTGTTACCCTTAGAAGTTGTCAAAGAGACTCTACTCCCCAGAGATGATCTTTTCTCCGTGAATGGCATCTCTTGAGTTTCTTCCAAATTCTCGGACTTTCCTGGCTTGATCTATTCTCGGTGAATAGCATGTCTTGAATTTCTCGGGATTTGAGGACCCACAGGCTTCTTAAAAGCACCCTTAGAAATTGTCAAAGAAACTCTACTCCCCAGAGATGATCTTTTCTCTGTAAATGGCATCTCTTGGGTGTCTTCCAAATTCTCAGACTTTCCTGGCTTGATCTATTCTCTGTGAATGGCATGTCTTGAACTTCTCGGGGTTTGGGGACCCACATACTTCTTAAAAGCACCCTTAGAAATTGTCAAAGAAGCTCTAACTCCCCAGAGATGATCTTTTCTCCATGAATGGCATCTCTTGAGCTTCTTCCAAATTCTCGGACTTTTCTAGCTTGATCTATTCTCTGTGAATGGCATGTCTTGAACTTCTCGGGGTTTGGGGACCCACAAGCTTCTTAAAAGCATCCCCGCCTCCTCTTGGGCGTTGTACAAGGACCCTTCGGCTTCTTAGAAGTTCTCATGCCTTCTCTTGGGCTTGATACAAGGACCCAGAGACCTCTTAAAGGTATAAGACAGAACTTAGTCATCCTTTGCTAGAGCAGTTTTTCCAGCGTCAAAAAAACTCCAGCCATTTGAGGGTTGATACTCATCCCTTAACACTCGCGCCTCCTCTTGGATATTGTACAAAAGATGAAACTCTAGACATGGACAGTCTCGATACCCTTTGGATTTCCCGTTTCCTTAAAGAACAGGAAATAAACCTGATCCTCTGATCAGTGCCAAAGCACAGCCTTACCTTTAATCAGTCTCTTTAGAAGAACTAATTTTCTCTTTTATCCAAGATACTGGACCTGTCACTAAACTGAAACAGTTACCAACACCTTAGCCTTCTCTTGGGCTTTGTACAAATGATTCTCCCCAGCGGAGCTAACCTTTTCAGACTCTCTTGTTGAGTCAAATCTCCTTTTTTAGCCTCCATCCCGGGCTTCGTACGAGATACAAAAAACTCTCTTGTTGAGTATGAAAGACTCTCTTGTTGAGTCAAACCCCTTTTAGCCTCCATCTCGGGCTTCGTACGAGATAAAAATCACTCTCTTGTTGTGTATAAAAGACTCTCTTGTTGAGTCAAACCCATTTTCAGCCGCCATCTCGGGCCTCATACGAGATACAAAATTACTCTCTTGTTGAGTATAAAAGACTCTCTTGTTGAGTCAATCACCCTTTTAGCCTCCGTCTTGGGCTTCGTACAAGACACATACAAAAACACTCTCTTGTTGAGTATAAAAGACTCTCTTGTTGAGTCAAACCTTTCAGCCTCCATCTCGGGCTTCGTACGAGATAGCAAATCACTCCCTTGTTGAGTATAAAAGACTCTTTTGTTGAGTCAAATCTTTCTGGCCTCCATCTCGGGCTTCGTACGAGATACAAAGGCACCCTTTTGTTGAGTATAAAAGACTCTCTTGTTGAGTCAACCCTTTTAGCCTCCATCTCGGGCTTCGTACGAGATACAAAAGAACTCTCTTGTTGAGTCAGTAACTTGTTAGTACTCTCTTGTTGAGTCAACCCTTTTAGCCTCTCTCTCGGGCTTCGTACGAGACACGTAAAAACTCCCTCCTGTTGGGTCACTAGCCTCCTCTTAGGCTTTGTATAAGGATAACCCCGGTTGAGTCAATCAACCTTTTAGCATCAAAGTTGTGCCTTGTTCATAGCATACAAATATCAACCACTCCTCTTTAGAGATGACAAATTCTCTCTAAATTCAAAACCCTTCAGCTTCACATCTTGGGCTTTGAACAAGATACACATACTCCCTTTAGCTTCACGTCTTGGGCTTTGAACAAGACACCAAAACAACTTTTTCCTCCCATAGAATATGAGGAACTACGATTGCTCTGATTTCCCTATTTCATTAAACGGGAATACGTAGGCATAAGATTGAAAAATCTTAGCGAGCACACTAATAAAAAGCCCAAAATCCCATACCTTCATACATCAATCGAAAAGCATCAGTCCTAACATCCTACCAATAGTCTAGACCCCGTGTTCTCAACAGCATAACCTAAGAGAGACCCACAATCTTTGTAGCAGCTATAAACCAACAGTCATCTGTTTAAACTCAGTTTGCAAGAAGGGTTAATTGAAGACATCTATTGTCATTCCTTCATCAGCTTCAATATGATAAAAAATGAATCGAGTTGTAGTACCCAACAGGGATAGTGCTTCGCAACCACATATAAAACTCGTGCTACAGAAAAAATGGCGACTCTGCTGGGGAGTATTTTGTCCTTATCGGATGTTCCCATCTCGTAGGTAGAGACCTTGAGTTCACATTCATATCACAGAAATGACAGCTCTGCTGGGGTGTCATTGTCTGTATAGGATCATAAGGCTAGAGATCTAGGATGATTAAGACAAATATATATACTGCTTTTCCTAAATGATATCTATGTTTATTTTTTCTGCTAATGGGAATGCGTGTGATGCCGTATGTGGAAAGATTGAGTATACACCTAAGATAGGTGATGGCAATATGGGTAATCTTACTGGGAGTGAATTCCAGCTAAGTGTCCCCGGTCGACCATTAAACTCAGTGGAGACTCCCTTTGCAGATACATTGCCTATACGACTTTGGTTGTTGAAAATAGTGTGGTCGACTGAGTTATCTGAGAAGCTGAGGTTTTTAGCAGACTGCAGCTCTTTTGTAGTGCGGAAGCTATCGGAAATAGTTGTCACGTGATACTACCCTCATCTGAGATCACTCCAGGATACATCAGCTCGCTGGCGATCCGCTTACTGTTGCTATCCCATAGGGGTCAATGATTTTGCGGACAGGTACAAAAAATCACCAGTATAAACCTTGGGGGGGGGGGGGGGGTAGAGCCTTGACTTCATGACACCGACCCTTTGACCTTATTTTTTTCTATATTTTTGTGTGCTGCATTCATGCATTCATTTAAAAAACGTTAAAACAAAGAAAAATCTTCTCTTCTAGTCTCTCTTTTTCAAATTAAACTAAGACAATGATTGCAAATATTAGAGAAAAAGGAGATTGCACCAATGGATTTCGGTAGAAGGAAAACTCATAAGTACACCTTCAAGGTTCCAAAGTTAGAGGATTTGAGAGGTTTGGCGAGAATGATCACCAACCAAGAGGCTTTCAGAGCCAAGTATGGAGGACTGCTGTCCTTGTTAAGGGTCCATGTAATCGAGGGAATCCTCTCTATGCTAATCCAGTTCTACGATCCGGTCTATCACTGTTTCACATTCCCGGACTATCAGCTTGCACCAATGCTGGAGGAGTACTCTCACCTGACTGATCTGCATATCACTGATCAAGCTCCTTTTTCTGGACTGGAAGAAATTCCAAAGGATCAGACCATTGTAAGAGCAATTTATTTGGACGAGTCAGAAGTTAGGACTCACATGACCACTAAGGGTGGCATCCAAGGTTTGCCATCCCAGTTCTTGACAAAGAAAGCCCTGTACTTTGCTAGTATAGGGAACGTGGCCGCTTTCGAGAGCATCTTTGTTTTGCTCACCTACGGGTTATTTTTGTTTCCCAACATTGATAACTTCGTAGATATCAACGCCATTAAGATTTTCCTGATTGGAAACCCGGGTACCAACCTTACTCGCAGATGCTTATCATTCTGTACACTTAAGGAATCTGTACAGCGGAGGAATGATCACATGATGTGTACCCTTGCTTTACAAATGGTTCACTTCCCATTTGCCCAAGTCTGCTGCATTTTGGGATCAAAATAATACTTTACGTTGGTCGTAGAGAGTCATGTCTCTTACCAACTCGGACATCGATTGGTACAATCGAATCTACGACGGGATCAGAATCATTGACCGTTGTGGAAATTTCCCAAATGTACCCCTTATAGGAACTAAGGGAGGAATTAACTATCATCCAGTGTTAGTTCGTCGTCAATTCGGATACCCAATGAGGCATGTCCCACGAAGTGCTCATCTAGAAGATCTTTTCTTAAAGGAAGGAGAAAATGACAGGGCACTAAAAACGGAAATAGTGCACGCTTGGAAACACGTTCATAAGAAATGACGAGAGTCTCTAGGAAAACCAGACTGTGTCTTGATGGAGCCTTATCTCCATTGGGTACAAACTAGAGCTCTCAAGCTGAGGATGCCTTACCCTCGTCAGAAAGTTCTTCCATTAAGGGACTCTGCCCTTTATTTTATGTATGATACGAAAAAGCTTCTGGTTACTCTCAGCAAAGTTCAGCAGGAGAAGAGGTCTTGGAGGAACAAGTACCGTATTCTCAATGTAGAATGCAAGAAAATATAGCAACTATTAAAAGAAAAGGATGCTCTGATTGAGATTTTAGAGCAACATGCTGTAGAGAATCAGGATGACCAAAGGAATTTGCTCACGTCTATCACTTGGCAAAGGAATGACAACCCGACAACGGCTGAAGAGCCCCGGTCAAAGTAGAGGAAAGCACCGGAACCCGCACCTGAGCTCTATTCAGAGAGGACTCGTGATTCATTAGTTTAGGTTTCCTTTTCCAGCACTTTGTAATCTACTGTATTTCCATTTCCGCAATCCTTTGAATTCAATAAAACGGGGTTTCCCCGCTGTTTGATATTTGCATTCTAATTGTCGAAGTTTACTTTGAATAAACAAAAATAATTAATAATCATTGCATTCATCATTCTCGTAAACGCATTCTTCTTACATATGAATGTCACGTTTGCGTCTCGATTCTAGAGTCAAACTGTCTCATTCGTAAAATACTCAGGCCAATCGTCAGAAAAAGATTGATGATCTCGAGGAAGAGAATAGAGAGTTGAGAGAAGAGATCGACACTCTGAAAGAGGATCTGAGAAAGCTTCATAACGACATGCAAGCTCTAGTAGAAGCTCAGATGCAACAAAGGATTGTGATCTCAGAGATCACATCAACGTCCATAGTGGAGAAGTCAGATCCAAGGTACAAGATGCCGAAAGATCGTCCCTGGGGCATGCCTACCAACTATATCCCGGAAGGATATGTTCCGCCGATCAATGAGGATCAGGGAACTGCAGCAGGAACCGCTGGGCCTGAAGGTTACAAACTTTGGGAAAGCGAAGATGCCAGGGGCATGACAACAACTCCTGAAGGTTATAAACTTCGGGAGGCACCGAGAGTCTCGACCATAATGACTATACCACCACCTGTGGTATACACTGTCCTGGAAGGACAGATTCCCCAGATACCTTCTGGTGGAAATAACAACATGTTCGATAGAATGAATGAATTCCAGGAACAGTTCCTGGAAATGCATAAAGAACTGCAAGCCCTTCACGGTCAGGATCTATTTGGAAAAGACGTCGCGGACCTCTGCTTGGTCCCCAATGTGAAAGTTCCACACAAGTTCCAAGTGCCCGACTTTGAAAAGTACAAGGGTAACTCTTGCCCTCAGAGTCACTTGGTGATGTACGCTCGGCGAATGTCAGCTCAGACAGAGAACCAGGAGCTGCTCATTCATTACTTTCAGGATAGTTTAACCGGTGCCGCCTTAAAGTGGTACATGGGGTTAAACCGTGCCACGATCGGCACGTTCAGAGATCTTGGCGCTGCTTTCGTCCAACAATACAAATATAATCTGGACATGGCACCGGACAGAGATCAACTCAGATCGATGCCACAAAAGGACAAGGAAACCTTTAAGGAGTACGCTCAGAGATGGCGTGAAATCGCCGCCCAGATTTGTCCCCCTCTTGAGGAAAAAGAGATGACAAAGATCTTCTTAAAGACCTTGAGCTCATTTTACTACGACAGAATAGTTGCCAATATGCCCAGTGACTTCACCGAGATGGTGGGCATGGGAGTTCGTCTTGAGGAAGCCGTCTGAGAAGGACGTTTAGTTAAAGACGCTGGATCATCAAGTAGTACAAAACGATACGGTAGTGCTCTCCCTAAGAAAAAAGAGAAGGATATTAGGAATATCTCTCTCAGAAAGCAAAGGCGACGTTATCAACCAGTAGCAGCTGTAACTCCTGCTATCAACTCCGCGCCTATTCCTACGTATCAACCTCAGGTTGCGCAAAGCCAACCTAATCAACAGCAATATCAACAAAGGACACAACAGCCTCTTCAGCAGGCTCGTCCTCCATATAACAACAACCGTGCAACACGACCACCAGGGTTTGACCCTATACCTGTGTTGTACGCTGAACTATTTCCGTTACTACTAGTCAAGGGGCATGTCCAAACCAGGACTCCTCTTACAGTACCGGAAAATCTGTCTTTTTGGTTCAAAGTGGATCAAACTTGTCCTTATCATCAAGGAGGACCAGGGCATAACATAGAGAACTGTCTTAGTTTCAAATCCGACGTACAAAAGCTTATTAGGAGCGGGGTCTTATCTTTCAAAGATACGAATCCGAATGTTCTCACGAACCTGCTGCCTCAACACGAGAAAGCTGCATTTAATTTGATAGAGGGAGAGTCTAACAACATCTATCAAATTCACGATGTACTCTTATTGAGGGTCAACTTGGTCAAAATGCATTGTAGACAGAGTGGATATGGCCATGTGCCACCTCATAATTATCACCAGTGTGATATCTGCTCTAAGAACAATCAGGGATGTTCTGTGGTGCAATCAGCTCTACAGGAACAATTGGATCTTGGATGGATCCAAGAGCATCGAGTTCGTGGAGTCAACATGACCTATACGAATTCCAACATCATTCAAAACCACGACATTCATGCAATGAATGTTAACATGGGGGCAATGCACTCAAGGTAAAGCCAATACCATAATCTGCCACGGCACGATTACAATTCCTGTCTGACTTGCTCGGTAAACAAACAGGGATGCTCTTTTATACAAGAGGCCCTCCAACGTCAGATGGATCTTGGATAGATCCAGGACTATCATGATAGAAATCCTTATCAGATCAATATGATTCAAATCTTTGATATTCGTTTGATGAATACCAGCTTGGTAGAGTTACACGCTACACAAGTACAACTCGGTTTTCTCACTTTGTATAATTATCAGAACTGAAGAGGATGTTGTGAGAGTAACCAAGGGTGCGCTCTCGTTCAAAGAACTTTACAACACTTGTTAAACCACTGCTGGCTTCCAATCTATCTGGATGAAGACACGCAACAAATCGGTATGCATAATGGAAACCCTACTCGGCGTCAAAGTCAGGATGTCCGATCTATGGGAACTAACCTGGTAAGGTTACATTGTATTCAAAGTGGGCGTGGTCAGGTGCCACCCCACGACTATGAATGTTGTAGAGTCTGTTCGGAAAGTAACCAAGGATGCTACCTTGTGCGAGCAGCTCTTCAGGGTCAGGTGGATCGCAGAGAAATTCGCCCATGTCCGGGTTCGAACCAATCAACTGGACGTCGGACTACTTCGCTGATCAGATCAGAGATGTGGTTGTAATCTCTGACCCTGAGAGGAATAAGGATGTTTGTACCATCATCCCTCTACTGGACAAATCAAAGGTTCTTAGCCAGGAACTTATTGAAGTTACTTACGACAGTAAGAAAAATCAGAAGGCTCCTGTAGTTATCTATCTACCAGGACCATTACCGTATGAATCAGCTAAGGTGATCCCTTACAAATACAGTGCAAAAATAATTGAGAATGGAAAGGAAAGTCCATTACCCTCCGTCATGAATATTGCAGACATCGGTTGAGTAACACGGAGCGTTCGAATCTTCAACCGAGGAGTTGGAGAACCTAACAAAGAAAAGGAACTTCAGACAGAAGCTCCTGATCCACCAGTCGGTCAATCCAGTAATCCCGACCTTTTGAAAAACAACGATGAGATGCTGAAGCTCATCCAAAGGAGTGAATACAACATTGTTGATCAACTGTTACAAACTCCTTCAAAGATCTCGGTGCTATCACTTTTGCTCAGTTTCGAAGCCCACAGAGAGGCTCTACAGAAAGTCTTAGAGCAGGCCTTTATGGAACAGGATGTGTCAATACGACAATTCAATAGAATCATCTCTAACATCACTTCCTGCAACAACTTAGGATTCAGTGATAAGGATTTGCCAGAAGGGGGCAAAAGTTACAACATGGCGCTCAATATCACAGTTAACTGCCAGAATGATGCTTTAGCCAGCGTACTAGTAGACACAGGATCGACCATCAACGTTATGCCAAAATCCACTTTAATGCGACTATCATTCAAAGGATCCCCGATGAGGGGCAGTGAGGTCATCGTCAAAGCATTTGACGGATCTCGGAAAGCAGTTATTGGCGAAGTTGACCTTCCCATAACTATTGGTCCTCACACTTTCCTAATCACTTTCTAGGTTATGGACGTCCGGGCAGCGTATAACTGTTTATTAGGAAGACCTTGGATACACCAGGTTGGGGCAGTCACTTCGACGCTTCACCAAAAACTGAAATTCGTCAAGAACGATTAACTCGTCATGGTCTGTGGAGAGCAAGCCTTGCTTGTGAGCAACTTGTCATCATCTACTTGTGTAGAACCCGAGGAGGTTGTTGGGACTTAATTCCAAGCACTATCATTGAGCAATGAGAATCAATCAGAGAAAGGAACCTCGATTTCCTCATACAGAGATGCTCTCAAAGCGGTCAAAAGCAACAATACAAAAGGATGGCGATAGCTTGTCATTCCTACTGATCATAAAATAAAGAAGGGTCTTGGTTTTTCCGCAACCTGTACCCAGACAGCGGCTAACGATGAAAGTCTTCATCCCATTCAGGACATCTTCCACAGTGGAGGTTTCCTTCACCCAGTGCCTCAAATAGTCCATATTATCAACGAGGAGGATCCCTCCGATATGGATGAGGAGTGGAAGTCCTATCTTAACGAGGACAGTTATATGTCTTAGGAAGAAGTGCCTATGCCATTTTGCTATCCTGCACAGAGCCCGAGATTTATACCGAGGTCAGACGTTGAAATAATATATGGAGATTGCGATCCGCAAGGATGCCGTGCTCCACCAAACTCATTAGAGGAGGACACTCTGATGAAATACAACTTTGACCACGACTATTATGGCCTGATGGATGGTCTGCCTATCTGGCAGCCGTACCCAGGAAACTCAGGGCAAGAGAGTCAGTCGAACAATGAAAATCAGCTGAGCATCATTGAACAGAATACCTGTGTCCCCACCATGTCATGGGATCAACACTCAGGTCATTCCGAAAATATCCCGTACGACGATGAATTGGCAAAACTTGCCGGACTAGAGTTCATCAACTATGCCTTCCCCAAGGTCAACGTCATCGAGAGGGGTGACTCCTCCATTTCCAAAGAAGTGTGGGACACCTTGGGACAACCGAGTGGAAAATTTGACTTCATGGTCAAGTACGCCGCTCTTGAGAGCTCTCGTATCAGGCTCGAAGGCATCCAGCCAACTGGATGGGGAGATTTGTCTGAGAGCATAAATTCTATGCAAAATACAACAGATCTGCCTGGGAAACAAATTCCAATGATCCTGCTCCACCAGAAATCAGGGTTATTTTTTAAGGCAAATCAAAGAAGGTACCAGACTTTGTGATTCACCGAGGAGTTTGCCGTCAATGGGTTGCTGTCGATGTTCCGAAGATCGTTCATAAGTCAAAGTAATTACCGTTTTTAACCTTTCACCCTGCCCAGGTGAAACGGATGTTTTGATAGGGCTCGTTTTCTGTAAATTTCCCTCTTCGCTTCTCCCAAAGCGACAGAGTTTTGTTTTATAGGGCTGTAGTTTCAAGAATCGACTTGTTCATTAATAAAATAACGTCGTTCTGTAATTTCCGCATTAATTGTTGTTTTCTCTTTTCCCTTTTCTCAGAAAATGGTAATCCTAAAAACAATTCAAAATAAACAAGCAGTAAAAAAAATACACTGCACACACTTGCATTTTCTCTATCTCTTCTAAACACGAATCATACCGTCATGCAGATTGCTTGTTTTAAACCCCGTTGAAACATACGATCTGATGCATTCTCCCAACTTTGAGTTCCCGGTATTTGGGGCTGAAGAAGAAGATGGCAACGAAATTCCAGAAGAGATCTCCCGACTACTCAGACAAGAGGAAAGGTCCATTGAACCTCACAAAGAGCTATTGGAAACAGTCAACTTGGGTTCGGAAAAAGAGAGAAAAGAAATAAGGATTGGGGCACTGCTCAGTCCAACTGCCAAAGAGAGTCTAACAAAGCTTCTCAGAGAATTTCCCGATGTGTTTGCTTGGTCCTACCAGGACATGCCAGGGTTGGATACCAGCATCGTGGAACATCATTTACCATTGAAATCGGAATGTCCGCCAGTAAAACAGAGGCTGAGACGGACTCACCCGGATATGGCCATCAAAATCAAAGAGGAGGTACAAAAACAGATTGACACGGGTTTCCTCGCCACGTTTGAGTATCCTCAATGGTTAACCAACATCGTACCCGTTCCGAAAAATGACGAAAAGGTCAGAATGTGTGTAGACTACAGGGATCTGAACAAAGCAAGTCCAAAGGATGACTTTCCTTTACCACACATTGACATGCTGGTACACAGTACAACAAAGTTCAAAGTTTTCTCCTTCATGGATGGATTCTCGAGCTATAATTAGATTAAAATGGCACCGAAATACATGGAGAAAACTTCGTTCATTACCCCATGGGGTACCTTTTGTTACAAGGTAATGTCGTTCGGTTTGAAGAACGCCGGGGCAACCTATCAATGGGCCATGACTACTCTCTTTCATGACATGAAACACAAAGAAATCGAGGTATATATCGATGATATGATTGCCAAATCTAAGACAGAAGAGGAGCATGTGACCCACCTGTCAAAACTATTCGAGCGGCTGAAAAAGTACAAACTCCGCTTGAATCCCAACAAATGCACATTCGGTGTCCGTTCAGGGAAACTCCTAGGGTTCATCGTCAGCCAGAAAGGAATTGAGGTTGATCCTGACAAGGTCAAGGACATTCAAGAAATTCCTTCTCCAAAAACTGAAAAACAAGTCAGAGGATTCTTGGGACGGTTGAACTACATCTCCAGATTCATATTCCTTATGACCGCGACCTGTGCGCCGATTTTCAAATTACTCAAAAAGAATCAGAACTGCGTTTGGACAGACAACTGTCAAACCACTTTCGACAGTATTAAGGAATACCTGTTGAATCCGCCGATTCTATCACCTCCAGTGAAAGGAAGACCACTGATCATCTACTTAACAGTCCTAGAGGACTCAATGGGATGTGTACTTGGCCAACAAGGCGAAACCAAAAGGAAGGAGTCAGCCATCTACTATTTGAGCAAGAAATTCACCGACTGCGAGACTCGGTACACTATTCTTGAGAAAACTTACTGTGCTCTGGCTTGGGCAGCCAAACGTCTTCGCCAGTACATGATTCGTCACACTACTTGGTTGGTCTCTGAAATGGATCCAATCAAGTATGTATTTGAAAAACCTACTCTCACGGGAAGGATTGCCCGTTGGCAGATGTTGTTATCTGAATACGACATCGAATACCACGCTCAAAAATCCGTTAAAGGGAGTATTTTAGCCGATCATTTGGCTCATCAGCCGATTGACGATCAGGAATCAGTCGGGTTTGATTTCCCAGACGAAGATGTCATGTATTTGAAAATGAAAGATTGCGATGAACCGTTACCCAGTGAAGGGCCAGAACCAGGTTCCCAATGGGGACTAATTTTTGATGGAGCTGTCAATCATTACAGAAATGGAATTGGGGAAATCATTGTTACCCCTCAGGGTACCCACATTCCTTTCACCGTCAGACTTACGTTCAAGTGTACAAACAACGAGGCCGAATACGAAGCTTGTATCATGGGTCTCGAAGAAGCGATTGACTTAAGGATCAAAAACTTGGACGTGTATGGCGACTCAGCTTTGGTTATCAATCAGATCAAAGGAGATTGGAACACATACCAATCAGGATTGATTCCTTACAGAGATTATGCAAGAAGGTTGTTACCCTTCTTCAACAGAATTGAGTTTCATCACATCCCTCATGATGAGAATAACATGGCTGATGCATTAGCCACTCTCTCTTCTATGATTAATGTAGATCAATGGAATGACCTACCTAAAATCGACATAATGCGCCTTGAACGACCCGCTTACATCTTCACGATTGAAGCAGTCATAGACGACAAACCTTGGTATCACGATATCAAATGCCTCCTTCAGAAACAAGAGTACCCACCTGGGGTACTAAGGAAGGACAGAAAAACCCTCAGAAGGCTGGAAGGCATCTTCTTCCTGAGTGGTGACACACTCTATAAAAGGAATTTCGACATGGTCTTGCTCCGTTGTGTAGACAGACCAGAAGCAGACATGCTTATGAAAGAAGTTCATGAAGGATCCTTTGGCACTCATGAAAACGGGCACGCAATGGCGAGAAAAATTCTCAGAGCAGGGTACTATTGGTTGACAATGGAATCTGAGTGCTACAAGTACACGAGGAGGTGTCACAAGTGTCAGATATACTCCGACAAAATTCGTGTACCGCCAACGTATCTCAAAGTTCTCTCTTCCCCGTGGCCTTTTTCCATATGGGGAATCGACATGATTGGCATGATTGAACCAAAGGCTTCAAACGGACATCGATTCATTCTGGTAGCCATTGACTATTTCACCAAGTGGGTCGAAGCAGCGTCATACGCTAATGTGACCCGACAAGTGGTGGTCCAATTTATCAAAAACAATATCATCTGTCGTAATGGTGTTCCAAGCCAGATCATTACTGATAATGGATCTAACTTGAAAAATAAGATGATGAAAGAGTTGTGCGCAAAGTTCAAGATCGAACACCATAACTCATCTCCCTACTGACCTAAGATGAACGGAACGGTAGAAGCAGCTAACAAGACCATCAAGAAGATCGTTCAAAAGATAATTATAACCTACAAAGACTGGCACAAAATGCTGCCATTTGCTCTTCACGGTTATCGCACGTCTGTCCCCACTTCAACAGGGGCAACCCCTTTCTCTCTAGTATATGGCATGGAGGCAGTACTCCCCATAGAGGTAGAGATCCCATCAATCCGGGTATTGATGGAAGCTAAGCTTACAGAGGCTGAATGGTGTCAAATTCGACACGACGAACTGAACCTGGTCAAAGAGAAGTGAATCACGGCACTATGCCATGGTCAGTTGTATTAGCAAAGGATGAAGAAGGCGTTTGACAAAAAGGTTCCACCTCGCGTCTGCAGAAAAGGAGACCTTGTGCTAAAAAAGATACAATCATTTCTCACTGACTCTCGGGGCAAATGGACCCCGAATTATGACAGCCCCTATGTGGTCAAGAAAGCTTTCTCAGGCGGCGCCTTGAGACTTGCAATCATGGATGGAGATGAATTTGCCTACCCCACGAACGTTGACGTAGTCAAGAAATACTTCGCCTAAACTAAAAATAAAAACGTCTCGGTGGATTCAAAACCCGAAAAGGCGGTCCAGAAAAAAATTAGAGACATGATCCAAAACCATCCCGGTGGATTGGAAATCTCAAAGTACAATCCAAGCAAAAGTGAGGGATAATGGCAAGTAACTACGTCTGATCAGTTCAACTCCTCAGCAGTTACACAATCCATCAGAAAACTCTAGTCAAGGTCATCTTCGACAGAAGCCCAGGATGTCCAGAATTTAAAGTTGGTAGAAGGATAGCGGTCGTTATGTTTCAATGTAGCCATTTTCCCTTAAATTACCATTTTCTAACTTTGTAAATACTCTATGGAATCACACGTTTGGCTGATCTCCGTCCTATCAATAAAATTTGAGCCCTTGTGCTTTTGTTTGCAATTCTTATTTGTTTTAGCTTTACAGAACGACATTTTAATATGATCAACGATTCTTGAAACGAAACAAAAATGAATTTACTTGTAAAAATTTTTTGCTTTTAAAATAAAGATGGCAATTTCTTTTGACTGTTGAACATCGGAAGAATGTCGTTCACTTCTCCAAAAGTAATCGAGCTTTAAAGTGCAGAATCAAAGTACTCATTCTAAACCAGTATGCCTGAATGAAGGATCAACTGTGTCAGAGACCGTGTTTCATCTGACACCCCCCGGCAGAGTTCTTACCTCCTAAGCCCGACCACCATAGGTCCCAACAGGGACTATCTCTCCTAAGCAAGGCATAATTGCTACTTTTGGACCAGTGATACCTTTTCGTCCCCTGCAGTGGCCGAGTATCCCGTCGTGTTCATACGTCACTTTGTATGTCGCATCAGTTTTGTCAGCATAAACATACATACATCCTGCATTATTGATTTACATTCATATTCATATTGCATCACTATCTCTCTAGTCGGTCTTGTCTCCTAGTGATAGACAGTCCTCTCAATCGAGTTGTCAGTTCTTTCCTCGTCAGGAAATGTCGCGTCTGAACAATCTCTCTCCTCCAGTTTATTTTTGGATTAGAATTGTCCCTTGACCTCTTTGATAACTTGAACCTCTGAAAAACCAGAGAACCCTCGATAAACGTCACTCTTCACCATTGAAGATGATATTTTCGCTTTCCCGGATTAAGGAAAATCCCCAGAGAAAGCCTCTTAATCAGAGATTCAACAATACGGCAGTTGTTCTCCGAAATCCGCTGACGAAAAGGTCATCAGTACCTCAAAATTGGATCACATCATATGGCATTTCTCCGGTAAGATCCTGAGAAAAGTATGATGTAATACCCCAAGCGAAAGAAGTCCCTCAAGAGACTCACTTTCCCCAGTAGAGTCGACAAATGGCGTCTCTAAACAGAGAAGTTTGTGCACCTCTACAATTCAGACGGCTGGATTCCCCAGCAACTCTGACATCAAAATCTTTTTCTATCAAATGGCATCTCCCCAGGAAAATTCGGCGAGAAGTTTGAGGAAAACCGCTACGCATAGCGTCCCTTGTCAAGAAAGTTTATTGACAAAAGAAACTTAGACCAGTTCCTTGGTAGGAAACCAGGATCGAGGGGAAGTTTACATCAGTAACTTAGACCAGTTCCTTGGTAGGAAACCAGGATCGAGGGGAAGTTTACACCAGAAACTGAGACCAGTTCCTTGGTAGGAAACCAGGATCGAGGGGAGGTTTATTTCAGAAACTGAGAATAGTTTCTTGGTAGAAAACTAGGATCGAGGGGAAGTTTACATCAGAAACTGAGACCAGTTCCTTGGTAGGAAACCAGGATTGAGGGGAAGTTTATTTCAGCAACTGAGACCAGTTCCTTGGTAGGAAACCAGGATCGAGGGGAAGTTTACACAGAAACTTAGACCAATTCCTTGGTAGGAAGCCAGGATCGAGGGGAAGTTTACCTTTTCTAAGCATCATTACTTAGCAAAAGAAGAAGGCTGCGTGATCTACCATTCATAACCACAATCAAAATTTTGGGTATTCCGATATTTAATCCTCTTGCACCCCGAATGCCCGAATACCTTCGCCATTCACACCTTCGGGTCCAAGAAGATTAAATAGGGGCATCAGTTATACCCCAAATTTTGACCACTAAGATTTCCCATCATTGTGTAAATCATCATCACAATATGGATGAACCATCATGCCTCATCAGTCTCCCCAAAGATGGGCGAGCATCCACTACTATCAAAATTAGGGTTTCAAGTCCTCTCTGAGCCTTAGACAAAAGATCAATCAAGGAATGACATGATCTTCAACTTTTCTAACCTCTCAAACATCCACAAAGGATCAAGATGACTCCCACTTCAAGGATTAAGCACAAGGCTGCTCCCTTCTAGGTGGATCAAGCCTCAAGATCGCCAGTGTCACTAAATTAGGGTTTTGGTCAACCAGGGCCTCCAGAGGGAAATTTTCCTCTGGGCATGAGCCAATGCTTCAAAGCATGACCTAATATACTCCATGAAACATCATGGACCTAATCAGCAAGTCAATTTAGTCTCAGGGGATGCATTCATAAAAAATCAGGAATTAGGGTTTCTTGACCTAATTCACCCCTAAGTTAACTTTTGGGACAAAACATGAGCCAAGGCCTCAAGAGAGGATTTGAGGATCTCTAATAAATCACATTGATCCATTTGTAAAAATGGATTGATCCAAGAAGCTTGAGCAACAAGTTTCAAGTTCATCTGAACCACAGTTAGGGTTTCGCGGGAAAAGTCAACTGTAGCTTTGACTTTTGACCAGGACAGGCTCCTAAACCCTAGGACATGATTCAATACACCCTATAACACCTATGAAATCAATCCATCAAGTTTGATTTAGGTCAAGGACTTGATTTCATAGAGGATCGCACAGTTTGGAATTCATCTGACAAAAAGTCAACTGTGCACAAAAGTCAACTTTGACTTTTTGAGATTTTTCACAATTATGGTTTTTTAACCCTAAAATGATGTTAATGTGTGATTTGAATCATCATTCATCAAGAAAAATCAAGAAAAGTGGTATAACTTGTAAAAGGGGTAACCATAAAAAACTTAGAAATTTTCTAAGTTATGGAATAAAGTGGCAAGGGTACCAACTTTGGAGGATCATAACTCATAAACCACAAAGCCATTTTTCCCCATCCAAAGCTGGATTTGTAGCCCTCATGGCCCTCTACAAAAGCTTCAACTACACCTCATTCCAATTCATTATGGATTTTGAGTTATCGAATGATCAAAGTGGCTAAAAGTATCAAAAAAGTATCAAAACCAACTATGATCAAACAGTTGTTGTATCATAGGAGGGTTTTCCAAAATGACCAAGAACATCACCAAACTCAACTTGAGCCATGAGATATGACAATGGCAACATGCCTTGCTGAAAACTGCCAAAGCAAGGCAAATTTTGGAGTTTTGCTCGATTCGCCCAAATTTTGCAAATGACAAGCAACTCTATCCATCTGAACACCTCAAGGGGGGACCAAGGAGGAACCAACTCTGATCCCAAGCCTCCCAAGTCTTTGGAACCAAAAATAGCATGCCAAACCTAGAAATCCCTAAAGAGGGGACAAAACTCCAATTTTGGATTGGAGCATTCAATGCATACACCAAGGTGGCATGGACTGAGCCATTTCCAACTGAATTCAGTCAAGACTTATCCAAGACCAAGGGAACCAGCAGCCTGTGCCCTAACCTCTAGTCAATGGCTAGAGGAGACTTGGATTCTCATTGCTCAACATTGGCCAAACCTATGCAGCAGTTGCCATTCATTATTCCTTGCAAAACAAACTTACTCTACTATAAATAGAGCTCAATTGTGATCAGTTTGAGTACACCAAAGCCATCAAACATATGTTTTCCTCAAAATCTCCTTCTTCACTCCAATTTTGCCTTCTAAGGCAAGTCACTATCGGGTTTTGAGTTCGAGAGCTATTCCAACCAAACCAATCACACACACACACACACACACACACCTCATAAACATCATACAGAAGTGATTCAAACACTCACATAACATCTGGAACACCAAAATCACAAAATCACCAGCCATCTGCACAAGCCTTTGACAGATTTGCAGTTGAGGTATCATCTCAAGTTCCAGATTATTTCAATCCACTCCAAGCATCCAGACACACTCCATAGCACCTAGGGAAGCTGTCCATATCCTTGGAACCTAGCTGTAACACCTCTAACACAAAACACGATCACCAGCTGCAACAGGTAAGCATGAGCTCTTCTAACTCTATGATCCATGCATTTTTTGTTGCACAATAATTTGGCCATATGTTCATAATCATGCATGGAGTGTTTTCCCTCAATCAATTGCATTGTTTGAATCGTGTGTGGAATTTATGAACCTTCATGCAGAATTTAGGGTTCTTGAGGTTTCTCTTTGAATTCTTATTCCATGTTAAAAATAAATGAAATTAAAGACCATATACATGATCGTGAGGTTGAAACGAGTAGATTGATATGTAGATTGCATGATATAATCAAGTATTCAGTGAGATTGGATAGAAAACGCAAATCTGCAGAAATAGAGGGTGGCGCATGTTCTTGCCATGTTCTTGGCGCCATTTTCAAAAATTTGAATATTTGAATTTTGTGATTTTATTTAATTGATTCAAAAATTAATTTCTCTCTGAGTTTTAATGATTTTGAGTTGATTCTTTCTTTAATAATTCACAAAAATGTTAAAATATTTTATTTTCCCAAAAAAATCCCAAAAATATTATTTATTTTATATAATTGATATTTTTGTAAAGAATTAATATTTTAATTGTTTTTTACATTTAAATTATTTTCTCCTTCTTGATTTTTCAAATTTTAGTGATTTCCAATGATTTTATGGATAGAAACATAATTTTTGAAACATCAATCCAATATCACAATTTGTTTTCCACATGTTTAACAATTTTGATCATTTTAATTGAATTTTTATTCAATTAAAATACATTTTAAAAACAAATTATGGTTTTTGATTAATTCAACCCTCATCAAACTTTTTCAAACTCTTTGGGCCTCTAATAGAGTGTAAGACCCAATCCTTTTTGAAACAAAACCTTTTTTGGGCCTCAGTTATTGTATAAGACCCACTGCAATTTCCAAAAATCTCGGCGCGATCGCCACAAAAATCATCTGGGCCTACCCTCGTGTTATAAGCCCCATTTCTTTTCTTAAAAACTCTTTGGGCCTCTAATAGAGTGTAAGATCCAATCCCCTTTTAACCAAAACAATTTTGGGCCTCAGACATTGTATAAGCCCCTCTGCATTAAAAGAAAATCTTGGCGCGATCGCCATTTCAAAATAAAACCCTGGGCCTCTCCTTGAGCTATAAGCCCCACCAATTGTATAAAAATAAACCTTTGGGCCTCTTGAGAGAGTGTAAGACCCATCCCTTTGTACATAAAACCTTTTTTTTGGGCCTCAGTCACTTGTATAAGTCCCTCTGTACAAATTCAAAACAACGGTGCAATCATCGTTAAACTTTTGGGCCTCTCCCTGAGCTGTAAGCCCCAATAATCTTTTCAAAGCACTTTCTCCTTTGATTTTGAATATAATATTGTTATCAAAGCTTTCTTTGTTGAACAAACTAACCAAACAACATGGAAGCTCTACAACCGAGTAAGTGTTTACCCGCTTTCTTTATCCACTTTCATATATATAACTGTATTGGTGGGCTGCTCACTGTAAGTCTTCTTTCACAAACTTTTATATATCTGTCAAATATCATCTGTGTAATACTAGTATAGTTATTTAGATTTTTCCCCGACAACTACGTCTAGCACTAGGTAAAGCCCCGTTGATCGCTCTTAAATACAGTCAAAACTAGATCCCCATAGGATTACTAGACACAGTATTCCCTCCTCTTGGGGTTAAACAATATGGAGATGTGAAAGGCAGATTCTTTTTGAACCCTTTCTCAGACTGTCACCCTTAGAAGTTGTCAAAGAGACTCTACTCCCCAGAGATGATCTTTTCTCCGTGAATAGCATCTCTTGAGTTTCTTCCAAATTCTCAGACTTTCTTGGCTTGATCTATTCTCGGTGAATAGCATGTCTTGAATTTCTCGGGATTTGGAGACCCACAGGCTTCTTAAAAGAACCCTTAGAAATTGTCAAAGAAACTCTACTCCCCAGAGATGATCTTTTCTCCGTGAATGGCATCTCTTGAGTTTCTACCAAATTCTCGGACTTTCCTGGCTTGATCTATTCTCTGTGAATGGCATGTCTTGAACTTCTCGGGGTTTGGGGACCCACAGGCTTCTTAAAAGCACCCTTAGAAATTGTCAAAGAAGCTCTAACTCCCCAGAGATGATCTTTTCTCCGTGAATGGCATCTCTTGAGCTTCTTCTAAATTCTCGGACTTTCCTGGCTTGATCTATTCTCTGTGAACGGCATGTCTTGAACTTCTCGGGGTTTGGGGACCCACATGCTTCTTAAAAGCATCCCCGCCTCCTCTTGGGCATTGTACAAGGACCATTCGGCTTCTTAGAAGTTCTCATGCCTTCTCTTGGGCTTGATACAAGGACCCAGATACCTCTTAAAGGTATAAGACAGAACTTAGTCATCCTTTGCTAGAGCAGTTTTTCCAGCGTCAAAAAAACTCTGGCCATTTGAGGGTTGATATTCATCCCTTAACGCCCGCACCTCCTCTTGGGCATTATACAAAAGATGAAACTCTAGACTTGGACAGTCTCGATACCCTTTGGATTTCCCATTTCCTTAAAGAACAGGAAATAACCATGATCCTCTGATCAGTGCCAAAGCACAGCCTTACCTTTAATCAGTCCCTTTATAAGAACTGATTTTCTCTTTTATCCAACATACTGGACCTGTCACTAAACTGAAACAGTTACTAGCACCTTAGCCTTCTCTTAGGCTTTGTACAAATGATTCTCCCCAGTGGAGCTAACCTTTTCAGACTCTCTTGTTGAGTCAAATATCCTTTTTTAGCCTCCATCTCGACCTTCGTACGAGATACAAAAAACTCTCTTGTTGAGTATGAAAGACTATCTTGTTGAGTCAAACCCCTTTTATCCTCCATCTCGGGCTTCGTACGAGATAAAAATCACTCTCTTGTTGAGTATAAAAGACTCTCTTGTTGAGTCAAACCCATTTTCAGCCTCCATCTCGGGCCTCATACAAGATACAAAATTACTCTCTTGTTGAGTATAAAAGACTCTCTTGTTGAGTCAATCACCCTTTTAGCCTCTGTCTTGGGCTTCGTACAAGACACATACAAAAACACTCTCTTGTTGAGTATAAAAGACTCTCTTGTTGAGTCAAACCTTTCAGCCTCCATCTCGGGCTTCGTACGAGATAGTAAATCACTCCCTTGTTGAGTATAAAAGACTCTCTTATTGAGTCAAATCTTTCTAGCCTCCATCTCGGGCTTCGTACGAGATACAAAGGCACCCTTTTTTTGAGTATAAAAGACTCTCTTGTTGAGTCAACCCTTTTAGCCTCCATCTCGGGCTTCGTACGAGATACAAAAGAACTCTCTTGTTGAGTCAGTAATTTGTTAGTACTGTTTTGTTGAGTCAACCCTTTTAGCCTTTCTCTTGGGCTTCGTACGAGACACATAAAAACTCCCTCCTATTGGGTCAATAGCCTCCTCTTAGGCTTTGTATAAGGATAACCCTGGTTGAGTCAATCAACCTTTTAGCATTAAAGATGTGCCTTGTGTCGCTCCCTAGGATTCGCATCCATGGTTCAAACACGAAAGTGGCGCGGAAAATAGAGTCGCAACAATGTGTATTTATCCCAAGAGAGGGAAAGGAAACACTGCATAAACCTGAAGGGAAGAGGAAAAGCATGGTCTCGCGACCAAGAGAAACGGGTAAGGGAGTCGGTTACACGAAGGGAAGGTGTTAGCATCCCACACGTCCATCGTACTCGATGGGATCCATGCTTGTTGTCTCGATCAAAGGGTGTCATCGTCTGGAGCTCCACTGCTACTGGAAACGAGAAGGAACAGGAACGGAAAAGAATGAAGAAACGACTAAGAAAAGAAAAAGAAGTGACTTGATAGGACATCGCTCGTCCTACGCCTACGTATTCCCTCGTGCAATGGGAAAGTCAGAGTCAACGTAGTTCGGACACGAACTAAAGGGGGGAGGTTGCTCGCCAAGACATCGCCGTCTTGTGCCTACGTATCCTCAATCGGACGAGAAAGAGGAAATCAGAGCAGTCGTAGTTCGACCTAACGAGGTCGGTTACTGTTTTTTATGAGCGATGTTAGATTCGCGCCCGCCAGTTAGGGTCGATGCCTGTTTGCGACGAGACGGAAGTAACGTGCCCTTTCTAAAAATGATTTGAGATTAACGATCCCGAAGGATGAAAAAGGTTTGAGTTTGTTTTTGTGTTTTTTAGACAGAAGTGGATTGAAGTTAGTTCACAAATTGCATTGCACCGAAGTCTATGATGTAGGAATGAATGCTTAGCAAATCGTTCCAAGATGGAACGTCCACCAAACACTCTAGAAAAATGAGAGGAAACCCCCCATTCCTCACTTCCCACATGCAAGGCTCATGCGCAATACACGTTAATTTTATTAAGTGTTTTAGAAGCGTTATGAGATGAGAAGAGAAGACACAAGGAAAGGGAATTCTAAAGGGAATTTCTATCCTAGTGTTGTCATGCAAAGGGTAGTCCTATGGTTAGTGAGGCTTAGAAGAGAAACAACTACCTAAGACCTAATGCTAATCCTACTCCAAGCTTAATCGAAAATTAAGTTGGACTAGGTAGCTCTAAGGGGAAAAGAATCCAAGACTTAAACAAGTCTTGAGATCCAAGGGAAGAAAAGATTGAAAGAGACGAAAGAGGAAAAGGAAGCGAATAAATAAAAACAGTAGCTACCACAACATTCCTGCACCAAAACAGCAGTAAAAAGCAGCACACAAGCAAGGCAGCATTCAACAGCATACAATTCATCATAAGAAAGGGTGTGAAAAGCCAGACAGCCGTATATACAACAGCGCACATATATATAGACAGCTGTAGAAACAAGGCAGCACGCGATACATTTGAATACGAATCAAGCATGGCAAAGCAAATGCGCATCAAACATCATGCATTATGATTGCAAACACATCATATACCATGGCAAACAACACTTGGAGACAACATGAAAGAATGCACCACATCATGAGAGGATGCACAACATCAAGCATATGAACAAAGTTGGAAACAAGCATGTATCTCAAGAAATTAAGCAATTAGGTATGCATAACATAATTCCAGCAACATAAGCATTTAATCACAGTCAACATGCTCAAAGAAGTGTGTGTATGGTGTTCATAACATCAAGAAATCAACAACACAAGCATGCACATTCAATAGTGAAACCAAGAATCGCGTGTCGATAAAATCATATCCATGCCCTAGTGTGAGGTGCAACAACTCAAGAATAATCCACAAATCAATGACATATTAATCCATGAAGTTTAGGCATGCATCGGATCTCAAACAACCAAGAAAATGCAAGAAAATATCACTCTGCAGCAGTGGTAATCGATTACTCACTTTGAGAAATAGTTTACTCAGTTGAAATTTGGCCAAAAACGTGAAAATTAGGAAGAGTAATCGGTTACCCTGTTAGGGTAATCGATTACCACTGAAACAGAGGCAGAAAATCAACTTTGAAAAGCACTTTTTAGCATCCAATCACTTACGTAAACATCCAAATGATCATGCAATCAATTAATCACGAAATTCACATCAAATATCAGTATTCAAACACCAATTTCATCAATCAAACAACAAAATCACAAATCAAATCAAGCAAATGGATCAAATCACATCACAAACCAAAGATCTACATTGTATAAGTTGAAATTAAGCTAAATCAAACATATATCTAAGGAAAACTAACCTACAAGGCTGAGATTTGCCTTGGTGATTGTTGAGCACGAAAATTGGTGAATCCAAGCAAGAAAACCAGAGATCTATACAATAATCTTCAAGATCCTTGCAAGAAACTTCAAGATCCAAGCAAGAACACTCCAAATAATCAAAAGCTGCTCCCAAAAGTGATTCCAAGGTCCAAACCAGTAGCTATATCAGAATTGAACCAAGAATGATGATGTGATGGAGGTTTAGCTCAAGAATTCACAAATTCCAATGAAGAATTTGTGAATCTATGGATATGGAGCTTTGGTGAGGGGTTGAAGATGAAGATGAAAAGTGGAAAAAGTGAGAGAGAATTGAGAGAAATTCTGAAAAATTGGAGAGTGAAAAATGATCTTCCCCTTTTGAGGTTTGGAATGAATTGATTTAAATAGAAGCTAGGTTAGGAATCCAAATGTGGTTTGGAGTGAGGTTGAGTGAGTGGAATTTGGGATGAAATATGAATTAGGAAATGAAATGAGGAATTAGAGTGGAAAAATGATGGAGAGGATTTGAATTTTGGGTGGAAAATGATGAAAATATCAGTTCTAGATCCTTCCCACACATGCACAAGCTAAGCACATGACCACAAAACACCCCAAAATTCTGCAGTACTGAAAATGCCACATTTTTTGCAATTTCGCCCAGAGTAATCGGTTACTCACTTTGAGTAATCGATTACTCAGTTCAAAAATTTAAAAAATGGCGCCAAAAGGAGGGAAACTTGGATATTCGCCCGGTTCCACCTGTTCTGGACCATGATAGACCTCTGAAACTTGCCAACTGACATTACCACTGGAATACACCTGAAATATGCTGTGACATGTTTTTTGCACATTGATTAAACTGCTGATACCAACTGCCTGGTGCTGAATAACTGATCAAAAAAATGACTGCCGGGGTTTTTGATCATCCAATCACTTAATGGGCAAAATAAATGCTCAAAAAGACTTGGAAAGCTATCTGCTGGGCTCTGAACACTGTTAAAAATTATATTGGGACTGATGACGTCGTGAGCTGCTGAAAGAACACCTTGATCCCATGCTCAAAGGGAATATGCAAAAATGCAAAAATGATAATGCAGATGAAAGGAAGCATAAACCAGTTAGTGCCAAAAGTAAGAGACAAATTTTGAGGTGTTACAGCTGCCCATATTCAAACTTCTTGGATCCGAGGGTATGGGAGCAACGGCTTCCAGACAATCGGGATACATGGAGATTGAATACCAAAATAACCTGAAAAAATTGCACCCTGTGGGGAGGATGAAATAATGCGAATACGAGAACGGCCGAAGGCGGACTAAATTGGGGGTATAAGGATAAACGAGAATAGCCGAAGGTGACCTCGAAAAGGTAGACCGGCCGAAGGCAGACCATGCTGAGGAGATACAAAGGATACGAGACCATGCCGAAGGTGGGCTCGAAAAAGAAAAACCAAGCCGAAGGTGGGTTCTCAAACATAGGATACGAGGTCATGCCGAAGGTGGGCTCGAAAAAGAAAGACCAAGCCGAAGGTGAGCTTTCAAAGAAAGACTAAGCCGAAGGTAGACTCTTAAACAAAGGATACGAGGCCATGCCGAAGGTGGGCTTGAAAAAGAAAGACCAAGCCGAAAGTGAGCTTTCAAAGAAAGACTATGCCGAAGGTAGACTCTCAAACAAAGGATGCGAGGCCATGCCGAGGGTGGACTCGAAAAAAAGAAAGACCAAGCCGAAGGTGGGCTTTCAAAGAAAGACTAAGCCAAAGGTAGACTTTCAAACAAAAGGATGCGAGACCATGCCGAAGGTGGGCTCGAAAAAGAAAGACCAAGCCGAAGGTAGGCTTTCAAAGAAAGACTAAGCCGAAGGTAGACTTTCAAACAAAAGGATGCGAGACCATGCCGAAGGTGGGCTCGAAAAAGAAAGACCAAGCCGAAGGTGGACTTTCAAAGAAAGACTACGAGGCCAAGCCGAATGTGGGCTTGAAAAAAGAAATGCCAAGCCGAAGGTGGGCTTTCAAAGAAAGACTATGCCGAAGGTAGACTCTCAAACAAAGGACACGAGACCATGCCGAAGGTGGGCTCGAAAAAGAAAGACCAAGCCGAAGGTGAGCTTTCAAAGAAAGACTATGCCGAAAGTAGACTCTTAAACAAAGGACACGAGACCATGCCGAAGGTGGGCTCGAAAAAGAAAGACCAAGCCGAAGGTGGGCTTTCAAAGAAAGACTATGCCAAAGGTAGACTCTCAAACAAAGGATACGAGACCATGCCGAAGGTGGGCTCGAAAAAGAAAGACCAAGCCGAAGGTGGGCTTTCAAAGAAAGACTATGCCGAAGGATAACTCTACTGGGGATAACAAGATAACAGCGAGTGCGAGGACGGCCGAGGGCGAACTCGAGAAAAGAGAAAGACTAAGCCGAAGGTGGACTTTCAAAGAAAGACTAAGCTGAAGGTAGACTTTCAAACAAGAATATGTAGAATCGACAGTTCTACAAAGATGACTCCGCCGGGGAAAAGAGAAATCTAAACAGACAACTCTGCGTGGGAGTATCGGAAGAACCAACAAGAAGGACGAATCCACTGGTTTCGGTGTAGTGTAAAACAACACCTTCTGAATTTGTTACTTTCTGCTGAGGAAAGAAACTGGCAAAGGATATCAAACCTGGCTTATGCTTCGAATGCATATGTTTGAATTTTGCCGTAATGCTCCATATCAATGGAATACTACGCTTTTGGGAGGATGCCATGCAAGAATGCTTATGTAATGCAAAAGAGGCGTCACAGAAAAATAAATGCTGAAGACAAAGGCAACTCCACCGGGGATGACAAACTAAATTATCCTCTGAAACAAAAGACCCTGCTGAGGAAGACTTCACTCTGCTTAGGAAGACCTTGATCACAACTCTGCTGGATGAAACTCCGAGAGAATACCCGCTCTGTTGGGGTGGATAAAAACGAATATAGAAGATGGAACCCAAAGAGAAATTCTCTACGCTGAGGATTACCAATGATTTCCACCTGGATCCGAAAGAATGCCAATAACCATTGGACTTAAAACCTGCTAGGGATTTCAACTGCTGTTGAACAAACTCCCGTGAAGATCACCACCAAACTCTGCTCGGGGAGACAAGTCAATGACTCCAAACCTGCTTGGGGATATCACCGAGCTCGTCCTGCTGTTGGAAGGTGCTCTTTCCTTCTTAACCTGTCGGGGAAAACTAGTACTTTTACCCTGTTGGGGAAGTACCGGCCATGACTAGCAAACCTGCTTGAGGAGCGGTAGATGATGACATCAACTCTGCTAGAAGATATCATCAAGCTCACTCATCTGAAGAGATTGACTCATACCGTTGCCGGTGAGGTAAACATTTCTTGACTAGCTGAGGAGAATGAGTGTTCAGACTCTGTGGGGACAAAGTTCCTTTGTCCAAAGAAGGAAGATATTCCTTAAGTCCCCTGCTGGGGATGCAACAGCATCCACTTCTGATTGTTTACTGAGAAAGTGATAAATCAATCACGACTACCTGGCTGGGGAATTAATCCCCTGTACTCTACTGAGGAAAATAATTCTCGACACTCTGGCTGGGGAAAAATGACACCCTGCTGCTGTTGGATGAACTTTTCAATGTCGGGGATACTAGCTCTACTGGGGAGAAAAATCAATGAAACCTGCCAAGGTATATCATTGAGCTTGACCTGCTGTTGGAGGACATATTCTACCCTGCTGGGGATTAGAGCATGCCTTTGCTGACGGAACTACACTTCCTGACCTCCTGAGGAAAGTGACTACCAGGATCTGTGGGGAACACAAAGTCTTTTCAAAGACATCTAACACACCTCCTGCTGGAGGTATAACCATATTCACCTCGGAACAGTCTACTCTAAACTTGCTTGCTGGGGGGAATGGGTTCTGCTGAGGATGATGAACTTTCAGTGCTAGGGGGGCAACTCCACTGGGGAAGAACAAACCTGTTGTCTTGCAAACACAATCAACAGGAGATTCTATATGTAAAAAGGTCACCTCTATTACCAATACAACGACCGTTGCCTAAGTAATTTCCACTGTTTTCTGATATGCTTCGCAAGGCTTAACATTTTCGCATGCAAATGTTTTACCAAAATATCGGACGTTTTCACAAACAAAACGGCAAAAGTAAAAACACAAATGGAAAGCTTTTGAGTGAAATGAAGATTTTATTGAATGAAATTGGCCTGTGAATAGGCATATACATTTGGAAGCAATTCCTGGAAAGAGGTAATTGCAAAAAGAAATAAAAGAAAATACACATGTCGACAATGTGGGGAACAAATATCCACCATGATTTAATTCAGCTATGACCCAGTATACCTTGCTTATTCGCAGATGTGTTGGCCTTCGAGGAGACTGACTGGACTGATTCCTTTCCTTCAGAACTTCCATGTATCAAAGGTGTTCACAGGTCGAACGCAGATCGTAGCCTCTTGCTTTTAAATCCCTAACTTTTGCCTGGATTACCCTTTTCGGGTTTTCAATCCACCGGGATACCCATTTTTACCAAAGTTTCCTTTTCAGGTTTTCAACTTTGCGGGTTTATTTCTTTTTTTCTCTTTTTATCCCTAACTTTTGCCCGAACCTTTTTCTTTTTATGGTTCGCCGGGATTCCCCTGTTTGCCTGGATTTTCTTTTTGTGTCCAGCGGGTCTCTTTTATGCAAAGTATTTTTTGACTACGTCTGCGTTCACAGGGGACGTAAAATCTTCGCCATCCATAGTTGAGAGTAATAAGGCTCCACCAGAGAAAACTTGTCTTACTACATATGGCCCTTTGTAGTTGGGAGTCCACTTGCCCCTGTGATCTGTTTGAGGAGGGAGGGTCCTTTTCAAAACTAATTCACCAGCCTGAAAACACCGAGGACGCACTTTCTGATCAAAGGCTTTCTTCATCCTGCTCTGATACAACCGACCATGTGCAATGGCTGCCAATCTCTTCTCTTCAATAAGGTTCAGCTGATCCAGTCTAGAATGCACCTACTCAGCTTCATCAAGTTTCACGTCTGCCAGGATTCTTAAAGAAGGAATCTCAACCTCTACTGGTAGAACTGCTTCCATACCATATACCAATGAGAAAGGAGTTGCCCCAATCGATGTGCGTACCGAAGTACGATAACCATGTAAAGCATAAAGGCAGCATCTCATGCCAGTCTTTATAACTCACTACCATTTTCTACACAATCTTCTTGATGTTCTTATTTGCTGCTTCAACTGCCCCATTCATCTTCAGACGATAGGGAGAAGGGTTGTGATGTTCGATCTTAAAGCTCTGACATAGCTCCTTCATCATCTTGTTATTCAAATTTGAACCATTATCAGTAATGATTCTCTCCGAGACTCCATACCGGCAGATGATTTCCTTCTTGATAAACCTAGCTACCACTTATCTGGTGACGTTGGCGAACAAGGCTGCCTCTACCCACTTCGTGAAATAATTGATGGCAACCAAAATGAAACGATGCCCATTGGAAGCAGTTGGCTCAATCTTTCCGATCATATCAATGCCACACATAGCAAACGGCCAAGGTGATGACAACACATTCAGAGGAGTAGGCGACACATGCACCTTATCAGCATAAATATGGCATTTATGACATTTTCGGGCGTATTTGAAACAGTCAGATTCCATGGTCATCCAATAATACCCCACTCTCAGCAGTTTTCTGGCCATAGCATGCCCATTGGCATGGGTACTGAAAGACCCTTCATGGACTTCTTCCATCAACAGGTTTGCCTCGTGTTCATCAACACAACGTAGCAAGACCATGTCAAAATTCCTCTTATACAGTACATCATCTTTTGTCAGAAAGAAATTTCCCGCCAACCTCCTCAGAGTTTTCTTGTCGTTGGTGGATGCGCCTTCTGGATACTCTTGACTTTTCAGAAAAACCTTAATATCATGATACCAAGGTTTGCCATCTGACACATCTTCGATTGCAAACACAAATGCTGGTCTGTCCAGACGCATGATTCTGATCGAAGGAGTTTCATTCCAATGATTCACCTGATACATTAAAGACAACGTCGCTAACACATCGGCCATCTGATTCTCCAATCGGGGTATATGATGGAAATCAACTCTGTCAAAGAAAGGTAACAACCTCCTGGCATAGTTGTTATAAGGCACCAAGTTCGCTTGACGAGTTTCCCATTCTCCAGTGATTTGATTAACCACCAACGCGGAATCACCATAAACATCGAGGTTCTTGATTCTCAAATCAATCGCTTCTTCTAACCCCATGATACATGCTTCATACTCCACCTCATTGTTGGTGCATACGAATGCTAATCGGGTAGTGAAGGGTATATGAGAACCTTTTGGAGTTGTAATGACTGCCCCAATTCCGTTGCCGTATGAGTTAATAGCCCCGTTAAAGACTAGCTTCCATTGGGACCCAATTTCTGGCCCTTCGTCAGGTAGAGGCTCTTCACAATCTTTCATCTTCAGATACATAATGTGCTCATTAGGAAATTCAAACTTCATCGGCTGATAGTCCTCAATTGGTTGTTCCGCGAGATATTCTAACAAAACACTTCCCTTGATGGCTTTTTGGGAAACATATTGAATATCGTATTCTGTCAGAACCATCTGCCAACGGGCTATTCTTCCAGAAAGTGCCTGCTTTTCAAACACATACTTGATCAGATCCATCTTCGAAATTAAGAGGGTTGTGTGGTTTAACATATACTGCCTCAAACGCTTAGCTGCCTAAGCTAGCGCACAACATGTTTTCTCCAGCATTGAGTACCTCGACTCACAATCAGTAAACGTTTTACTCACGTAGTAGATGGCACGCTCTTTTCTACCCGACTCGTCGTGTCGACCGAGCACACACCCCATTGAGTTCTCAAGACCGTAATATACATAATCAATGGCCTTACTGGCACTGGCGGCATAAGGACCGGAGGTTCCTGCAAATATTCTTTTATTTTTTCGAACGGCTTTTGACAATTTTCGTTCCACCTGACCTCTTGATTCTTTCTTAGCAACTTGAATATCGGTTCACACGTGGCTGTAAGGTGAGAGATGAATCTAGCAATGTAGTTCAACCTCCCTAAGAAACCACGAACCTTCTTTTCCGTTCTTGGTTCAGGCATTTCTTGAATGGCTTTTACTTTAGCAGGGTCCACCTCGATACCTTTTTCGCTGACAATAAAACCCAATAACTTTCCAGATCTCACCCCGAAGGTGTAATTGTTCGGATTCAGCCTCAGTCTGAACTTTCTCAACCTTTTAAACAATTTCTGAAGATTAACCAGATGTTCTTCCTCCGTCTGTGACTTCGCAATCATGTCATCAACATAAACCTCGATCTCTTTGTGAATAATATCATAAAAGAGAGTCACCATCGCCCGCTGATATGTTGCCCCTGCATTTTTCAATCCAAAGGGCATCACTTTGTAACAGAATGTTCCCCACGGTGTTATGAACGTCGTTTTCTCCATGTCCTCTGGGGCCATCTTGATTTGGTTATACCCAGAGAAGCCATCCATGAAGGAAAACACAGAATACTGAGCAGTGTTATCCACTAACACATCGATGTGAGGAAGTGGGAAGTCGTCTTTTGGGCTTGCTCTATTCAGACCCCTGTAATCGACGCACATCCTGACCTTTCCTTCCTTCTTAGGTACAGGCACAATATTAGCAACCCACGGAGGATAATTCATTACAGCAAGAAACCCAGCATCTAACTGCTTCTGAACCTCTTCTTTAATCTTAACAGACATTTCCGGTTTCGTCCTTCTCAGTTTCTGCTTAACCGGAGCACATCCTTCTTTGAGCAGCAGCCGGTGTATCACGATGTCAGTGTCGAGCCCAGGCATGTCTTGGTAAGACCAGGCGAAGATATCCACATACTCTCGGAGCATTTCAATCAATCTTCCCTTGACAGTGTCTACCAAAGCAGCCCCAATCCGTACCTTTTTCTTTGCGTCCCCGATTCCCAAATTAACAATCTCAATCTCCTTCGGATGAGGCAGAATGATCTTTTCCACCTGTTTTAACAGCCTGGCTAATTCCTCTGGTAAGGCGCAGTCTTCATCAGTCCCCTCTTCTGCCTGATATATGGGATTATCGAAGTCGTATCGGGCCATAGCTGAATCATGAGGGGTGGAATCTGAACAAGAAAACCTGCATGATTGATGGTATATGTTTATTATGGATGCATCAAACAAAACACATTGCCATTTTGCTGTGATTTTAATGCAAAAACAAAAACAGAAAAACAGGGATCTAAACATTTGAATGTGAAAACGTCCTTTATTAATGATAAAGAAAAGCATACAAAAACATTCAACCCTTACAAACAAGAATCACTACGTCTTGGGCAGAACGTAGGATTAACAGAGATGACAAACAGAAGCAATTACTCTAGTCCGGTCACTTGAATAACTCTCTCCGATGACCAGTTGCGAAGGCTCTGACCTGGGACACATGGGCGGATCCAACTATCCATATCACAATCACTATCTCCATCCTCCTCAATCGCATTGACTCTGTCGAAGAAAACACCGGCACTGGTGAAACGGACTGGGCCATAGAACTTAGGAGGCACTTCAGGACGCCTGGGTGGCTTATAACCCAGTCCATGAGTATCCCGCTTTTCCTGGACATCAATAATCTGACCCACCTTTGTGAACCACCGACTTCAACCACGGCCCGAGCATCTTTGAAAGAAGACATTGAAATCTCTGGTTGATGTACCACTGTAGGCTGAACCACTTTAGATTGGCTACCTTCCTTGAGGGGCTTCTCAGTGATCTTCACTGCTTCGAAACCCTGACATAGAGTTTCATGTATTTCTCCATCTACCTCCACATACTTGAAAGTAGATAGCTGGCTTATCATCATATCCTCTTCTCCGCAGACCGTCACCACGTGCCCGTCTACCATATACTTTAATTTCTGATGCAATGTAGACGACACAACCCCAGCACTGTGAATCCATGGACGACCCAGCAGACATCGGTAGGCAGGTTGGATGTCCATGATATAAAAGGTAGCATCGAAAACTTCTGGCCCAACCTTAATTGGTAGCACAATCTCACCAAAAACAGACCTCTTCGAGCCGTCGAAAGCGCACACCACCAAATCACTAGGTGTGCATATCAACCCTCGGGTGTCCAGCTTCATCAAGGCTTTCTTAGGTAAAACATTTAAAGAGGACCCAGTATCCACAAGCACATGAGACATCAACGAACCACGACATTCAACAGAAATATGCAAGGCATTGTTGTGGTTTCTCCCAGCTGGAGTCAAGTCAACATCAGTAAAACCCAGACCATTGCATGCATTGACATGTGCCACTACCCCCTCCAACTGATTAACAGATATCTCTTGAGGTACGTAAGCAGTATTCAGTACTCTCAACAATGCATTTCGGTGTGCCTCGGAACACAATAACAGGGATAAGATAGAGATCTTGGATGGAGTCTGATGCAACTGATCAACAATCTTATAATCGCTCTTCCTGATTAATATCATAAATTCTTCTACGTTCTCGGAGAAAGAATTATTAACCCGCCCTGTCGTGGAGTCATTTGCTACTGGTGCTTGCACAGAATTTCCTACAACCTGTTTCCCTTTGTCTTGTTTAGAACTACCAGCTTGATCATTTGAAGGGATAAAGACCCTACCACTTCTTGTGATAGCCCCTGCCTCAATATTGCTTTCAACACAAGAGTTCACCACAGAAGTTCCCACCAGTTCTTGTTTCTATCCATTGACAAACACTTCGGCCCCATAGTTCCAAGGAATGGCCTTGGTACTCTCATATGGCACGGGTCCGGGAGCTGTAATAATCACCGCTGCTGGTCTGACTGGCCCTGAAATTGTGATTGTTTTGAAAGGGATAGTAATGGTAGCAACCTCATTTTTCTTGCTAACCACTTCTTTCCGTTGGTAACATCGGTCAAACTACAATTGACCTTCATCTATCAGCTTTTGAATTCCTGACTTCAATAAATCACACCCATTTGCTTGCGACATACAGTCTGAGCAATTCTCATCACATCCGGGGGACACCCCACCCCTCAATAACCTCTCCTTTACCACCATCAAAGGAGTCCTTAATTCATTCACATCCATAACCAGATTCAAAGACTCATACTCTTCTAACACAGCATTAACCCTTGGCCCACCATGGTTTGGTATTAGATTCTGGATGACATTCGGCCCATCATTTGAAAAGTCAATGGCCTTTGAATCCACCAAGTCTTGGACTACGTGCTTAAAAGCTTTACAGTCTTCAATATAGTGTCCGGGTGCCCCAGAATGAAAGTCACAGTGGGCATTAGGATTATAACCCGGAGGTGGATTACCGGTGGGAGGAGCTATAGTCCTTTTCTGGATCAACTGCAACTGTAGCAAATGCTGAAACAATTATGAATACGGTAGAGGCGGAGTATCAAAATGTCGGTTCTGCTTAGGCCTTGGCCGATACTGACTCGGAGCTTGGTTTTGCTGCTGCTGAGGTGGAAGCACTGCAGGAATTGTCACTGAAGCTACCTGCTGGTTATAACTCTGATGCTGCTTTCCTTTACCTCGGTGAGACGACACAGAATTGGCTTCCTCCTTTTTTTTATAATTAGCATAGGGCTTTTTCCCTTGACCTGAAGACGACCCATCACTACCTGCTACCTTCCCCGCTTTGATTCCACTCTCTAGCATTTCCCCGACCATGATCAAATCAGCAAACTTGCCCGAAGCACAAGGTAACAGTTTCTCATAATAACGTCCTGGCAAAGTATCCATAAACAAATTCAGCATTTCCTTTTCCAACATGGGCGGCTGCACCCTTGCCGCTAGTTCACGCCATCTCTGTGCATATTCTTTGAAGCTTTCGTTATTCTTCTGGGACATATTCTGTAACTGGGTCCTGTTGGGAGCCATGTCAGTGTTATATTGGTAGTGCTTGATAAAGGCCTCGACCAACTCTCTCAAATTACGGACATGGCATCTCTCTAGTTGCATATACCATTCCAAAGATGCCCCAGATAGGCTGTCTTGGAAAAAATGCATCAGCAATTTCTCATCTTTAGAATACGCGGCCATCTTCCTCGCGTATGCCCTGACATGAGTCTTGGGACAGGTGGTACCATTGTATTTTGGAAAAGTGGGCACCTGAAATTTGTGCAGAATTACAACACCAGGAACCAGCCCCAAATCCTCCAGCTCCATTCCTACAGAATTCTGATTCACCACTCCCCTTAGTTGTTCTTCAATGAGTCTGAACCTCTGATCATTGTCGGCCTGAGGACCAGCATCCCCGCCTGGCATGGAGAAAACGTCATCTTGTTGGTCTTCGAAACGACGACCATGAACAGCACAAACACTTCCTCCTCCCACAACAGAAGGAATCAAAAGTTGCGCTCCTCTGCCCGGAGGGATCACAATACCAGGAATAGGGATCTCTACGCCCACAGGGCCTCCCTGAGCAACGTTACCAACAATGCCATTATGGACTCCACCATGAAGAACCTCGTCTTCATCCACCCTCGCCACTAAGGGTTGGACCAAAGTCCTCAACTGCTCTTGCCCTTGGGCAACACCTTGCATCAGCTCCATGAATTGGTCTATACGGGCCTGCATGGCAGCCATATCAGCTTGCATCTTCTCCATAATTCTCTTCTGATTTGATCTAGTAGAATACCGGTGAATCAACTGGTTATCAATCCTGCCTACAACCAAATAAAGGTTAGAGGAAACTCGAGACTAACACCTGCGATGCAAAAAATGATTATGATTATGCAGATGCAAATGAACATGTTTGAATATTTGCAGGGCGATCCACCCCTTGATTCCAGTTTAAAGACAAGATAGGATGAAACTACTGCTCATATATAAATCAAAGAAAAATCAGCGTCAGAGATTACAACCCAAAATAACATAGATAAGTCTGAAACAAAAGAAGCAAAGATCCCAACCAACAATTATGGTGGTGACCCAAAATACAAAGAAAAACAAACTACAGAGTGTCACCCACTGCCTGATCTAGAGCCTTCACTCCTAGGCCTCTTCACCTCAACTCGTATCTTCAGCTCTGCTATGGTTGCTATGGCCTTATTCAGTCGCTCCTCGACTGCGTGTCTCTGAAACGTCCCTGATAAGATCTCCTCATCTTTCTTCTTGAGCTTCGCCTTCAGACTCTCGATCTGATCCAGAAACTTATCTTCTTTCTGTTTGTTGGCAGCTATTGCAGTATCTCAGTAAGCGTTAAACTTGTGAATCTTTGACCAAGCTTTGACTAGATCTTCCTTCTTGGATTTGAGGATCCTGCTAACACCTTTTAGAGCTTGCCCTACCTTTTGTCTGGCTGTAACCTCTTCAGCTAGCTCTTTTTCTTTCTTAGCGAGAAGCTCTGTCTTCAACTTGGCGACATGAACAGCTTCACTCCTCTCACGCTTCAACTGGTAGATTTTCCTTTGTAGCTCACCATTCTCCTTTTAAAGTTTCTCCTTTTCAGCCCACAATTTGGTATACTCCTCTATCTTCACTGTGGTTGGTGGCTCAATCATCAGAGGGTACAAAGGCGGCTCTATTGGGAAAGGAAGAAGCTCCTCTTCTGCCCTTTTCCGGACCCACTCCATATACGGAGAGAAAGCTTGGTTGTTGCACTTCCCAAAGAAATTCTTTCCTCTCTTAAAAGCTTGGTTCCAAGCGTCCACGACTTTCCTTACCACCTCTTGGTCTGCAGTGCCATTGAAAAACAAGGATTCTCTGATATCTTGTTCCTCAGGGGGAGTCTTCAATGCATACCCAAATTGTCTGATGGCAAGGGAAGGGTTATAATTAATTCCGCCTTTCCTGCCTATCAAGGGCACATTTGGGAATCCTCCGCAGTTGAAAATGAGCTCAATCCCTAGCAAACTGTGATTAAACCAAACGATGTTGTTAGCAGTCAATCCCATCAACCTTTTAGACCACTTCATAGAATCCCTTGTATCAACAAAAGCCCCAGCTTTAGGGAGATGACTGAAAAACCAAGTAGATAGGAGCGGTGCGCAGTAACTTACAGTCCTTCCTCGTCTCTTTTCGTTCTTGTAGTGGACTGAATGATATACGTCACCAAGAAGAGTAGGCATGGGGTTTCTCAAAATGAAAATCCGAATTGCCTGCATGTCGATAAACTCTGGGATGTTGGGGAACAGTACAATCCCATAAACGCAAAGAGCTAAAATAGCGTTGAAAGCAAGCCAATTTTTCTCCTTAGCACATAAGCAGGCTTGGTCAAACAGAAACTTCAAAGGGAGGCCCTTAAACCCTTGCTTGTCAATGATATTGTTGCTCAGAATGGATTCCCCCATGTGAATAGCAGCCGCCATCTTTTCCAGCCCGGGCTATTTTTCAGAAAAGAAAGGTATCCTTGGATCGACAGAGATTCCCAAAATAAATGAGAACTCTTCTAGAGCCGGAGCCAATACATAATCCGGAAAAGTGAAACAACGCAAAGGAGGGTCATAGAATTGAAGGAGCGTGTGAATGGCATCGTGCTCTTCTTGTGAAATATTTCGGACAACCTTCAATATCTCCCCATATTCCTCCTTGAACTTGGCACGGATCTCAGGATCAGTCATACTAATCAGCTTGTGAATCAACTTCAGAGTCGAATCTGGGAACGTGTATGCTACATTCTTCTTCCTCTGAGCTTCCATGACGAGAACACCTCAACAACCGGAATCAAAGGTAAGATGCAAGCCCTACAAAATGTCAAACATGTTAGAATGCAAGAAAATGATGCAAATGTAAACATGGGATCAAGGTATCACTGCTCTGGACACGTGCTGTGCTGATAATGGAACGAGAACCACAACCCAGAAAACCAGAATTCCAGATCATCGGACCACTGAGATAACTAGAAAACCAGGTAAATAACTGTACACTGTTGAGAAGTCCAGAAAATCGGGTAGGTTAAAGGTTTTGGTTACCTGCAGACCTGCAAACACCCATCCCCGCTCACATGTGGGTTCTAGAAAACGGGATCCTCAATCTCAGATTCTCGATTTGAGAAGCAATAGTACATTAATCCCTCGGGGTACAATACTATCGCCAAACAAAGAGGTCGTCCACTGATTCCCCCAAAAATAAGGTCATCCTATGCAAGTTCCCAGCATTGGGTCCTCGGATCGACAAGTGTAATGGGTTTGCCATCTCTGGTCTGCCATTATCACATGTCGGGAGGAGAGGCGTTGCTGAGTCCTCGGAAGAAACGGTCACCAGAGTCGACAGCTCTCTAGATCAACATCCTGAAATGCGCAAGACACGTACGTCAGAATATCTCCCAAGATAGCCTCGTCTAGATGTGAATTTCGTGAACACCAAACGCACCAAGACAGCGCGTAGGTCCCACTACTTTCCACTCTAGTCCTAAGTGTATGCTCAAGCCTGTATATTGGGCTTATCTCTCAAAGAAACCCAACCTGCCAAACAGAAAACCAGCACAGTACAGCACAGTCCAGCATAATAATGAAATGCAATGCAATAAATACGGTAAATACAGTAAAACAGTAATATACAGTAATATACAGCAAAATAAAGCATAACAGTAACAGTAAACACCCAATGAAGAAGACAAACAAGCGCTAGGATTGACTCGAAAAAGGGGATGGACCAGTAAGAGGTCAACCTGTCCCCAGCAGAGTCGCCAACTGTCGTTCTCTAGGATTTGCATCCATGGTTCAAACGCGAAAGTGGCGCAGAAAACAGAGTCGCCAGCAATGTGTATTTATCCCAAGAGAGGGAAAGGAAACACTGCGTAAACCTGAAGGGAAGAGGAAAAGCATGGTCTCACGACCAAGAGAAACGGGCAAGGGAGTCGGTTACGCGAAGGGAAGGTGTTAGCACCCCACACGTCCATCGTACTCGATGGGATCCACGCTTGTTGTCTCGATCAAAGGGTTTCGTCGTCTGGAGCTCCACTGCTACTGGAAACGAGAAGAAATAGGAACGGAAAAGAACGAAGAAATGACGAAGAAACAACAAAGAAAAGAAAAAGAAGTGACTCGATAGGACATCGCTCGTCCTACGCCTATGTATTCCCTCATGCAATGGGAAAGTCAGAGTCAACGTAGTTCGGACACGAACTAAAGGGGGGAGGTTGCTCGCCAAGACATCGTCGTCTTGTGCCTACGTATCCTCAATCGGACGAGAAAGAGGAAATCAGAGCAGTCGTAGTTCGACCTAACGAGGTCGGTTAGTGTTTTTTATGAGCGACGTTAGATTCGCGTCCGGCAGTTTGGGTCGATGCCTGTTTGCGACGAGACGGAAGTAACGTGCCCTTTCTGAAAATGATTTGAGATTAACGATCCCGAAGGATGAAAAAGGTTTGAGTTTGTTTTTGTGTTTTTTAGACAGAAGTGGATTGAAGTTAGTCCACAAATTGCATTGCACCGAAGTCTATGATGTAGGAACGAATGCTTAGTAAATCGTTCCAAGATGGAACGTCCACCAAACACTCTAGAAAAATGAGAGGAAACCCCTAATTCCTCACTTCCCACATTCAAGGCTCATGCGCAATACACGTTAATTTTATTAAGTGTTTTAGAAGCGTTATGAGATGAGAAGAGAAGACACAAGGAAAGGGAATTCTAAAGGGAAATTCTATCCTAGTGTTGTCATGCAAAGGGTAGTCCTATGGTTAGTGAGGCTTAGAAGAGAAACAACTACCTAAGACCTAATGCTAATCCTACTCCAAGCTTAATCAAAAATTAAGTTGGACTAGGTAGCTCTAAGGGGAAAAGAATCCAAGACTTAAACAAGTCTTGAGATCCAAGGGAAGAAAAGAGTGAAAGAGATGAAAGATGAAAAGGAAGCGAATAAATAAAAACAGCAGCTACCACAACATTCCTGCACCAAAACAGCAGTAAAAAGCAGTACACAAGCAAGGCAGCATTCAACAGCATACAATTCATCACAAGAAAGGGTGTGAAAAGCCAGACAGCCGTACATACAATAGCGCACATACACATAGACAGCTGTAGAAACAAGGCAGCATGCGATACATTTGAATACGAATCAAGCATGGCAAAGCAAATGCACATCAAACATCATGCATTATGATTGCAAACACATTATATACCATGGCAAACAACACTTGGAGACTACATGAAAGAATGCACCACATCATGAGAGGATGCACAACATCAAGCATATGAACAAAGTTGGAAACAAGCATGTATCTCATGAAATTAAGCAATTAGGTATGCAAAACACAATTCCAGCAACATAAGCATTTAATCACAGTCAACATGCTCAAAGAAATGTGTGTGTATGGTGTTCATAACATCAAGAAATCAACAACACAAGCATGCACATTCCATAGTGAAAACCAAGAATCGCATGTCGACAAAATCATATCCATGCCCTAGTGTGAGGTGCAACAGCTCAAGAATAATCCACAAATCAATGACATATTAATCCATGAAGTTTAGGCATGCATCGGATCTCAAACAATCAAGAAAATGCAAGAAAATATCACTCTGCAGCAGTGGTAATCGATTACTCACTTTGAGAAATCGGTTACTCAGTTGAAATTTGGCCAAAAACGTGAAAATTAGGCAGAGTAATTGGTTACCCTGTTAGGGTAATCGATTACCACTGAAACAGAGGTAGAAAATCAACTTTGAAAAGCACTTTTCTGCATCCAATCACTTATGCAAACATCCAAATGATCATGCAATCAATTAATCACGAAATTCACATCAAATATCAGTAATCAAACACCAATTTTATCAATCAAACAACAAAATCACAAATCAAATCAAGCAAATGGATCAAATCATATCACAAACCAAAGATCTACATTGCATAAGTTGAAATTAAGCTAAATCAAACATAGATCTAAGGAAAACCAACCTACAAGGCTGAGATTTGCCTTGGTGATTATTGAGCACGAAAATTGGTGAATCCAAGCAACAAAACCAGAGATCTATACAATAATCTTCAAGATCCTAGCAAGAAACTTCAAGATCCAAGCAAGAACACTCCAAATAATCAAAAGCTGCTCCCAAAAGTGATTCCAAGGTCCAAACCAGTAGCTATATCAGAATTGAACCAAGAATGATGATGTGATGGAGGTTTAGCTCAAGAATTCACAAATTCCAATGAAGAATTTGTGAATCTATGGATATGGAGCTTTGGTGAGGGGTTGAAGATGAAGATGAAAAGTGGAAAAAGTGAGAGAGAATTGAGAGAAATTATGAAAAATTGGAGAGTGAAAAATGATCTTCCCCTTTTGAGGTTTGGAATGAATTGATTTAAATAGAAGCTAGGTTAGGAATCCAAATGTGGTTTGGAGTGAGGTTAAGTGAGTAGAAATTGGGATGAAATATGAATTAGGAAATGAAATGAGGAATTAGAGTGGAAAAATTATGGAGAGAATTTGAATTTTGGGTGGAAAATGATGAAAATATCAGTTCTAGATCCTTCCCACACATGCACAAGCTAAGCACATGACCACAAAACACCCCAAAATTCTGCAGTGCTGAAAATGCCACATTTTTTGCAATTTCGCCCAGAGTAATCGGTTACTCACTTTGAGTAATCGATTACTCAGTTCAAAAATTCAAAAAATGGCACCAAAAGGCGGGAAACTTGGATATTCGCCCGGTTCCACCTGTTCTGGACCATGATAGACCTCTGAAACTTGCCAACTGACATTACCACTGGAATACACCTGAAATATGCTGAGACATGTTTTTCGCACACTGATTAAACTGTTGATACCAACTGCCTGGTGTTGAATAACTGATCAAAAAAATGACTGCCGGGGTTTCTGATCATCCAATCGCTTAATGGGCAAAATAAATGCTCAAAAAGACTTGGAAAGCTATCTGCTGGGTTGTGAACACTGTTAAAAATCATACTGGGACTGATGACGCCGTGAGCTGCTGAAAAAACACCTTGATCCCATGCTCAAAGGGAATATGCAAAAATGTAAAAATGATAATGCTGATGAAAGAAAGCATAAACCAGTTAGTGCCAAAAGTAAGAGGGCAAATTTTGAGGTGTTACACCTTGTTCATAGCATACAAATATCAACCACTCCTCTTTAGAGATGACAAATTCTCTCTAAAGTCAAAACCCTTCAGCTTCACATCTTGGGCTTTGAACAAGATACATATACTCCCTTTAGCTTCACGTCTTGGGCTTTGAACAAGACACCAAAACAACTTTTTCCTCCCATAGAATAGGAGGAACTACGATCGCTCTGATTTCCCTGTTTCATTAAACGAGAATACGTAGGCATAAGATTGAAAAATCTTAGCGATCACACTAATCAAAAGCCCAAAAGCCCAAAATCCCATACCTTCATACATCAATCGAAAAGCATCAGTCCTAACATCCTACCAATAGTCTAGACCCCGTGTTCTCAACAACATAACCTAAGAGAGACCCACAATATTTGTAGCAGCTGTAAACCAACAGTCATCTATTTAAACTCAGTTTGCAAGCAGGGTTAATTGGAGACATCTATTTCCCTTCCTTCATCAGCTTCAATAGGATAAAATATAAATCGAGCTATAGTACCCAAAAGCGATAGTGCTTCGCAACCACACATAAAACTCACGCTACAGGGACGAGCAGACTCTATGCCCAATGGGGATACCTCAATCGAGCTCCCTCGTTGCCGCACCCAGGCCCACTAAAATGCAAGTACAAATTCTTGTAGATAAGCATCGTCGGGAACTTCTGGAGGAACCACCTCGCCATTGACGACCATGTTGAGAACGCCCATCCCCTCGTTCAGCAGCTGGACATCGGAGTTGAGGGCTTTCATCTGCTCCACTACAGCATTGAAAGCAAACTTTGCTACCCCCAAATTATCCTACTCGAGGAGACGAATCCTCCCGATCAGGTCCCCCCGGGTCTTCAAGGCTTTCTCGTCTTCGGTCTCATCTTGGCTAACCGCCGACAAGCCCTCCACTGCACGGGCGCACCCTCAGCCCGGTCTTCGAGACAAGGAAACTCCTGAGCTTCCTCCTCAGTAAGTATCGACCTCGTCGACAGGGGCTCATGGGCGATCCACTTGAGCTCTCCCTCTGCTACTTGGACATTGGCGTACTCTACGGGCTGCTCTGCTTCTTCGTGCGCAGCCCCGACGTTAGGAACGTCCCCCTCCTATCAGTCAACCATTTCACCTGAAAACCAGAGGAAGAAAAATGAATTCGAAGACAAAGATCAAATCCACCCTTCCACCACTAATCAAGTGAAAGGGCGAGGGATAAGTCGAGGACAACCTCGAGCCCTAGTCGACTACGACGAGACACGGCGACTTCATTTTCCCCTTACAACGAGGACAAGTCACCACGACCATACGAGAAGACTCCGCGAGGAGGAGCTTACTCGACGAAATAAACATCGCGCGAAAGCCAAAGCTTCGCGTCGAACAGGCCTAATGCCTGACTACAAACCTAAAACTAATCCTAACCAGAATCTAGGAAGATCTACATCAGCCTACACTGTAATACCCTGTATAATATATACCTAGAATAATAGTATACAGACATTTTATTTGGTACTGACACCATCATAAGTGCCTAATGGCGTAATTCACATACTTGACCATTCTAAAAACATAAACACCTATCTATGGTACAAGATATGGAACTAGCCAAAACAAAAATCTAAGATCAATATACAACATCCTCAATTGTATACAACAAATTACTCAGCGAAAAACTTAAGCTAAGCTTCTCTTGAAACATCCCAAGCATAGCTCCACTTATAAATCAAACCTGCAAATAACGCCTGAAAAAAAATAACAACAATAATGGGGTGAGATATTAAATCTCAGTGAGTTCCCTATCTTATGGATTCTCTCGGCTTTACAAGGTTCTAGCCAATCCTAACTCAAGTCAAGGGGAAGGGAAATGACCTTGAGTTCACAATCTCACACTATATGGAAACGTTGTTTATGAGTCCGTTAACTCAAAACTATCACTTATCGACAATTAGATAGATATGGCATAACACAATTCATATAGGTAAACATTTATCACCACATATCACATAGACATTATTTTCATTCAATTGTCACAAAATAGTTATTCCCACATCATACTTAATATTTCCACTTTTCATTAGGTTCCCTCTGATTTATTTAATCGGGTATCAAAATTAATATTTCTCACTTTTATCCCGTAGGATATTTTCATAGCTATCCAACGGCTATCACTATGCCTCAATCGGACTTATGATCCAAAAGATATCAATTTTTTAAGCATTTTCAAAAATCATAACAGTGGTAACCGTGTAGCGTGCGATTTTTGTCGGTGACGTGACCACCTTATCGCAAATTGGATTTCCTCACCTCAGTGGGAGGAACGTTGGGTGCTACTTTCTGATTTCTTATTTATCCCGTGAAGCTGGAAGGGAAAGGGAAACTATCTAAAATTAACCTTGCACGCGAATGTTTAACTAAACAAACGCTTGACAGAGATTGGGGAGTCCGGGGTCAGGTTATACAATGGGGAGTTGTCAGTTACCCATTCTATACATGGTTATCCATGAGATGATAGTTTTAGGTTCTGCTTTGTACTTGATGGTGTTTGTCTGTAAATGGGAAAGTTTCTTTTTTGTGAATGGGTTTGAGAGAGAGAGAGAGAGAGTATTTTTGTTGTTTTTCGGGTTTTCCGATGTTTTTGGTAAGGTACTGGACCTAAGGTTTTTGATAAGTATGCTCGCTAAGATTTCGTAATCTTATGCCTACGTATTCTCGTTTAAGGAAAAACATGGAAATCAGAGCAATCGTAGTTCCTCCTATTCTATGGGAGGAAAAGATGTCTGGTGTCTTGTTCAAAGCCCAAGAATGAAGCTAAAAGGTTGTTTGTGTCTTGTTCAAAGCCCAAGATTGAAGCTAAAAGGTTTTGACTGAGAGAGAATTTGTCATCTCTAAAGGGAGATATCTCATCTGTTTATTACAGTTGTTTGGGGTAATTGGTTTTAAAGGAAGAATTACTTTAACTGGAATGCATGGAGTTCAACAATGCCATAATTTCCTTTGCAAGGGATTTTTCCTGAAGGGGAAAACTTTAACTCAGTGTTGAGCAATGCCATTTTTCCTTAGGAAAGCTTTCATGCTAAGAGAGCGACATTGGTTTGGATGTAAATAATCCAGAGGCTTGCCACTTACAATAATTAGATGAAGTTCACCAGGATAAGAGATGGACAGCAGCTTGGATTTTTGAATCAACAAGTGTGCCACTTACAATAGTTATCTGGGATTAGGGTTTGTTTTGATTGACTGTTTTGCTGTGTGATTATATAGAGAAATATCTTCATGCAGAGAGAATTTGGTTTCCTCTGAGGGGATGTTGATTTTTGTGTGCCTTGATTAAAGCCCAAGGTTGAAGCTAAGAGGTTGATTGATTCCACTGAGGAGATCATTATACAAAGCCAAAGAAGAGGCTGGGAAAGACTGACTCAACAAGAGAGTGTTTATTTGTGTCTTGTACAAAGCCCAAGATTGAGGCTGAAAGAGAATTGACTCTTCGGGGAAAAGGTTTTATCTGTCTTATATAAAGCCCAAGATTGAGGCTAAAGGGGATGACTCAGCTGGAGAGTATTTAGGTGTCTTGTACAAAACCCAAGATTGAGGCTGAAAAGTTTATGACTCTGCTTAGGGAGTTTTTATCTGTCTTGTACAAAGCCCAAGATTGAGGCTGAAATTTATGACTCCACTGTGGAGGACACTTATGGGTGTCTTGTATAAAGCCCAAGATTGAGGCTGAAATTTAACTGACTCTACTGGAGAGATATTTTTGAGGTGTCTTGTACAAAGCCCAAGATTGAGGATGAAAGGATGATCATTATACAAAGCCTAAAAGGAGGCTGGTTGGGAAATTCCGTATATGAAGCCTAAGAGGAGGCTAACTTCTGCTGAGGATTATTGAGATCTAGAGACAGGTCCAAATTTGGGGAATTCAACTCTTGTTAGGGATTGCAGAAGAGTTGAGATATCAGATGCCTTGAGGTTCTGATTCTATTAGGAATTTTGTTAATGGTGAATCAACGGTAATTGACCTTGACTGGGGAAAATTAAAGTGAGGGTTTAGAGATTGAGTTTTGAAATCTGTGGGGATTTTATCTCTGCTTGGAGATTTATCCGGTGATCAGGATTTTTCCTATGTTTAGGAATTTTGAAGGTTTATTTGCAATCCAAAAAGGGATGAGACTGTCCAAGTCTACTGGTATGGAAATGTTTTTCTTTGTATGATGTCCAAGAGAAAGGTGAGATGTTAAGGGATGAAGGTCAACCCTAAATTGGTTTAATACTTTGACTCAGGAAGACTGCTCTTATCAAAGGATGACTAGGTTCCGTCCTATACCTTTAAGAGGTCCTTGTACTAAGTACAAGAGGAGGCATGAGAACTTCTAATAAGCCTGAGGGTCCTTGTACAAAGCCCAATGTAGCGAACGATTTTTGTCGGTGACGCGACCACCTTATCGCTGAAGTTTGGGTTTTCCTCCTCGAGGAGAAAGGGTGCTACTTTCTGATTTCTTATTTATCCCGTGAAGCTGGAAGGGAAAGGGAAGTTATCTAAAACTAACCTTGCACGCGAATGTTTAACTGAACAAACGCTTTAAAGAGATTGGGGGGTCCGGGGTCAGGTTATACAATAGGTAGTTGTCAATTACCCATCCTATATGTGGTTATCCACAGGATGTTAGCTTTTAGGTTTCTCTTTGTAATTGATAGTGTTTATATCTGCTGATGGGTTGGGAAAGTTTTTTGGGAAGTATGAGTGAGTGGGTGAGTTTTTGTTGATGTTTGGGTTACTCCCGATGTTTTTGGTAAGGTACTAGACCTAAGTTTTGATTGATGTGTGAAGGTACTGGACCTAGAGTTTTTTATTAGTATGCTCGCTAAGATTTTTCAATCTTATGCCTACGTATTCCAGTTTAAAGAAACAGGGAAATCAGAGCGATCGTAGTTCCCCCTATTCTATAGGGGAAAAAAGATGTTTTGGTGTCTCGTTCAAAGCCCAAGACAGAGGCTAAAAGGGTTTATTTGTGTCTTGTTCAAAGCCCAAGATTGAAGCTAAAAGGTTTGACTGAGAGAGAACTTGTCATCTCTAAAGAGGAATTGTTGATACTTGTGCCTTTTGAGCAAAACACAAGTTGATGCTAAGGTCGATTGACTCAAGCAGGGGTTTCTCTATACAAAGCCTAAGAGGAGGCTATTAGGCTGACTCAACAAGAGAGTACTAACGAGTAAAGGACTCAACAAGAGAGTGCTTTTATGTGTCTTGTACAAAGCCCAAGATGAAGGCTAAAAGGTTTGACTCAACAAGAGAGTACTTTTATCTGTCTTATACGAAGCCTAAGACGAAGGCTAAAAAGGTTTGACTCAACAAGAGAGTCTTTTATACTCAACAAGAGAGTGATTTGATGTCTCATACGAAGCCCGAGAGGGAGGCTAAAAGGGTGATTGACTCAACAAGAGAGTCTTTTATACTCAACAAGAGAGTGTTTTAGTGTCTCGTACGAAGCCCGAGAGGGAGGCTAAGAAGGAAGTGACTCACCAAAAGAGTCTTTTATACTCAACAAGAGAGTGTTTTTATCTGTCTTATACGAAGCCTAATACGGAGGCTAAAGAGGTTTGACCCAACTAGAGAGTCTTTTATACTCAACAAGAGAGTGTTTTGCTCTCTCGTACAAAGCCCGAGATAGAGGCTAAAAAGGAAGTGACTCACCAAAAGAGTATTTTATACTCAATAAGAGACTCTGAAAAGGTTAGCTCCGTTGGGGAGCATCATTGTACAAAGCCCAAGAGAAGGCTGACTTTCCCTGAGGAAAGGATCATTATACAAAGCCTAAGAGGAGGCTAACTTCTGTCGGGGATTATGGAGATCCGGAGACAGGTCCAAGTGGGAGAGCCATCATGAGAGAGGTCGGGTTTCTGTGGGAGATTTATCCACAGTGATTGGTGTTTTTTCCTATGTTCGAAAGGAACTTAAGAATATCTTTGAGACTTAAGAGTTTTAGACTGTCCAAGTCTAGAGTTTTATCTTTTGTACAATGCCCAAGAGGAGGCACGAGCTTTAAGGGATGAGTATCAACCCTAAAATGGCCAGAGTTTTGACGCTGGGAAGACTGCTCTAGCAAAAGATGACTAAGTTTTATCTTATACCTTTAAGAGTTCGTCAGGGTCCTTGTATTAAGCCCAAGAGAAGGCATGAGAACTTCTAAGAAGCCAACGGGTCCTTGTACAACACCCAAGAGGATGCGGGGATGCTTTTAGGAAGCTTGTGGGTCCCCAAACCAAGAGAAGTTCAAGAAATGCAATTCACAGAGAAGAGATCATTCCAGGAAAGCTCGAGAATTTGGAAGAAACTCAAGAGATGCTATTCACGGAGAATAGATCAACTCTGGGGAGTAGATCTTCTTTGACAATTTCTAAGGGTGACAGTCTGAGAAAAGGTTCACCGAGAATACTGCCTTTCTCTTTGTTCCATATTGTTTAACCCCAAGAGAAGGGAAGACTGTATATGGAATCCTACGGGGATCTAGTTTTGTTTGTATTTAAGAGTGATCAACAGGGCTTTACCTAGTTCTAGACGTAGTTGTCGGGGAAAACTCTAAATAGCTATACTAGTATTACACAGCCCCACAATACAGTTATATACATATGAAAGCGATAAATGAAAGCGGATAAACACTTACCCGTTGTAGAGCTTCCATACTGTTTTGTTAGTTGTCCAACAAAGAAAGTTTTGATAACAATATTGTATTCAAAATTAAAGGAGAAAGTACTTTTAAAAGATTGTTGGGGCTTACAGCTCAAGGAGAGGCCCAAGTTTTAAAAGAAGAGAAGTGGGGCTTATAACACGAGGGTAGGCCCAGTTGTTTTTGTTTTAAACTGGAGATCGCGCCGAGATTTTTTTAACACAAAAGGGACTTATACAATATCTGAGGCCCAAAAAGGTTTTGGTAAAAAAGGGGATTGGGTCTAACACTCTATTAGAGGCCCAAAGATTTGTTTTTGTACAAGTAGTGGGGTTTAAAACTCAAGGAGAGGCCCAAGTTTTATTGTTTTTTAAAAAACGACGATCGCGTCAAACTTTTGAAAATATACAGAGGGACTTATACAATAAGTGATGCCCACAATGGTTTATTTACAAAAAGGGTTGGGTCTTACACTCTATTAGAGGCCCAAAATTTTTTTTAAGAAAATGAATGGGACTTATAGCTCGAGGAGAGGCCCAAGGTTATTCATTTGAAAAATGGCGATCGCGCCGAGGTTTGAAAACACAGTGGGTCTTATACGATGACCGAGGCCCAAATTATTTTGGTCTTCAAAAGGGGTTGGGTCTTACACTCTATTAGAGGCCCAGAGTGTTAAAAAGAAAAGAGAATGAGGCTTACAACTCAGGGAGAGGCCCATGTGGCAGACAGTGATTGCACCGTCATTTTGTGAATCGTATAGGGACTTATACAAATGACTGAGGCCCAAATTGTTTGTATGTGATAAGGGAGGGGTCTTACACTCTATTAGAGGCCCAAAGTGTTTTGTTTTGATTAATGAGTGTTGAATTAATCAAAAACCCTAATTTTGTTAAAAAGGAATTAATTTTGTTTAAAAATTAATAAAAATTGATGAAAACATGTGAAAAATGAGTGGTGACCTAGGATCAATGTTTCAAAAATCATGTTTATATCCACAATATGATTGTAAACCAATTAAATTTGGGAAATCAAGAAGGAAAAAATATTTCAAATGTTAAAAAACAAATAAACATTCATTCTTTGCAAAAATATCAAATATATGAAATAAATAATATTTTTGGGAATTTTTGGCAAAATAAAATATTGAAACATTTTTGTGAATTATTAAAAAAAGAATCAACTCAAAATCATTAAAATTCAGAGAGAAATTAATTTTTGAATCAATTAAATAAAATCACAAAATTCAAATATTTGAATTTTCAAAAAAGGGAGCCAAGAACACCCAAGAACACGCGTGTGTTCTGAGTTTTGCCCAGATTTACCTTTTCTCTCCAATCTCACTGAATACTTGATGGAATCATGCAAACCACATATCAATCTGCTCGTTTTCACCTCACGATCATGTCTATGGTCTTTAATTTCATTTATTTTAAGCATGGAATAAGAAATCAAAGAGAAACCTCAAGAACCCTAATTTCTACATGAAGGCTCAGAAATCTCATACATGATTCAAACAAAGTAATTAATTGAGGGGGAACATTCTATGCATGATTATGAACATTTGGCAAAAGTATTGTGTGAGGAAATATGCATAAATTAAGAGATGACCAAGTTTAGGCTTACTTGGAGGTCGTGACAGCAAGAGCAATGTGATTTTTGAGTTGGAGGTGTTACAAATGAGTTGTGATGATCCGAACAACTTCCCTACACCATATGGAGTGTGTTTGATTGCTTGGACTTGATTGGAAATGGCTGGATCACTTCATGGCATCTCAACTGCAACTTGGTTGAACACTTGAGCAACTGGCTGGTGATTTTGTGATCTTGGTGTTCCAGATGTTGTTTAAGTGTTTGGATCACTTCTATATGATATTTATGAGGTGTGTGAGTGATTGGTTTGATTGGAATTACTCTCAAACTCAAAACCCGATAGTGACTTGCCTTAGAAGGCAAAATTGGAAGTGAGAAGGAGATTTTGAGGAAAACATATGTTTGATGGCTTCGGTGTACTTAAAATGAGCACAAATGAGCTCTATTTATAGTAGAGCAAGTTTTTTTTGCAAGCAATAGTGAATGGCAACTGCAGCAGAGGTTTGGCCAATGGTTGCATTTTGGAATCTCAAGTCTCCTCTAGCCATTGACTAGAGGTTAGAGCACAGGCTGCTGGTTCCCTAGTTCAGAGATCATCCTTGACTCATTCAGTTAGAAAAGGCTCAGTTCATGCCACCTTGGTGCATCCATTGAATGCTCCAAAACAAAATTGGAGTCTTGTCCCCCTTTGAGGCATTTTAGGTTTGGCATGCTACTTTTAGATCCAAATACTTAGGAGGGTTATGGATCAATGTTTGTCCCTCCTTGGTCTCCCCCTGAGGTGTTCAGATGGATAAAATTGTTTGTCATTTGCACAAATTGCTCAAATCGAGCAAAATGCACAAATCTGCCTTGTTATGACAGTTGCAGCAAGGCATATTGCCACTGTCATAACTCTTAGCTCAAATGGAATTTCATGGGGTTCTTGGACATTTTGGAAAGCTCTCATATGATACAACATATGTGTGATCATAGTTTGTCTTGACACTTTTTAGATCCAAGTGAAAAATGCCATTACATTTTGCAAAAAGTGAAACAGATTCTGACTTAGTGAAAATTTCACTAAGTGTTGGAAAAAATGCCATTTCATGTTTTCAGCCATTTTGGTCACTCCATAACTTAAAATCCATGAGGAATTGGAATGAGGTGTAGTTGACACTTTTAAAGCACCATGAGAGCTACAAATCCATCTTTGGATCAGCAAAAATGGTTGCTTATGATCCTTGGAAGTTGGTACCCTAGCCACTTTGTTCCATAACTTAGAAAAATTTCTAAGTTTTTATGGTTACCCCTTTTACAAGTTATCCCACTTTCTTTGATTTTTCTTGATGAATGTTAATTCAAATCACACATTAACATCATTTTAGGGTTAGGGAACCATAATTGACCAAAAAATCAAAAAGTCAAACTTTGACTTTTGGGCATAGTTGACTTTTTATCAGATGGATTTCAAACTGTGCGATCCTCTATGAAATCAAGTCCTTGACCTAAATCAAACTTGATGGATTGAGTTCATAGGTGTTATAGGGTATATTGAATCATGTCCCAAGGTTTGGGAGCATGCCTGGGTCAAAAAGTCAAAGGTACAATTGACTTTTTCCTCAAAACACTAATGGTGGTTCTGATGAACTTGAAACTTGTGGATCAAGCTTCTTGGATTAATCCATTGTTGCAAATGGATCAATGTAGTGTGTTAGAGACCCTCAAACCATGTCTTGAGGTCTTGACTCATGATTTGTCACAAAAGTCAACTTAGGGGTGAATTAGGTCAAGAAACCCTAATTCCTGATTTTTAATGAATGCATCCCCTGAGGCTAAATTGACTTGATGATTGGGTTCATGAGGTCCCTTGGAGTATCTTAGGTTATGCTTTGAAGCATTGGTTCATGCCCAGACGAAAATTTCCATCTGGAGGCCCTGGTCGACCAAAACCCTAATTTGGTAACACTGGCGATCCTGAGGCTTGATCCACTCAGAATGCTGCAACCTTGTGCTTGATTCTTGATGTGGGAGTCCTCTTAATCCCTTATGGGTGTTTAAGAGGTTTATACAAGTTGAAAATCATGTCATTCCTTGATTAATCCTTTGTCTAAGAGCTCTGAGAGGGCTTGAAACCCTAATCATTGTTTGTAGTGAATGTTCACCCATCTTTGGGGAGATTGATGAGGCCTGATGGTTCATCCATATTGTGATGATGATTTGCACAATGATGGGAATCTTAGTGGTCAAAATTTGGGGTATGGCAGTGTAGCACCCCAAAATTTGCCCTACTTTTTTTCTAACCTTAACTGGCTTATGTTTCCTTTTCATTTGCATCATCAGGTCATAATTCATAATCATATAGTGCATTGGACTTCTAAGACATGGGATTACAGCGTTTCTTTAAATAAGGATTTTCTATTTGCAAGAGTATGAAGTCTGGTTCTTGTAATATTATTATTCAGAGGATTCATCAAAGGCTTTGGGTCAGAGGTTCATTGGTGTGAATCGGGGTTTAATTTCTTCTCAGTTCAAGTCTTTTTCTTCAAGATTTATCAGTATGGATCAAGGTGAATTAGGGTTTGTTTTCAAGGTTGAGTAGTAGACTTCATCAGGTTGTCAAGCAAGAGTTCATGTGAGGATTCACTTGATCAAATATTCAGAGGATGTTTGATTCGGATGTTTTGTTTCAATGGCAAGATTGTTCAGTGGAAATTGTGACCATTTTATCAGAGGCTTGTGAAAGAGTTTGGGATTGGTTTTGGATTCATTTGGTTATCCATTTACTAAACCATGTTCTTATTCATCTTTTGATATCCACATTTCATATTCAATATTTGTTTCCCTAATTCGTGTTTAAAACCATATTCTTTATCCATTCCCATTTCAATTTCCAAATCCGTACTTCATATCCAAGATATCACATCCAAATTCCATTCCTAAATCCACATTTTAATATCCATTCTTAATTTTGGTTATCCATTTCAACTTTATCCATTTTTTATCCATAATTTTTAAGTCCAAATAGGTTCATTTTAACCATTTTTCTTACCTTGTTTTCAAATTCAATTGTTCAAAATCCATTTCCTAATTTACTTTTTTTATCCATATCATTTTCTTCCATCTTGTAAATCCATTTTCAATCCAAACTTCTAAGGCAATCCCATTAAACCAATTAACCAGTTCCTGAATCCATATTTGTTTTAATTCAATCCCAATTCCATTTGTTTCGCATAAAGTCCATTTCAAACATCACTCAAAAGAAAAGTACATGGCGTGGAAAGAACATTGTCTCTGATATTAATGAGATACGGAAGGTTTTGGGTGTCTGCCCACAACATGATATAATCTTTTCTGAATTAACTGTGAGAGAACATTTAGAATTATTTGCTATATTAAAGGATGTGGAGGAAGACACTTTGGAGAATGTTATTATTACTATAGCTGATGAGGTGGGTTTGGCTGATAAAATCAACACTGTTGTGAGATCTCTTTCTGGTGGTATAAAGTAAAAAGTTGTGGCTGCTGCAAAAGTGATACCTCACGGCCCAACAAAGTGCCTCACGCTGAAAAATTGTTGCCAAGTTCACAATTTTAATTGACAGTAAAAGTACAACAACATTACAAAGGAAAGTTACTAGTGACACCACCTTTTGCAAAACCTTTAAGGACCCCACATCCTTACACAATGCGCAACGAATTTACAGCAAACCATTCACAACCTTTTCTAATACAAATTCACTGAAAATAGCAGAAAAAGAAAAAAAGTAGTGGCAAGGTTCACAACTTGAAGGTTTGTTACAAAGTGTCTCAAGAAATTCCAACAGAAAAAATAAAAAGTAATAATAACGGTGGAAAGGAAAAGCATTTTAGTAGAGTAAGAAAAAATACACTGCAAAATTTCAAGAAGCAAAAACCACAATTGATTCACGCACCCAAAATCGTACATAAACCTGCAACAAAAGACAAAAAATAAAAATCAAAATATCTGCAGTCGCTCAACGATTTCTCACGCGTTGCTCCTCAACTTCACTCCCTTGTACAAAATCAGGGATTCTCTCCAACGAATTTCTTCAGGTCCAAATTTCTAGTTGTGCCCTCGAAGCTCCCTATATATACATTCATTGAGGACTCTGAAAAAAAGACGGAGAAAACCTATCGTTACTCTGCTGAAATCCACCCTCAACCTAACCTAGAGCTCTTTGTTTTCAAACCTTCTCAGAGTTCACATCAGAGCTCTGTGTAAGGCGAGCTTAGCCACAAATTGACATTCTCAGAACAACATAATCATTGATTCACAACTTACAACACAAAACAGCAATTGAAGCAAGCAGATCGAAGAAGAGAAGGAAGTTCTGGAGGAAAAGACGAGGAACTGAATTCAAGATCAGAAGTTGGAAAGCACGCATATCTCGTGGAGGTCTTCTCTGCTCTCAACAACTTACTCGCGGTCGAAGAAGCATCGGACTCTCTCCGGTCGGTAACCCTCTGAACTTTGAGTTTGTGCTTGGCTTGAATCTTTTCTACTATTTACAGTAGTTGTTGTTTGTAATTGTGATTCTCTTCTGTTGATTTGCGATTGTCGATCTTGCGTTTACTTGTTCATGTGTTGTGTTTGCTTGATATCTGGCTGGGATTGTTAGTTTGTTGTTCTTGCTGTTATTTGAATCTATATTGTATTTGTTGAGCGAGGTCGAGAGGAGATGTTGAGCAACGTCATGGAAGCACCTGCTTCACGGCGGAGTTTCGTCAAGGTGTGAGAAGAGCTGAGATTTCATTAAGTGGTGACGATTAGGAAGGTTTGTAAGTGGAGAAGGAGAGAGTTGAGTGCGTCGCCGGAGAAGTTGGTAAGAGGAGAGCGGGCGACGATGTTGTATCGCCGGCAGAAGAAGAAGAAGGTGTTGAAACGGAGAATGGCGGAGGTGTGATCAACTAAGAAGGAGGCGCGAGGACGATGATGAGTGAGCATCGTCGGCGAACCTTTATTTGTGGAAGAAAACGGCGCGACGGACAGAGAATGAGATGGAGAAGAAGGAATAGCGTGGAGGTAAGACGGAGGGACGCAGAGTTTTGTGTGATCGGCGCAGGGAAGGAGAAGGTAGAAGTCTTCTGCATTTTTAGGTTTTAAAACATTTTGTGTCAATTCACATGGGCCTGGTCGTGGGCCCATCCGGTTTATTTTCTCACCGCACAACCGTTTTCACATATTGCACACCCCCTCTGTTTCATAATAAGTCTTGGGCTTAAGAGCCGCAAGCCCAGCACCCAGATTTCACTATCCGCCCCCAGTTTTTTCACTCGCACCCGCTGTTGCTGCAAGGAGAGATCATGGGCCATTAACATAAAGCCCACTCGCCTGGAATGCTGATCACACCACCCCTGAAGTCTGACTGCACCCCCTGTGTCCTTTGGTTTAGGTTTTTTTTTTGTTTTTATTATTTTGTTTTTGTTAAATAGTTTAGGACAACTTTTTTAATTAGAAGTTAGAATATTAATTTAGGATATTTGAATTAGGATAATTAGTTTAGATTTAATCTTGGATTAATTAGAATTTAACTAGATAGTAATTTTAGAATTAATTTTTTTTTATTCTAGTTTAGGTTAGTTTTTCTTAGAATTTAACCTTGTTTTTAATTGGTGATTAACCTCTAATTTTGATTAAACTTAGTTTTTTTTTAATTGTAGGCTAATTGTTGATTAACTTTTAGTTTAGTGCTAATTTTTTATATTAATTTTGACTAGTTCCATTAGCATTTTCTTGTGAATTTCTAACTTGGATATTCTTGATTAATTCTTAATCTTTCTTTTTGTACTTGAATTTCTCTTAACCTGTTTTCGTTTTCTCTTTGTGATTGAGTTGTCTGATGTTTACTTGTTGATTCCTCTGTATTCACATGCTCCCTTAAGGCTCATAGTCCGACTTAATTTCTGATTAAGCTCGGAGTAGGATAGATATTAGGCTCTCAATCCAAGCATGATAACATTAGGTAGACTTCCCTTCTAATCCTTGACCTTAGGGCCATTTAGCATAATAGTCTGTAGGATTCAGTCTCCCTTGGACATTCTGTGAGTCTCTTCTTTTCTCTCGCACCCGTGCGATTGAGACGGTTCCAGTTTTCCCGTAGTTTCACGAACTACGGACGCTCTGATTTCCTCTTTCGGGATAGATTGAGGATATGTAGGCACAAGACGGCGATGTCTTGGCAAGCACCCTTCTCCCACTCCAACCTCGTTAAGTCGAACTACGTTTGCTCTGATTCCTCTCTCTCGTCTGATTGAGGATACGTAGGCACGAGATGCGATATTTCGACAAGTAACCTTCCCCCGTAGTCCAAACTACGTTGACTCTGACTTTCCCATTGCACGAGGGAATACATAGGCATAGGACTCCGTCGATGTCCTATCGAGTCACTTCTTTTTCTTTTCTTCCTCGTTTCTCTGTTCTTTTCCGTTCCCGTTCTTCTCCTTTCCAGTAGCAGTGGAGTTCCAGATGACGACACCCTTTGATCGAGACAACAAGCGTGGATCCCATCGAGTACGATGGACTCCTGGGGTGCTAACACCGTCCCCTCGCGTAACCGACTCCCTTACCCATTTCTCTTGGTCGTGAGACCATACTTTTCCTTTCCCTCAGGTTTACGCAATGTTTCCTTTCCCTCTCTTGGGATAAATACACATTGCTGGCGACTCTGTTTTTGCGCCACTTTTGCGTTTGTACTTGGATGAAAATCCTGGGAGCGACAGCTGGCGACTCTGCTGGGGAAAGGTTGACCTCTTGCTGGTCCATCCCCTTTTGCGAGTCAATCCTAGCGCTTGTTTGTTTTTTTTCATTGGGTGTTTATTGTTGTGCTTTATTTTGTTGTATATTACTGTATTACTATTTTACTGTATTTACTGCATTTATTGCATTGCATTTCAATATTATGCTGGATTGTATTGTGTTGTGCTGGTTTTCTATTTGGCAGGTTGGGATTCTTTGAGAGATAAGTCCAATACACAGGCTTGAGCATACACTTTGGACTAGAGTGGAAAGTAGTGGGACCTACGCGCCGTCTTGGTGCGTTTGGTGTTCACGAAATTCACATCCAGACGAGGCTATCTTGGGAGATATTCTGACATGCGTGTCTTGCGCATTTCAGAATGTTGATCTAGAGAGTTGTCGACTCTAGCGACCGTTTCTCCGAGGACTCAGCAACGCCTATCCTCCCGACATGTGATAATGGCATACCAGAAATGGAAAACCCATTACACTTGTCAATCCGAGGACCCAATGCTGGGAACTTGCATAGGATGGCCTTATTTTTTAGGGGAATCAGTTGAGGCCTCCTCGATGGATGATGATGCCAAACTAGAAATGGTGACCATATCATCATTTCTCGACCTGAGAGCCCTAGATACTGAGGATCCTCGATTTTCTAGAACCCACGTGTGAGAGGGGCGGGTGTTTGCAGGTTTGCAGGTGATATTGGCCTTCAACCTACCTGGTATTCTGGTTTTCCTATCAGTGTGGACTTATCAGCCTGGTATTCTGGTTTTCTTCAGAACAGACATGTGAACTTATACAGTCAGCAGCACAGCAGTTATTCAGAATATGTGGAAGCTTTGATCCCATGTCTGCTGCATTCATATTGCATTTGTATTTGCATCTTGCATCATTTTGCATATCTATCTCCGGTTTGATTAGAGTGCTCATCCATCCTTTGTCCTCGTCCTACAGTTGATTGCCTGATTTTTGTATTAGACTTGAGTCAGAATTTAGAAAAATCATGAATTTAGGAGAGCAGAATCAGTTTGTGACTCGGACAGACGTTGAATTAATGAAGAATCAGTTGGACCAACTTGTGGAAGCTATGACCGCCATGACTAGGGGAGAGGCCAATATTCAAAGAATTGGGGATGTCATTCCACCTCCGGTGAACAATGTTGCTCAAGCTCAGCCTGTGCAAGTCCCTGTTGAGAATCATATTATACAGGAGCGTACCATCATCCGAGATGGACATTCTTCTTCTCTTGATGCCACAGACTATCAGAGCTTTGCCTTCTCTGTGCCAAATTTCCAAGGGGTAATTCCGAAGGCGACGCCTAAGGACCCACGGGCTGTTCAGTTTGATGAAAGACGTCATGTGTTGGAAGAGAAGCTTGATGCCCTAATGAAGCGTGATACTCTTGATCTGAATGCTGTGAGCATGTGTTTGGTGCCCGACCTTGTGTTACCTCCAAAGTTTCAGATGCCGAAGTTTGAGCAATACAAAGGGGATAGCTGTTCGAAGCAACATTTGGGGATGTTTTGCTGAAGAATGACTTCACATGTCTATATTGATAAGCTCATGATTCAGTGTTTCCAGGACAGCCTAAGTGGGGCATCGTTGAGTTGGTACATGCAGTTAGAAAGTGGTAGCATCCGATCATGGACGGACCTAGCCAACGCCTTTGTAAAGTAGTACAGTTATAATCTTGACATGGCTCCCAACCGCCTACAGTTGCAGGGTTTGTCTAAAGCGGATAATGAATCATTCAGAGAGTATGTTCAGAGATGGAGAGAGTTAGCTGCATGCGTTCAACCACCACTGATGGAAAGAGAATTGGTTGATATGTTCAGGGATACTTTGCAAGCACCATACTTCGATAAGTTGATTGCAACATCAAAGTTTTCTGACTTGGTAATAATTGGAGAATGCGTCGATTTCGATATCAAGAGTGGAAAAATCCAAAGTGCCTCGAACTTCCCGGCTAGTGAAAGTGAATCAGTTGTCAGTTCTCAAGAGGAATGGGAGGAAGAAAGTAATTTCGTCCAAGAATATCCCCCACCCCATCCTCAGTATTCAGGTGTTTCAACGGTTCAGAGTCAACAATCTTCTGGGTCTTCGTATCAGGGATCTCCTAAGAATCAACGGTCATACCGCCGTCAGCCGCATCAGCACGCCCGACAAAGATCCAGGAAGCCCGAGAGGCACTTCACTCAATTGCCAATGTCACATCGTCAGATGCTGCCAGGTTTGATAAAAGGTGGATTGATAGTGCCGAAGGAATTGAAGCCAGTACCTTTTCCGTATCCACCAGGTTTTGATGTAAACGCCCGTTGTGACTACCATGCTGGGGCACATGGGCATTCAACTGAAGACTGTAAGGCGCTTAGGAGCAAGATTCAGACTCTTCTTGACTCCAATATGTTCTCATTCACGCCTCAGGGTATTCAGATCCACAATTCTCCTTCATCTAGTCATGTGGGTTCATCAGTTCAGGTTATGGAAGAAGTCACCAGAGCAGTGGTGCAAATGATTATCAGACTGACTTCGACTAGCAATTCTGAAGATGGCTAGTTCAGAAACAAGACAAGATTGGAAAACCCAGTTCCCCGAAGCTGGCAATCATTAGATCATGTCATTTCTTTGCATTTGTAGTTTCTTTTCTGTTAAAGTACAAACTCATTTATAAAACTTATCTGTTTTCATTTGATAATGATAATGAAATGAATATGCATGTTTCGGTTAAATCCATTTGTGTTCACTTATATTTTCTTTATTGATATCTAACACTTGTTTAAGCAGGATCCGAAGGAGGATGATGAAATTCAAAGACGCAGAACTTCCGACTGTATGCTTTTGAAATAGAAACCCTGCTGATGATGCACATGCATTGTTTCAACCTCCCAAACACCGGAGACATAAGGAAGATAATCCCTTGTAAACCCCTTTGAGCCTATAAGTCGGAGTTTCTTTCAGAAAACGGAAAAACCCTCAATCTTAACCTTGGGCAGGGTAGGTATCAGTTAATTTGATCGAGCGTTCAAATCTCAAAAGGAGTGTCCCATTCGAGGATCAAATCACAACGGTTATCCCCCACCAACCGAAGAGTGAGTTAGTCACAACACTTTTAAACAAGTCAGACAAACCAGTGCCGCACGATTTGTTCAAAAAAAAGAGAGGAAAAAAGAATCAAAAGAAAAAAGAAAGCCCGCTAAGGCGAAACTTGAAAACAAGTGACTTAGGCAAAAGTTAGGGCATCCCGGTGGACTTCGAAATCGGAAAAAAATTCAAAAAGAATTAGTTCAGGCAAAATCAGGGGAATAAAAAAAAACAAAAGAATGAAAAACAAAAAAAAAGGAAAAATCCTCAAGCAAAGAACAAGTCGTGTAACTACAAACACCAAAGACAAAAGGGGTGACTGTCACTCCGAAAATCGTGTGGGCTCCTTCTATCCTCCTATCATCCAATAACCTTTTTGAAAGGTAAGCACTTGTGTCGAGCTAGCTGAACGTAGGAGTGGAGAACATCAAGGAGAAAGGGTGGGTTAAAACAAAACTTTGAGCCTTATATCCTTTCTTTCTCAAACCGTGAACCAGGCCACGTTACAACCTTCAAAAGACCTAATTGAAGCAGGTTTGTTTCAAAAGCATACTTCGGTAAAGATCGCGTCGAAGCTGACTCCTAAAAGGTTTCTCTTGCCATTCATGTTGGTATCAGTGACACTTTGATTAGTGATTCATTCACTAAATGTCGCAAAAATTTTCCAGTGAACAGACTTGGATTCCAAAACTGTCATATGCATTGCATTAAAATTGTCATTTTCAAAACGAATTGTTTTACTTGCGAGTAAGTACTTGACATTAGGAAAGTTTCTACAATGGAGAGATTGATCAAAATAAGTTGCAAGATGCCCGAGTACTCCGTTGAGCAGGGGCAAGTCATATCAAAGGGGCAATTCATTCCAAGATTCAGCCAATCTGGGGCAATCAGGTCGAGATTCGACAAATCTCTCAAAGGTCAGTTAGTCAGAGGTACTCTTTCAAAGATCGGTCAGACAGGGGCAAAGTCATGTCAAGGCTCGTACAGAGGCAAGTCATTTCAGGAGTACAAGAAGTTATTCTCTCTGGAGGACGGTTAATCAGAGTCATGGGGCAAGACATGTCAGATCCTCATGATACATCCTGAAGACAAGTTCGTTATGGGTTATGCTGCAAGATTCATGTTGATAGCTAACATGTGACATCCCCAGTAGGTCTCTCTCCCTAGCAGAGATAGCCGGAGTTTTATCACTCAGCAGAGCATCATGAAGGTTATTGCTCCCCAGCAAGAGTTCAGGAGTTCGCTCTCCCCTAGCCAAATTGGTAAAGTTTATTGCTCTTCGGCAAAAGTTCATATTCTCGTACAAGATAAGAGTGTTAGGTTTGTGCTTCCCCATTTTGCGGTAAAGTTGTTCCCATCTTCCCAACAGGGTAGGGTAAGAGGTAAGTCTCCAACAGAGGAGTAAGCTCGATGATGTCCCCTAACAGAGTTGACGTCATCAATCATCGTTCCCCAAGCAGATTACTTGGTGGTGGCTGGTACTCCCCAGCAGGTTAAGGGCGTTTCCCTGACCACAGGTTAAGTTCAATGATATTCCTCGGTAGGTTTGGTGTTATTGACTTCATTCCTCAAGCAGAGTTTGGTGCTAGTCATCTCAATGGCTTGGTCAACAGTGGTTGACGTCCCCGGCAGATTCCAAGTCCAATGGTTATTGGCACCTTTTTAGTAGCTGATCTGTGGGTTTCATCTTCAGAAGATGTTATTCTTGATCCCCAATGGAGTGAGAGTTCTCTTCGGTTCATCTTCAGTAGTGGTTATATCCGGAAGGCTGTTCAGCGTGACTTCCTCAGCAGGGTTCGTGGCCTCAGAGATAGTTCAGTTTGTCATCTCCAGCGGAGTTGGCCTCTTCTCTTCAGCATTTATTTTTCTGGAGGGGTCCATTTGGATATAGTAAGCATATTTGCATTGCATCCTCAAACACGTAGCATTTCCATTTCGTATGGAGCATTACTCCATAGAAAGAAATTCAAGCATATGCATGCGAAGCATAAGCCAGATTTGGTACCTTGCGCGAAAACCCAAATCAAATTTCAGTCAAGACAATGACATATCCCCAGAGAGAATGTCGAGCCATTCCCCAGCAGACAGTTTCTTCCCGTCAAACCACTTTGACAATGTGTTCCGAGCTCAGGTTGTGTACCTTCGGATATGTATAGTTTCTTTTCGTCAAACCCCTTTGACGATGTGTTCCGAGCTCAGGTTTTGTACCTTCGGATATGTTCAATTTCTTTCCGTCAAACCCCTTTGACGATGTATTCCGAGCTCAAGTTTCGTACCTTCGGATGTGTTTTGTTCTGAGCTCAGGTTTTGTACCTCCGGATATGTTTTTCTTCCCGTCAACCACTTGACGATGTGTTCCGAGCTCAGGTTTTGTACCTTCGAATGTGTTCAGTTTCTTCCCGTCAACCCCTTGACGAAGTGTTCCGAGCTCAGGTTTCCTACCTTCGGATATTCTCATCTCCTTATCCATCAACCCTTTGATGACGACATTCCAAAAACAAGTTTCTTTTCCGTCATTTCTACGACGATGTGTTTCTTCGGACATGTTTCCTTTCCATCATTTCTATGACGATGTGTTTCTTTGGACAGGTTTCCTTTCTGCCATCCTTATGACAATGTGTTATCTTCGTTCAGATTTTCATTTTGTCATCCCCATGACGATGTGTCCCTATGGTGGAATTTTCTTTCCGTCAATTCTTTGACGATGTGGTTCTTCGGATAAATAATTGATGCATTTCTGGGGTTCACTTTTCTTGCTCTGGGTATGTTGTCTTTCCGTCAAATCCTTTTGACGATGTATGGAAGGGCTCCACTCGTCTTTTCTCCCCACAGTTTGCAAATTTTCGGGTTCTTTTGGTATTCAGTCACCTTTTACCTTGAATGTCTGAAAGTCGTTGCTATCATACCTTCCGATTCAAGTCTATTGAATAGGGGCAGCTGTAGCACCCCAAAATTTGTGCTACTTTTTTTCTAACCTTAACTGGCTTATGTTTCCTTTTCATTTGCATCATCAGGTCATAATTCATAATCATATAGTGCATTGGACTTCTAAGACATGGGATTACAGCGTTTCTTTAAATAAGGATTTTCTATTTGCAAGAGTATGAAGTCTGGTTCTTGTAATATTCTTATTAATAGGATTCATCAAAGGCTTTGGGTCAGTGGTTCATTGGTGTGAATTAGGGTTTAATTTCTTCTCAGTTCAAGTCTTTTTCTTCAAGATTTATCAGTATGCATCAAGGTGAATTAGGGTTTGTTTTCAAGGTTGAGTTGTAGACTTCATTAGGTTGTCAAGTAAGAGTTCATGTGAGGATTCACTTGATCAAAGATTCAGAGGATGTTTGATTCAGATGTTTTGTTTCAATGGCAAGATTGTTCAGTGGAAATTGTGACCATTTTATCAGAGGCTTGTGAAAGAGTTTGGGATTGGTTTTGGATTCATTTGGTTATCCATTTACTAAACCATGTTCTTATTCATCTTTTGATATCCACATTTCATATTCAATATCTGTTTCCCTAATTCGTGTTTAAAACCATATTCTTTATCCATTCCCATTTCAATTTCCAAATCCGTACTTCATATCCAAGATATCACATCCAAATTCCATTCCTAAATCCATATTTTAATATCCATTCTTAATTTTGGTTATCCATTTCAACTTTATCCATTTTTTATCCATAATTTTTAAGTCCAAATAGGCCCATTTTAACCATTTTTCTTACCTTGCTTTCAAATTCCAATTGTTCAAAATCCATTTCTTAATTTACTTTTTTTATCCATATCATTTTCTTCCATCTTGTAAATCCATTTTCAATCCAAACTTCTAAGGCAAGCATATTAAATCAATTAACCAGTTCCTGAATCCATATTTGTTTTAATTTAATCCCAATTCCATTTGTTTAGCCTAAAGTCCATTTCAAACATCACTCAAAAGAAAAGTACATTGCGTGGAAAGAACACTGTCTCTGATATTAATGAGATACAGAAGGTTTTGGGTGTCTGCCCACAACATGGTATAATCTTTTCTGAATTGACTGTGAGAGAACATTTAGAATTATTTTCTATGTTAAAGGATGTGGAGGAAGACACTTTGGAGAATGTTATTATTACTATGGCTGATGAGGTGGGTCTGGCTGATAAAATCAACACTGTTGTGAGATCTCTTTCTGGTGGTATAAAGTAAAAAGTTGTGGCTGCTGCAAAAGTGATACCTCACGGCCCAACAAAGTGCCTCACGCTGAAAAATTATTGCCAAGTTCACAATACTAATTGACAGTAAAAGTACAACAACATTACAAAGGAAAGTTACTAGTGACCCCACCTTTTGCAAAACCTTGAAGGACCCCACATCCTTACACAATGCGCAATGAATTTTATAGCAAACCATTCACAACCTTTTCTAATACAAATTCACTGAAAATAACAGAAAAAGAAAAAAGTAGTGGCAAGGTTCACAACTTGCAAGTTTGTTACAAAGTGTCACAAGAAATTCCAACAGAAAAAGAAAAAGTAATAATAACGGTGGAAAGGAAAAGCATTTTAGTAGAGAAAGAAAAAATACACTACAAAATTTCAAGAAGCAAAAACCACAACTGATTCACGCACCCACAATCGTACATAAACCTACAACAAAAGACAAAAAATAAAATCAAAATATCTGCAGCCGCTCAACGATTTCTCACGCGTTGCTCCTCAACTTCACTCCCTTGCACAAAATCAGGGATTCTTTCCAACGAATTTCTTCAGGTCCAAACTTCCAATTATTCCCTCGAAGCTCCCTATATATACATTTATTGAGGACTCTGAAAAAAAGACGGAAAAAACCTATTGTTACTCTGCTGAAATCCACCCTCAACCTAACCTAGAGCTCTTTGTTTTTAAACCTTCTCAGAGTTCACATCAGAGCTCTGTGTAAGGCGAGCTTAGCCACAAATCGACATTCTCAGAACAACATCATCATTGATTCACAAGTTGCAACACAAAACAGCAATTGAAGCAAGCAGATCGAAGAAGAGAAGGAAGTTCTGGAGGAAAAGACGAGGAACCGAATTCAAGATCAGAAGTTGGAAAGCACGCATATCTCGTGGAGGTCTTCTCTGCTCTCAACAACTTACTCGCGGTCGAAGAAGCACCGGACTCTCTCCGGTCGGTAACCCTCTGAACTTTGAGTTTGTGCATGGCTTGAATCTTTTATGCTATTTACAGTAGTTGTTGTTTGTAATTGTGATTCTCTTCTGTTGATTTACGATTGTCGATCTTGCGTTTACTTGTTCATGTGTTGTGTTTGCTTGATATCTGGCTGGGATTGTTAGCTTGATGTTCTTGCTGTTATCTGAATCTATATTGTATTTGTTGAGCGAGGTCGAGAGGAGATGTTGAGCAACGTCATGGAAGCACCTGCTTCACGGTGGAGTTTCGTCAAGGTGTGAGAAGAGCTGAGATTTCATTAAGTGGTGATGACGAGGAAGGTTTATAAGTGGAGAAGGAGAGAGTTGAGTGCGTCGCCGGAGAAGTTGGTAAGAGGAGAGTGGGCGACGATGTTGTATCGCCGACAGAAGAAGAAGGTGTTGAAACGGAGAATGGCGGAGGTGTGATCAACTAAGAAGGAGGTGCGAGGACGATGATGAGTGAGCATCGTCGGCGAACCTTTATTTGTGGAAGAAAACGGCGCGACGGATAGAGAATGAGATGGAGAAGAAGGAATAGCGTGGAGGTAAGACGGAGGGACGCAGAGTTTTGTGTGATTGGGGCAGGGAAGGAGAAGGTAGAAGTCTTCTGCGTTTTTAGGTTTTAAAACCTTTTGTGTCAATTCACATGGGTCGGGTCGTGGGCCCATCCAGTTTATTTTCTCACCGCACACCCGTTTTCACATATTGCACACCCCCTCTGTTTCATAATAAGTCTTGGGTTAGTAATTTAACTAGATAGTAATTTTAGAATTAATTTTTTTTTATTCTAGTTTAGGTTAGTTTTTCTTAGAATTTAACCTTGTTTTTAATTGGTGATTAACCTCTAATTTTGATTAAACTTAGATTTTTTTTAATTGTAGGCTAATTGTTGATTAACTTTTAGTTTAGTGCTAATTTTTTATATTAATTTTGACTAGTGCCATTAGCATTTTCTTGTGAATTTCTAACTTGGATATTCTTGATTAATTCTTGATCTTTCTTTTTGTACTTGAATTTCTCTTAATCTGTTTTCGTTTTCTCTTTGTGATTGAGCTGTCTGATGTTTACTTGTTGATTCCTCTATATTCACATGCTCCCTTAAGGCTCCTAGTCCGACTTAATTTTTGATTACGCTCGGAGTAGGATAGACATTAGGCTCTCAATCCAAGCATGATAACATTAGGTAGACTTCCCTTCTAATCCTTGACCTTAGGGCCATTTAGCATGATAGTCTGTAGGATTCAGTCTCCCTTGGACCTTCTGTGAGTCTCTTCTTTTCTCTCGCACCCATGCGATCGAGACTGTTCCAGTTTTCCCGTAGTTTCACGACTACGGACGCTCTGGTTTCCTCTTTCTGGATAGATTGAGGATACGTAGGCACAAGACGGCGATGTCTTGGTGAGCACCCTTCTCCCACTCCGACCTCGTTAAGTTGAACTACGTTTGCTCTGATTCCTCTCTCTCGTCCGATTGAGGATACGTAGCCACGAGATGCGATATCTCGACGAGCAACCATCCCTCGTAGTCCGAACTACGTTGACTCTGACTTTCCCTTTGCACGAGGGAATATGTAGGCATAGGACTCCGTCGATGTCCTATCGAGTCACTTATTTTTCTTTTCTTCCTCGTTTCTCCGTTCTTTTCCGTTCCCGTTCTTCTCCTTTCCAGTAGCAGTGGAGTTCCAGATGAGGAAACCCTTTGATCGAGACAACAAGCGCGGATCCCATCGAGTACGATGGATGCGTGGGGTGCTAACACCTTCCCCTCGCGTAACCGACTCCCTTACCCGTTTCTCTTGGTCGTGAGACCATGCTGTTCCTTTCCCTCAGGTTTACGCAGTGTTTCCTTTCCCTTTCGTAGGATAAATACACATTGCTAGCGACTCTGTTTCTGCGCCACTTTCGCGTTTGTACTTGGATGAAAATCCCGGGAGCGACAGCTGGCGACTCTGCTGGGGAAAGGTTGACCTCTTGCTGGTCCATCCCCTTTTGCGAGTCAATCCTAGCGCTTGTTTGTTTTTTTCATTGGGTGTTTATTGTTTTGATTTATTTTGTTGTATATTACTGTATTACTATTTTACTGTATTTACTGCATTTATTGCATTGCATTTCAATATTATGCTGGATTGTATTGTGTTGTGCTGGTTTTCTATTTGGCAGGTTGAGATTCTTTGAGAGATAAGCCCAATACACAGGCTTGAGCATACACTTAGGACTAAAGTGGAAAGTAGTGGGACCTACGCGTCGTCTTGGTGCGTTTGGTGTTCACGAAATTCACATCCAGACGAGGCTATATTGGGAGATATTCTGACGTGCGTGTCTTGCGCATTTCAGAATGTTGATCTAGAGAGTTGCCGACTCTGGCGACCGTTTCTCCGAGGACTCAGCAACGCTTATCCTCCCGACATGTGATAATGGCAGACCAGAAATGGCAAACCCATTACACTTGTTGATCCGAGGACCCAATGCTGGGAACTTGCATAGGATGGCCTTATTTTTTAGGGGAATCAGTTGAGGCCTCCTCGATGGATGATGATGCCAAACTAGAAATGGTGACCATATCATCATTTCTCGACCTGAGAGCCCGGGATACTGAGGATCCTCGATTTTCTAGAACCCACGTGTGAGAGGGGCGGGTGTTTGCAGGTTTGCAGGTGACATTGGCCTTCAACCTACCTGGTATTCTGGTTTTCCTATCAGTGTGGACTTATCAGCCTGGTATTCTAGTTTTCTTCAGAACAGACATGTGAACTTATTCAATCAGCAGCACAACAGTTATTCAGAATATGTGGAAGCTTTGATCCCATGTCTAATGCATTCATATTGCATTTGCATTTGCATCTTGCATTGTTTTGCATATCTGTCTCCGACCTAATCAGAGTGCTCATCCATCCTTTGTCCTCGTCCTGCAGTTGATTGCCCGATTTTTGTATTGGACTTGAGTCAGAATTTAGAAAAATCATGAATTCAGGAGAGAAGAATCAGTTTGTGACTCGGGCAGACGTTGAATTGATGAAGAATCAGTTGGACCAACTTGTGGAAGCTATGGCCGCCATGACTAGGGGAGAGGCCAATATTCAGAGAATTGGGGATGCCATTCCACCTCCGGTGAACAATATTGCTCAAGCTCAGCCTGTGCAAGTCCCTGTTGAGAATCATATTATACATGAGAGTACCATCGTCCGAGATGGACATTCTTCTTCTCTTGATGCCACAGACTATCAGATCTTTGCCTTCTCTGTGCCAAATTTCCAAGGGGTAATTCCGAAGGCGAGGCCTAAGGACCCACGGGCTGTTCAGTTTGATGAAAGATGTCATGTGTTGGAAGAGAAGCTTGATGCCCTAATGAAGCGTGATACTCTTGATCTGAATGCTGCGAGCATGTGTTTGGTGCCCGGCCTTATGTTACCTCCAAAGTTTCAGATGCCGAAGTTTGAGCAATACAAAGGGGATAGCTGTCCGAAGCAAGATTTAGTGATGTTTTGCCGAAGAATGACCTCACATGTCTATAATGATAAGCTCATGATTCACTGTTTCCAGGACAGCTTGAGTGGGGCATCGTTGAGTTGGTACATGCAGTTAGAAAGTGGTAGCATCCGATCATGGACGGACCTAGCCAACGCCTTTGTAAAGTAGTACAGTTATAATCTTGACATGGCTCCCAGCCGCCTACAGTTGCAGGGTTTGTCTAAAGCGGATAATGAATCATTCAGAGAGTATGTTCAGAGATGGAGAGAGTTAGCTGCTTGCGTTCAACCACCACTGGTGGAAAGATAATTGGTTGATATGTTTAGGGATACTTTGCAAGCACCATACTTCGATAAGTTGATTGCAACATCAAAGTTTTTTGACTTGGTAATAATTGGAGAATGCGTCGAGTTCGGTATCAAGAGCGGAAAAATCCAAAGTGCCTCGAACTTCCAGGCTAGTGAAAGTGAATCAGTTGTCAGTTCTCAAGAGGAATGGGAGGAAGAAAGTAATTTCGTCCAAGAATATCCCCCACCTCATCCTCGATATTCAGGTGTTTCAACGGTTCAGAGTCAGCAATCTTCTGGGTCTTCGTATCAGGGATCTCCTAAGAATCAACGGTCATACCGCCGTCAGCCGCGTCAGCACGCCCGACAAAGACCCAGGAAGCCCGAGAGGCACTTCACTCAATTGCCAATGTCACATCGTCAGATGCTGCCAGGTTTGATAAGAGGTGGATTGATAGTGCCGAAGGAATTAAAGCCAGTACCTTTTCCATATCCACCAGGTTTTGATGTCAACGCCCGTTGTGACTACCATGTTGGGGCACATGGGCATTCAACTGAAGACTGTAAGGCGCTTAGGAGCAAGATTCAGACTCTTCTTGACTCCAATATGTTCTCATTCACGCCTCAGGGTATTCAGATCCACAATTCTCCTTCATCTAGTCATGTGGGTTCATCAGTTCAGGTTATGGAAGAAGTCACCGAGAGCAGTGGTGCAAATGATTATCAGACTGACTTCGACGAGCAATTCTGAAGATGGCTAGTCCAGTAACAAGTCAAGATTGGAAAACCCAGTTCCCCGAAGCTAGCAATCATTAGATCATGTCATTTCTTTGCATTTGTAGTTTCTTTTCTGTTAAAGTGCAAACTCATTTGTAAAACTTGTCTGTTTTCATTTGATAATGATAATGAAATGAATATGCATGTTTTGGTTAAATCCATTTGTGTTCACTTATATTTTCTTTATTGATATCTAACACTTGTTTAAGCAGGATCCGAGGGAGGATGATGAAATTCAAAGACGCAAAACTTCCGACCGTATGCTTTTGAAATAGAAACCCTACTGATGATGCACAGGCATTGTTTCAACCTCCCAAACACCGGAGACATAAGGAAGATAATCCCTTGTAAACCCCTTTGAGCCTATAAGTAGGAGTTTCTTTCAGAAAACGGAAAAACCCTCAATCTTAACCTTGGGCAGGGTAGGTGTTAGTTAATTTGACCGAGCGTTCAAATCTCAAAAAGAGTGTCCCATTCGAGGATCAAATCACAACGGTTATCCCCCACCAACCGGAGAGTGAGGTAGTCACAACACTTTTAAACAAGTCAAACAAGCCAGTGCCGCACGATTTGTTCAAAAAAAAGAGAGGAAAAAGGAATCAAAAGAAAAAAGAAAGCCCGCTAAGTCGAAACTTGAAAACAAGAGACTTAGCCAAAAGTTAGGGCATCCCGGTGGACTTCGAAATCGGAAAAAAAATTCAAAAAGAATTAGTCCAGGCAAAATCAGGGGAATAAAAAAAACAAAAGAATGAAAAACGAAAAAAAAAAGGAAAAATCCTCAAGCAAAGAACAAGTCGTGTAACTACAAACACCAAAGACAAAAGGGGTGACTGTCACTCCGAAAACCGTGTGGGCTCCTTCTATCCTCCTATCATCCAATAACCTTTTTGAAAGGTGAGCACTTGTGTCGAGCTAGCTGAACGTAGGAGTGGAGAACATCAAGGAGAATGGGTGGGTTAAAACAAAACTTTGAGCCTTATATCCTTTCTTTCTCAAACCGTGAACCAGGCCACGTTACAACCTTCAAAAGACCTAATTGAAGCAGGGTTGTTTCGAAAGCATACTTCGGTAAAGATCGCATCGAAGCTGACTCCTAAAAGGTTTCTCTTGCCATTCATGTTGGTATCAGTGACATTTTGATTAGTGATTCATTCACTAAATGTCGCAAAAAAAATTCAGTGAACAGACTTGGATTCCAAAACTGTCATATGCATTGCATTAAAATTGTCATTTTCAAAACGAATTGTTTTACTTGCGAGTAAGTACTTGACATTAGGAAAGTTTCTACAATGGAGAGATTGATCAAAATAAGTTGCAAGATGCCCGAGTACTCCATTGAGCAGGGGCAAGTCATATCAAAGGGGCAATTTATTCCAAGATTCAGCCAATCTGGGGCAATCAGGTCGAGATTCGACAAATCTCTCAAAGGTCAGTTAGTCATAGGTACTCTTTCAAAGATCAGTCAGACAGGGGCAAAGTCATGTCAAGGCTCGTACAGAGGCAAGTCATTTCAGGAATACAAGAAGTTATTCTCTCTGGAGGACGGTTAATCAGAGTCATGGGGCAAGACATGTCAGATCTTCATGATACATCCTGAAGACAAGTTCGTTATGGGTTATGCTGCAAGATTCATGTTGATAGCTAACATGTGACGTCCCCAGTAGGTCTCTCTCCCTAGCAGAGATAGCTGGAGTTTTATCACTCAGCAGAGCATCATGAAGGTTATTGCTCCCCAGCAAGAGTTCAGGAGTTCGCTCTCCCCTAGCCAAATTGGTAAAGTTTATTGCTCTTCGGCAAGAGTTCGTATTCTCGTACAGGATAAGAGTGTTGGGTTTGTGTTTACCCATTTTGCGGTAAAGTTGTTCCCATCTTCCCAACAGGGTAAGGGTAAGAGGTAAGTTTCCAACAGAGGAGTAAGCTCGATGATGTCCCCTAACAGAGTTGACGTCATCAATCATCGTTCCCCAAGCAGATTACTTAGTGGTGGCTGGTACTCCCCAGCAGGTTAAGGGTGTTTCCCCGACCACAGGTTAAGTTCAATGATATTCCTCAGCAGGTTCGGTGTTATTGATTTCATTCCTCAAGCAGAGTTTGGTGCTAGTCATCTCAATGGCTTGGTCAACAGTGGTTGACGTCCCCGGCAGATTCCAAGTCCAATGGTTATTGGCACCTTTTTAGTAGCCGATCTGTGGGTTTCATCTTCAGAAGTTGTTATTCTTGATCCCCAACGGAGTGGGAGTTCTCTTCGGTTCATCTTCAGTAGTGGTTATATTCGAAAGGCTGTTCAGCATGACTTCCTCAGCAGGGTTCGTGGCCTCGGAGACAGTTCAGTTTATCATCCCCAGCGGAGTTAGCCTCTTCTCTTCAGCATTTATTTTGCTGGAGGGGTCCTTTTGCATATAGTAAGCATATTTGCATTGCATCCTCAAACGCATAGCATTTTCATTTTGTATGGAGCATTGCGCCATAGAAAGAAATTCAAGCATATGCATGCGAAGCATAAGCCAGATTTGGTACCTTGCGCGAAAACCCAAATCAAATTTCAGTCAAGACAGTGACATATCCCCAGAGAGAATGCCGAGCCATTCCCCAACACACAGTTTCTTCCCGTCAAACCCCTTTGACGATGTGTTCCGAGCTCAGGTTTCGTACCTTCGGATATGTTCAGTGTCTTTCCGTCAAACCTCTTTGACGATGTGTTCCGAGCTCAGGTTGTGTACCTTCGGATATGTTCAGTTTCTTTCCGTCAAACCCCTTTGACGATGTATTCTGAGCTCGAGTTTTGTACCTTTAGATATGTTCAATTTCTTTCCGTCAAACCCCTTTGACGATGTGTTCCGAGCTCAGGTTTCGTACCTTCGGATGTGTTTTGTTCCGAGCTCAGGTTTTGTACCTCCGGATATGTTTTTCTTCCCGTCAACCCCTTGAGATGTGTTCCGAGCTCAGGTTTTGTACCTTCGGATGTGTTCAGTTTCTTCCCGTCAACCCCTTGACGAAGTGTTCCGAGCTCAGGTTTCGTACCTTCGGATATTCTCATCTCCTTGTCCATCAACCCTTTGATGACGACATTCCAAAAACAAGTTTCCTTTCCGTCATTTCTATGATGATGTGTTTCTTCGAACATGTTTCCTTTCCGTCATTTCTATGACGATGTGTTTCTTTGGACAGGTTTCCTTTCTGCCATCCCTATGACAATGTGTTATCTTCGTTCAGATTTTCATTTTGTCATCCCCATGACGATGTGTCCCTATGGTGGAATTTTCTTTCCGTCAATTCTTTGACGATGTGGTTCTTCGGATAAATAATTGATGCATTTCTGGGGTTCACTTTTCTTGCTCTGGGTATGTTGTCTTTCTGTCAAATTCTTTTGACGAGGTATGGCAGGGCTCCACTCGTCTTTTCTCCCCACAGTTTGCAAATTTTCGGGTTCTTTTGGTATTCAATCACCTTTTACCTTGAATGTCTGAAAGTCGTTGCTATCATTCCTTCCGATTCAAGTCTATTGAACAGGGGCAGCTGTAGCACCCCAAAATTTGTCCTACTTTTTTTCTAACCATAACTGACTTATGTTTCCTTTTCATTTGCATCATCAGGTCATAATTCATAATCATATAGTGCATTGGACTTCTAAGACATGGGATTACAGCGTTTCTTTAAATAAGGATTTTCTATTTGTAAGAGTATGAAGTCTGGTTCTTGTAATATTCTTATTAAGAGGATTCATCAAAGGCTTTGGGTCAGAGGTTCATTGGTGTGAATTAGGGTTTAATTTCTTCTCAGTTCAAGTCTTTTTCTTCAAGATTTATCAGTATGCATCAAGGTGAATTAGGGTTTGTTTTCAAGGTTGAGTTGTAGACTTCATCAGGTTGTCAAGCAAGAGTTCATGTGAGGATTCGCTTGATCAAAGATTCAGAGGATGTTTGATTCGGATGTTTTGTTTCAATGGCAAGATTGTTCAGTGGAAATTGTGACCATTTTATCAGAGGCTTGTGAAAGAGTTTGGGATTGGTTTTGGATTCATCTGGTTATCCATTTACTAAACCATGTTCTTATTCATCTTTTGATATCCACATTTCATATTCAATATCTGTTTCCCTAATTCGTGTTTAAAACCATATTCTTTATCCATTCCCATTTCAATTTCCAAATCCGTACTTCATATCCAAGATATCACATCCAAATTCCATTCCTAAATCCACATTTTAATATCCATTCTTAATTTTGGTTATCCATTTCAACTTTATCCATTTTTTATCCATAATTTTTAAGTCCAAATAGGTCCATTTTAACCATTTTTCTTACCTTGCTTTCAAATTCCAATTGTTCAAAATCCATTTCCTAATTTACTTTTTTTATCCATATCATTTTCTTCAATCTTGTAAATCCATTTTCAATCCAAACTTCTAAGGTAAGCCCATTAAACCAATTAACCAGTTCCTGAATCCATATTTGTTTTAATTCAATCCCAATTCCATTTGTTTAGCCTAAAGTCCATTTCAAACATCACTCAAAAGAAAAGTACATGGTGTGGAAAGAACAATGTCTCTGATATTAATGAGATACAGAAGGTTTTGGGTGTCTGCCCACAACATCATATAATCTTTTCTTAATTGACTGTGAGAGAACATTTAGAATTATTTGCTATGTTAAAGGATGTGCAGGAAGACACTTTGGAGAATGTTATTATTACTATGGCTGATGAGGTGGGTCTGGCTGATAAAATCAACACTGTTGTGAGATCTCTTTCTGGTGGTATAAAGTAAAAAGTTATGGCTGCTGCAAAAGTGATACCTCACAGCCCAACAAAGTGCCTCACGCTGAAAAATTGTTGCCAAGTTCACAATACTAATTGACAGTAAAAGTACAACAACATTACAAATGAAAGTTATTAGTGACACCACCTTTTTCAAAAACTTGAAGGACCCCACATCCTTACACAATGCGCAACGAATTTTACAGCAAACCATTCACAACCTTTTCTAATACAAATTCACTGAAAATAACAGAAAAAGAAAAAAGTAGTGGCAAGGTTCACAACTTGCAAGTTTGTTACAAAGTGTCACAAGAAATTCCAAAAGAAAAAGAAAAAGTAATAATAACGGTGGAAAGGAAAAGCATTTTAGTAGAGAAAGAAAAAATACACTACAATATTTCAAGAAGCAAAAACCACAATTGATTCACGCACCCACAATCGTACATAAACCTGCAACAAAAGACAAAAAATAAAAATCAAAATATCTGCAGCCGCTCAACGATTTCTCACGCGTTGCTCCTCAACTTCACTCCCTTTCACAAAATCAGGGATTCTTTCCAACGAATTTCTTCAGGTCCAAATTTCCAGTTGTGCCCTCGAAGCTCCCTATATATACATTTATTGAGGACTCTGAAAAAAAAGACGGAGAAAACCTATCGTTGCTCTGCTGAAATCCACCCTCAACCTAACCTAGAGCTCTTTGTTTTCAAACCTTCTCAGAGTTCACATCAGAGCTCTGTGTAAGGCGAGCTTAGCCACAAATCGACATTCTCAGAACAACATCATCAATGATTCACAAGTTGCAACACAAAACAGCAATTGAAGCAAGCAGGTCGAAGAAGAGAAGGAAGTTCTAGAGGAAAAGACGAGGAACCGAATTCAAGATCAGAAGTTGGAAAGCACGCATATCTCGTGGAGGTCTTCTCTGCTCTCAACAACTTACTCGCGGTCGAAGAAGCACCGGACTCTCTCCGGTCAGTAACCCTCTGAACTTTGAGTTTGTGCTTGGCTTGAATCTTTTCTGCTATTTACAGTAGTTGTTTTTTGTAATTGTGATTCTCTTCTGTTGATTTACGATTGTCGATCTTGCGTTTACTTGTTCATGTGTTGTGTTTGCTTGATATCTGGCTGGGATTGTTAGCTTGATGTTCTTGCTGTTATCTGAATCTATATTGTATTTGTTGAGCGAGGTCGAGAGGAGATGTTGAGCAACGTCATGGAAGCACCTGCTTCACGGTGGAGTTTCGTCAAGGTGTGAGAAGAGCTGAGATTTCATTAAGTGGTGATGAAGAGGAAGGTTTATAAGTGGAGAAGGAGAGAGTTGAGTGCGTCGCCGAAGAAGTTGGTAAGAGGAGAGTGGGCGACGATGTTGTATCGCCGACAGAAGAAGAAGGTGTTGAAACGGAGAATGGCGGAGGTGTGATCAACTAAGAAGGAGGCGCGAGGACGATGATGAGTGAGCATCGCCGGCAAACCTTTATTTGTGGAAGAAAACGGCGCGACGGACAGAGAATGAGATGGAGAAGAAGGAATAGCGTGGAGGTAAGACGGAGGGACGCAGAGTTTTGTGTGATCGGCGCAGGGAAGGAGAAGGTAGAAGTCTTCTGCGTTTTTAGGTTTTAAAACCTTTTGTGTCAATTCACATGGGTCGGGTCGTGGGCCCATCCAGTTTATTTTCTCACCGCACACCCGTTTTCACATATTGCACACCCCCTCTGTTTCATAATAAGTCTTGGGTTAGTAATTTAACTAGATAGTAATTTTAGAATTAATTTTTTTTTATTCTAGTTTAGGTTAGTTTTTCTTAGAATTTAACCTTGTTTTTAATTGGTGATTAACCTCTAATTTTGATTAAACTTAGATTTTTTTTAATTGTAGGCTAATTGTTGATTAACTTTTAGTTTATTGCTAATTTTTTATATTAATTTTGACTAGTGCCATAAGCATTTTCTTGTGAATTTCTAACTTGGATATTCTTGATTAATTCTTGATCTTTCTTTTTGTACTTGAATTTCTCTTAACCTTTTTTCGTTTTCTCTTTGTAATTGAGCTGTCTGATGTTTACTTGTTGATTCCTCTATATTCACATGCTCCCTTAAGGCTCCTAGTCCGACTTAATTTCTGATTAAGCTCGGAGTAGGATAGACATTAGGCTCTCAATCCAAGCATGATAACATTAGGTAGACTTCCCTTCTAATCCTTGACCTTAGGACCATTTAGCATGATAGTCTGTAGGATTCAGTCTCCCTTGGACCTTCTGTGAGTCTCTTCTTTTCACTCGCACCCATGCGATCGAGACCGTTCCAGTTTTCCCGTAGTTTCACAAACTACGGACGCTCTGATTTCCTCTTTCTGGATAGATTAAGGATACATAGGCACAAGACAACGATGTCTTGGCGAGCACCCTTCTCCCACTCCGACCTCGTTAAGTCGAACTACGTTTGCTCTGATTCCTCTCTCTTGTCCGATTGAGGATACGTAGGCACGAGATGCGATATCTCGACGAGCAACTTTCCCCCATAGTCTGAACTACGTTGACTCTGACTTTCCCATTACACGAGGGAATACGTAGGCATAGGACTCCGTCGATGTCCTATCGAGTCACTTCTTTTTCTTTTCTTCCTCATTTCTCCGTTCTTTTCCGTTCCCGTTCTTCTCCTTTTCAGTAGCAGCGGAGTTCCAGATGACGACACCCTTTGATCGAGACAACAAACGTGGATCCCATCGAGTACGATGGACGCGTGAGGTGCTAACACCTTCCCCTCGCGTAACCGACTCCCTTACCCATTTCTCTTGGTCGCGAGACCATGCTTTTCCTTTCCCTTAGGTTTACGCGGTGTTTCCTTTCCCTCTCTTGGGATAAATACACATTGCTGGCGACTCTGTTTCTGCGCCACTTTCGCGTTTGTACTTTGATGAAAATTCTGGGAGCGACAGGCAGATGCCCCTATTTAATCTTCTTGGACCCGAAGGTTTGAATGGCGAAGATATTCGCGCATTCGGGGTGCAAGAGGATTAAATATCGGAATACCCAAAATTTTGATGGTGGTTATGAATGGCAGTTTGCCCATCCATCATCGTTCGCTAAGAAATGATGCTTAGAAAAGGTAAACTTCCCCTCGATCCTGGTTCCTACCAAGGAACTGGTCTCAGTTTCTGATACAAACTTCTCATCGATCCTGGTTTCCTACCAAGGAACTGGTCTCAGTTTCTTATACAAACTTCCCCTCGATCCTGGTTTCCTACCAAGGAACTGGTCTTAGTTTCTGATGTAAACTTCCCCTTGATCCTGGTTTCCTACCAAGGAACTGGTCTCAATTTCTTTTGTCAATAAACTTTATTGACAAGCGACGCTATTTGTAGCGGTTTTCATCAAACTTCTCGCCGAATTTTCCTAGGGAGATGCCATTTGATGGAAAAAGCTTTGAAGGTCAGACTTGCTGGGGAACCCATTCGTCTGAGTTGTAGAGGTGTTCAAACTTCTCTGTTGGAGACGCCATTTGTCGACTCTACTTGGGGAAAACGAGTCTCTTGAGAGACTGATTTCGCTTAGGGATATTACATCATACTTTTCTCCGAGATCTTCTCGGAGAAACGCCATACAATGTCTCCCAATTTTGAGGTGTTGATGACTTCATTAACATTGACTCTCTTGGAGAGAAAAATGAATATGTTACTGAGAGTCTTTGGTTGTGAGGCTTTCTCTGGGGATTTTCCTTAATCCGGGAAAGCGAAGATATCATCTTTCATGATGAAGAGTGATGTTTGTCGAAAGTTTTCTTGTCTTTCAGAGGTTCAAGTTATCAAAGTGGTCAAGGGCCAACTCCAATCCAGAAATAAACTGGAGGAGAGATTGTTCAGAAGCGACATTTCCTGACGAGGAAAGAACTGACGACTCTATTGAGAGGACTTTTATCACTAAGGGACAAGACCGACTAGAGTGATAGTGATGCAATATGAATATGAATCAATAATGCATGATGTATGTATGTATATGCTGACAAAACTGACACGACATACAGACTAACGGATGAACACGACTGGATACTCGGCTATTGCGGGGACGAAGAAGTACTGCTGATTCAAGATAGCAATTATGCCTTGCTTAGGAGAGATAGTCCCCGTGGGGAACAACCGTTGGTCAGGCTTAAGATATAAGAACTCGACCGAGGGGTGTCGGATGAGATATTCACATCCGACACAGCTGATCCTTTATTCAGGAGTGCTGGTTTAGAAGGAGTACTTTGATTCTGCACTTTGAAGCCCGAACACCTCTGGAGAAGTGATCGATGTTCTTTCGATGTTCAACAGTCAAAAGAAATTGTCGTCTTTATTTTAAAAGTAGAAAAGTTTGACAAGTAAATTCATTTTTGTTTTATTTCAAGAATCGTTAATCATGTTAAAACGTCGTTCTGTAAAGCTAAAACAAATAAGAATTGCAAACAAAAGTATAAGGGCTCAAATTTTATTGATAGGATGGAAATCAGCCAAACGCGTGATTGCATAGAGTATTTATAAAGTTAGAAAATGGTAATTTAAGGCAAAATGGCTATATTGAAACATAACGACCGCTATCCTTCTACCAACTTTGAATTCTGGGCATCCTGAGCTTCTGTCAAAGATGACCTTGACTGGAGTTTTCTGATGGATGGTATTACTGCTGCTGGGGGATTTGCCCCTGTTGGACATAGTTACTTGCCATTATCCCTAATTTTTGCCTAGATTGTACTTTGAAATTTCCTATCCACCGGGATGATTTTTGATTATGTCTCTAATTTTTGCCTTGACCGCCTTTTCGGGTTTTCAATCCAACGAGACCTTTTTTTTTTTTTTTTTTTTTTTTTTTATTTAGGTGAAGTATTTCTTGACTACATCAACATTTGTGGGGTAGGCAAACTCTTCTCCATCCATGGTTGCAAGTCTCAGGACGCCGCCTGAGAAAGCTTTCTTGACCACATAGGGGCCGTCATAATTTGGAGTCTATTTGTCCCGAGAATCAGTGAGGAATGATTGTATCTTTTTTAGCACAAGGTCTTCTTTCCTGAAGATGCGAGGTCGGACTTTTTTGTCAAACGCCTTCTTCATCCTTTGTTGATACAACTTACCATGGCATAGTGTCGTTATTTGCTTTTCTTCGATCAGATTCAGTTCGTCGTGTCGACTTTGACACCATTCAGCCCTATTAACTTTGCTTTCATCAATATCCAGATTGATGGGATCTCTACTTCTATGGGAAGCACTGCCTCCATGCCATATACTAGAGAGAAAGGGGTTGCCCCTGTTGAAGTGCGGACAGATGTTCGATAACCGTGAAGAGGAAAGGGTAGCATCTCGTGCCAGTCATTGTAGGCTACAACCATCTTCTGAATAATCTTCTTGATGTTCTTGTTAGCCGCTTCTACCGCCCTGTTCATCTTGGGTCGGTAGGGAGATGAGTTATGGTGTTCGATCTTGAACTCAACACACAACTCTTTCATCATTTTATTGTTCAAGTTAGATCCATTATCAGTAATGATCTGGCTTGGAACTCCATAACGGCAAATGATATTATTTTTTATAAATCGGACCACCACTGGCGGGTTACATTAGTGTATGATGCTGCTTCGATCCAATTGGTGAAGTAGTCAATGGCTACCAGGATGAACCGATGTCTGTTCGAAGCCTTGGGTTCAATCATGCTAATCATGTTGATTCCCCATATGGAAAAAGGCCATGGGGAAGAAAGAACTTTAAGATGCGTTGGCGGTACATGGATTTTGTCTGAGTATATCTGACACTTGTGACACTTCCTCATGTACTTGTAGCAGTCGGATTCCATGGTCAACCAGTAGTACCCGGCTCTTAGAATTTTTCTCGCCATCGTGTGTCCGTTGGCATGAGTGCCAAAGGATCTTTCGTGAATTTCCTTTATCAGAATGTTTGCTTCTGATATGTCTACGCATCGGAGCAAGACCATGTCAAAGTTTCTCTTATAGAGTGTATCACCGTTCAGAAAGAAACTGCCTGCTAGCCTCCTGAGGGTCTTTCTGTCTTTCCTGGATGCCCCAGGTGGGTACTCCTGTTTCTGAAGGAAGCATTTGATATCGTGATACCAAGGTTTTTTGTCTATAACTGCTTCAATTATGAAGATGTAAGCGGGCCTCTCAAGGCGCATTATGTCAATCTTAGGTAGTTCATTCCATTGACCTACACTAATCATGGAAGAGAGAGTGGCTAATGCATCATCCATGTGATTCTCTTCACGAGGGATATGATGAAACTCGATTCTGTTAAAAAAGGGTAACAACCTTCTTGCGTAATCTTTGGTCTGATTTCATAATGAAGATCATCCTTTAAAAAAAATATCAAGTGGACTTTTTTCCATGACCATTTCATTTGGTCAGGGAATTTCATAAAATTTTCTTCACTTTAAGTGTTAGGCATAATCATGTTCTTAAATTTTCTTCACATTATTGGATTCTTTTGAAATTAATTTTTAAAAAAAATTTCTTAAATTGTTCATCATTTTGGGATTTCAAGTGGTTCTTATCCACATGAGGTCTTTGTTTGAATATTCACACTTGAATTTTAAGGAAGGTGCCACGCCATGTACATATTCATGTTTTGTACTAGAGATTTGTCATGCATTTATGGATGTAACATTGAAATAATGCATAATTGGAGTGCTTCAACTTCATTACATCCAAGTTTCATGAAACAAACAATTTAAGACGAGTTTACCACCAACTTGGATTCATATTTAGTACAAGGTTTAGAATGGCAAAATTCAAATTGGTTTCAAATTGAATTCAAAGATTATTACAAGATACAAAGATTCATTGGTACAAAGTTGCAAGTTTTAAATTGGTACAAAAGTAATTCAAATTCAAAAGGCATTACAAGATACAAAGATTGTTTGCAAGAGCACATGTTTACATGAGATTCAAATATTTGATACAAGTTATACAAAGCCATTGCCAAACCTAGAGCTATTGAATTGCAAGATAAAAAAATCAAGGCCACACTTCATTTTCCTTGAATCCAATTTGCACCCTTTCAAGCTCCATGATTAGCCACGGTTCTTCCTCAAAGTCCCCCATGCCAAAATTATTGTCATCCAACACATGAAAAGGAAAAGATGGAAAGATGGTATTAATACATTAAGCAAGCAAAGTCAAAATCCATGGAAATTACACAAAGCAACGAAGGTCATTTGTCATACAACCATGTTCATCACGTATAGTTGCTAGCATGTCAACAAGGGTGCAATTCACAACAAAGTTACCAACAAGGACATAATTGGAATGAAGATTACAAGTGTACAAATTCCACATAGGCTCATAGTTCATAATAAGAAGCACAAAACAAAAAGCACATGAAAAATTCGTACGGAAAAATACGCATCAGCAGCAACCCTAATAAGCACACACTTAGCATACACAATCAAAATGGAATTCTTATGCACAATTTGTAAACACACATAGCAACTGCAGAATTCGTGGAGGGGTCCACAACACTCACAAACATTGCACACAATTTGACAGCCAAGGCACACAAAAATTGTAAGGATTTCAGAGTAATAGGGTACACATGGGGACCCCACAATAAAAATTGAGAAAGGCCAAAAAGCATGTTCAGCAGAGAATTTATGTTTCACAATTTCACTATCTCAATATCCCACGAAATCAGGACTGCACACAAAATTCCTAACGGATTGATCCTATACCAATTCCACCTCACTCATGTCATAACAAAAATTTCACATGAGTCCTACAAATTTTCACACGTATTAGAATCCAAACTTCATCCTATATAAGTCGTTATTGTTCATTTTACAAGGGGACCTTCGACCTAACAAAAGCTCTGCAAAAAGAAAATCCTTACTCACTCAAAGTTCTTTTAGAGACCATTTAGAACTTCAAATTGAAGCTCTAATTCTGGTCAGAACGGAACCCTCACTCACATTCACTCGTTCGTTTCACAACAGCAACACAATCACACAAAGAAGGAGAAAAAGTAGAAGGAGACGAGGAGAAGAACAAGAAGAGTGGAAGGATTGTACATGAGCACCTTCGCCGGAGTTGACAATCGAACAAGGCTCCGATTATGTACGCCTCTTCCTTTTTTTCGCTTCCTTTTAGCACATTCTGAAATGCCTTGAGTAGTTGATCGGAATCCCCTTGTTATTTGCATGAAATTGTGGTTTATTTGTGGATATAGGGTTTCAATTTACGTTCCGCTTTGAGTGGTTAGGTTGGGATTTTGGTGATTCTGAGTCCAGATTTAGACTCAGAAGGTTGGATTTTAGTGGGAAAGGGTTGAGGTTTTGTGGATGGCTGATCCGCTGTCGCGCACGGATCAAAAACGAGTAATTTTGAAAGCAGTATCGAGAAGCGACACTCGGATGTTGTATCACAAGGATTCTTGTTGAGAATTTAACCAACTGAAAACGATTGGGGGGTTTCGAATTAGGTTTCAAAAAGCTATGAGAAAAAGTGATTAAAAATAAGTGATTATAAAATAAGTTAATCTGTTGTTCGTTCTCCTACTTATCATTGATCATATAATTACCAAGCCTTAAGTGGATTTCATTCTCTTTCGATCATAGTAACAATAACAAGCGCGATTGAATTACTATATGATTATGTTCCTAAATCCGAATTAAGCAAACAGATAACGCAAACACGAATTAAGCAAACGCGGTTACGATTAACAGAACATACATCAATCGAATTAACTTAATCCCATTCTATAAAATATGCAATTGAATTAAGCAAACAACAACAACTGAATTAAGCAAACAGGATTATAGATAGAATTAAAAAGGGAATTGAAATTACTTGGAAAATATATTAACCTCAAAATGAACGGAGATACGGTTACAACAGATCAACTCAAAGAGTTAAGTTCTCCATGGAATACGTAAAAAGCAAAGACAAATCGTGAATAATAAAAGGTCCTCTTACTGTAGCGCGACTGAAAACCTTATAAACCAGATAAGGTTTTTCACTACTAACTAAAACTAGGTTGGAAATATAAACTAGGCCCATAAAACGACCCGAAACAAATTATTTTCTAAAATCAGAATTCGGGTTCTAACTTCAACGAGTTATTTAACCATCTTTCACTCCGAATCAGATCTTGGCTTCAACATAAAACTTGTAGCTCTCTGTCTTAGATAGATGTCGCTCCTGAAAGATTCACATCCGATGGTACAAACGCGAGAGTGGCGCGGAAGAACACAGAGTCGCCAGCAATGTGTATTTATCCCGAGAGAGGGAAAGGGAACACTGCATAAACCTGAAGAGAAATGGGGAAAGACATGGTCTCACGACCAAGAGAAACGGGTACGGGAGTCGGTTACGCGAAGGGAAGGTGTTAGCACCCAACACGTCCATCGTACTCGATGGGATCCACACTTGTTGTCTTCATCAAAGGGTGCCGTCGTCTGGAGCTCCACTGCTACTGGACCAGAGAAGAAACGAGAACGGAAAGAACGGAGAAACGAAGAAGAAAAGAAAAAAGAAGTGACTCGATAGGACGTTATCATTGTCCTAGGCTTACGTACTCCCTCAGTGCAATGGGAAAGTCAGAGTCAACGTAGTTCGGACGGGAACTGGGGGAAGGTTGCTCGCCAAGACAACCGCTGTCTTGTGCCTACATATCCTCAATCGGACGAGAGAGAGGAATCAGAGCTAATGTAGTTCGTGGGTACGACCACGGATGAGTAAGTGTTTTTTACGTGAGCGACGAGCTCTTTTCTGAAAATGAAGTTTGAAATCCAACAATCCCGAAGGATAAAAAGATTTGAATTTGTTTTGTGTTTTTTAGACAGAAGTGTTTTAAGTTAGTCCATAACTTGCATTGCACCAAAGTCTATGACATAGGAACGAATACTTCGCGTATCGTCCCCAACAGGACGTACACTAGGTACCCTAGAAGAATGAAGGGAAACCCCTCACTCCTCACTTCCCACGCTTAAGGCTCGTGCGCAATACACTTTATCTTTATTAAGTGTTTTCAAGAAGTTTTGAGATGAGAAGAGAGAAGACACAAAGGAAACTCTAAAGGGAAACTAAGAGTCCTAATGTTATCATGCATGGATGACCTATGGTTAGTGAGGCTTAGGAGAGACGACTACCTAAAACCTAATGCTAATCCTACTCCAAGCTTAATAAAAAATTAAGTTGGACTAGGTAGCTCTAAGGGAAAATAATCCAAGACTTAATCAAGTCTTGAGATTCATGGGATGAGAAAGAGTGAGAGAGAAGAAAGAAGCATTACAAATGCTAAAGCAAACACAAGTATGAAAGCTTAAAAGAGAAAGGAGAAGTTAGAATGTGGATAACTATCCACATCCCATTCACTTACCATTAGCCCCTACATGGTTAGCAAAAACAAACATAAGCAACAATAAGACAAATGAAACCCAAACAAGTCACAACCCAAAGAGAAATGGTTACAAACCAAATGAAACTCATCCAAGTCAGAATGTACACCTCAAAGGTGACCCGTAATGTTTACCAAACAAACTCAAGCAAAGAGAATGCAAACAAATGGCCAAACATCCAAGAAGATCATCAAAGAAGGAATAGAAGAAGAATGAGTGGATATGCAAGATGATCATGCAATAATGCTTCAAATAATATCAAAGTCAGAATGTGGATGACCTAAACATGTGCCTAAACATGTTATACAAGTGTCACATAAGACATACAAGCAAGTATCCAAGCATTAAGAATCATTAGAAGAAGAAGAAGGAAGCATGTAAGTGAAACACGTTCAAGTATGCAAGATGAAACATGAATAACATATGACATGAATGCAAAACTCTAAGGTCAGAAACATACATCAAATGAAATTTAAAGGAATGAAATGGCATGGTATACAAAAACCAAACACAAACCAAGAAGAGGCACAGATGAGAAGGAGTGAGAAGATAAATCAAAAAGAGGCATGTAAATCAAACATTGAACATGTGCACAAAATATGCAACAACCTCACACCAATGGCCTATAATTGCAATCAAATGACCTATAATGATTCAAACATGGTTTATGAAGTCAAATAAACAATCCCAAATAATGGCACAAGTGCCTTCTCAAACAAGTAATCAAACATGATCAAAGATGTGCACAAAAGAAGACCTCAAACAAAGAGCAATCAAACAATTATCAAATCATCTTCAAAAATTACCAAATTAATTGTCAAGACTCCTCAACCAGGGACAAACAACATGTCAAAAGCTCATGCAAAAATTCACAAGATAAGTCCTTCAATCAAACATGCAAAGTTACATGGGAATTATGAACTAATATGCAAAAGAGAGGAACCAAAATGCAATATTAAAAGAGTTTAAAAATATGAGAAAAATGTTTTTATGCACTTCAAGATGTTGATGAAACAATACAAAAAGAATGGGTTCAAAATTCTTTGTAGATGATGAGAAATAAAATCAGCAAGTTAAGTGTGCACAATTTAAAAAGAAATTAAAGCAACAATTAATTCAGATGCTAAAAATAAAATAAAAATGGAAAATAAAATTTTGAAAAATTTTATAAAACCCTAAGGATGATTCATGATTTTTTTCATAATTTTTGGATGTATAAAACTATTTTTAAAATTAAAAATGAGAAATTATACAAATAAGAAACTAAAAGAAATAAAATAAGCCAGGGGGGTGCAACAAGCCACAATTCCACGTTCAAAAGTGGACTGGATCAAAAGGAGGAGTGCCAATAGCACAAAAAGCCCAAAGCGCTTTTACACTAGACTCAGAGTCAACAAACTTGACTCCATCATTGCCATAAGATTGATCCAATGGACTATACGCAGTCAACATAATCAAATAGTAAACCAGATCAAAGGCTAGGATCCACACGCACATGCTAAGAAAGATGCACGCACACATACCAAATCATTCAGAAATCAAAAATAAAACACGTGATAGGCACATGAGGATTTTAATGTGTTGGCACAATCCCAACCACCAGATGCATCAGACGTTCCAGATTAGGTCAATGAATCACAAAAGCACGCAAGATGAGAGGTCCAGATCTAATGCATATGATAACTATCATGGACTAACACACACGCACATCACAAATTGAAAAAAGGAAATAAAAGATCTGGCACGCTCAGGACCGTTGGATCAAAGCAATGGAAGGCTGAGATTTCATCTTCAACCTTTGCAACCCCCACCGGCCGGAAAACAAACCAGGTGCCGGAGCCCTAGCTCCGGTCACCTTCTCCGGTGAACCTCAACCAAAATTTTACCAGAAATGGCTCATGAGTACATCATCTCAACCAGAATTCAACAAGGATCTCAAATATCTTGTCCATTTCACCAAAAGATCAACATACAAGTCAAATCGAAGGAAATAAGTTTGGATCTAAAACTTTCAATCTCAAAATTCATGCAATTCACACGTCCAAAATCAAAACCAAACATATCAGCATCATCAGTGAACATCATAGATCATCATGCAAGCTTAAAATTCAAGTTATATGATCATGAAAAGTGAGCTAACCTGAAGATTGCAGAGCTCGAAATACACCTAAAAACCCTTCCAAAAGCTGCAGATCTTCCTCTTTTGAGCTCTATTTGCAAAATAAATGCAAATAGAGGCTTGAATCTGGCTAGATCTAAGACTTTGAACTTGAACCCTCTTGAAATTAACTTGATGAAAACCTTGCTCTCAGCTCAAAACAATGGTTGATTCTTGTTCTATGGAGTGTGTAGATCAAGAATATGGAAAAAAATCTTCAGAAGCCCTTAAGATGAGAGAGTTTCGAATGAGAGAAAGTGTGAGAGAAAAAATGAAATTCTGAGCAAAAATGAGTGCATGACCTAGCTGTGAAGGCATGAGTTAGCTTATATACATCCCATTAGACCCCTGATCATAATTAGCAATTGATTAATCCCTTAGTTAATGAGTTTGGATGGTTTATGCCAAAATGCATTTTGTGATACCACCACTAATCCACGCGTGTATTCCCATGCTTTCTATGATGAATCACTCATATTTCATTTGCTAATCACACTTGAATTGAATTTGGGCCTTGAAATGTCTTGATTTGTGAGTTTTGATGCTTCTTGCAAAAATGTACTTTGTGAAATAAGTGAGGTACAAGTCATGAAATGGAGTGAAATAAAGGCCAAATATGGTTCTCATGGAGTGTACTTTGATGTTGTAATGTGACATGAAGCAATAGAACCAAATATAGGTCAATATGAACCAAAATGCAAAGGGTGTAAAAAGTGGTACATGTGAAAACCTTTAAAAAGCACCTTGCATTGTTTTGACCATAACTTGAGTTTCACAAATGATATGGAAACCATCTAGTACTTTTTGGAAATGGGAGAGAAAGATCTTCAACTTTCATGTTGGAGGAAAATTCATTTGAAGCTTCCTTGATGATGAAAAGTCAAATTGAATGTGGTGGAAAAATTGCCAAAAATGGAAAGTTCTCATTATAGGTCATTTTCCAAATTTAGTAACTTTTGCACAAACTCTTGATTCTTGAAGAATGATGTCATCCATGCTATTCCTTGACCAAATAAAGGTACATGGACTTGGGAAACATGATTTGAACCCTTGAAAACCCATGGTTGACTTTCCTTTTGAACTGTTGACTTTTGCTTACTTCACAAGTAACTGATCCACTGAACATCTCCCACAATGAATCACTAGCCAAGTCTTCCTCCCATGAACACTTGTGAGCATATAGAACCTCATGAGAATGTATTTGAACAAGCAAAACCCATCAAGAAGCCTTTTGGAACCAAAACCCTAATTTGGACCATCTGATTAGGAGAGAAAGATTCACTTGAAATCCTTTGCCATCCTTGATCTTATGAAGATGTGATGAACCCCTCCAACCACCTTGAGGCTTGAGACTCCTTGGAAGTGAACCAAGTACCTTGATCCCATGCTAAGAACCAATGATATGCACAAATGCTACTGCAAGAAATGCAAATAAACATAAGCTAGTTAGCTAAAAACAAGAAGGCAAATTTTGGCGTGTTACAGCTGCCCCTATTCAATCAACTTGGTCCTGAAGGTATGATAGCAACGGTTGTCATGCGTTCAAAGGATTCACGGAGATTGAATACCAAAAGAAACCTGAAATTTGTAATCTGCAAAGGAGAGACGACTCCACTGGGGCACAAGTAGTAAACGCTGCACCAACACGTACGAGTGTTAGAAACCAATACAAACAATGTATTGAAATGTCTTGAAATAAACACAAACGAGTGTTAGCTATGCTGGGAATAAACACTGACGGGTGTCAAGGAATCAAAGATATCAGATACGGACGGGTATCGAAAAGGTACACGGACGGGTGTGAAAAGGTTCAATATGGACGGGTATCGAAAAGATACACGGACGGGTGTAAAAGGGTTCAATATGGACGGGTATCGGAGAGGTACACGGACGGGTGTAAAAGATTCAATACGGACGGGTACTGAAAAGGTACACAGACGGGTGTAAAAAGATTCAATACGGACGGGTACTGAAAAGGTACACGGACGGGTGTAAAAGATTCAATACAGATGGGTACTGAAAAGGTACACGGACGGGTGTAAAAGATTCAATACAGACGGGTACTAAAAAGGTACACGGACGGGTGTAAAAGATTCAATACGGACGGGTACTGAAAAGGTACACGGACGGGTGTAAAAGGATTCAATACGGATGGGTACTGAAAAGGTACACGGACGGGTGTAAAAAGATTCAATACGGACAGGTACTGAAAGGGTGCACAGACGGGTGCAAAAAGGTTTCAATACGGACGGGTATCAAAAAGATACACGGACGGGTGTAAAAAGATTCAATACGGACGGGTACTGAAAGATACACGGACGGGTGTAAAAAGATTCAATACGGACGGGTATCGAAAAGGTACACTGACGGGTGTAAAAATATTTTAATACGGACGGGTATCGAAAAGGTACACGGACGGGTGTAAAAATATTCAATACGGACGGGTATCAAAAAGATACACGGACAGGTGTAAAAAGATTCAATATGAACGGGTATCAAAACGGTTGTAAAGCAACCTTTATCGGGGATTAATCTCACTGGGGAATGGAAGGCAACACGGACGAGTGTCATCAAAAGGTCAATACGGACGGGTATTGAAATCAAAGGTTCAAACACGGACGGGTGCCGAAGGAAACACGGACGAGTGTCTGACGGTAAAAACCTTGAGGGGATAAACCAAAGGACCACCTGGACGAAGGGATAAAAATGAAATCATGGATTAACGACCCTGGCAAACAACTCTGCAAGGGAATGTCAAATATTGCTTTGAATGACTAAACCCACCACCTGTGGAGTAAAGTCAAAAGATATCTTCCTGAAATCCGGCTTTCCTGACGAAGGAAAACTCAAACCTGGCTTATGCTTCAGATGCATATGTTTGAATTTTGCCGTAATGCTCCACACGAAGTGGAAATGCTACGTATTTGGGAGGATGCCATGCAAAAAAATGCTTATGCAATGCAAAAAGACCGTCCCAGTGAAATATACGCTGAGAACAGAAGCAGCTCCACCGAGGACGACAAACTACATTGTCATCAAACCAAAGAAACATGCTGAGGAAAACTTCACCTTGCTAGGGAAGATCACAATCACCAATTCTGCTGGAGATGGATGAAACTCTGATAGAATACCCACTCTGTTGGGGAATATCAAGATCAACAACTCTGCTGGAGATGGACGAAACTCCGAGAGAATACCCACTCAGCTGGGGAGGGAGATGAATACTTAAGATGGAAACTACTCCGCCGGGGATCACCAAATACTTCAGAACTTGGATTTGACGCCTGCTAAAAACGATTGGACTTAAGACCTGCTGGGGATACCAGTCACCACCAGACTCTGCTTGGGGATGTCAGTGAGCTTGATCTGCTGTTAGGGAAATAACTTTACCCTCACCCTGCTGGGGATTAAATCAAGCCGTTGTTGGTGAGACTATACTTTATGACCAATTGAGGAAAGTAGACACCAGGACTCTGTGGGGATAATGACATCTTTGTCCACGAACCTCCTGCTAGAGATACAACAATATCCACCTTAGAGCAATCAACTTCTGAACGCTTGCTGGGGAATAGTAATCCAAACACAACTTCGGCTGGGTATACAATCCTCTGTACTCCTGCTGAGGGGGACGATCCTCTTATGTCCTGCTGAGGGGGACGATCCTCGTCGACACATCTGCTTGGAAAAAAAAAGTAGTTGTCAACATCCACTCTGCTAGGGGATAAACAGACTGTTTCCTGACTAGCTGAGGAAAAACGACTGCCCCATATCCTGTGGGGAAACACCATCTTTGATCAAAGAAGATGCTCCATCAATCTCTTGCTGGAGAGGCTGTAAAAATAGCAACTTCTGGCTACCTGCTGAGGAAAGATGAGTCAAATCACAACTCTGGCTGGGGGAAAACCTCTTATATCCTGCTGAAGGGGACGATCCTTAACGACTCCGCTTGGGGAATTACTTCTTTATACTCTGTTGAGGAAGACGATCCTTGATACTCTGATGGGGAAGAGTAATAAACTACTGAGGATGATCAGACTTCAAAGTTGGGGAGAGCAGCTCTACTGGGGAGGTACCAATGAAGATTGGACTTTGAATTACTTGATATGACTAGATCTGACTGTTGATGAAGAGAACACTCTGACTCCTCATCGCCTTCTTGACAATATTCTATCGTCCTACCTTGCTGAGAGTAAGGATTCCATCTGTACTGCTAGAGATAAGAAACCTTCATAAAAGCCCTTTTCGAACATAGGACAATTCTCTGCTTGAGGAAGAATAACAATTCCCACACCTTGCTGGAAAAAGATACACTCTGGCTCTTTGCTGTAGGGAAAAGACTCCAAAAGTCCCACACTGGGAACAACTCAGTGCTGATTGTCAAGAGCGAAACACAGTTCCTTTAACTCTCCACCTTGCCCCAGACCACAGGGTCTACTTGAAGCAATCATCTTAAGAGGATTTTACAGAAAACCTGGCGTTCAACAATGCCCCAGGGTTTTCAAACTCTTAGAGATGTATCCGGTCTGGACATAACTGTCCCATACTTCATGATTCATGAAGTAAACCACCTCGAGAGGGTTCGTAATGACCTGAAATGTTCTGCCACAGTATTTTGAACCTTGCGGAGGTGCTATCGATTGACTGTGTTCTGAAGGGAAAAACTTTTCGCGCCCTTGAAGTGACCTGCCCCAGTACAAGCCTTGCAGTACATTTGTCTCTGACCGACTAGTCTTCGAGAGATTTACTGAATCTCGACGTGATTGCCCCAGTTTACATGCTTGTGGAGAGATTTATCGGATCTCGACATAATTGCCCCAGTTCGAAGAAATTTTCTCAACATGAATGCCCCATGGTTGATTGTACTCTGAAAAGACCTTCTCAACTTGAATGCCCCAACTTGGCTACATTTTGAAGAGATTTCTCGGTGTGATTGTCCCAGATTGGTTACATTTCAACACAAATGGCTGGGAACGCCTTTTTCCCACATAATCTTTCAGCAACATGTCTTCTGGAGTCTCAGGCACCTCAACTTGGCCAGTTTAAGCTTCTCGACTGATGTTCATCGTGTAAGCTTCTTTGATGTCAAACAAATGTATGCAAGCAGAAAATATTTATTCTGAGAATGATTATTCAAATGCAACACATATGCTAATCTTGAAGTCTTTATTGAAAATATGTCACACAACCAAGTTACGACACTTATTTTTGAAAGGAAAGCAATATGCACATGCAACACCAACAAAAATATTATTAGCACAACTCATGGGAGTCAGGAACGCTATCTCGTTGAAGTACGCCTTCAGACTAAACCCTGTTTCAATTAGTACTTTTAAGGGTTGTAGCGTGGCCTGGTTCGCGGTTTGAGAAAAAAGGATTTATGGCTCAAAGTTTATTAGTACCCACCCACTCTTCGTGATATTCTCCAGTCCTATGTTCAGCTAATTTGACACAAACACTCGTCTCTCAAAAGGTTTCCCGATTTCTAGGGAATCTATGCAACTGGTGATTCGACACCTGACGAGGTTTTGGACTAACAGTCGCCCCTTTTTGTCTTTTGTGTCTATAGTCACACGACTTTGTTTTTATCGAGGATTTTCTTTGTAATCCTTTTGGCTTTTCGCTTTCTCATTCTTTTGCTTTTTGTTCCCTAATTTTTTCCTGGACTGACTCTTTTGAGTTTTCAATTTTGAAGTCCAGCGGGATGCCTTAACTTTTGCCTAAGTCACTTGCTTTCAAGTTTTTCGACTTAGCCGGCTTTTTCTTTTTCTATTTTTTCTCTTTTTATTATTATTATTTTTTGAACAAGTCGTGTGACACCGTTTTTCCTGACTTGTTTGAAAGGGTTGTGACTGTTTCACTCTTCGGTTGGTGAGGAGTAACCATTGTGGTTCTACACCTCTTAACCTCTTGATAGTGGAGTGGAAGGTAATGGATCCTCAGATGTACACTCCTTCTGAAAGTTGAACACTTGGTCAAACTAACTGACGCCTACCCTACCCCTGGGTTAAAATTGAGGGTTTTTTGTTTTCAGAAAGAACTCCTACTACTAGGCTCAAAGGGGTTGACAAAGGTCTATCTCCTTATCTCTCCAGTGTTTGTGAATTGGAAAAAATGCCTGTACATCTTTAACAGGGGTTTTATCCAAAAGCGTACCATTAGAAATCTGCGTTCTTATTTCGTCATCCTCCCTCCAAGGGTCTAGGCAAGAAAGATAGTATTGCAGTGCATATAAACATGACATGAGTGCATAAAAGTAAGACACTTCAGGAATAACACATCATTGCATTAAAATCCACATTCAAACACTAACAAGTTTTTTACATGCAGACAATGTTTAAACAAACAAAGGAAAGCTACATATGAAAATGCAATAAAGAAAATAATGATTGCCATCGTTGAGGAGACTTGACTCCGTCTGGACTTATTGCTTCTGATGACGCTCTTGCAATCTGGTGCTTACTCTGACAAAGAAGCTTAATCCAAAGGGGTACCATCTGGCGTGATGACCTTTGAGTCGATCAAGTCTTGCACCTTGTGCTAGAATACATTACAATTATCAATTGTATGCCCAAACATTCTCGAGTGGAACTCGCACCTAGCATTCATGTCAAAGTCCGGAGGGATAGGGTACGGTACCGGCGTGGTACTCCTCGTTTGAATCAGAGAGTTCTTGAGCAGACGAGCAAACAACTGACTATAAGGAATAGGAATAGGATCAAATATCCTATTGGGCCTTCTTGGTCTCGGTTGCCCCTGCTGCTGATAATTCTGTTGTCGATGCTGATTCGGGCACCTAAACTGCCCCTGTACTTTCCTTTCCCCATTCGCCTGAGGCACAAACAAAGGTTACTGACGTAGGGCTTCCGCAGCAAGAGGTTGTGGAGAAAGTCCATGACATGATGTGGATCCTGCAAAGAGGGGATGAGTCTCCACTTCCTTTGCAACAAATAGGGTAAAATCACCTTGTATGCTCATGCCGCCCGACGTGAATTCAATTGCCCCTGCATCAATCAAATCCTGGACTTGGTGCTGAAAGGCCCTACATTTCTCCACAGTATGCCCTGGTGCCCCAGAATGGAAATCACAATGGGCCTTTGCATTGTAGCCTGGTGGGGGATTACCAGTAAGAGGAGCCAAAGTCCTTTTCTGTACCAGTTGCAATTGAAGGAGATGCTGCAATAGCTGAGAATATGGCATAGGGAGCGGATGAAAAACTCTTTCAGACTGCTTCGGTTTCTGTGCACACTTTTTATTCTTAGACTTATCTTGGGAGACAAGACCTAGTTGCTGTTGGGAAAGTTCTGGAACCTTGGGTCGTGGAAGGGATTCACGAGGAAATCCATGATCTAGCGAAGACCCCAAAGAGATGGGAGGATTAAGGACTTCTGTTGCGGAAGCGAGCACATGACTGTTTTCCTTCTTTAACACTATTTTTAAAATTTCCATGACCAAACCCATATGAGTCTTCATCTGATTGACCTCCTCTCTCAGCATCTTCTGTTCTTGGGACATGACCAGCATATCTTTCCCAAATTGCCTCATCTGGCCTCGCATTTCCCTCAACTCAGCTTGAATTTGCTCCATGATCAACTCTTGAATGGCCTGAGGAGTTAAGTCTACAATTCTGAAGAAAACCAGATCAGAACAAGAATAACCAACCTTGAACACCTGTTATGCACATGAGTATGGAACTGCGATGCAAATGCCATGTTCAAATATTTCCAAGGAATCATTCTATTTTAATTCGAGACTTTTCAGAAGAACCACAAGGAATAAATGGAAATGCTCAACAGTGAGCCTCAACAATGATATCCTTGGAAATACAAGAACATGTATGCAAGAATGATGATGCATATGCAACGGACATGGGATCAAGGTATCCACACAAACTGGCTGCACTGCGCTGACTGAACAAATCAAGACTCTGTACCAAAACCTATAACAAAAGCAACCACAGTGATAAAACTAGAAAACCAGGTAGGTTGAAGGTCAAGGTCACCTGCAAACCTGCAAACACCCATCCCTCTCACATGTGGGTACTAAGATCCTCAGTATCCCGGGCTCTCAGGTCGAGAAATGATGTTACGTTCACCATTTCTGGTTTAGCATCATCATCAATCGAGGAGGCCTCAACTGATTCTCCAAAATGAAAGGTCCTCAGCTTCTGGAACTGAGGTCGAGAAGCAATAGTACATTCATCCCTCGGGGTACAGTACTATCGCCAATCGAGGAGCGCCTCCACTAATTCACCTTCAAAAAAAGATCCTATGGCAAGTTCCCAGCATTGGATCCTCGGGTCGAGAATCGTAATGGGTTTACCATTTCTGGTCTGCCATTATCGTTCTCGGGAGGAGTGTCGTTATTGAGTCCTCGGGAATGGTCATCAGAGTCGACAGTTCCTCAAGAGAATAACTACTGGCCTGTATCAACATACAGTAGCAGATATCTCTCGATAGAACCTCGTCTGACTGTGGGGATCGTGATCACCCGCACGTGGCCAACACCACGGGAGCGTCACGCCTGTCCACACTAAAACCTATGTGTATGCTCGAGCCTGGGTAGTGGGCTCATCTCTCAAAACTTCCCAACCTGCCAAACAGAAAACCAGCACAGCGGAGCACAGTCCAGCATAACAGTGAAAGGCAATGCAGTAAAAACAGTAAAGCAGTAAAGCAAAAATACATTAAACAGCAATACAGTAATATACAACAAAACAAAGCACCACACAAAAAAAACACCCAATGAAATAAAACAGACAAGCGCTAGAATAGACTCGCTAAAGGGGATGGACCAGCAAAAGGTCAACCAGTCCCCAGCAGAGTCGCCAGCTGTCGCTCCCGAAAGATTCGCATTCGACGGTACAAACGCGAGAGTGGCGCGGAAGAACACAGAGTCGCCAGCAATGTGTATTTATCCCGAGAGAGGGAAAGGGAACACTGCATAAACCTGAATAGAAAGGGGGAAAGACATGGTCTCACGACCAAGAGAAATGGGTACGGGAGTGGGTTACGCGAAGGGAAGGTGTTAGCACCCAACACGTCCATCGTACTCGATGAGATCCACGCTTGTTGTCTTCATCAAAGGGTTTCGTCGTCTGGAGCTCCACTGCTACTGGACCGGAGAAGAAACGAGAACGGAAAGAACGGAGAAACGAAGAAGAAAAGAAAAAAGAAGTGACTCGATAGGACGTTATCGTTGTCCTAGGCCTACGTACTCCCTCAGTGCAATGGGAAAGTCAGAGTTAACGTAGTTCAGACGGGAACTGGGGGAAGGTTGCTCGCCAAGACAATCGTTGTCTTGTGCCTACATATCCTTAATCGGACGAGAGAGAGGAATCAGAGCTAATGTAGTTTGTGGGTACGACCACGGATGAGTAAGTGTTTTTTACGTGAGCGACGAGCTCTTTTCTAAAAATGAAGTTTGAAATCCAACAATCCCGAAGGATAAAAAGATTTGAATTTGTTTTTTGTTTTTTAGACAGAAGTGTTTTAAGTTAGTCCATAACTTGCATTGCACCAAAGTCTATGACATAGGAACGAATACTTCGCGTATCGTCCCCAACAGGACGTACAATAGGTACCCTAGAAGAATGAAGGGAAACCCCTCACTCCTCACTTCCCACGCTTAAGGCTCATGCGCAATACACTTTATCTTTATTAAGTGTTTTCAAGAAGTTTTGAGATGAGAAGAAAGAAGACACAAAGGAAACTCTAAAGGGAAACTAAGAGTCCTAATGTTATCATGCATGGATGACCTATGGTTAGTGAGGCTTAGGAGAGACGACTACCTAAAACCTAATGCTAATCCTACTCTAAGCTTAATCAAAAATTAAGTTGGACTAGGTAGCTCTAAGGGAAAAGAATCCAAGACTTAATCAAGTCTTGAGATTCATGGGATGAGAAAGAGTGAGAGAGAAGAAAGAAGCATTACAAATGCTAAAGCAAACACAAGTATGAAAGCTTAAAAGAGAAAGGAGAAGTTAGAATGTGGATAACTATCCTTCGGTGATAATTCTCATGTTGGAGTTTTCGTCAAAGTTTGCTTAGTTTCGCTAGGATTCGAAGTGCAATTGAGGAACCTCTGGTTTTCTTTGATTATCTTCATCATTTTACAATTATACTTGAGTTTCTGGAGTTCTATAAGCTTTTGAATTCATCTCAAGTATTTGCTTCAAGCTTCTTCGGTGATAATTCGCATTTCGGAGTTTTCGTCGAAGTTTGCTCGGTTTCGCTACGGTTCAAAGTGTAACAGCATGAATTCTCTGTTTTTCTTGGCATTTTCTCTCTACATTTCATTCACAACAATTACCAAGCCAAACCTCCGGCTTGTAGGTTGGTAGATCTTGCTTTACTCACTGTTTCGATCATTTCCGTGCATTTACGTCATAATTTCGATCGCTTCCGGTTTAATTTATCATGCAATTGCTTGATCTTTAATCTCCATGATTAATGCTTGTAATTTATGTTTAATTGCCCTTACATGATGCAATTTTAGTGCACAAATTCATGTCCTAGCATGTGGTGGTTGGCATAAGTGATTAAGTGTGGAAACCCACTTTTGAAAAGCTGTTTTTTCTGTTATTTTTGCCATTGTCTCAGTGGTAATCGGTTAGCAGTTATGCTGTAACCGGTTACACAGTGCAATTTTCACTAAAAACGCAAGTTTTCAAGCATGTAACCGGTTAGCAGATATGCTGTAACCGGTTACCACTGAACAGAATGGCCAATTTTGAGCTTTTTTCAAGTTTGTTTGACATTCTTTCTTCATCTAACTTCCATGAATTGATATGCTTGATATTTATGGACGTTTTAAGTGTTGTTAACCTCTGTTTAGAGCATATTTAGATTAATTCAATGATTGATTTATCAATTCTTGCAATTATGTGTGTTCTTGATTTTTGTTTGAACATGCTAATTCTTGCACAATCCTTGATCACTTGATACATGATTTGTGATACATGCTAATATTTGTTTGGCATTGTTTTGCATTTCCAATTCTTGATGACATTAAGTTTGTTCTTTATTGAGCAAATTTAATCATGCTTAATCAATAATTTACACCTTTTGCTTTAATGATTTTCCATTCTCTTTGGAAAGTTGTTAGCATAACATTCCATTTTAATTAATTGATCGAAACCATGTTTCGATTAGTTGATCTTTCCTTTCCCTCTCTTTCGGCTTCCTTTAGAGCTTTTTCTCTCTTTTGCCCCCGCAGAGTTGAAGATTCATACGACGACCGAAGCACGACACTGAAGCACTGTACAAATTGGAGCTGTTACGCTGTTCGTTTTACCACGCGGGAGCACTGTACAACTTGGAGTTGTTGTGCCTTCCAGTTTCAACTTCTGCACTACACCCTGTGTGTTAGAGAAGGAATGAGAAGGGAGAATTCCTACTCTCATTCTGACTACTTCAGGTAGGGGACGAATGACCCTGTGCTTGGCTTAGTCACCTCTATCCTCGGGCAGTAGTGTATCTTCTTCCCCATTCAAGTCGATCTTCGATCACTCTTAACTCTTTCAATCAGTCTTTTGATCTATCACCATTCCCTTGGTTCACGATCATTAACAATCTTGAGAGAGTCAATCTCTTGCCCTTGTTCAATAGCTCTCCCTTGTTCTCTTCAAAGGGGTTTCAATTACCTTTTCTTGTGGCTAGTCATTTCTTTTATTGATTCCCCATGAGAGTTGTATTCATTCTTCCATTGGTTGGTCACAGTCATACTGTTAAAACTAATGCTCTATTCATCTACAATCGTGCTCTTTCTTCGGTCAAACAGAGTTTTCCTGTTAAAAATCGAATCCCTTGCGGAGTTCGTAACCATCCTTTGGTTCTTCTCCCTTTGTTGGTTAATCACTGTCGGTCAGTTAAAACACCAATGTTTGCACTCCTTCTCAGTTAACCACAGTCCGTCTGTTAAAACACTGAGTTCCTTGGGTTAATCACCTTCTCTTGGTTAATCACCCTTTTCTTCATTTAACCACAGCCTGTCTGTTAAAATACTAAACCCTTTTTTGAGTTAATCACCCCCTCTTGGTTAATCACTCATTTCTCTCGGTTAAACACAGTTTTCTTGTTAAACACCGAAACTCTTGCAGAATTCGCAACCTTCTCTTGGTTCTTCTCCCTTTGATTGGTTAACCATTGCTTGTCAATTAAAACACCAATTTGCGTCTCTTCAGTTAATCACAGCCCGTCTGTTAAAATACTGAACCTCTTGGGTTAATCACCTTCTCTTGGTTAATCACCCGTCTCTTCAGTTAACCACAGTCCGTCTGTTAAGATATTGAACCCTTTTTCGAGTTAATCACCTTCTCTTGGTTAATCACTCGTTTTTCTCTTTGGTTAATCACAGCTCTCCTGTTAAAACCGAATCCCTCGCATTTGGCAACCTTTCTTGGTTCGAATACTTGCACCCTTTGGGCTAGTAACCTCTTTTGGTTCAATACCCTTCTTCGTTGGTCAAGTGTTGTTTGTTCAGTCGTTACTAACATCCCTTTTGGGTTACGACCTTTGATCGGTCCTACACCCATTCTTCTGGTTAATCACAGTTTTCGCTGTTAAAACCAATGCTTCTCTATCCTCACAGAGTTGCAGTCTTTTTTCTCTCTCGGTTAACCGCTGTTCATCAGTTAATATACCGATGCCCCTCAGAGTCAAACACCTTCTCTTGGTTCAGCACTCTCTCTCTTGGTTTATCACAGTCCGTCTGTTACACCAGCTTCTTTTTCCTGCCAGGGTCCTACTCTCTTTCTTCGGTTAACCATTGCGGGCCAGTTAATTTACCGAATCTCTCTTTTCTCTTGGTTATGACACCATCCCTTTATTTGGATCCCCAGGGGAGCCCTTTCTATTCATTTTGCTCTTACTTTCTTGGTTTCGACACCAATCCTCTTTGTCGTCCCCAGCGGAGTTTCTTTCATTCTCGGTTTTGACACCATTCTTTTCCTATTCTTCTGTGCAAACGCTCTTACTGCAGGGTCTTCCCCAGTAGAGTTTTCTATTTCACTGTTGCTCTTGGTTTCGACACCACTTCTTTCGTCTCCTTGTTTCTTTCTTGTTTTCTTTTTCCGTTCAGTTCCCCGAACTACGGAAGCTTTGATTCTGCATTCTTTTGAATGTATGATACGTAGGCACGAGACGCAATGTCTTGGCGAGCACACTTCCACCTTTCTTTCCTTCTCCCTTTCTTCCTTCCTTTCTGTCCCCTGGTTCCATGAACTACGACGCTCTGACTTCCTCATTGCACTATGAGGGTACGTAGGCACGAGGACTTCGTTCCTCCGCGAGCACTTTCCTTCTTTTCTTTCTTTTTTCCCTTTCTCTCTCTGCTCTTTCTTTTAGCTAGAAGCCTTTAGATAGATAAACCATCTAAGCCTAGAAGCAAGCGAAATGGTTCCCGTCGAGTATGACGGATGCGTTAGGTGCTAGTACCTTCCTTTCGCATAACCGACCCCCCGTTCCCGTTTCTCTTCCCCTTGGGTTTTATCGATATTTTCCCTGTCCTTTGGGACTAAATAAAGTTCGGTGGCGACTCTGTTGTATCTTTGAGTGTGCGATTCACTCAGGTAGAAACCAATCATCTTCAGCTGGCGACTCTGTTGGGGACAGATTGACCTCTTGCTGGTCCATCCCTTGAGGGGTCTCGCCTAGTTTTGTTTTCTTTTCTTGCTTGTGTGGGTGTTTATCTTTCGTGCTTTACTCGCTTTATTTTATTTTTATGCTTTAGCTTTATGTTTATTTATCGCATTTCTTTACTGCTTTGAATATTCATATACTGCATATTCTGGATATCTGCTATTTTCTGCTGTTGTTGGGATGGGTAGATATTATTGGAGAGAAAGGTCCTAACACCGGGCCTAGTATACACATAGGATAGAACGTGGATAGTCGTGAGGCCTGCATTTTGCGCGTTGGGATATCACGAGACCCACATCCCAGATCGTGATTCGTTTGAGAATACTTCCGTCCTGTGAGAATTCACTACGACGGGGGATTTTCATCCTGAGTCCTATGGTTTGGGCGACCTTTCTAGGGACCACCTTGTTATATCTAGATCACACCTGTGGGGGGGATGGGTTTTGCAGGAAAATAAGCCACTTCATACCCTTGTTCTCACACACACCAGATTTCTCCACCGACACATCAGATTATGTTGCACTGACACAGAATTATATGCAGATATCCGGATTGTTCAGATTTGATTATTCGGGCAGTGTTGGCTTCTTGTTGTCGTGTTGCATATCATTTCATCATGTAAATTAATTTTTGCATGTGCATTTCTAGGTATTCGAAGGCTTATCTTTTGTTGACATTATCATAGAGATGAGTACTGGTTGTCGTGGCATCGTCAGTTACAAGTTTGTGGAGCCTAAGCTGGGTATTCTGAGAGGTTTAGCATCTTTGTTGGTTGGAGATCACAGAGGGGTTTTCATAGATACTTATGGTAACCTGTTGACCATTCTCAACACTGAAGTCAACATCACTGCTATTCACACTCTAGTCCAGTTCTACGACCCGCCATATAGGTGCTTCACGTTTCAGGATTATCAGCTAGCACCTACACTTGAGGAGTATGCTTATATTCCAGGGGTTGAGATCAAGAAGCAGGTTCCTTATGTTTACACTAGCGGTTGTCCAAAGTTTCATCTTATTGCTGATGCGCTTTACATTAGTAAGAAAGATGTGGAGGATAATCTTAAGACCAAAGGGAAGGGTATTCGAGGTTTTGCTTTGAAGTTCTTGGTTGACAAGGCCACTACTTTTGCTAAGGATGGAAACTGGAAGGCCTTCAACACCGTTCTTGCTTTGCTGGTATATGGGATTGTCTTGTTTCCGAACATGGAGGATTTCGTAGATCAGACTGCCATCAGTATCTTCTTTTCCAAGAACCCTGTTCCGACGCTTCTTGCTGATACCTACCATTTTATTCATTCTAGGAATGAAAAGAAGAAGGGAACCATTGTCTGTTGTGCTCCTTTGTTGTACCGATGGTTCATGTCTCACCTTTCACATAAGGGTCCCTTTGTTGAGAATAAGGATAATCTCAAGTGGTCTCAACGAATCATGTCTCTTACCGCTGATGATATTTCTTGGTATTCTCGAGTCTTCGACAACATTTCGATCATTCTTCATTGTGGGAAATTCTCCAATGTACCTCTCTTGGGTACAAAGGGTGGAATTAACTACAATCCGAGAATGGCCTTCTGGCAATTGGGATACCCTATGGTTGACAAGCCTGATCCTGAGGTAGTGGAAGTGTTCATCTTTCATGAAAGGGTTGATGACAGGGGTTTGCCGAAGAGGTTTAGTGCCGCTTGGACTCAGATTCATCTTGAAGGCAGAGCCTATTTGGGTAAGAAGAATTGTGTAGCCAAAGAAGCTTACACACTTTGGGTCAAAGAGCGCGTCAGAGAGATCTTGTTGCCATTCTCTCCCGAGCCTTCCAAGAATGCCAAGCTTCCTGAACTTGCCATTGTTCCTCCATCTGAGGTCGACCAACTCAAGCTGATTATTGAAAAGTTGAAGAAGGAGAATGTTGATCTTCGTCTCAACATTGATAGAGTCACTTTCGAGAAGGATAACCTACAGATTAAGCTCCATCAGAAGCGCGAGCGCATGATCAAAGAGGTGGAGGTTGAACAGAACAAGCGTAGGAAGATGGGTAATGCTTTGAAGAGCACCTATGAAGGACTTGCTTCAAAGAAGAGACAACTCGCCGATGCTCATTATCAAGCCTATAAAGAGGAGCTGAGCTACAACAAGCAACTTGAAGAGCTTCGAGGAAAGTTATCCGAGTTTAAGTCAAAGTGGCAAAGTGAACAAGACCGTGCTAATCAGTTAGCAAAGGACTTCTCCCAATGTCAAGCTATGCTCGACAAAGTCTTTGGTGACTTTGAAGCTGAGAACGCTGCTTACAAGGAAACTCTGGCACAATTCCAAGGTCGGATGGATCAGTTCCAGACAAACATGGATATCATTATGGAGCTCCTTCGTGCCCAGAGGGACGTTGCTGCTGCTGCCACTGTTGGTGCAACTACTACCGATGCAACTGTTGTCACTCCTGTGACCACTCCTCCTGTTGTTACAGCCACTCCTGCTGTTGTTGTTCCTTCTCCTGCTAGAGTTGAAGTGCCAATTGAGCCTGTGAATCATCCTGCCGTTCAACCTAGTTTGAACCAGATGCCCACTGGTTTTTCTTGGGGCATGCCTCCGAATAACACTCCTCAGATTGTAAATAATGGTAGTGCCTTCATGCCATATCAGCCTTTTGTTGCACCCATGCCTAATGGGAATGTTGCCGCCTATCCATGGGTCATGCCTACTCCAGTCCCTCCTCTAGTGGTGAATGATGATCCTGAGAATCTTCAGGCTCAAACTCATCAAACTGCCGGATTGGTCGACACTGAAACTCCTGATGATGAAGAGCATGTGTATAGGGGACCTCCTATTCATGTTCCGGTTTCGTCTCAAGTTGCTCAAACTGCTGTTCCGAATGCTCATCCTGGGATGTTCTATCCTGGGGCATCTTCCTCAGCCGCTGGGGTACCTCCTCCGAATTATCTGTATGGTGTTCCGATGGGTCAGAATGCTGGTCAGATGGTTAATCCGGGTTTGGTGTATTCTTCTCAATTTGCTACTCCGCAAGTGAATGCTCCTGCCACTTCTCATCTGCCAAATCCTCAAATTCTTGTCAGAACCACTAATCAGAATAGATCGGTTGACTACAAGTTGTTGGAAGACCATATCAGAGCTATTGAAGGGTTCTCTGCTTTTGGCATGGAAGCCAAAGACTTGTGTTTGGTTCCAAATGTTGTGCTGCTGCAGAAATTCAAGATACCTGATTTGCCAAAATATAAAGGTTTGAGTTGCCCGCGTAGTCACATCACCATGTACTGCAGGAAGATGGCATCCCATATTGATAATGATGAATTGCTAGTTCATTGTTTTCAGGATAGTTTGTCTGGTGCTTCATTAGATTGGTACATGGGCTTGGAGCACAGCAAAATCCGTACTTGGAGGGATTTGTCTGAAGCGTTCGTGAGACAATACAAGTATAACCTTGATTTGGCGGCAACTAGATTGCAATTGCAGAATCAGTCTCAACGTTCAGCTGAAACATTCAAGGAGTATGCGCAAAGATGGCGTGAGATGACATCTCGTGTACGACCGACTCTCTCTGACAATGAGTTGGTTGACATCTTTATGGGTACATTGCAAGGATCTTACTATGAGAAAATGGTGGGTAGTTCTTCATCGAACTTTGCTGATGTTGTAACGATTGGTAAACGGATTGAGAACGGTTTGAAAACTGGAAAGATTCCTGGAGCTGCTTCCCAGCAGCCGGCCACTCGGAAATCTCAGAACAGTCAGTCCAAGAAAAAGGAAGGTGAGGCCAACGCTGTGACAGCTCAAGTTTCTACTCCATATCAAGCTCACATGGCTCCCATGCCGTACTATCCGTATCCGTACATTGTTCCTGCACAGTATCAACAACCTCAGTATCAGTATCATCCGCAACAACCAGCTCAAAATCAGCAACAAAATCAACAGAACAACAAAAATCAACAGAATCAGAACCTTCAGAACAACAACAATCAAGGAAACCGCAAGCATCCGAATTTTGACAGAATTCCGGTGTCATACACCGAGTTGTTTCCTTACTTGGTTCACCAAGGGGCAATTGTCCCCAAACAGATTGCACCTGCGATCCCTCCATTTGGCCCGAAGCATAACCCAAATGTGTCTTGTGCTTATTATGCTGGATATATAGGACATGCAACAGAGGACTGTTTCGTTTTCAAAACCAAAGTTCAGGAACTCATTGATAAGAAGGTTCTGACTTTTGCTGAGGAAGGACCTAACATTCAGAGTAATCCGTTGCTGAACCATGGTGGACCTGTAGTTAATATGATTGAGGATAGTCCGAAGGCTGAATTGATCATGGATGTTGACGAAGTAAAAACCCCGATGACTGTGGTTTTCAAGAGATTGAATGAACATGGGTTGTTGAAAGGGTTGCATGGTAAGTGTCAGATTTGTGACGATAATCTCAACCAGTGTCGAAGGCTGAAGGGTTGTGTCCAGATTCTGATGAACCGTGGCGAAGTGCAATTTGCCAGATCTAAACCTATCGAAGAAGTTGCTGCTATCGAGTCGTTCACCATCGTCTATAGGAAGGTTCCTGTGGAATCTCCTAAGCAGAAGGACGTGCAACCCATTGTGGTTTGTCCGCCAGGGTCGTTTCCGTACCAGAATTCTAAGGAGATACCTTGGAAGTATGGGTCGACTGTGTTTTCTGGAGGTCGGGAGATAAGGTTCGCTGAATCTGAGATTGTGAATCTTACAGCCGGTGGAGGCATGACTCGTAGTGGACGAGTGTTTGCCCCGAAGGTCACTAAGAAGCCTGTTCAAGTTCCAACTATTGTTTCTCCTAAGGAGACACCTGCAACTGCAACCCCTATTGTTCAACAAGGGGCATCAACTGCCATTCCAGTGCCGACTATCCAGTCTGAGGATGTTTCAAAGAACAAGGAGACCCTTGATGATCAAGAGTTCCTTAAGTTGATCAAGAAAAGTGACTTTAAAATTGTGGATCAACTGGGTCAAACTCCCTCAAGGATCTCAATTTTGTCCATACTCACGAGTTTGCCTGCTCACAGATCAGCTTTGTTGAAAGTGTTGAACAGCGCCCATGTCATGCAAGATATATCCATCGTCGAGTTCGATGATGTAGTGGCCAACATAACTGCAAGTCGGTATTTGGGTTTCAATGAATCAAAATTGCCTCCTGAAGGAACGGCCCACAACAAAGCGCTGCACATATCTGTAACCTGCACAGACATCTTGTTATCTCGTGTTCTGGTGGATACCGGTTCTTCTCTCAATGTGATGCCTAAGGGCACGTTAAGTCAATTACTGGTGGAAGGAAACGAGATGAGACCAAGTGCCTTAGTTGTCAGAGCCTTTGATGGTTCTCGAAGACAGGTCATTGGAGAAGTGAACTTACCCATCAATATTGGGCCGTATCTGTTTACCATTACCTTTCAGGTGATGGATATCAACCCTGCATACAGTTGCCTACTGGGTCGTCCAAGGATCCATGCGGCAGGGGAAGTTACCTCCACTTTGCATCAGAAGTTGAAGTTCTTGTTTGATGATAAGCTTGTCATCGTCTGTGGTGAAGAGGATTTGATTGTAAGCGAGTTATCATCTTTTTGATATGTCGAGACCGAAGAAGGCATAGCTGAGGTGCCGTTGCAGTGTCTCGAGTTCGAAGATGTCAGCTCTGCTTCAACTAGTCAAAGTAGATCACCACAATCGACTCTAGCATCTACTAAGAGTGCTAAGGAGACTATCCAAAAAGGCGTTTTGTCAGGCCGGGGGCATGTGATTGATGTGGTTCAGAAGCATAATCGTTTTGGATTGGGTTATCGTCCTGGTCGTCAATCTGGGTCCTTTGGTCAGAAGCAGTACAACTTGATCAAGTTCCATAGCGCGGGTTTCCAGCAAGGTGACATCGTGGCAGCTGCTGATGATGCTGGTCCCAGTAATCAGACTTCAAGCTTTGTGCGCAAATGTCCGTCGGGTTTCAAGCTCAACAATTGGACATCTACCGTAATTCCTGTGGTTTTCCCATATAACATGTAATGCATTTTGCTTTCTCATTCCCTCGTCCTCGCCCGAGACGAGTGGATAGCTTGTAAAGGGCCTCGCGTTTTTGCAATATTATGTGATCAATAAATAAAAGTTTTTTGCATTCAAAATCATGCTCTATTTTCTTCCTTTATTTTACTTTTCACAAACAAATGGCAAAAGTTTCTTTTCTTTTTCACTCTTTTAAATAGCTCATTCTGAACATATTCATAAACATACAGAACTAATAAAAGCATTGATAACAACATGGCAAACATCCATTGTAATTTTGGAATTCCAATTAACCAAGCCAAAGAAGATGGTAAGGAGGATTGTGAGTTACCGACTGAACTGGAAAGGCTCCTTGAGCACGAGCGTAGAGAGATTCAGCCACACAAAGAGCCAGTAAAAGTTGTTAATCTTGGTACTGATGAGGTCAGAAGAGAAGTCAAGGTTGGCGCATCCCTCGATAAGCATGTACACTCCGAGTTGGTCAAGTTATTGAAAGAGTATGTTGATATCTTCGCCTGGTCCTATCAAGATATGTCTGGGTTGGATACCAACATCGTTGAAAATCACTTGCCGCTCAAGCCCGTATGTCCTCCTATCAAGCAGAAACTCAGAAGGACTAGACCCGACATGGCACTCAAAATCAGAGAAGAGGTAAAGAAACAGCTTGATGCTGGGTTCCTAGCCACTTCCGAATATCCTGGATGGATTGCCAATATTGTCCCTGTTCCCAAGAAGGACGGCAAAGTCAGAATGTGTGTGGATTATCGAGATCTCAACAAGGCAAGCCCGAAGGATGATTTTCCTTTGCCTCATATTGATGTCTTGGTAGACAACACTGTGCAGTTCTCTATCTTTTCCTTCATGGACGGTTTTTCAGGATATAATTAGATCAAAATGTCCCCAACTGATATGGAGAAGACTACTTTCATCACGCCGTGGGGTACATATTGCTACAAAGTCATGCCATTCGGTCTAAAGAATGCAGGGGCAACATACCAGCGTGCCATGACAACCCTCTTTCACGATATGATCCATAAAGAGATTGAGGTTTACGTGGACGATATGATTGCCAAGTCCAGAACTGAAGATGGTCACTTGGTTCATCTGAAGAAGCTGTTTGATAGACTCTGAAAGTTTAGATTGCGGTTGAATCCTGCGAAGTGCACCTTCGGAGTTTGATCTGGTAAACTGTTGGGCTTTATCGTGAGTCAGAAGGGCATTGAAGTTGATCTTGATAAGGTTCAGGCAATTCAGAACATGTCGCCTCCCAAAACAGAAAAAGAAGTCCATGGCTTTCTGGGTAGACTTAATTACATCTCAAGGTTCATTTCCCATTTGACGGCTACCTCTAACCAATGTTCAAATTACTAAGAAAAAATCAATCGGTTGAATGGAATAATGATTGTCAGGAAGCATTTGACAAAATAAAATAATACTTATAAGAGCCATCGATCTTAGTACCGCCGATTCCTGGTAGGCCATTAATCATGTATCTCACCGTTCTCGACGAATCGATGGGATGTGTATTAGGTCAACATGATGACACTGGCAGAAAAGAACATGCAATATATTATCTGAGCAAGAAGTTCACCGATTGTGAGACCAGATACTCACTCTTAGAGAAAACTTGCTGTGTTCTGGTCTGGTTGCTCGACGCCTACGATAATACAGGATTTGCCATACTACTTTGTTGATATCCAAAATGGATCCGATAAAGTATATATTTGAAAAGCCTGCTGTCTCTGGAAGGATTGCTCAGTGGAAGATGCTGTTAATTGAGTATGATATCCAACATGTTACCCAGAAAGCAATAAAAGGGAGCGTCTTGTGTGAATACCTTGCTCATCAACCTATAGAGGGTTATCAACAGATGAAGTTTGACTTTCCCGATGAGGATGTTCTGTTTATCAGAGATTATGAGACTCCAGGCCCTGATATAGGACCTGAACCAGGGGCGCGATGGACGCTCGTGTTCGATGGTGCCTCCAATTCTAAAGGTCGTGGAATCGGTGCTATCCTCATCTCTCCGACAGGTTTTCACCTTCCCTTCACTGCTAGATTATGCTTTGCATGCACCAACAATATGGCTGAATATGAAGCATGTATATACGGCATGGAAGCAGCTATTGACATGAGAATCAAGATTTTTGAGGTCTATGGAGATTCTGCCTTGGTCATCGGTCAAGTCAGAGGGAACTTTGTGACTCGGGAATCCAAGCTGGTTCCGTACCAACAACACATAGCGAAGTTGATTCCTTATTTTGATGAGATCACTTTTCATCATATTCCCAGAGAGGAAAATCAACTAGCTGATGCTCTTGCCACTCTAGCATCCATGTTCAAGGTCAAGTGGAAGAATGAAGCTCCTCATATCCGCATTGATCACTTGAACGAACCAGCACACCGTTTAGCAATCGAGGATGAGTTTGACGACAAGCCTTGGTTCTACGACATTAAAAGATATCTGGAAAAACAGGAATATCCCGAGGGTATCACTTTCACTGACAAGAAAGCTCTTAGGCGGCTTTGCGCCAAATTCTTCTTAAGTGGTGGTATAATGTACAAGAGGAACTATGACTCCGTGTTGCTCAGATGCGTGGATAGACACGAAGCAAACACGGTCATAAGGTCCATACATGAGGGCTGCGAGGGTGTACATGCTAAAGGTCCTGCTATGGCCAAGAAGATCCTTCGGGCTGGGTATTACTGGACAATAATGGAGGTAGATTGTTACAACTTTGCCAAAAGATGTCACAAGTGCCCAATCTACGGAGATAAGATCCATGTGCCTCCAACTCCATTGAATGTTTTGACTGCACCTTGGCCATTCTCTATGTGGGGTATCGATATGATTGGAATGATCGAACCGAAAGCTTCCAACGGTCATCGATTTATTCTAGTTGCTATCGACTACTTTACCAAATGGGTTGAAGCTGCTTCTTACGCAAACGTTACACGACAAGTGGTTGCCAGATTTATCAAGAAAAAGATAATATGTCGTTATGGCATTCCTAGCAACATTATCACGGACAATGCAAGCAACCTAAACAATAATATGATGAAGGAGTTGTGTCAAGAATTTAAGATCGAGCACCACAACTCTTCACCATATCGGCCTAAGATGAATGGCGTCGTTGAAGCAGCAAACAAAAACATCAAGAGGATTGTCCAGAAAACGGTCAAGACTTACAAGGATTGGCATGAAATGCTTCCCTTTGCACTGCATGGCTACAGAACTTCAGTTCGCACTTCTACGGGGCAACTCCGTATTCGTTTGTATATGGTATGGAGGCAGTTTTACCCATTGAAGTCGAAATTCCTTTGCTCAGAGTCATCATGGAAGCAGGTCTTGATGAAGCTGAATGGGTTCAATCCAGATACGACCAGCTGAATCTCATCGAAGAGAAGCACCTTGCAGTCGTTTGTCATGGTCAATTGTATCAGAGACGCCTCAAGCGAGCTTTTGACAAGAAAGTTCTTCCTCGAACATTCTGTGAAGGCGAACTCGTGCTCAAGAGATATTAACCTGTTCACTCGGATCCACGAGGCAAGTGGACTCCCAATTATGAAGGACCCTTTGTTGTCAAGAAGGCCTTCTCAGGCGAAGCCCTAATCCTCACCACAATGGATGGGGAGGAGTTGCCATTGCCCGTGAACTCCGATACAGTAAAAAAATATTATGCCTGAAAAAAATGGATAAAAGTCCGCTAGATTGACATCTGCAAGGACCATCTAGGCAAAAAATGGACGTCCCGATGGACCGAAAAAAAGAAATGTCCATGCAAAAGTTAGGGACAATAAAAAAACAAGAATAACCCACTAAGTTGAAAACCCGAAAGGGCGACTTAGGCAAAAATGGGCATCCCGGTGGACGAAAAAAAATGTGAAAACATGTCCAGGCAAAATTTAGGGATAAAGGCATTGACTGTGAACACTTGAGCCTCTTTTCCTCACGGTTAGACCTCATACGGTAACAAAACATTCCAATCATCATCAACTGGCGCAAGCCGTTGGAACCTAGACTTACAGTGGATGGTGGCCAATGTTGTAATCAATGCAAAGTATGATTTCCCTTTGCCATTTACATTTGTTTTTCAATTTTATTGCAAATTTCCTCATCAAGGATTTTGCATCCTTGTACACACTTTATGTACAAAAATTTTCATGTCTCAATAAAATGCATTCTTTTGTTATCTCAATTTGTTTCATTCCAGTATTTTGTTTGCAAAATAAACAATTATTTGTGATCGCATAATACTAAAAAACGTTGAGAACAATAAAAAGCTAAATCAATCGAGAAAGCATTATGCATTGCATGTGTTACTGGTAACTCCTGCAGGATAATCAGTAATATCCATTGGTAAGCCTAACGCCTGGCCGACAATGTTGGGATTCTATGAAGAAGGTGTTGCCTTCTCAGCAGTTCCTCAGCAGAATCATCATTCTCCCCAGCAGGTTGCCAAGGTGTTCCTCAGCAAAGACGATTTGTTCTCTTTTCCCAAGCAAGGGTTATGCATCATCTCTTATGATTAGGAACTATCTGTCACCAACAGCAGTGGTTTCTCCTCAGCTGAGTCAACATGATTCGGGAACTTCTTTTCCCCACGCAGAGCCAGCCTTGGTAGAAAGGATTGATTTGATTCTTTCATCCTCAACAGAGACAACCATGGTGATTTAGAAGCCTGAGATGACCTCAGTTTCTCTCCCCGACAGGATCATCATCCTTTGTGAACTTTCTTCTCCAGTAGAGATTGTCTTCATCTGCGGGTCCTTTCTCCAACCGAGGATGTCGAAGTCGTTTTGCTACGATTTCTACCTAACCGCCTCGCTGTGCCTTATCTTGCGCCTTTGCATTGCATGATATCAAGCATCATGTAGAAACGCATACATAGCATATGCATCGATCATACTCCCTCTCTTTTTGCCTGACTTATATCCCAGCAGATTTTCAGCCAAACTTTGCACTTATCTATTCAAACATTTTCAACTCTTCTTTTGTCGCCGTCAGCCAAATTCTCGAGCTACTCTTTTATTTAATCCCCTTTTACCTCGAATCATCGAAAAGCTGATGCAATTCGTACATTCAGGTCGAAGAGGATTAAATAGGGGCAGCTGTCGTAACCCAAAATTTGACCTCCCTCTTTTTCCTTTTGCATGAGCATAAGCATTCGCATCGGTAGCATACGCATCCGCACTTTTCTTTGTGTGTTTCTTGTTGCAGGACATTAAGGTTTTCCAAGCCTGATTAATTGAATCCTCACAAGATCATCACATCATCAAAACAAGCTCAAAATAAAGGTTTCCATATATATTTATCAAGACAAGAAATGGAAAATCGGAATCAGGACTTCAGCGTCATCCTTTTGTAAATTTGTGGAAATTTGGCTGAAGTAACCGGTTAGCACATATGCTGTAACCGGTTACTCAGTGTATTTTTCCCCAAAAACACAAGTTTTTAAGCATGTAACCGGTTAGCACATATGTTGTAACCGGTTACTCAGTGCAAAATTTCAGTTCCTGCTGCATTTTTGGGACAACCTCCTTGCACACTCTTTGGTCATTGATTCTACAATATTCTAACAACATGTGGAATATTCTAGAATTCTCTAGACATTTCAAGGCTATTCAATTCAATCCAAGTGCATTTGCTCTAATGCTTCGCTCCAATTTAAGTGCACCATGTTCCTTGTTTTACAAGCATGTCAACCTTTGGATGAGGAAATTCACATTGGGATTGTCACCGAGTTGGTTCTAACTAACTGAGTTAACCACCTTGACTCAGTGAGTCAAGCCCAACTAACTCCAACCCTAACTCCAAACCCAAAGCTAGACCCAAAGCTAAGTCCAAACCTCCCATACTCCAAACCTAAAGTCTATATAAACTCACCTTCACTCACTTTTCATGCTCTCCATCACTTCCCACATTTTTCACACAAGACTCCACAATCATTCACATAAATTCACACTTTCTTCACTCTCAATCCTCTCATTCTCCTCTGCATTTTTCTGCAACTTCTACACATTCCTCTTCATCTTCTTCACCAAACCTCACTAAAGCTCTTAATTCTTGAAGAATAATCACTTCTTACATTGATAGTGATTATTTCTTGAGCTTAACCTTCATCATCTTTCCATTTTACTGAATTTTGTGGAGCTTCAGTAGCTTTTGGATTCATTTCAATTGATCACTTCAAGATCCTTCGGTGATAATTCTCATGTTGGAGTTTTTGTTGAAGTTTGCTCGGTTTCGCTACGATTCGAAGTGCAATTGAGGAACCTCTGATTTTCTTTGATTATCTTCATCATTTTACAATTATACTTGAGTTTCTAGAGTTCTATAAGCTTTTGAATTCATCTCAAGTGTTTGCTTCAAGCTTCTTCGGTGATAATTCGCATTTCGGAGTTTTCGTCGAAGTTTGCTCGGTTTCGCTACAGTTCAAAGTGTAAGAGCATGAATTCTCTGGCTTTCTTGGCGTTTTCTCTCTACATTTCATTCACAACAATTACCAAGCCAAACCTCCTACTTGTAGGTTGATAGATCTTACTTTACTCATTGTTTCGATCATTTCTGCGCATTTACGTCGTAATTTCGATCGCTTCCGGTTTAATTTATCATGCAATTGCTTGATCTTTAATCTCCATGATTAATGCTTGTAATTTATGTTTAATTGCCCTTACATGATGCAATTTTAGTGCACAAATTCATGTCCTAGAATGTGGTGGTTGGCATAAGTGATTAAGTGTGGAAAACCACTTTTGAAAAGCAGTTTTTTCAGTTATTTTTGCCACTGTCTCAGTGGTAACCGGTTAGCAGTTATGTTGTAACCGATTACACTGTGCAATTTTCACTAAAAACGCAAGTTTTCAAGCATGTAACCGGTTAGCAGATATGCTGTAACCGGTTACCACTGAACAGAATGGCCAATTTTGAGCTTTTTTCAAGTTTGTTTGACATTCTTTCTTCATCTAACTTCCATGAATTGATATGCTTGATATTTATGGATGTTTTAATGGGTTGGAAATATAAACCAGGACCCATAAAACGACCCGAAACAAATTACTTTCTAAAGTCAGAATCTGGGTTTTGGCTTCACCGACTTATTTCACCATCTTTTACTCCGAATCAGATCTTGGCTTCAACATAAAACTTGTAGCTCTCTGTCTTAGCTTTCCATCGACTGGTAGAACACGCAAAACGACATCCCGTAGCTCAAGTTATTACCTGCGCAGTGAAAAGTATCTAATAAGTGTTAATGCTGAAAATAAGCTGCGGAAATAAAATAAAGGTAGAAACAAACTTAAATATGAAAACACATTAAAATAGTAAAAACACTCAAATAAACTTTAAGAATGCGTAAGTTAAAACATAAGAGAATGTGCATTAAATTAAAATGTACTGATCAATGGCCGGAGAAGAGGTGGAGCGTCGTTGTGGCCAACCGCCTGCCACCGTCTTCTCCGGCGAGGTGGGCGGATTACATTTTCAAAGCTGTGTGTGTGTGTGTGTGTGAGAGAGAGAGAGAGAGAGAGAGAATGAGCGTGTAGAGAGAAGAGAAAGATTGAAATGAGTCACTCATAGTTCATTTTGTAGTTTTATTCATTGCATGAACATTGCCGCTTCATTGCGTTGGCTGAAGATGGTGGTGACAAATGTCTCCACCGGACACTTATCTTCGTTCCTGTAACTACACCTTTCCATTCAAGTGCACACGCTCTCCATCCTCCCTATGGTGCACTTCCTCTTGATAGCCCTTGGATGAGTAAACAGATTGACTCTTCATGAGATCTGATGGCCAGATCCATCTCGGGGTCAACGTAGGTTGACTAGGGTTTTGGTGGACCCTAGCCATGCTTTGGGCCCTTCTGCTTGGGCCTGAGATTGTGTTGCTTTTTACACCTCTCCTGCTACTTTCATTGTAGGCCCATTTAGGTTATTTTATTTACTTTGTTTTTATTTTATTTTCTTGATTTATTATTTTCTTTTATTTTTATTTTCTATTTATTTTGTTTATTATTTTTCTAAAAATACAAAAATATGTTTGATTAATTATTTTAAATGTATTTATTTAATATTAATTAATTAATCTATTAATTAATTTTATTAAATATTTATATTTAATTTTGTTTTTTTTTTTTTAATATTCAAAAATACAAAAAATATGTATCATTAATCATTTTAAATGTATTTATTTAATATTAATAAATTAATCTATTAATTAATTTTATTAAATATTTATATTTAATTTAAGGGTTAATACATATTCTCCCCCTGCCATATAGGCACTTTTTGAAAGAAAAAAAACACCCGAAAAAAAAAGTTGCATGACTTCCCTTAACATTTGAAAAATATATCTCTTTAAACCTTTGTCAGGCCAACTCATAAAAAATGATGATGTGACAGCGTTTTTTTATTTTATTTTTTACATTTTAATTATTTTCCACATGTGTTAAATGAATGGTAACATGATTAAAATTTCCTTCACTAAAAAACAACTTCTTCTTCTTCGACCCTTCGCCATCTCAAAACAATCATCTTTTTTTTTTCAAATGCCATTTTCATAACTACACCTCTATCAACATCACTTTAACACCGTCTTCCATCCCTTTCTTTAAGCCTAACTCCATCCTTTCAATCTACATCCATTAAACCTCCATACCATTCAAAACCTTCAAAGCAAAATCAACAACAACCTGCAAATTCCCAAATAAATCAAAACAAAAATAAACCAGTGGCAAAGCATCATTCCCAACCAAAATCAATAGCATCATAGCAAACTAAAAAGAGTAAAATGCAAATGAAAAAAAAGAGAGAGGAAGAAATCAACACAGACTTAAAGTGTTCCGTTTAGCAGACCATCAACAACCTGTGTTTGACCTCCACTGAACCTATTCCGGCATACGTTCAGCCGCCGCTGCTCCGAAGTATGGCCACTACGTGTTACTACAACCGCTCGTCGTTCCTTTTCATTGGGTATTCCATCCCTCAATCTATTTTTGTTATTTCCTTCATGCTATTTCCGAATCTGAACATGCATGATCTATGCGTGATGTTTGTTGTGCTTTGAAAGAAGGAAAGAAGATTTCTTCATTGTTGGTGAAGCTTTGCTTTTGCAGAAAGAGTAATAGAGAATCGTGTGAGTGAGAGAAGAAAGTGAGGAAATATTAGGGTTTGAGAAAGGATGGAAGAAGAAGAAGAAGTTGTTTTTCAGTGAAGGGTATTTTCGTCCTGTTACCTTTCATTTAACACATGTGAAAAATAATTAAAATAAAAAAAAACGCTGCTACATCATCATTTTTGATGAGTTAGCCTGACAAAGGTTTAAAGAGATATATTTTTCAAATGTTAGGGGAATTCATGCAACTTTTTTTACGAGGTTTTTTCTTTCAAAAAGCGCCTATATGGCAAGGGGAGAATATGTATTAAACCTTAATTTAATTAATGATTTTTGTATAATGTTGGGCTAGTTTAGTTGTGTGATGCTTGATTTCCTCTTGGTTATGTTATTGCTCATGTATATTGCCTATGCCATGATATGTCTTAGTTTCATCTCTTATTTGCATGCTTAAACCATTTTCAACCTAATTCTTGATTTAATATCAAGTCCTTTTCAAAACACCCTTGTAAGTTGATCGCTTTTAGCATTGCCATCAACCTCACATAGCTTACTCTAGGGCTTTCTTACAATGAGACTTGCTTTGCACCATACACTTTCATTTGCATGCATTTGTTTGATGGGCTTGATTTATAATTGCTTGGTACTATCCCCATTTGACAAATGTATCCCCACTCTCATGATGTGTAATGATTTTTACCATTTTCCCTTTGATTTCCTTTTGCTTAGGTGGCTCATAATACAAGAATAAAATCAACCACATTTAAAAAAGAACGCAAATAAAGTTTGATCTAACATCAAGCAATTTTCATAAATAAAACCACTCCAATGTCACTTCCATAAGCATTATCCAACCGTTAACCCTTTAACCTATTCCATTCAACCTCACATCCATACCTAACTTGTAAGTCGATTGCTTTTACATCGCCATCAACCTTTGCATAACCTAGACATTTTCATAATCAATAAATCAAACCATTGATCCAACATCAAATGGCATTTTCTCAATCAAATGTCAAAAACACTTAACAACTATTAAAAACTTTTCAATAAAAGGATGAAAAGTGAGCAGGGTGTAGTCAAAGATTTCTCGAGGGTGAGGATCCGAGATGTAGTTCTCGTCGTTCGAGCTCTCGTCATCTTAAAATTAACCAACCAACTGTAGTACTCCGAACTACGAATGCTCTAATTTCCTGTTAAAATTAACCAACCAACTGTAGTACTCCGAACTACGAATGCTCTAATTTCCTGATTGGACTATGAGGATACCTAGGCACGACTAACCAAGTGGTTCCCGTTGAGTACAACGGACATGAGGGGTGCTAATACCTTCCTCTTGCGTAACCGACTCTCGAACCCAACATATGGCTGCGATAGCCATATCCTTTCCTTTTGTTTAGGGATTGTATCGATATTTTCCCTTTCCCACTTTGGGAATAAATCAAGTTTAGTGGAGACTCTGTTAACCCATCCGCGAGCGTGCGATTGCGCCTTGCGAGGATCGTATTTTTCGAGGTACGACACTTATATTCAGTGTTGATGAGAACAATGTAAGTTTGTACATTTGATATTGAAAACAATGTAAATCTTATATTATGTGTTGATGAAAACAATGTAAATTTGTACATTTAAAATGATCTGATTCTGGTTCTGTCAATATTTTGTAGTTTATGTGTAAAACATGATACAAACCAGTAAAAATGAGATTTAAAAAAATATATATGGAAACAGATAAGATTTAACCCCTCAGATAAGATTTAACTTATTACCTCGGATTTTAAATAAAACCAAGAGGTAAAGTGGCGTGCGCTTTATAGTTTTGAAAATAAAAATATGTTGTTGTTAGGGATCGAGCCAACGACCTTTTCAATTTTAACCTCGGTTCTCGGTTAAATGGCAAGTTTCATGTCGTTGTTCGTTACCTCGGCAGTGTAACCGAGGTAAAATCCATTTCGTACTCGAGGTGAGATGTGTTATCTGTAGTAGTGAAATTAAGTTATAATAGAAAATCATAAAGCATAAGTTCCTAAAAACAGAATAAAAACAAGATACTCGAAAAATATATGAAATCTCACAAACAAGGGGATAATCAGAAGTAAAACCACAACTACTAGAGAAACACTACACTACTACCAGGCTAGTGATCAAACCAATCAAATCCATCATTAGTAGATATGATCCCAACAAAAGAGGTATTCAAGATCCACCCTCACACTTTAAATTAGGGCAAACGCTCGATCCGTTATAAGTGTAGGAAGAGGATAGGGTTCTGAAGCAAATCCCCGAAAGTGCAAGAGTCCTCCCCGACCAACCCAAAAACCATTTTCAAGCAAAAAAACTCTCTTCCTCTACTTATTTTGTTGTTTTTGTGACTCTATTAAAGATAACATCATTTCAAGCTTTTCAAATAGACAATATAACAACATGTCAAACTAAAAGATTGCCACCCCTAAACTTAACCCTACCTCCCAAAGAGAGAGAAAAACTAAGAAAGCACCTTAAGATCCCGGTGAATGACTACCTGCCACCCTAACCACCTAAAAACTTAATACCATACTGACAAGGTTATCTCATAAGTAACAAAAATATGAGAAGTAGTCTCAACCGAAAATCCCCAGAAGGGACGGGAAAACCTACTAGTATTAGATAACACTCTTTTCTAAACCAGTTGATTCTGGAAAGAATTCTATCATGTAATAACTGTCTGAAAAAATCCAATATCTTAGCCAGAGCCAAACTACTCCAAATAAGGGGCCATAGAAGTAGTCAAACTCCCCCACTGGACTAGGTAAACGAATGCCAGTGAAAAAGCATTGTCACTAAAATGCTTCCAAATCCACTTATCTAAGTCAGGGGTAATGGTAACATCTCTATGCAAGGCATGAAACTCCTCAAGAACAAACAAATCTTTAAGGAAGAAGGATCACCTCCATATAATGTCCCAGGTTAGAGTCTTGTTGATAACCTCTCTTATCTCACTTACCATTCCATCTGGTTGGAGAAAATTAGAGAACAAACCAGGAAACTTAGACTTTAAAGGGATGTTTCTAGCCAAGGATCCTCCTGAAATAAAGTGTGAAAACCCGACCCTATTTTCCTAGCAATACCATCAGAAAACCAATTTGAGCTACCTTCTTATTTAGTCCCTAGGAGAGATATCTCTTTTCACCAGAACGAAGAAGAACATAAACCCCTGGCCCTACTTCCACTATGAGAGGAAATAAGGATATCACCATATCTAGAATTTTTTTTAATATAACACTTTTTTTCAAAACTTTTTTCAAAAAAACCATCATTCCAAATTATTTACAAAAATGACTGGGTTTCGAAACCCTATATAAGGGTGGCGCCATATGGGATGGCGCCTCAGTTTGAGGCCACATGCCAAACCATATGGCGCCTCAGGCCAAACCCTAAAATTTTTTTAAAACTCCCTGAGGAGTCGCCAATTGGGATGGCGCCTCATGTGATGTTGTTTTTTTTTTTAATTTTGGAAATTGAAAAAAAAACAATGTTTTTAAATTTTGTTTTTAATGTTTTGTTTAATTTGTGAAGAGGCATGCTAACGAACAGTAGAAGCAGAGTGTAGGCATGCAGAGTGTGGTCTTGTCAATAGTCTGGCCATGCAGAGTTGTGTGGCTTGTCAAGGCTAGTGTAACCATGTAGAGTTGTGTGGTCATGTCATGGCTAGTGTAGGCATGCAGAGCAGCACATGGTTCTATGGCTAGACTTTTCTGAAGCAATTAGACTACAACTTGTTTCATCTTTTCTGCCTATTAATACACATCAAATATACATCTTATCATCACATACTTGCAAACTATTTCTATTCTATAAACCATTTCTTCCAAACTTTAAAGTTTGTACACCATTTCTTCCTAACACAATTCAATTATGGCTCAAATACCACAATACTTGATAACTGCACATATCAATGGTGAGATATTTGATTGTCCAATGAGTGGTTTCAATTTTAGGGATACAGAAGTGACTAGGTTTTTAATTGATAGAAGAACAAATTTCTATCATTTGAAAGCCCGGTTAGAGAAGAAATTGCAGTGCGGTCCAGTTGGGGAAATTGTATACAAAAACCCTATCTTTTTTTAGGGGCATGAGCTATGCAAATTTTTTCAGATGAAGATACGAGACGATGATGATGTGCGTAATATGTTTCTCAGCCATAAGCATTCTGGGTTCAATGACGTTGAGTTATATATTACGTTACAACATCAACCATTGTCTCAACAACTTGAGGTTTCACAGGTTTTTAACGAATCCGACAATGAACAAGCTGAGTTGTACGTCGTTGACGAGGAAGAAGAAGAAACGGAGGACATTGCTGACGAAATGATAAACAACAACGAGGCAGACGAATTGCTAGACAGTCGTGTTTATTGCCCACCTCAACACATGACAACACTAAGCTTAGGCGAGGATGAACCATCAACGAATATTTTTTACGACCCATACAGACAGATGGGGGGAGTACTAAAAGTTGGAGACAATTTTCGTACAAAAGAAGATTGTGTCCGAGCAATAAAATAATACCACATGAACTTATCTGCAGATTATAGAGTCGATCGAACAAATCCGACTCTATACAAGATCTACTACCGCAACGAGGTCTGCCCCTTTAGACTAACGAAATCTTTTTGGAAGCGAAGCGATTCCTGGAAGATAAGGTCAATGGGTCGGGAGGACACTTGCATACTCACCAATCAAATTCAGGATCATCCACAGTAATATTTTCCCAATCGCCTTCGCTCTAGTTGAAGGGGCGACTGCTGGAGGTTGGAGTGTTTTCATAAAAAATCTCCGACAATACGTTGCTCCCCAACCTGACTTATGTTTGATCTCCGATAGGCATCCCTCAATCGATAGTGCTTACAATAATCCTGATAACGGTTGGCAGGATCCCCCCTCAAGCCATGTGTATTGCATTAGACACATCGGGAAAAATGTCATGCGGGCGTTCAAAGACAAGGGGCTAAAGCAGATGGTTACTAACGCGGGCCATGTACTAACAGAGCCTACCTTCAGATACTACCGGGACGAGATCAGACAAACAAACCCAGATACATTGAGTTGGATTGATAATATTTCACGGGAGAAGTGGACAAGGGCGTATGACAATGGGCAGCGATGGGGCCATATGACAACAAACCTTGTTGAGTCTATGAACTCTGTATTCAAAGGCATCCGAAACCTGCCGATAACCGCTCTTATGAGGTCAACTTATTTTAGGCTCGCTGTGCTCTTTGATACCTGGCGTACTAAGTGGGGTTCAGTCATACAATCGGCGCAACTGTTTAGTGACAGCTCAATGACATTCATGAAGAACGAGGCTGCAAAGGCCAACACACACGTCGTCACGGTCTTCGATCGTATTGCAGGTCACTTCAGTGTTGCAGAGTCTATTGATCACAACGAAGGAAGGCCTAAGGGATGTTATCAAGTGGAACTGGATAGGAGTTGGTGTGACTGTGGAAAGTTTCAAGCATTTCGTATGCCTTGCTCCCATGTCATAGCAGCCTGTTCCAAGGTCTGGCTGGACCCAACCAACTATCTCTCTATTCTTCACCAAGTCAATACTCTATGCAATGTCTACCGTACTAGCTTTCAAGTGGTCGCAAAGGAGGACTACTGGCCTCCATACGAAGGCGAAATTGTGTGGCATAACGACTTGATGCGAAGAAATAAAATGAGTCGCCCTATCAGCAGCCAGATTCAAACGGAGATGGATACAGCCGATAAAATGGTGAGGTTGTGTGGTTTGTTCCGCCAGCCAGGCCATAATCGTACCAAGTGTCCAAATGTGTCGGGCTCTAGCACGGCGTCACAGTTACAACTGTAATCTTGTCTATTTATAATAACAACAACTTTTATTTCATTGATGGCATACTTAACTCAATACAACGACATAACATAACAAACGAAACCTAAACGAAACAACTCATAACGAAACAAACGAAACCTAATACCAAATCAGAAAATAACAATAACAAACCCAAACGAAACAACTTATAAAATTAACTTATCTAGGCAATTATAACCATCAACTTAATTTCCTGTTCTAACATCATCATCATGAGGACGCCAACATCATTTTTCACTTTCCTCCAAGTCCGAGTGACTCCGTCTGGACCAGACTTCTCAACCAACCTCTCAATCTTCCTGATCTTTTCACCTCCCTGAAATTCATCAGCTAGCCAGCGACGAAGTTCCCTATGCAAATGCTCAAACGTCTGGGTGTTCCAGAGTAGCATCTTCATCGGAGGCTTGACAACTGAGTATATAACTAGGGCATCTCGTTTCATCAGTGGAAACTCTGGAAACTTTTCCTCCGGTGCTGATGATGATGACGACGGACACGATTTGAGGATGAAGACATGGTGTTGAGTAGGGGAGAGTTTGGGATATTGGTGAGGGAAGGAAGGAAATTAGGGTTTTGGTGACAATTGTTGTGCAATCTCAAGTTAGGGTGAACCCTTATTTATAGACACATGATACCCTATTAAATAATATATTAAATTCACATAACTTAAGTTATTTAAAAAAATTATTTTCTTTTTCAATTTCTAAAATTAAAAAAAAAATTGGAACACCTGAGGCGCCATCCCAGATGGCGACTCCTCAGGATTTTTGAAAAAAATTAGGGTTTGCAGGTTTGGCCTGAGGCGCTATATGGTTTGGCATGTGGCCTCAAACTGAGGCGCCATCCCATATGGCGTCACCCTTATAAAGTATTTCAAAACCCAGCCATTTTCATAAATAACTTGAAATGATGGTTATTTGGAATTTTTTTTGACTAAATGTGTTATTCTAAAAGAAAATTCCATATCTAACTATCAAAATATTCTTACAGAGCCCTATATTTCCTACAAACAACCTCTGTTTCCATTTGGTCATATGATCAACATTAACCAGTCAAAGATCCCTCATTCATACCCCTCTATTTTTAAGCTTACACACACCATCCAAATTCACCAATCTTAGATACATTCTTCACCTCCCCCCACCCCAAAAAAAAAACCTTCTATGTATAGTCATAATCTTCTTCCAAACTAGAACATGAATTTTCAGAAAAGACAAAAAAAAAAAGAATATCATTAAGCAACAAGTGGAGGAGATCTCACCCTCTTATATATATATATATATATATATATATATATATATATATATATATCATTTTTTGATTTTTTTTAAAAGGAATTAATTATTATGCACTGACAGTGTAAAAAGTTTTACATTATCGATTCATCACCATCATCCGTTTGTATGACTTTATAAATTTTTAGGGTGTGTTTGTTTCAAGGTTGTAAAAAATATTCCCAGGAATATTGTCATGGGAATGCAACATTCCCATGTTTGATTCAATTTTAAAAAAATTATTCCAAGGCATATTTTATTCCCAGGAATTTTATTTACACATGATTCTTTTATTTTTATTCCAAGGCTTAAAGGGTAGGAATCCAACATTCCCATGGAAATAAAGTTTAACTAACTACAACTCCCCACTACTACGCACATTTATTCATTTATTTTACTTTTTTATAATTTTTAAATTAAATAAATATTATAAACATTCCTAGGAAATTTAGTTTTCACCAAACACTTGAATAGGAATATTATTCTAAGTAATAATAATGATGGGAATAAAATTCCTAGGAATGTTATTTCTTAACTTGAAACAAACACACCCTTAAAATAAAAGTCAAACCACTTTTAATATCTAACAGCTATAATTTACTGACAGTGTAAAACTTCTTTACACTGTCAGTGTATTTCAATTAAATCATTTTTAAAATAGTCAATATATTTAACTTATATAATATATTAACCACATTATCTTTTAAATAAAAATTTAACTTTTTTTCATAATTAACCTAATAAAAACCGGAAAGAAAAAGCCTTAAAAAGAGTAATAACTGTTGAAGGGTATTTTTGACAAAAACAAAAAAAAATCCTATCGCATGATGTGCCGATCAAAAAATGTTTTCCATAAATAATGAATTCCATGAACTCACTTCTTCCTTCAATTCCATTTCATGAACTCACTTCACAGCGAGTGACACACATAAATTTGAGAACACGAAAAAAAAAGAACATCATCAGACTTAACTTATTGTTTTTTAATTCGGCGCCTACCAATCACAATCAGGTATTTACTCTCTCTCAAGGGTTTTCATTTTCTTCTATTTCTATAACCCTTTCACTTTTTTCTTCGTTTAATTATTGTATATATATCCCTTCAATTTGTTCCTAATTATTTTGATCATAAACGATCCTCTTTTTGTTCAGACTCGCTAACTCACGGATATTATGTGATTTTTCTTCCAGGTAATCAATTATTTACCATTCAATGCTCTTTAGATAGTGTACTTATGGTGTTTGTCAAAATTAACTTGTGAGAGGACGGTCTTGTTGTTGACAGTAGGGTTTTAAAAAACAGTGTTTTCACAATTTTGATTGGTATAGGTGTTGCGATGTTAATTGCGGTTATAACTGTATAGATACCAATACCGTTTTGTCGCGGCAGTTTTTGCTGTTGCGGCCGGTTTTTTAAGACCCTTGGCTTGGTGGACTAATGGTATCCTATGTATGATATTGTGTTTAAGTGGCTGATGTTATTTTGTTGGGTATGTTTCAGTGGTTAGCGAACGTTGATGATGGCAGATCTCAAAGAGAGGTTACTGCCACCAAAACCTGCATCAGCTTTTAATTTGAGAGAGGTTGCCGGTCGACCAACTGCCTCTGGAAGACATCCTTTTCAAGGAGTGGATGTTTTGGAGGTGAAGAAGCGAGGCCAAGGTCTTAAATCATGGATTCGTGTTGATACGTCTGGAAACTCTCAGGTTATGGAGGTAGACAAGTTTACAATGATGCGGCGATGTGATCTTCCTGCCCGTGATCTTCGTCTTCTCGATCCTGTGTTTGTTTATCCGTCAACAATCCTTGGTAGGGAGAAGGCTATTGTTGTAAATCTAGAGCAGATACGGTGTATTATTACAGCAGATGAGGTTCTTCTCTTGAATTCCCTTGATAAATATGTGTTGCAATATGTGATTGATCTCCAGCGAAAGTTGACAACAACCGGGGCAGGCGAGGTTGGCGACATAGGCGAGGTCTGGCAATCAGACAATTCTGACATGAACCGAAGGAGAGGCAATGGGAATTTTGAAAATTTATATAACAACACTTCCCCTGATTATTTACCTTTTGAATTCAGGGCGCTCGAAGTTGCCCTCGAGGCAGCATGCACATTTCTCGACACCCAGGTTAGTAAAACTACATAATTAAATCATTTACTTTTCTTGTCATTGGTGTCACGTTTGATTCATATAGCCGGCCCTCGTAGTGGGATAGAGCTTGATTGTTGTTGTTGGTGTCGTGTTTGTTGCATTCTAGGATACATATTTCTCTTAATATTGTTGTGTATTTGTTTTTGATAAATTAGTTAGTAACGTTCTCTGTTCCATTTGCAAAAGGCGGCAGAGTTAGAAATTGAGGCTTATCCGTTGCTGGATGAACTGACATCAAAGATCAGTACTCTTAATTTGGAACGTGTTCGTCGGTTGAAAAGCAGACTTGTTGCCTTGACTAGGAGAGTTCAGAAGGTGATGTTCATTAAATGATTATTCTTTTTTCACAATTGAAAATGACGTACCATATTTGCTAAGTCAATATTGTGGATTTGTATGTATACGTTCAGGTTAGAGACGAAATAGAGCAGCTTATGGATGATGATGGGGATATGGCTGAAATGTACCTTACCGAGAAGAAAAGCCGGATGGAAATGTCATTTTATGGAGATCAGTCTATGATTGGGTATAGATCAGCTGATGGTACATCCATCTCTGCTCCAGTATCTCCTGTTTCATCACCACCCGAGTCTCGGAGGCTTGATAAGAGCTTGAGCATGGCTAGGAGTCGACATGAAAGCATGAGGAGTACCGAAAGTAATACAGAGAATATAGAAGAGCTTGAAATGTTGTTAGAAGCATACTTTGTTGTCATTGACAGTTCACTAAACAAGTTGACATCGGTAAACACACATTATATTAACATTTTTTTTCTTTCCAAATTCACCGCATTTTATGAATCACCGTTTCCCTTTTCTTGTTTCAGCTAAAAGAATACATCGATGACACGGAAGATTTCATCAACATTCAACTGGTGTGTTCTATTTTCCTTCTCTCTCATATTATTCACCAAAGGTTCTCCTTTTGTACGTTGCTTATAAGTACTAACTTACTCCCTCCGTTCGTTTTTAAGTGTCATATTTAGGATAATTTTTTGTTTCTTTTTAATTGTCAATTGCAGAGAGAAAAAAAATAAGATGAATGTAATAAATAATTAGGGATATTATAGGTAAAAGGAGAATTGTTGTTTGAAAAGTAACTATATTGATTAGCTTTCTTAGTATGTGTAAAAAATTAAAAAATGACACTTAAAAAGGAACGGAAGGAGTATCAAACAAGAATCTAGCACGCATTTTGACGCGAACATTGCATAGTAATTAATGTATTTATTTTTATAGGATAACGTGCGGAATCAGCTTATCCAATTTGAGCTTTTGCTCACAACTGCAACATTTGTGGTTGCAATCTTTGGAGTGGTGGCAGGAGTATTTGGGATGAACTTTGAAATTCCATTATTTAATGTCCCATCTGCATTCCAATGGGTTCTTGTAATAACCGGAGTCGTTGGAGTTTGTATATTTTCTGCATTCGTATGGTTCTTCAAATACAGAAGACTCATGCCGCTTTAGGAAGCTACACCAACATATGAACGTGATTCAAACGATGATGTTTTGTCTAAATTATTCGGTTCTCAGAAGAAAGGGACTCCGATAGTCGGGAGTATGTTTTGTCTAAATTATTCGGTTCTCAGAAGAAAGGGACTCCGATAGTCGGGCGTACGATGTTTTTGCGTTTGTTATGCAATCATAATATTCAAATGCGAAGTCAGCTCATATGAAAGAGCCATTTTCTATATTCATTTTTGTCTCAATTTTAGGATATTTTGATTTGGCAATGTTTGTATAGCTATACTAAATAATTGATTGGAAAAAGCATCTTAGTTCCAACTTTTCTTTCTTTCTTTCTATACTTTAGCTTTTAGTGGCATGAAATGCATGTTTTGGGTGATGCTGAGAAAATGACCCTTTAAATAGAACTTCACATAGAGTGATACAGAGGGTATCATGATAGCAATATGAAGTGTACACATGATTGACTCTTTATAAGTAAAATATTATAATACTCTCCCTTATTAAAAGAATTTTTGATTTTTTTAGGGGTGTTAAAAAAATAGTGGTGTAGTTAATATTTATAACGTGTATGGATATTATTAAATTATCCTTAGTGGACAAATACATTTAATGTTGATATTTTATATTTCAATGTCAGTTAATAGAATTAGTAAAAAGATACATATATTCGATATGAAGAGTAATAAATGCTTCTTAAAATTTTTAGGCCTTATATTTTGAGAAAAATGACCTTGTTGGTCTAGTAAAGTACATAAACCAAGCACTTGTGCTTGAGTGATAAACGAGCTCTTGTGCTTGAGTGATAAACCATCTACAATATGAGGTGAATCCTAAAAACATCGTCATGTGAACAAATTTTGGTTTCGCTCAATGTGGTTTCAAGATTCTTCTATTTTAACCCTTCAATAAAATTAGTCACCAAAATTTAAGGATATTTAATACATTTAAACATTTATAAAATGTAACTTATATGTGAGCCTAAGAGGGGGGGTGAATTAGGTTCTTAGAATATTATTCCGATTTTTGACGATTTTTTATCTTTACTTTCTTAAAGATATCTAAGTGCTGAAATGATAAATGCGGAAAGTAAATGAACACCGAGACGTATAGTGGTTCCCTTCACACACCGAGAGTACTCCACTCCCCTTTCAACTTGAAAGAGAATTTCACTAAATGTTAGATTCCTAGACAAGACACAACTATGTCTTTCTATACTACTCTAACAACCAAGAACAATCCTCTTGGATTTACAAATGCTTAAAGTCCAATTGAGAACAAATCTCTCACAAATGAACCTCTTGTATCCACAATCCGGATTACAAGGAAAAACCTTACAAACTTATCTTTAACAATCCTAAAAATAAGTTGTAATCAAAATAACAAAAAAATCTGAATTTTGTATATGTGTAGAAATTTTGGATCTTCAATATATCAATCTAGAGATTGATCTTCTTCTTTGTAGCAATCACTCTAAGAATGTTATACAAGTGTTCAACACAATGAGGATGAAACTTATGCAATATATATGAAAGTTTCTTGTGCAAAAGTTTCACTTTAGAAAAGATTGATAGAACACTTTGATAAAAATGCAAGAATAGAGAAGAATGATTGTTTGAAAATTTTAGCAAAGAATGTGAGTTTAAAATCTGACAATTTTATGCTTTTATAATGCTTAAACACCTCTACAAACAGCTATAAATGATTAAGGGATGCCATGGTTCGTATGGAAAAGGTTTGATGGAAAAACATGAAGAGATGCAATTATTTTTTAATTCTGATCAGTGGTAACCGGTTAACACTCTGTCAGTAACCGGTTACTTCATGCAACGTTACAATAATTTTTGAAAAAATGCCCAGAGTAACCGGTTAGCATACCGTCAGTAACCGGTTACTTGAAGTCAGTTTTGTGAAAAAAGTTTAGAAACAGAATTGTAACACTCTTATGATGCTTAAAATGTTTTCTAATGATCATGACATAAATAAAGACTAGTTTGAACACTTGTATGCACATTGCTAATGAGTAATTGATTATACCTTTGATCAATCCTTGAGAGTTCTTCAATACTTGAACCAATGCACAATTTTGTTCAATTCTACAATGTAGCTTCAAAGTCCTTGATCCAACTCCAATTTAAGCAAGCATAATAAATGACATAGCCAATGTTGTCTTCATCAAAATTCTTGAGAAGTCATCTCTTCACATTCTCCCCCTTTTTGATGATGACAACCTAATATTTGAAAATTAATTCCACAATTGTTTCTCTAACCACATGAAAGCTCCCCCTTAGATGATGCTCCCCCTAAATCCAATGTTCTTAGGAATGGTTGAAAGCTTGTAAAATATTCTGCATAATTTTGTTAGAGAAACCATAATATAATCTTCTCCCCCTTTGTCATTACCAAAAAGGAAAGGGAAAAAGACTTTGGGACAAGATATCACACGTAGTATGAACAAACTCTAGAGATGGTAAAAACTACTAACACACATAAATAGATGAGTACAAATGATAACATAATCTTTAAATAGATTATCCAAAGAGAGTACCAACTTAATAACCAAGTACAACCAACACAAAATAACTTAGCAAGTTTTAGACATAAAACATAATGAACTAGACTTAAAAAAACATAAAAACAGGAACAATTAATCACTTCCAGAATATTCCTCCATTTCCTCATCATCATCTCCTTCTCCTTCCTCTTCACCATCATCATTTCCTCTTTCTTCTTCATGAGAGGCTTGGTTGCGGAGCATGGACCGGAATAGCTTCTTGAGGGACTTTATGCCACAGGTGGTTTGTTGATGGTTTTGGGTCATTGTTGTCTTTAAGCTCTGAATTTCATTGTATAGAAATTCGTTGGTAAACCCTCATTCCGGAGCAACAGCCGGGGCAGCCGCTTCATCTTTGTAACGGCAGGTTCCATTAGGTGCCACAATAATGCCGGTGTTTTTAGTAATCGTTGTAGCATTGATTTCACACGCCCTAGCCGTCATTTGATTTTGTGGCTCCCTTTTGAGCAAAAGCTTGTTATATTCCAGAATCTTTGACACAATTCTTGCATATGGTAACCCGCCAGAAAGAGATAGTTGATGTTCCATGTGGTGAAAAATCACATACACCCAATTGATTTTCAGATCCAATTTCATTGCCCTAATGAGTTGTACTTCTAGCTCACTTACTTGAGCGTGATTGGAGTGCTTGGTGTTTGCACCCCAAAATTTTCCCTCCTTACTCTTTTTACTAACTGGCTTATGTTTCATTTCATTTTTTTTGCATTATCATGTATGCATATCATTAGCATGGGGTCAAGGTGCTTGAAGCAGTTCAAGAAGGTCCTATCTGGTCCATCACATCATCAAGGGTTCACAGGTGGCAAGGGATCTCAAGTGGGTTACTCCCTCCTAACCAGTGCATGAATTAGGGTTTTGAGATTCTTGGGTTTATTGCTCCAATGGGCCAGCTCCTTGGGTTTTTATCATCACCAAAAGGCATATCTTATCTTTGTTGGAGAGGATACACATCATATTCAGAGGAATTTGAATTTGGAGACTGTGTTATTTCCTCCTAGACTGAGGGTGCCACAAACTAGGGTTTGCTACAAAGTCAGTTTATTTCTGATTTTTTGGGAAAGACTTGATTCTATGGTCTTCCTTGGGTCCTTGAGTATCTAGGAGTGGAGAATTGTCCATCAGTTTGGTTCAGGAGAAGTTCAATTGGCCAATGGATTGAAAATCCGTTAACCTGGTCAAAAAAGTCAAATGTGGTCAACACAAAGTCAAACCTCAAGATTTTTGGTCAACATCAAGATTATGGGGTGAAATTCATCATTTGATCAAGGGTTGATCATGATTCATCAAGGAAACCTCAGAATCATCAAGAATCGGGAGTTACTAAATTAGGGTTTTTGTAGTAAAAGTCAATTGTACTTTGACCAGGCCTAACTTCCACATACTTCATCAAAAATTCCTCAACCAAAGCCCATATTGAAGGAAATTTAATTCCCTACAACTTTGTGTCTCACAAGCCAAGTCCAGAAATGCTTCATTCGGGAGATATGAGCCAAGACATTATAGGTCATTTTGAAAGTCAACAAAAGTCAACCTTTTTCAAAAGCTCATAACTTGAGCATGGAAGATCAAATTGACATGGGACCAAAAGGGTTGGTTAGAGGACATCTTGAGGTTTCTAAAAAGTATTAGTTTGCATTAAGGAGATAAAAATTGAAGGAGTTATGCTTAGTCAAAGTTGGGCAATTTTGAGGAGGTGCACAAAGCAAACTATGCCTAAAATCCAAAATTTGACAAATGGGCCATAAGTTTCTTAAACCAAACTCAAACATAAAGCCATGCACGACCCAAAGAGCATATATTGGATTTTTCCTCATTTTATTTTATTTTTATTGGATTTAATTAGTTAAAATTCAATATTAAATAAAATAATTCAAAAATAATTAAACAATGGATTATTCAGGCCCAACTCATTATCAGAAGAATAACCCTAAGTATTTAAAACCTATTCATGCATTGGTTAGGGTTACACACGAAAATTTGGGGAGGAATCAAGGTTTGAACCCTAAGAACCTTTTTCATCGAATCTCGTAATCTACAAGGTTTTTGCCCAGAATTCTTCCACCAAGCTTCTCTTGGCAGTCCAAAGAGTAGAAATCAGTCACCATTCGCAACCAAAAGAGAAGAATAGAGGTACACCATCTCAGGTTGGTAGGTTTTTCGACCGTCATAAAACTCTCTTTTTTTCCGTGAATATTGTTGTGTGATGATTGCTGATCATGCTGATGTATTTGTTTTTGAATTTGGACGTGTGAATCGTCTGGAATGTTGATTTAAAGCTTTGGACCCTAAGCATATTTTGGTCGAATCTCTTTATCCATGCGTCGTTTGCGTTTTTTGATCGGATATTTGAATTCCTGACATTTTTCTGGGTGGAATAGTATATTCGTATGCGCGTTTTGGTGTGGTTTTGAGTGCAGGTGGCCGGAGTAGGGTGCCGGAACCCTAACTCCGGCGGTGGCCTTGTTTCAGTCCGGCGAACCCACGCAAGGAGGAAGACGAAGCCCTGGCCGTTGATGCGCGCGATCCGACGGTCCAGGCGAGGCCACGTATTTTTCTGTTTTATTTTTTTTGCTGATTTTAATTAATGATCAAGTGTTTACTCACCCACAGCTGCTACCGTGTGCCTCCACTAATGTTATTCCGTTTCAATTACTTTTCATTGACCGTTGACTTGGTGACTTAAGCAGGAACGTCTGATGAATCGAACGGATCTCAACACGACAGCACATTAAAAATACACGCGCCTTGCACGTGGGGAGGCACACGGTAGTCCTTTTTTTTATTTTGGTTTTTTGAATGGTTTAGTGGGCTGGGGTTGCTATGCGCACCCCCCACCCCTTGGCCCAACCGTTATCTCAATGTGGTTTCCCACTCTCTGCACCCCCAGGTTTTTTTATTTTCTTTTTTTCTCAGACGGACTTAACACACGGGCTCACTACTCGCACCTCCCCTTAGCCCATTTCAATCTTTCCAATGCATTTTCTTTACTGTTTGCACCCCCAGCGCCTTTATTTCATTTTATTTTATTAAATCATTATAATTTCATTTTTAATTTTTAAAAAAATACATTCTCACATCTAAAAATCAGCATAAAATTCACACATCACATTTATCATCTTATAAAATTTTTACAAATTTTATTTTTTGTTTTTATTTTACTTTTATCATTTAAATTAATTGTTTAAGTCAACTTCTTTTTTAATTACACATTTCATGCATACTCAATTTGTTTATTTTAATTCTCTTCATATACAAAACATTTTTGATCCGTTCTTTTTGCATTCATTCATGAACATTCTAAATTGCATAAAAATATTTTCCTTTCATTTTTAAATATTTTTCACATTGCATTTAGGTCCTTCTCTTTGGCACATTGAACCCTCTCCCTTACTTGATTTTTGTATGATTATTTGAATGGTTAACATTTTGGATTTTTGCAGGGACTTTTTATATGTTGTTTGCCTCTGGTTGAGGAACTTTAATGATTAATTTGGGAATTTTAGGGGTCACTTTGCTAATTATTTAATTTGCTTTCTCTTGAGATTCTTTTGTGTGCGCATCTTTGATCTTATCTAACTATCTGTTTGAAAAGGCACTTGAGCCATTTGATTTGAGGGTGGTCCTTTGATTTCTAAGTTCATGATTGGATTATGCTCATTATTGTTTGCCCTTGCTTGAGTGTCATTCACCTCATTCCTTTTATTTATATCCGTTTCTCACTAATCTTTTATGCAGGGACTAAGGTAAGTTCTTTAAGGGTATGGATAAATATCCATGGTCACCCTTACCCTTTTCTCTCCTATCTTCTTCCTTTAGGATTTAGGTTGTCGTCAAACCTCATTAACCGTAGGTCACCCATGCATGATAACTTTAGGATTCATAGTCCCCTTTAGAGTTACCCTTGTGTCTTCTCTCTTCTCATCTCAAATTTCTTTAAAACACTTAATAATAATAAGGTGTATTGCGCACGAGCCTTAAGTGTGGGGAATGAGAAATGAGGGGCTTCCTCTCATCTTTCTAGAGTGCTTAGCGAGCGTCCTGTCTTGGGACGATGCGTTAAGTATTCGCCCCTGTGCCCTAGACTTTGGTGCAATGCAGCTTAGGAACTAACTTAAGCCACTTCTGTCCTAAAAAACACAAACCAACTTCAAACCTTTTTGTCCTTCGGGACCTTCAACTTAAAGGCTATTTTCAAAAAGGGCACGTTACTTTCCGTCTGAGTCGCAAACAGGCATCGACCCTAACTGCCGGACGCGAACTTAACGTCGCTCATAAAAAACACAAAAAGAACTTGGTCCGAACTACGTTGACTCTGAATTCCCCATTGCACAAAGGGGGTACGTAGGCCTAGGACGTCGACGTCCTACCGAGTCGGTCTTTGTCTTTCCTTCCCCGTCTTAGTACAGCCCTAGATGATAGTATAACTCACCCTTAGAATAGACAACAAGCGTGGATCCCATCGAGTACGATGGACGCGTGGGGTGCTAGCACCTTCCCCTCGCGTAACCGACTCCCGAACCCAGGTTATGGTTGCGATGACCATTCCTTTCCCTCTTCCTAAGGTTTATGCGGTGTTCCCTTTCCCTCTCTCGGGATAAATTTACACGGTTGGCGACTCTGTTTTTCCGCGCCACTCTCGCGTTTGTACCTGGATGAAAATCCCGGGAGCGACAGCTGGCGACTCTGCTGGGGACTCTGGTTGACCTATGTTGGTCCATCCCTAAGCGAGTCAATCCTAACGCTTGCTTGTCTTTGTTCTATTTGGGTGTTTTGTTTTGATTTGCTTTATGTGTTGTATTTTATTTTTACCGCATTTTCTGCATTTCATTTTTTATTACTGTCATTCTGCTGTGCTGTGCTGGCTGTCTTTGTTTTGCAGGTTGGGTGGGACCGAGAGCTAAGCCCAATACCAAGGCTTGAGAATACCCTAGGACTAGAGTGGAAAGTAATGGGACCTACGTGCCCGCTTGGTACGTTTGTGTGTTCACGAAATTCACAACCAAACGAGGTTATCTTGGGATGCATTCTAACGTGTGTGTCTTGCGCATGTTGGGGTGTTGATCTAGAGAGCTGTCGACTCTGGTGACCAATCATTGAGGACCTTAGTGGAAACATCCCTCTTTAGTGGTGACAGTGGCAGACCACATCCTGTGGCAAACCCATTCGCACCCGAGGGCCCGCTTTGGAACTCGCATAGGATGGCCCCTACATTTTGAAGAGAATCAGTGGAGGCACTCCTCGATTAACTTTAGTACTGTACCCCGAGGGATGAATGTACTATTGTTTCTCGACCTCAGTGCCAAAGCTGAGGACCTTCTGCTTCGGAGAATCAGTTGAGGCCTCCTCGATTGATGATGATGCCAAACCAGAAATGGTGAACGTATCATCATTTCTCGACCTGAGAGCCCGGGATACTGAACATCCTTGTACCCACATGTGAGAGGGGATGGGCGTTTGCAGGTTTGCAGGTAACCGAGACTTTCAACCTACCCGATTTTTTGGATTTCTCATCAATGTCTGATTATTTGGGTTCCTCAGTGGTTCAGAGTTCTGGTTTTCTGGTTTCTCGTTCAGCTAATAGCACAGCACATCCAGCAGTGTGCCTTGACCCCATGTTTGCATGAGCATATCATTTTTCTTGCATTCTGACATGTTTGACATTTTTCAGGGCTTGCATCTTACTCTTGATTCCGGTTATTGAAGTTTTCCCGTTATGGATGTCATGAGAAAGAAGATTGTTGCCTATTCGTTCCTAGAGCCGACTTTGACACTGATTCTCAAACTGATTAATACGGCTGGTTCCGGAGTTCGTACAGAGTTCAGTGAAAGGTATGGAAGACTTCTGAAATTTGTCTATAATATCTCCCAGTATGAGAAGGATGCCATTCACACACTCCTTCAGTTTTACGATCCGTCTCTGCGTTGCTTCACTTTCCCGGACTACATCTTGGCTCCAACGTTGGAGGAATTCTCATTTATTTTGGGAATTCCTATCAGTCATGATATAGTTTTCTTTTCTAAGGAACACCCCGGTATAAAAGAGATGGCTGTGGCTCTTCATATTAGTGAATCCGTTCTTAACAGTAATATTGAAGAAAAACAAGGAGTTAAGGGTTTCCTGCTGAAGTTCTTGTTTGATCAGGCCTGCATACATGTCAAAGAGAAGAACTGGACTACTTTCCAAGCTATTTTGGCTGTGTGTATCTATGGGATTGTTTTGTTTCCGAATATTCCTGATCTGGTGGATATGCATGCCGTCAGAATCTTTCTTTCGAAGAATCCTATACCTACCTTGTTAGGTGACGTGTATCATTCAGTTCACTATAAGAATGAGAAAAGGCGTGGGAAAACTGTGAGTTGCTGTGCACCGCTCTTAGCTACTTGGTTTTTGAGTCGTCTCCCTGAATCTGGCGCTTTCGTTGATACGAAAGATTCTCTGAAGTGGTCTAAGAGGGTTATGGGCTTGACTGCAGATAACATCGTTTGGGTTAATCGTGACTTGCTAGGAATGGAGATTATTTGCAAATGCGGAGAATTCCCTAATGTTCCCTTGATAGGGAGGAAAGGTGGAATTAACTATAATCCCTCCCTAGCTATCAGACAGTTTGGCTATCCTTTGAAGAATCCACCCGAAGAGCGAGATGTCCGTGAGTCCTTGTTCTTCAATGGTATTGAGGATCAAGGGTTGATAAGGAAAGTTGTGAATGCTTGGAAACAGGTGACTAAGAAGGGTAAGATTCCATTCGGGAAAAGTGACAATCGGGCTTTCCCTCCCTATAAAGAGTGGATTAAGAAGAGAGTAGAAGAGGAGCTCTTTCCCTTCCCGGTGGAACCACCTTTGTATCCTTTGGTGATCGAGCCTCCTACCACCGTTGAGTTGGAGAAGTATAACACATTATGGGTTGAAAAGGAAAGGTTGCGGGAAGAAAATAGCGAGCTAAAGAGAGAAATTTATCAGTGGAAGCATGAGCGGGGTGAAGCTATTCATACCGCCAAGTTGAAGACAGAGCTCCTTGCTAAAGCAGAAAGAGAGCTTGCTGACATGGTCGCATCCAGAGAAAGAATGAAACAAGCTTTGGATGGTATCAGTAGCGTCCTCAGGTCCAAGGAGGAGGAATTAGGCAAGGCCTTGTTAAAGATTCACAGGTTCAATGATCACCGAGAAACTGCCATGGCTGAGAATAAGAGAAAGGAAGACGACTACATAGCTAAGATTGATCAGTTGAAGTCGACGCTCAAGAAGAAAGACGCCGAGATCTTATCAGGGATATTCAAGAGACAAGTAGTCGAGGGTCGACTCAAGGAAGCCATAGCCTCCGTGGAAGAATTGAAAGTCCAAGCTGAAGTGAAGAAACCTAGACATGAGGGTCCTAGCATGGATGGTGTTTCTGGAGAAGACGCTTGGGAGTTACATTGCCGATACTTGGATGAGATCATACACAGGAGAGACCTTCTCATTCAAGGGCTAATTCAAAGGCCGAAGCATCTCGATACCAGAAAGTTGTTCAAGGAGATTCAAGACTGGTGCAGAAAGCATAATGGATGGGGGGATTGACACTTGTGAATTTTGATGACATGCCATAGTTTCCTTTTCTCTTTTATTGTATGTGGATCACCACCAGGCTTGTTGGTTGGGACCTATGGTTTTTTATATTCAGACTTGTTATCTCGGATTTGTGACTGTTGACATTTGGCTTTTCTCTGGTTTTCTTAATATATGAGCAGAAGTTCCATTATATATTGTTATTAAATCGGAGTCAAGGGGTGGATCGCCCTATGAATTTTCAAACACGTCCATTTGCATGTGCATATTCATAATCATTTTGCATAATCATTTTGCATGACAGGTGTTTATCTCCGGTATTCTTATATTATTCTAATCTCAGAATTGCAGATCAACACATTCACCGGTATTCTACCAGACAGAATCAGAGGAGACTTATGGATCAGCTACAGAATGAGATCATTGAGATGCGGACTCGCATGAATCAATTCATGGAACTAATGCAAGGGGTTGCTCAAGGCCAAGAGCAGTTGAGGACTCTCGTTCAGCCACTGATTGCAAGGAATGAGGAAAACAGTAATAATGATCAGAATGGCCCTACTGGCGGGGGCATTCCCGTTTCTGGTGTTGTGATTCCTCCGGGCAGAGGAGAAAGTGTTGTGATTCCTAAGGCTGGGGAAGGAGGTAATGGTGCTGGCGCAAATCATGGCCGTCAGTATGATGATGTTCAAGATGATGCATTTTCTCTGCCAGATGGGGATGCTGGTCCCCAGGCTGACAATGATCAGAGGATCAGGTTGATTGAGGAACAACTGAAGGGTGTTATGAATCAGGATTCTGTGGGAATGGATTTAGAGGATTTGGGATTGGTTCCAGGCGTTGTGATCCCGCACAAGTTTCAGACTCCCACTTTCTAGAAATATAATGGTATGTCTTGTCCAAGGACCCATGTCAGAGCATACGCGAATAAGATGGCCGCACATGCAAAGAATGAAAAGCTGATGATGCACTGCTTCCAGGATAGCCTATCTGGGGAATCCCTGGAGTGGTACATGCAACTGGAAAGGAGGGATGTGCGTAGTTGGAGAGATCTGGCAGGGGCATTTATCAGACACTACCAGTACAACACTGATATGGCCCCTAACAGAACACAGTTACAGAGTTTGTCGTAGAAAAATAATGAGAGTTTCAAGGAGTACGCCCAGAGGTGGCGTGAACTGGCGGCAAGGGTTCAGCCTCCCATGTTAGAGCGTGAAATGATAACTATGTTTATGGCCACCTTGTGTAATACCCCAAAATTTGCTCTCCCCTTTTGGCATCATAGCATGGCATTATCATTTATCATATCATATCCACCTCATTAGCATTGCATTGCATTTAACATAGAAAAATGAAGCATGGCATCCTTCTTACCATCAGGGCATGTGATCAGGTGGAAGGTGGACAATCAAGGGATCATTCAAAGCACAAAAAGGTCAATCAAGTTGGCTCTAGACAAGCCAAGAGGTCTCTCATGTCTCATACTATCTCAATTGATCTTCCAAAACCTCAAGGAAGTGAGATTCAATGGAAGATTGAAGCACTACATATTTCACTATGCAAGAGGTTCAAAAATTGAAGGAAAACCCTCAAGTGAGATAGCTCATTGATCCAAAATCATCCTCAAATGGCATATCTCATCATCCTTTAAGAGGATACACAACATACTCTGAGGAATTTGAAATTGAAGACTGCACATTTTTCTCCTAGGAGGTGGGCACCAAAACTAGGGTTTCCCATTAAATCAGGGAATCTTTGATTTTTTGGACAAAACTTGATGTCATGGTATTCCATATGTCCCTAAGTGTATGTATGTGGAAAATTGCATCTCAATTGGTTTTAGAAGTGGTTCAATTGGAAGAAAGATCAAGAATCAGAGAAATTGGGGCAAAGTCAAATAATCAGAGGAAAAAGTCAACTCTTGACTTTTTGAGCCCAAAATCATGAAATTCATGTTGCATATGTCCAATGTACAAAATTTGGTCAAGAAACTCCAAAGGAATCATGAAAAAATCAAGATGTGGAAAGTTGCCATTTTTGGATGAAGTAGGGTTACTAAAAATAGCAAGTTTTGGCCATTTTGCATCAGAATTTGAACCAAGGCCATTTAAATTTGGAGCACCAAATGAAAAAATCACTCTGCCTCAATGAAAGATCTTGTTTTAAGCTTCAAATCCATGTGTGGAACATCTCCATTGGATAAAAATTGAGTGAGATATGATTGATCAAAGTTTGAGCAAAGTAGGTTCAAAACTAGGTCATGACCAAGATTTTCAGGGCACGCGCGCAGTCATTTTAACAAACATGTGGTGGGCCTAATGTCCACTCATTTTTCTCATGGTTAAAGGCTTCAAATGAAAAATCTTTCAACATGAAAGTTGTTCATCTATGTGAGATCTTCAAGATTGATGTTCATGATTTTTTTATGTGATCAAAGGATAAGGAGTTGAGATAGCTCAAAGTTTGGTCAACACAACTGAAAGTCACTAGGCCAACTTGTCATGCCATGCCACAAACTGCTCGACCATACATCAGTTTGTTTTTCCATCTGGTTATGGTCATTTTTAGGCATGTTTGAGGCATCCTTTCACTTTCATTTTCAAACCAAACTTGTTGTATTGTGATCATTCTTTCCAACAACATCAAAAGTTCCTCAAACCATCCACTAACATGAGAGAAATCCACCCTCAAACCTGCATTGTTACATTGGTTACAAACTGTCACAAAATTAAAAAAACAGAAGGTTGTTGTTGTTATCATGTTTTAAGTCACACGCGTACATTCTCAACACACTCCCAACCTTTGCCTCATTTGAACAAACACCACCTTACACATACATAGCCTTACATCAAAGAGGAAATAAGAAAACTTATGGTACAAGCCAGGCTGCTGCACTGATAGTAACATCACCACCACTGGTTCACTCTCATCCTCACCATATCATCTCATAATCACTCCACACTCTAACCAAACTTCCCCAACTCGTGCCATTAACCACCTAACTCAGTTAGTTAACTCAAACTCAGTTAACTAACTCAGTTTAACTAGAGTTCTAACTGTTAACTGAACTGGTTGGGAGTTAACCTTGGATATATAAGCTGAAACTCTCACAATTTCAGGGGAGGATTCTCATTGTTTCGCTCTCACTTCAAATCATTCTCACTCTTTCTCTCAAAATTCTCTCTATTCTCTCTCTCTGATCTCATACGAATTCATCATTTCCATCACTCATCTTCATCAATCATCATCATTATTTGGTATTGCTGGATCAAGAAGAGACTGAATCAACCATAATCCTCCAAGTGCAGCAACATTATATTCTCAAATCTCCAACTATCTTCTTCAAGATCTAAAGATTCTGAGCATTTATTTTGCTCTGAGGAAGCTCAAGGTTAATTGCATCTCTCTGGTTTTCTGTTGATCCAAGAGTTCTCCAACTTCAGGTTCCATTCTTCTCAAACTTTCTTCACTGAATTTAGCTTGTTTTCATGGTATTTGTGGCTTACTAGAAGCAGTGTGAGTTCTGGCTAGTGATAGGCACTATAGGTGTTTAGAATATTTTCTAGGGCAAAAATGTTTGTGCTCGATTCTCTTTATACATGATTGATCTGTGAAATTAAATGGTAGATTAGTGATGTGCGTGAGTTCAGCTTTCTTTTGATATATGGCTTGTGAATTTCTGGAGAGTTTGAAGGTTGCAGACGGTGGTGAGTGACCGGAGAAGGTGACCGGAGGTCCCTCTCCGGCCGGTGACTTTAACTGTTAGGGTTTATCATGTTTTAATCCTATCCGTTCATGTTTTCTGATCGTGTGGCCTACAATGTACCAGCACATTAAATTTCACGTGCAAATCATGTGCATATTTTCTGATTTCACTTAAGCACTATGTGGTGCAGTGCATGGTAGTGAGTGTGTGTCCTCACGCACGTGCATTGATTCTGTGTACTTTGACTTTGACTTGACTTTGAATTGATCTAATGGTTGTGAGTGAGTCAAGATTGTTGACTGCAGGTGCATTTTTGTTATTGTGTTTGGCGCGCAATTGGACTTAGTCAGGCTGCTATTTGCACCCCCTTGTTTTGAGGCCCATTTAGATTGAACTGTTATATTGCTATGTTCATACCCCCTTGCATATTGCATTTTATTTTATTTTTTCATTTTTTTATACACGTTTGCTTTTCAATTTTTAAAAAATACCAAACCTCATCATTAAATTCCACAAAAATTCATGAGTATTCTTAAGACATTTAGGAAATTTTTCATGATTTTATTTTCTGATTTTATGACCATTTTGCCCCTGTTCCATTATTTCTTTTGAATTTCCATTTGTATGCATACTTAATGTGACATATGATTTTGTGCATTTTTGTTCTTGATCATAAAAAATGATTTTGATGCCTTTCTTTTTGCATTGTGGTCACAATATGTTGAGGTATGTTTGAGATTTATGAGATGATTTTTAAGTCTTTTTTGGATGACTTTTGATGTGTTGCTTTGAGCATGAATGCATGAAACTTCCATGAGACTTTGACCTAATTGTTGAGTGACTTTGGTTCTGATTCATTGCTTGTGGACTTGATATGTTAATGGCATGTGTTTAAGGTGTTTGATTGGTGAAAGTCATAATTTTTGAAGCATGTTTGCTATTTGTTTGAAGCATGAAGTTTAACTTGTTCATTTTGTGAATGCATGCCTCATGTTTGGTTTGCTTGATCATGAAGGCACTTGTGCCATGAGTTGTGGTTTTGTTTGAGGATGTATAGCATGTTAATTGACTTCTGATTGTGACATTTGGGTTTCATCTTTGCATGTTTGATGTTTATCTTGCACCTTAAGTCACTTGTTTCACAAGTATGAACCACATTCACATCACTTCACCTTTTCTTCTTTGCTTCTTGTTGGATTGAGATTTTGTTTGCATGATTTGGTATGCTCATTTAGGATAACATTAGGTTGTGTAAATATGAGTTACATTCTGACTTGGAAGCATGTATAGCATTTAATCTCATTTTACTTTGTTTGTCAACTTGTTTGAATTTGATTTGTTCATTATACCTTCTTACTTTACTTGTAAGTGATTGTGCTAACCATGTAGGGGCTTTGGTAAGTTTCAATTGAGTGTGGATAAGGAATCCACATTCAACTTCTATCCTTTCTCTTTTACAATTCCATTTTGTGTTTTGTTAAGCACTTATGTGCTTTCTTTTAATAACTCATCACTTTCCCTTTGTGATTTACAATTCATCTTCTACTTTAGAAGTGAATTGTTTAATTCATTCTTTCTTTAGATTTTAGGTTGAAACCTCACAAACCTTTAGGATCACTCCCTTTAATCTTCAATTAGGATTGAGTCTTAGTCCATATAGGTTTTACCTTTTCTCCTCTCTTGAGTCTCTTTTCTCATCTCAAAGAAAATTCAAAATATGTAACAAAGGTAGGCATTTATTGCATTTAGGCCTTTCATATAAAGAAAAGATTATAAGGGGTCTTCTCTTATAATCTTAGAATGTGTAGCATATAGCCCATCTTGGGTCAATGTGTTAAACATTTGATCTTGTATGAGGGACTTAAATGCAATACTTGTTGAAGGTGCAAATAATAAAAAACACTTCTTCATTTCTTAATTTACAAAAACACTTAATAAACACAAGTATGCTAGTGTGTTTGAACCTTGATAATTGGAACTAAGTGTGAGGGTCTTCTTCACCCTTAGTGTGCTTTCTTACCCATTCCATCTTGGAATGTGAGAAGGTACACATTCCAATGACTAAGATCCAGGTACACTGTCGTATGCAAACAAATCCAAGACACCTCCTTCTAAAGGACAAAAACAAACAATAACGTCTTTCCTTCGGGAATTCTTTTCTCATCTCATTCATTCTCAACGCACGAACGCGCTTCTACTCGTTCTCTTGCAAGATGGTAACGCACTCGGACCAGCGAGCCTGCAACACCTGAGCTAGAACGTGAGCCGTTCTCTAAAAAAACACAATCCATCCCCGGTGAGGGGAACTACGTCGCTCTGATTCTCATGTTCCCGATGAGATACGTAGGCAGTGGGGTAGGGCCCATGCGAGCACTTCTTTTATTTTCCCTACATTTGTTTCTCGTTCCTTTTCCAGTTCTCTTTTCGTTCCTTTTCCAGTATTCTTTTCTATCACCCTTTGATCGAGACAAGCAAGCGTGGATCCCATCGGGCACGATGGACGCGAGGGGGTGCTAATACCTTCCTCTCGCGTAACCGACTCCCGAACCCATTTCTCTTGGTCGTAAGACCCTGCTTTTTCCTTTCTCTCAGGTTTACGCGGTGTTTCCTTTCCCTCTCATGGGATAAATACACATTGCTGGCGACTCTGTTTCGGTGCCACTTTCGCGTTCGTACCTGGATGAAAATCCCGGGAGCGACAGCTGGCGACTCTGCTGGGGATCGAACCCAGAATCTCTGGTTTCCTTAGCGAGTCAATCCTAGCGCTTGTTTGTTTTTCTTTCGTTGGGTGTTTACTGTTGTGCTGTATTTACTGTTTTATTGTATGGTTATTTACTGCTTTACTGTACATTACTGTATTTACCGCATTTTAGCATTTTCATTTCACATGATATATTATGCTATACTGGACTGTGTTGTTTTCTGTTTGGCGGGATGGGTGTTCTGAGAGATAAGCCCACTACCAAGGCTTGAGTACATACATAGGTATTAGAGTGGATAGTCATGACGCTTGTGTGGTGGTGACCACGTATTGTTGTTCATGAGACCCACAACCAGACGAGGTTCTATCAGGAGCTTTCTGCTACTGCATGTTATGCAGGCCAGTGGTTATTCTCTTGAGGAACTGTCGACTCTGGTGACCATTCCCGAGGACTCAGTTGCGGCACTCCTCCCGAGTTGTGACAGTGGCAGACCACATTCCGTGGCAAACCCATTGCACATTCTCGATCCGAGGACCCAATGCTGGGAACTTGCTATAGGACATCCTTTTTTGAAAGAGAATCAGCGGAGGCACTCCTCGATTGGCGGTAGTACTGTACCCTGAGGGATGAATGTACTATTGCTTCTCGACCTCAGTGCCAGAAGCTGAGGACCTTTTTGTTTTGGAGAATCAGTTGAGGCCTCCTCGATTGATGATGATGCCAAACCAGAAATGGTGAACGTATCATCATTTCTCGACCTGAGAGCCCGGGATACTGAACATCCTAGTACCCACATGTGAGAAGGGCGGGTTGTTTACAGGTTTGCAGGTAACCATGACCTCCTACATACCCGGTTTTCTATCATCATTGCACAAAAAGGAAGTTTCATCCTATTGTATTCAGATGGTTCTTATCTATGGTTCTATATTAGTCTCAGAGCTACACTGACACCGTTCACAGTTCAGCACAGACACCTGATTACCTGATCACATTGCCCTTTGCATTGCATTATCATATCCTAACATACATGTTTATTCATTTCCAGGTGCATATATTACCCTTGATTCCAGTCATCAGGTCCCTGCAAAGATGAACACTAAAGAGAGGAAGAATATCATCAGCTACAAGTTCCTTACGCCTACTTTGGGCCCTATTGTTATGCTGAAGGGAATGGCGAGCCCTGCAGTACGAGAAGCTTTTGAAGAGAAATATGGGTGGATTTTATCTATGGTTCGTAATGTCAGTGATTATGAAGCCAGAGGTCTCCATACGTTAGTACAGTTCTATGATCCGCCTCTGAGGTGTTTTGTATTTCCAGACTATGTGTTGGTTCCTACCTTGGAGGAGTATTCCAACATGTTGGGGATTGCTATCAAGGAGGAGCCCCCTTTCTTTGGATCGGTGGGGGATCTTGACTTTGGAAAGTTGGCTGGTGCTCTTTATTTGAGCAAATCAGAGTTAAGTGACAATGTCTCCAACAAAGGAAAGTTTCGTGGTTACAAGCTGGAATATCTGATTAAGAAGGCCCAGGAAGCAGCTAAAGGCGAGAATTGGCTTGTTTTTAATGCTTTGTTAGCCCTTTGTATATACGGCATAGTGTTGTTTCCCAACGAGCCGGATTTCATTGATACGGACGCTATACGAATATTCATGATGAAGAACCCGGTGCCAACGCTACTGGGAGATCTTCACTACTCATTGTACAACCGAAATGAAAAGAAAAGAGGAGGGATAATTCGTTGTTGTGCACCCTTGTTCTATAAGTGGTTTGCGGGCCGTTTACCACAATCAGGGGCTTTTGTGGATTCCAAAGATTCTCTAGAGTGGAAACAGCGTTTAATGGGATTGGTGGCCAAGGACATCGTATGGGTAGATCATGGGCTGATTGGTAAGAATATTATCCACAGCTGTGGTAAGTTCCCTAACGTTCCACTGATAGGAAGACTGGGTGGGATTAACTATAATCCTTCTTTGGCCATTCGACAATTTGGGTATGCCCTGACAGGTCCGCCTATTAAGAGAGATGTGGAGGAGTCCCTCTATTTTCATACGTCAGAAGGATGGGAAGCAGCACAGAAAGCTTCTGAAAGCTGGGGTAGCATACTGAAAAAGGGGAAAGTTACTCTAGGAAAGCCTAACAACCGGGTTTATCCAGCATATGAAGAGTGGGTGAAGAAAAGAGTTGAAGATTTTCTCTTGCCTTTTGGTAAGGCACCCCTTTTGTATCCGGAGAATGAGAAAGCAAGAAGCCCTGCTACTGTGGAAGAAGTTGACAAGTTGCAAGCCTTGGTGAAAAAGCTCCAAGGAGAGAATTTCGAGTTGAGTAGCCGTCTTCAGAATGCTCTACATGCCAACAAAGAGCTGGAGCGGAAAGCCCAAGATGCTGAACAAATCCTAACTGCAAAAGAAAAAGACTTTGCTGGAAGAGCCCAACATTTCCGGAAGATTAGTAAAGGTGCTGATGATGCTACTCAAGCCCACAAGCAAACCAAACAGGCGTTAGCACAGACCAAAGAAAAGTTAACAAAATTTCAGCACGCTTGGGACGAAGTTAGGATAGAGAATGCCGAATTACAGGAACAGTTGCAGATTAAGGACGAAGAGCTTGAAAAGGCGCATGAGCAGAGGAGAAAGTATCGGGAAAGCCTCGGTAAGAGTCAGGAACAGCTAGAAGAAGCTAGAGGTGAGCTAAGGAATACCAAGAAAGAGCTTGAAGAAGTCATGATAGAAAGGGAGATACTCAAGACGCAAGCCGGCATAAAGAGACACAAAGGAGTGTGTGATGACGAGGCTCTGATGCTGCACATGGGTTCTTTAACTGAAGCTCTTGAGAAAAGGGATGTCTTGATCAAAGAAATGATTGAAAAGCCGAATCACCAGCGTACCCGTATACTTTTTGAGGAGATCAAATACTCAAGTGATAAGCTGAAGGGTGTGGAATTGTCAGACTGATGTTCTTTTCCTTATATTTTGTTGTTAATGGTTACCATCAGGCTTGTTGATGGATCCATTTTTCCTTGTATTGCATTTGCGGTTGAACCTTTCTTAAATGTACTTGAATACTTCGTTGAATGAGTATGAGCAGTTTTATTCAGAATTATTCCTTATCAGATAGCTGCACACAAGCACATGACCACGACACGTCTCTTTATATCACAATTTCTGGTCTTCAGATTTCTGTGGTGGGATTGGAATCCGGGTATAAAGCACCTCGGAAATGACAAACATGGCATTGCATGGCATTGCATATCATTTTGCATTTTTGTTACTTGCTTTTCAGGTACTCGTTGTGGGGTCTCTAACCTGTATTTGATTTCAGGCAGTATAGCGGAGAGTCATATTCACCGATATTCGACGCGAAGGAACCAAGTAAGAATCATGGATCAAGTACAAAGTGATTTGGCGGAAATGAGGGCGCGTATGGACCAGTTCATGACCCTCATGACTGGCATGGCGCAAAATCAGGAGAGACTGAGGCTTCTGGTAGAGCGTCCCGACAATGGGCCCGAAGGTGATCATCATGAAAATTCACAGGGACATGGCATTCCTCCTCCCGGTGGCAACCCTCCTCCTGGTGGTAATAATCGGGGTAATGGAAATGGTAGGCAGGCTGGTGTTACTCTTGAAGATACTCTGGAAGACCAATTTACTCTGCTGGATGCTGATGTGGGTAATCAAGGGGATCGAAGGTATGATGAGTTAGCAGAGAAGATCAGGGCCATAGAATGCAAGAACTCTATGGGTATTGATGTTACCAGCTTGGGGCTGGTCTCAGGAGTCAGAATTCCCCCTAAGTTCAAACCTCCCACTTTTGATAAGTATCACGGCAATGCGTGTCCCCAAACGCATCTTCAAGCTTACTTTGGGAAGATTTCAGCCCATACGGATGACGAGAAGCTATGGATGCACTATTTTCAGGACAGTCTGGCGGGGGCGTCTTTGACCTGGTACATGAAGTTGAGTAGAGCTGCTGTGAAGAATTGGAAAGATCTGGCAGAAGCGTTCCTGAAGCAATACCAATATAATATTGACATGGCGCCCAACCGCACCCAATTGCAGGGATTGTCACAAAATGCCAAGGAGAGTTTCAAAGAATATGCACAGAGGTGGAGGGAAATGGCTGCCCAGGTCCAACCTCCCTTGTCAGACAGAGAAATGGCAGATATGTTCATGGGCACCTTGCAAGGGGCCTATCTGGATAGATTAGCTGCTTGTCCGTCGACTGGATTTGCTGATATTGTGATTGCGGGAGAAAGAATAGAAAGTCTGTTAAAGCTTGGAAAGATCCAGGATGTGAGCGGGGCTGGCTCTTCGGGGACGAAGAAACCGTTCGCTAGTAACCAGAAAAGAAGAGAAGGTGATACGAATGCTGTGTTTAGAGGACGAGGCAGAGGGCGTTCTCGAGCTTATTATCAGGTAGATGCTGTGACAATCCCCACACCGTCTGTTCAGAAACAACAACCCCAACAACAAGTTCAACAGCAACAACCTTTTTTCCAGCAAAGGTTTAGACAGAGGGATCGTAAGATGGATCCTCTCCCTATGACTTATGCCGCGCTGTTGCCCCGGCTACTCGAGTTAAAGTTGGTAGAACTCCGTACTATGAAAGCTCCGGTTGCCGGAAACCTGCCACCTAACTTCGATGCTAATGCTCGTTGTGAGTTCCACTCAGGTGCTCAGGGGCACTCCATTGAAAAATGCTGGGCTTTCCATCATAAAGTACAAGATTTGATTGATGCTAAAGCCATCAATTTCTCTCCCGCTCCTAATATTACTCAGCATCCCATGCCTGATCATAGCGCAGCAAATGTGTACGCTATTGAAGATGGGAGGAGATTGAATCTGGTGACAGATATCCGTCAAGTGAAAACTTCTTTGTTGGTTGTAAAAGATCGTTTATTGAAGGGACAGGTGTTCCCGGGCTGTAATCAAGATTGCTTTGAGTGTATGAATCAGGAGAACGGCTGTGATAAGTTGAAGATGGGTTTACAGAATCTGATCGATGAAGGATGTCTACAGTTCGACAGAGTTGTGAAAGACACTGATGAGATATCAACCGTGACCATCTATTACACTCCCGCTGAGATTCAAATGCCGGTCAATGCAGTTCCCGTGGCGAGTGTTGCGCCAGAAGGGCCCAGTCCTGTCACTATCACGGTGCCAGGACCAATTCCGTTCACATCCACGAAAGCTATCCCATGGCACTATGGGGCAGATGTATATTACGAAGGTAAAAAGCAGGAAGTTGAGTCATCAGTCAGCCCAAATGTTGATAACGTAGGGGGTGTAGGGGGCTTTACAAGGAGTGGAAGGTTGTTCGCTCCCCCAACCTTGAGAAGTGATAAGGAGGTAGAAGCTGCAGCAAAGGATAAGGGTAAACAGGTGGTTGAAAGTGCACCTACACCTGAAGCAGAGACAAAGATTACTTTTGATAAGGAAATGGAAGAATTTATGAAGATAATCAAGAAAAGCGATTATAAGATTGTGGACCAACTGAATCAGACCCCTTCAAAGATTTCAATCCTGTCACTATTGTTGTGCTCTGATGCGCACCGACAGGCGTTGTTGAGAGTGTTGAAGAGTGCGTACGTGCCACAAGAAATTACTGTTAATCAGCTCGAGGGCGTAATCTCCAATGTTAATGTCAGCCATGGCTTGGGCTTTACAAGTAGAGATTTGACTGTTGAAGGAAGAAACCATAATAAGGCTTTGCATATCACGATGGAGTGTAAGGGCGCAGTGTTATCTCATGTACTGGTAGACACTGGTTCGTCACTCAATGTCTTGCCCAAGAAGGCATTGATGAAGCTGAAAGTTGATGGTTTGATCTTAAGGCCTAGTGAATTGGTGGTCAGAGCATTCGATGGGACCCGACGATCTGTGTTTGGTGAGGTGGAATTGCCCGTACAAATTGGACCACAGGTATTCAAATCCACGTTCCATGTAATGGACATACAACCTGCATATAGCTGCCTATTGGGACGCCCTTGGATTCACGGAGCCGGGGCTGTTACTTCTACTCTACATCAAAAGCTGAAGTATGAGTTTGAAGGGCAGGTTGTGACAGTGTGTGGGGAAGAAGACATCTTTGTGAGTCACTTGTCCACGTTCAAGTACATTGAAATGGATGGGGAAATTCATGAGATGCTGTGCCAATCATTCGAAGCAGTCAATATTGACGATGCACCTGAGTCTTCTTCTGTACCAGTTGGGGCTGGTACCTCCATTTCATCTTACAAACAAGCTGTCGAAGTCGTCAGGGCAGGCAACGCCCAAGGTTGGGGCAGGTTGATAGAGACCCCAATGAAGGAAGACAAATTTGGTATTGGTTATCATCCCTCTACAACTTCAGATGCGGGGAGCAGAGGACCCATTACTTTCAATAGTGGGGGAATTATCTACACGGACCAGTCTTGTGCAGCCACAGAGGATAGTGTTGACAGTGATTGTGATCTGGACAACTGGGTACGCCCTCATGTTCCGGGACAACAAGTGCAGAACTGGTTCGTTGAAGAAGTCATCCGGGTTACTCTTCAGACAGAGTAATTTTTCTTTGTTTTTTCTAACCATAATGCATGTCAAAATCTTGCGCTCTGCCCAAGGCGTATAGATTCATTTGTAGGGCCACCATGGTTGCATTTGCAATGTTTAATCGTTAATAAAGGACGTTTTGCAATCAAATTTTGTTCTCTGTCTTTCAGTTTTTATTTTTGCACAAAAAAATAAAATGGCAATGTTTCATTTTCTTTTGTTTTGCTTAAAAATAAATTCTAAAATAAGGCATGAACCCGTTCATGCAGACTTGATCCTCCGGATACTACTGATAACGATTTTGATATGGCCATGTATGACTTTGACAATCCGATTTATCAAGCCGAAGAAGGGGATGAGAAAGATTGTGAACTTTCTGAAGAACTAGCCAGATTGTTGAAACAAGAGGAAAGGGTCATCCAGCCTCATCAGGAGACTGTAGAAATCATCAATATTGGTACCAAGGACGCCAAGAAAGAGATCAGGATCGGTGCCAGCTTGCAAGCAGATGTGAAGCAAACTTTGACGGAAATGTTGCGCGAGTATGTTGACATCTTCGCCTGGTCGTATCAAGACATGCCGGGGTTGGATACAGATATTGTCGTGCACAGGCTGCCATTGAGAGAAGAATGTCCGCCAGTCAAGCAGAAACTTCGTCGGACTCACCCCGACATGGCCTTAAAGATTAAGGAGGAAGTCCAGAAGCAGTGGGATGCTGGTTTTCTTGCTGTGACAAAGTATCCTCCATGGGTAGCCAACATCGTGCCAGTACCGAAGAAAGATGGAAAAGTGAGAATGTGTGTGGATTATCGAGATCTTAATAAAGCTAGCCCGAAAGATGATTTTCCACTACCTCATATTGATGTGCTGGTCGATAATACAGCTCAGTTTTCAGTGTTCTCATTTATGGACGGTTTCTCCGGGTACAACCAGATCAAGATGGCACCTGAAGACATGGAGAAGACCACGTTCATTACTCCGTGGGGTACATATTGTTATAAAGTAATGCCTTTTGGGTTGAAAAACGCAGGGGCAACGTACCAGCGGGCGATGGTGACATTGTTTCATGACTTGATTCATAAGGAGATCGAATGTTATGTAGATGATATGATTGCCAAGTCGAGAACAGAAGAGGAACATCTGGTTAATCTGAAAAAGCTGTTTGAAAGGTTGAGAAAGTTCCGTCTGAGATTAAATCCAAACAAGTGCACGTTTGGGGTGCGTTCTGGAAAGTTGTTAGGTTTCATTGTGAGCGAAAGAGGAATCGAGGTTGATCCTGCCAAGGTGAAAGCAATACAAGAAATGCCTGAACCGAGAACAGAAAAAGAGGTTCGTGGTTTCTTGGGTAGATTGAACTACATTGCGAGGTTCATATCTCACCTAACAGCCACGTGCGAACCAATATTTAAATTGTTAAGGAAAGATCAAACGGTCAGGTGGAATGACGATTGCCAATTGGCATTCGATAAGATAAAAGAATACTTGCAGGAACCTCCGATTCTAATGCCTCCAGTTGAAGGGAGACCGCTGATAATGTATCTGACAGTGCTTGAAGGTTCCATGGGTTGTGTTCTCGGTCAACATGACGAGACAGGTAGGAAGGAGCATGCTATTTACTACCTGAGCAAAAAGTTCAATGATTGTGAGTCCCGATACTCAATGCTTGAAAAGACATGCTGTGCACTTGCATGGGCCGCTAAGCGATTGAGGCAATATATGGTTAGGCACACAACCTTGTTGATTTCAAAAATGGATCCTATCAAGTACATTTTCGAGAAACCGGCATTGACAGGCAGAGTTGCACGGTGGCAAATGGTCTTGACAGAGTATGACATTCAGTACACTTCACAAAAGGCCATCAAAGGAAGTATCTTGTCCGACTATCTTGCGCAACAGCCGATTGATGATTACCAACCCATGAAGTTTGACTTCCCTGATGAAGACATCATGTTTCTCAAAGCTAAAGACTGCGAGGAACCACTTCCGGAGGAGGGGCCAGACCCTGAATCCAAATGGAGTCTGATGTTTGATGGGGCTGTCAATATGAATGGGTGCGGAGTTGGAGCAGTTCTTATCACGCCGGAAGGTGTTCATATGCCTTTCACTGCCCGAATAACTTTCGGATGCACCAACAATGAAGCAGAGTACGAAGCTTGTATAATGGGGATCGAGGAGGCGATTAATCTACGGATTAAAACCCTTGATATATTCGGTGATTCAGCTTTGGTAATCAATCAAGTGAAAGGGAGTTGGTACACGCACCAAGCAAATCTAGTGCCGTATAGAGATTATACGAGGAGATTGCTGACATTTTTCACAACAGTGAAACTGTACCACATTCCTCGAGATGAGAATAGGTTCGCTGATGCCTTGGCCACTTTGTCTTCCATGATCAAAGTGCAAGGATGGAACCATGTACCTAAGATTGAGGTATCCCGCCTTGACAGACCAGCATTTGTGTTTGCGGTCGATGCAGCGTCTGATGACAAGCCATGGTTCTATGACATTAAGTGTTTCTTAAAGAGTCAAGAGTACCCGTCAGGGGCATCGTCCAAAGACAGGAAGACGTTGAGAAGGTTAGCTGGTAGTTTCTTCTTGAACAAAGATGGCGTGCGGTATAAAAGAAATTTTGACACGGTCCTGCTTAGATGTGTGGATAGACATGAAGCAGACTTGTTGATGATTGAAGTGCACGAAGGCTCTTTCGGTACTCATGCCGGAGGGCAGGCAATGGCTAAAAAGTTGTTAAGGTCGGGATATTATTGGTTGACTATGGAGTCAGATTGTTGCAAATATGCCCGCAAATGCCATAAATGCCAGATCTATGCAGACAAGGTGCATGTGCCTCCAAATCCGTTGAGCATCATGTCGTCGCCTTGGCCGTTTGCCATGTGGGGCATTGATATGATCGGAAAGATTGAGCCTACAGCTTCCAATGGTCATCGTTTCATCTTGGTGGCAATTGATTACTTCACCAAATGGGTTGAAGCCGCATCCTATGCCAATGTTACAAAACAAGTGGTCGCTCGTTTCTTAAAACGGGATATCATTTGCCGATATGGAGTTCCCGAAAGAATCATTACTGATAATGGTTCTAATTTGAACAATAAGATGATGGCTGAGTTATGCCGGGACTTCAAAATCGAACACCACAATTCTTCTCCGTACCGCCCAAAGATGAATGGCGCGGTCGAAGCGGCCAACAAAAATATCAAGAAGATTGTGCAGAAGATGGTTGTCACGTACAAAGATTGGCATGAGATGTTACCATTTGCTTTGCATGGGTATCGAACGTCGGTACGCACGTCCACTGGGGCAACCCCATTCTCACTTGTATATGGTATGGAGGCAGTGCTACCGGTTGAAGTAGAGATTCCGTCCCTCAGAGTCATGATGGATGTTAAGCTAGATGAAGCTGAATGGGTACGAGCCAGATTTGATCAGTTGAGCCTTATTGAGGAAAAGCGATTGGCGGCTGTATGTCATGGGCAACTATACCAGCGCAGAATGAAGCAGGCATTTGACCAAAAGGTGCGTCCTCGGGTTTATAAAGTCGGAGATGTGGTACTCAAAAGGATCCTTCCTCCCAATACAGATCACAGGGGCAAATGGACTCCTAATTATGAAGGTCCATTCGTGGTTAAAAAGGTCTTTTCGGGCGGAGCTTTATTGCTTACAACCATGGATGGCGAAGACTTTTCATCCCCTGTCAACTCGGACGTAGTCAAAAAATACTTCGCATGAATAGACCCGCTGGATAATAAAAATAAAAAAATCCAGGCAAAAAAAGGGCATCCCGGCGAACCAAAAACAGAATAAGGTTCGGGCAAAAATTAGGGATATAATTGAAAAATCGTACACCCGTTAAGTTGAAAACCCGAAAGGGCAACTTAGGCAAAAAAGGGTATCCTGGTGGATCGAAAACCTGAAAGGGCGGTCCACACAAAAGAGGGATTTAAGCGAATGACTACGGTTTGAGTTATCTGTACCCTGTCACCGTTTGAACAACTGACGTTCTGAAGGATAGGAATCGGTCTGATCATTCCTCAGAAGGCAAGGTCGGGGAGTTTTGAAGACATACTGGTCATAACAGAATGGAAACTCAGTGGAATTCCGTTTTCACATTGCCATTAGGATAGTTTCTTTTCTCAATTTTCAGCGATCACCTCTTTCCAGGGATTGCTTCCAGATGTAATTGCCTATTCTGGGCTTTCAGTCAATAAATTGAATTTCAATAAAAAGCCTCCTATTTTTGTTTTATTGCTTTGTTTGCAAAAACGTCCTAATTTTTGATAAAACATTGCATTTGAAAACATGGCAGCCTTGCAATAACATGCGCAGAAAAAACATTTAAAATTACTTCGAATGTTGAATACTCCCGGATGGTGGATTCTAGCCACGCAATATGCGGGGCATGTGGGCATATTCTTTTGTTGCAGGTAGCAGGTGCAGATGATTTTAAGCACAAGACTAGTAATAAATCACCCCACGCAAAAGACTGAGGTTGGCGTTCATCGCTCGGTCGACGATTGTTCATAACGGGTCGATATCAGTGAATTAAGTTCAACTGGGTACCGTTGTATCTTATTAAGTCGATTCTCTTATTCAGTCCTTCCAACAGCTACAAGCTTTTCTATGTCGATAACAGTCACAGGTTCCCCAAAAGAGTGGTCTCGTCGACACCGAAACGGATGGTCATTATCCCCGTTGAAATCACTAGGAGTTTGAAAAGGCTAAATCTTCTGTAAAATTCTATTATGACATCCTCTTCGGGGACAAATTGTTGGTTTTCTTAAGCATGGGGCATGTTGTTTCCCCAGCATGAAGTGTTGATCATCCCCAGTAGAGTTTGAGGACAGTTGGTCTTCTGTAAAATCCTCTCAAAAGGCATTCCCCAACACGAGACGCTTTAAAGCAGTTTTCTCCAGCAGAGTTTGTTATAAACCCGTCATCCCTAACGGAATTGTCTAAAGGGAAGCTCGCTTAACATGGGGCATTGTAGTACTTATCCTAAGCTCGACAGTCACATTCTTCAGCAGACTACTGTGGATTTGCTTTGGGTTTCCCCAACAGATCTCTAAGGACTCTTTCTAGCAAGTTGCAGTGGAATGTTCTAACCAGGATTTGCATATCCCTGGCAGAGTAGCCCTGATACCCAGCAAGATCGTATCTCTGGTCATGGTATCCCCACAGAGGTCAGCATCGAATCGTGTCAGCAACTTCCAGCTGAGTTGTTGTTCTCTCCGCAGAGGTTTATCAGATCGACAGAATCTATTCCTCAACAAGGATGGTACAGCCTTTCCCTAGCCGGGTCAGAAGGTTGATAATCCCTATAAAGGATCTTGGGTTGAATAAATCCCCAAGCAGAGTTTTAATGGCTCATTTCCCCAGCAGGACGTCATTTAAAAATTCTCATCCCCAGCGGAGTTGCTGTGACCAGAATCCAGCCCCAAACAGATGGAATGATTCCTGCCAGAGTCGTCATTCCCTCATATCTTAAAGTCCAATTTATTTTTGGCAAGCTTGACAATTCGAAGCAGGCGGATTGTTCATCCATTCGCCAGCAGAGATATTATCCTTTTAGGAGTCTCCGAGATTAAATCATTGATTGTGGTTCCTCAGCAGAGTCGGCAGAGATGTCTGGCGCGGAGGCAGAGAGTAATTCGATTTTAAAATGGCAAAAGTCCAACAGTGGGTTGGCAAAAGTCCATCTTCGGGTGGCAAAGCAGCTAAAAGTCCAACAGTGGGTTGGCAAAAGTCCATCTTCGGGTGGCAAAGCAGCTAAAAGTCCAACAGTGGATTGGCAAAAGTCCGTCTTCGGGTGGCAAAAGTCCAACAGTGGATTGGCAAAAGTCCGTCTTCGGGTGGCAAAAGTCCAACAGTGGATTGGCAAAAGTCCGTCTTCGGGTGGCAAAAGTCCAACAGTGGATTGGCAAAAGTCCGTCTTCGGGTGGCACGAAGCTGCAAAGTCCACCAGTAGCGTGGCAGGCCAGTAGTCGTCTGGAGTTGCATAAAAGACATTATTAAAGTCCACCAGTAGTGTGGCAAGCCAGTAGTCGTCTGGCGTCGTTCAAAAAGACAGTATTAAAGTCCACCAGTAGCGTGGCAAGCCAGTAGTCGTCTGGCGTCGTTCAAAAGACAGATCTCTCCGACGTTTCATCGAAGATTCAATCCAGCAGTCTCGTTGGGTTTATATCCCTTTTCTTCTTCATCATCCAGAGCAAATTTTTGGTTATATTTGGTATTCAATCACTATATACCTTGAAAGTCCGAAAGCAATTGCTTTCAGGCATTCAGGTCTACAGCGCTTGAATAGGGGCAGCTGTAATACCCCAAAATTTGCTCTCCCCTTTTGGCATCATAGCATGGCATTATCATTTATCATATCATATCCACCTCATTAGCATTGCATTGCATTTAACATAGAAAAATGAAGCATGGCATCCTTCTTACCATCAGGGCATGTGATCAGGTGGAAGGTGGACAATCAAGGGATCATTCAAAGCACAAAAAGGTCAATCAAGTTGGCTCTAGACAAGCCAAGAGGTCTCTCATGTCTCATACTATCTCAATTGATCTTCCAAAACCTCAAGGAAGTGAGATTCAATGGAAGATTGAAGCACTACATATTTCACTATGCAAGAGGTTCAAAAATTGAAGGAAAACCCTCAAGTGAGATAGCTCATTGATCCAAAATCATCCTCAAATGGCATATCTCATCATCCTTTAAGAGGATACACAACATACTCTGAGGAATTTGAAATTGAAGACTGCACATTTTTCTCCTAGGAGGTGGGCACCAAAACTAGGGTTTCCCATTAAATCAGGGAATCTTTGATTTTTTGGACAAAACTTGATGTCATGGTATTCCATATGTCCCTAAGTGTATGTATGTGGAAAATTGCATCTCAATTGGTTTTAGAAGTGGTTCAATTGGAAGAAAGATCAAGAATCAGAGAAATTGGGGCAAAGTCAAATAATCAGAGGAAAAAGTCAACTCTTGACTTTTTGAGCCCAAAATCATGAAATTCATGTTGCATATGTCCAATGTACAAAATTTGGTCAAGAAACTCCAAAGGAATCATGAAAAAATCAAGATGTGGAAAGTTGCCATTTTTGGATGAAGTAGGGTTACTAAAAATAGCAAGTTTTGGCCATTTTGCATCAGAATTTGAACCAAGGCCATTTAAATTTGGAGCACCAAATGAAAAAATCACTCTGCCTCAATGAAAGATCTTGTTTTAAGCTTCAAATCCATGTGTGGAACATCTCCATTGGATAAAAATTGAGTGAGATATGATTGATCAAAGTTTGAGCAAAGTAGGTTCAAAACTAGGTCATGACCAAGATTTTCAGGGCACGCGCGCAGTCATTTTAACAAACATGTGGTGGGCCTAATGTCCACTCATTTTTCTCATGGTTAAAGGCTTCAAATGAAAAATCTTTCAACATGAAAGTTGTTCATCTATGTGAGATCTTCAAGATTGATGTTCATGATTTTTTTATGTGATCAAAGGATAAGGAGTTGAGATAGCTCAAAGTTTGGTCAACACAACTGAAAGTCACTAGGCCAACTTGTCATGCCATGCCACAAACTGCTCGACCATACATCAGTTTGTTTTTCCATCTGGTTATGGTCATTTTTAGGCATGTTTGAGGCATCCTTTCACTTTCATTTTCAAACCAAACTTGTTGTATTGTGATCATTCTTTCCAACAACATCAAAAGTTCCTCAAACCATCCACTAACATGAGAGAAATCCACCCTCAAACCTACATTGTTACATTGGTTACAAACTGTCACAAAATTAAAAAAACAGAAGGTTGTTGTTGTTATCATGTTTTAAGTCACACGCGTACATTCTCAACACACTCCCAACCTTTGCCTCATTTGAACAAACACCACCTTACACATACATAGCCTTACATCAAAGAGGAAATAAGAAAACTTATGGTACAAGCCAGGCTGCTGCACTGATAGTAACATCACCACCACTGGTTCACTCTCATCCTCACCATATCATCTCATAATCACTCCACACTCTAACCAAACTTCCCCAACTCGTGCCATTAACCACCTAACTCAGTTAGTTAACTCAAACTCAGTTAACTAACTCAGTTTAACTAGAGTTCTAACTGTTAACTGAACTGGTTGGGAGTTAACCTTGGATATATAAGCTGAAACTCTCACAATTTCAGGGGAGGATTCTCATTGTTTCGCTCTCACTTCAAATCATTCTCACTCTTTCTCTCAAAATTCTCTCTATTCTCTCTCTCTGATCTCATACGAATTCATCATTTCCATCACTCATCTTCATCAATCATCATCATTATTTGGTATTGCTGGATCAAGAAGAGACTGAATCAACCATAATCCTCCAAGTGCAGCAACATTATATTCTCAAATCTCCAACTATCTTCTTCAAGATCTAAAGATTCTGAGCATTTATTTTGCTCTGAGGAAGCTCAAGGTTAATTGCATCTCTCTGGTTTTCTGTTGATCCAAGAGTTCTCCAACTTCAGGTTCCATTCTTCTCAAACTTTCTTCACTGAATTTAGCTTGTTTTCATGGTATTTGTGGCTTACTAGAAGCAGTGTGAGTTCTGGCTAGTGATAGGCACTATAGGTGTTTAGAATATTTTCTAGGGCAAAAATGTTTGTGCTCGATTCTCTTTATACATGATTGATCTGTGAAATTAAATGGTAGATTAGTGATGTGCGTGAGTTCAGCTTTCTTTTGATATATGGCTTGTGAATTTCTGGAGAGTTTGAAGGTTGCAGACGGTGGTGAGTGACCGGAGAAGGTGACCGGAGGTCCCTCTCCGGCCGGTGACTTTAACTGTTAGGGTTTATCATGTTTTAATCCTATCCGTTCATGTTTTCTGATCGTGTGGCCTACAATGTACCAGCACATTAAATTTCACGTGCAAATCATGTGCATATTTTCTGATTTCACTTAAGCACTATGTGGTGCAGTGCATGGTAGTGAGTGTGTGTCCTCACGCACGTGCATTGATTCTGTGTACTTTGACTTTGACTTGACTTTGAATTGATCTAATGGTTGTGAGTGAGTCAAGATTGTTGACTGCAGGTGCATTTTTGTTATTGTGTTTGGCGCGCAATTGGACTTAGTCAGGCTGCTATTTGCACCCCCTTGTTTTGAGGCCCATTTAGATTGAACTGTTATATTGCTATGTTCATACCCCCTTGCATATTGCATTTTATTTTATTTTTTCATTTTTTTATACACGTTTGCTTTTCAATTTTTAAAAAATACCAAACCTCATCATTAAATTCCACAAAAATTCATGAGTATTCTTAAGACATTTAGGAAATTTTTCATGATTTTATTTTCTGATTTTATGACCATTTTGCCCCTGTTCCATTATTTCTTTTGAATTTCCATTTGTATGCATACTTAATGTGACATATGATTTTGTGCATTTTTGTTCTTGATCATAAAAAATGATTTTGATGCCTTTCTTTTTGCATTGTGGTCACAATATGTTGAGGTATGTTTGAGATTTATGAGATGATTTTTAAGTCTTTTTTGGATGACTTTTGATGTGTTGCTTTGAGCATGAATGCATGAAACTTCCATGAGACTTTGACCTAATTGTTGAGTGACTTTGGTTCTGATTCATTGCTTGTGGACTTGATATGTTAATGGCATGTGTTTAAGGTGTTTGATTGGTGAAAGTCATAATTTTTGAAGCATGTTTGCTATTTGTTTGAAGCATGAAGTTTAACTTGTTCATTTTGTGAATGCATGCCTCATGTTTGGTTTGCTTGATCATGAAGGCACTTGTGCCATGAGTTGTGGTTTTGTTTGAGGATGTATAGCATGTTAATTGACTTCTGATTGTGACATTTGGGTTTCATCTTTGCATGTTTGATGTTTATCTTGCACCTTAAGTCACTTGTTTCACAAGTATGAACCACATTCACATCACTTCACCTTTTCTTCTTTGCTTCTTGTTGGATTGAGATTTTGTTTGCATGATTTGGTATGCTCATTTAGGATAACATTAGGTTGTGTAAATATGAGTTACATTCTGACTTGGAAGCATGTATAGCATTTAATCTCATTTTACTTTGTTTGTCAACTTGTTTGAATTTGATTTGTTCATTATACCTTCTTACTTTACTTGTAAGTGATTGTGCTAACCATGTAGGGGCTTTGGTAAGTTTCAATTGAGTGTGGATAAGGAATCCACATTCAACTTCTATCCTTTCTCTTTTACAATTCCATTTTTTGTTTTGTTAAGCACTTATGTGCTTTCTTTTAATAACTCATCACTTTCCCTTTGTGATTTACAATTCATCTTCTACTTTAGAAGTGAATTGTTTAATTCATTCTTTCTTTAGATTTTAGGTTGAAACCTCACAAACCTTTAGGATCACTCCCTTTAATCTTCAATTAGGATTGAGTCTTAGTCCATATAGGTTTTACCTTTTCTCCTCTCTTGAGTCTCTTTTCTCATCTCAAAGAAAATTCAAAATATGTAACAAAGGTAGGCATTTATTGCATTTAGGCCTTTCATATAAAGAAAAGATTATAAGGGGTCTTCTCTTATAATCTTAGAATGTGTAGCATATAGCCCATCTTGGGTCAATGTGTTAAACATTTGATCTTGTATGAGGGACTTAAATGCAATACTTGTTGAAGGTGCAAATAATAAAAAACACTTCTTCATTTCTTAATTTACAAAAACACTTAATAAACACAAGTATGCTAGTGTGTTTGAACCTTGATAATTGGAACTAAGTGTGAGGGTCTTCTTCACCCTTAGTGTGCTTTCTTACCCATTCCATCTTGGAATGTGAGAAGGTACACATTCCAATGACTAAGATCCAGGTACACTGTCGTATGCAAACAAATCCAAGACACCTCCTTCTAAAGGACAAAAACAAACAATAACGTCTTTCCTTCGGGAATTCTTTTCTCATCTCATTCATTCTCAACGCACGAACGCGCTTCTACTCGTTCTCTTGCAAGATGGTAACGCACTCGGACCAGCGAGCCTGCAACACCTGAGCTAGAACGTGAGCCGTTCTCTAAAAAAACACAATCCATCCCCGGTGAGGGGAACTACGTCGCTCTGATTCTCATGTTCCCGATGAGATACGTAGGCAGTGGGGTAGGGCCCATGCGAGCACTTCTTTTATTTTCCCTACATTTGTTTCTCGTTCCTTTTCCAGTTCTCTTTTCGTTCCTTTTCCAGTATTCTTTTCTATCACCCTTTGATCGAGACAAGCAAGCGTGGATCCCATCGGGCACGATGGACGCGAGGGGGTGCTAATACCTTCCTCTCGCGTAACCGACTCCCGAACCCATTTCTCTTGGTCGTAAGACCCTGCTTTTTCCTTTCTCTCAGGTTTACGCGGTGTTTCCTTTCCCTCTCATGGGATAAATACACATTGCTGGCGACTCTGTTTCGGTGCCACTTTCGCGTTCGTACCTGGATGAAAATCCCGGGAGCGACACCTTGCAGGGTCATTACTTTGAAAAATTGGTACCATGTATGTCTGGAAAGTTCGCTGATTTGATCTTGGTAGGAGAGATGGTAGAAAGTGGAATTAAGGCAGGAAAGATATCAGGCAGTGATGGGTCCTCATCTGGGGGAAGTAAGAAGCCTTATGCCAATGGTTATAAGAAGAAGGAGGGAGATACAAATTCTGTGTTATCTTATCGTGGTAGAGAAGGTCCTCGTCAGAATTACAATCAGCAGGTGGCTTCTGTAACCATCCCTGCAGCACCTCAGCAGCCAGCGGCGTCCCAACAACAAAATCAGGGACCACGCAGATCACAACCTAGGCGGGATAGATATCTTGAAACTCCGCCTATGCCCTACGCTCAATTATTTCAGCACTTGTTAACGCTACAGTTGATTCAGAAGAGAACATTGGCTCCACCTACTGGTAATCCACCTCCCGGCTATGATGCCAACGCCCACTGTGAGTTTCATTCTGGGGCACCCGGACACTATATTGAGAACTGTAGAGCTTTTAAGCATCAGGTTCAAGATTTGGTGGATTCTAAGGCCATCAACTTCTCCAATGACGTTCCAAATGTGAATCAAAACCCGATGCCAAATCACGGTGGGCCGAAGATCAATGCTATTATTGAAGACTGTGAAGACTTGAATCTAATTTCAGATGTGAATGAAGTCCAAACTCCCCTGGGTGTGGTGAAGGAAAGACTGTTGAAGGGAGGGGTGTTCCCAGGCTGTGATGAAGGTTGTGTAGGATGTGTGTCGCAATCTGGAGGTTGTGATTTATTGAAAGCAGGTATTCAAAAGATGATCAGCGAAGGGATATTACAATTTGACAGAGGTTGTAGGCAGAGCAAAATTACTGACAGAGAGATTGATGTTGCCACAATAACAATTCCGTTCAAAACAATAACTATATCAGCGCCGGCGAGACCAGCGCCGGTCACTATCACTGTTCCTGGACCAGTCCCGTATGAGACTACCAAGGCCATCCCATGGAACTATGGGTCCGAGGTGTTTATTAATGGTAAGAAGCATGAATTGGGAGACACATCAGTCGTGAATACAGGGGTTGGAAATCTTGTTGAAGCTGGAGCTATCACTAGGAGTGGTAGAGTCTTTATTCCGTCCGAAAATCAGGCTGGTAGTTCAACTCAAAACAGAGGCAAACAAGTGTTGGATGAGTCTATACAGAGGCGGGAAGCTAATAATTCTATGACAAAACCAGGTGGGGATACTTTCTCAGAAGATGTAGAAGAGTTTATGAGGTTAATCAGAAAAAGTGATTACAAGATTGTTGATCAACTTCACCAAACTCCATCGAAGATTTCCATTCTATCCTTACTGTTGTGCTCTGAGGCACACCGAAATGCACTACTGAAGGTTCTGAATATGGCTTATGTACCACAGGAAATATCTGTCAATCAGTTAGAAGGGGTTGTGGCTCATGTGAATGCTGGTAATGGTTTGGGTTTCACCGATTTAGATCTGACTCCAGCCGGGAGGAATCACAACAATGCTCTGCATATTTCAGTGGAATGCCGTGGTTCTTTAATGTCGCATGTGTTGGTTGATACTGGGTCATCTTTGAATGTGTTACCAAAGAAGGCTTTGATGAAGTTGGATACTCGTGGGTTGATTTGTACACCAAGTGACTTAGTGGTACGTGCTTTTGATGGCTCCAAGAGGTCAGTTTTTTGGGAGTTAGTTCTGCCAATCAAGGTGGGTCTTGAGGTTTTCAATACCACCTTTTATATAATGGATATTCAGCCTGCCTATAGTTGTTTGTTGGGTCGTCCTTGGATCCATGGCGTTGGGGCGGTAACTTCTACGCTGCACCAGAAATTAAAGTATATGGTGGATGGCCACGTTGTGACTGTTTGTGGTGATGAAGATATTATGGTGAGTCACCTATCAACCTTCAAGTATGTAGAGGTGGATGGTGAGGTACAGGAAACTTTGTGCCAAGACTTTGAAGCTGTGAAGATTCCCGAGGAACCCCCAAAGGCAGTCAGTCAGCCTGAGGTGGTTGCCCAACCTGAAGTCGTCATACAACCAGAAGTTCCAATGTCCTCTTTCAAAGAGGCGCGTGCTATAGTTGAAGCTGGTAGTTCTCAGAAGTGGGGCAGTTTCATTGATGTTCAAAAGAAGCAGGATACCTATGGACTAGGGTACAAGCCACCTAGGCGTAATGAAGAGCCTCCCAAGTTCTATGGTCCAGTCCGTTTCACCAGTGCCGGCGTGTTCTTCGACAGAGTCAATGCTATAGAGGATGAAGGAGATAGTGATTGTGACATGGATGGATGGATTCGTCCCTGCACCCCTGGTCAGAGTGTAGGCAACTGGTCCTCCGAGAAAGTTATCCAAGTGACGCGCCCGGAGTAATTTACTTTTGTTTTCTGTTATGTTGAGTCCTACGTTCTGCCCAAGACGTAGTGATATTTATTTGTAGGGCTTGGATGTTTTATTTGCTATTTTTATCATCAATAAAGGACGTTTTTCATTCAAATATTTTGATCCCTGTCTTTCTATTTTTTACTTTTTGCATTAACCCACATCAAAAGGGCAATGTGTTTTTTGTTTGTTGCATTCATAATAAACATAAAACATCCATCATGCAGGTTCCTTGATTCAGATTCCACTCATGACTTAGCTATGGCTCGATATGACTTTGACAATCCTATCTATCAAGCCGAAGAAGAGACTGACGAAGACTGTGACCTACCAGAAGAATTAGCCAGGTTACTGAAACAGGAGGAGAGGGTTATTCTACCTCATCAGGAGGAAGTTGAGACTGTTAATCTGGGAACCGAGGACGTCAAACGAGAAGTAAAGGTTGGGGCTGCTTTGAAAGACACTGTTAAGAGGAGATTGGTTGAGTTACTTCGAGAGTATGTGGATATCTTCGCCTGGTCTTACCAAGACATGCCTGGGCTTGACACTGACATTGTTTCACACCGGTTGCCACTTAAAGAGGGTTGTACTCCAGTCAAGCAGAAATTGAGAAGGACTAAACCAGAGATGTCTGTCAAAATCAAGGAAGAGGTTCAGAAACAGTTGGACGCCGGATTTCTTGCCGTGACAAATTATCCTCCGTGGGTTGCCAATATTGTACCTGTACCTAAGAAGGATGGGAAGGTCAGGATGTGTGTGGATTACCGAGATTTGAATAGGGCGAGCCCGAAGGATGATTTCCCGCTCCCCCACATTGATGTGTTAGTGGACAATACTGCTCAATATTCTGTGTTTTCCTTTATGGATGGCTTCTCTGGGTATAACCAAATCAAAATGGCCCCAGAGGACATGGAGAAGACTACTTTCATAACACCGCGGGGAACATTTTGCTACAAGGTAATGCCCTTTGGATTAAAGAATGCTGGGGCAACCTATCAGCGGGCAATGGTGACTCTCTTTCATGATATGATTCACAAGGAGATTGAAGTCTACGTTGATGATATGATTGCGAAGTCACAGACAGAGGAAGAACACTTGGTGAACCTTCAGAAATTGTTTGAAAGGTTGAGGAAGTTTAGATTGAGATTGAATCCGAACAAGTGTACTTTCGGCGTGAGGTCTGGTAAATTGCTGGGTTTCATTGTCAGTGAAAGAGGTATAGAGGTTGATCCTGCAAAGATAAGAGCCATACAGGAGATGCCCGAGCCAAGGACAGAGAAAGAGGTTCGTGGTTTCTTGGGGAGGTTGAATTACATTGCCCGGTTTATCTCTCATCTGACAGCTACATGTGAACCTATTTTCAAGTTGTTGAGAAAAGATCAAGAGGTCAGGTGGAATGAAAATTGTCGAGAGGCATTTGAAAGGATAAAGACGTATCTGCAGGAACCCCCGGTCCTTATGCCGCCAGTGTCTGGGAGACCATTGATTATGTACCTTACGGTTCTTGAGAATTCGATGGGTTGTGTGCTCGGTCAACACGACGAGACAGGTAGGAAAGAGCATGCCATTTACTACCTGAGTAAGAAGTTCACTGATTGTGAATCAAGATATTCTATGCTGGAAAAGACATGTTGTGCACTCGCTTGGGCAGCCAAGCGCCTAAGGCAGTATATGTTAAATCACACAACCTTGTTGATTTCGAAGATGTATCCGATTAAGTATGTGTTTGAGAAGCAAGCACTTTCTGGAAGGATAGCCCGTTGGCAGATGGTTTTGACAGAGTACGATATTCAGTATGTTTCTCAGAAGGCCATTAAGGGGAGTGTTCTGTCAGAATATCTTGCTGAACAGCCGGTCGAGGATTATCAGCCTATGAAGTTTGAGTTTCCGGACAAGCATGTTATGTTTCTGAAAATGAAGGACTGTGAAGAGCCTTTACCTGACGAAGGACCAGAGATTGGGTCTCAATGGAAGATGATATTTGATGGGGCTGTCAACTCATATGGTAATGGAATTGGGGAAATCATTACAACTCCGAAGGGTTCTCATATACCTTTCACTACCCGGTTAGCATTTGTGTGTACCAACAACGAGGCGGAGTATGAAGCATGCATCATGGGGTTAGAAGAAGCAATTGATTTAAGAATTAAGAACCTTGATGTTTATGGTGATTCCGCGTTGGTAGTTAATCAGATTACAGGAGAATGGGAAACTCGTCAGGCGAACTTGGTGCCTTATAACAACTATGCCAGAAGGTTGTTACCTTTCTTTGACAGGGTGGATTTTCATCATGTGCCCCGAGCTAAAAATCAGATGGCTGATGCGTTGGCGACATTGGCATCCATGTATAAAGTGAACCGCTGGAATGAAACACCTTCAATTAGAATCATGCGTCTGGACAGATCGGCTTTTGTGTTTGCAATTGAAGATGTGTCAGATGGCAAGCAGTGGTATCATGATATTAAGGTTTTTCTGAAGAGACAAGAGTATCCAGAGGGTGCCTCCACCAAAGATAAGAAGACGCTGAGGAGGTTGGCAGGAAATTTCTTTCTGAACAAGGATGATGCGTTATATAAGAGGAACTTCGACATGGTCTTACTACGTTGTGTTGATGAACATGAGGCAAGCTCATTGATGGAGGAGGTTCACGAGGGTTCTTTTGGTACTCATTTCAGTGGTCACACCATGGGTAGGAAGTTGTTGAGGGCAGGATATTATTGGATGACTATGGAGTCTGATTGTTTCAAGTACGCTCGGAAGTGCCATAAATGCCAGATTTATGCAGATAAGATGCACGTACCGCCTACGCCTCTAAATGTGTTGTCGTCTCCTTGGCCTTTTGCAATGTGGGGCATAGATATGATTGGGAAGATTGAGCCTACTGCTTCCAACGGGCATCGTTTCATTTTGGTTGCCATTGACTATTTCACAAAGTGGGTGGAGGCAGCCTCGTACGCCAACGTCACCAAGCAAGTGGTAGCCCGGTTTATAAAGAAGGACATCATCTGTCGCTATGGGGTCCCAGAGAGAATCATTACTGATAATGGCTCGAATTTGAACAACAAGATGATGAAGGAACTATGTCAGAGTTTCAAGATCGAGCATCACAATTCTTCTCCGTATCGTCCGAAGATGAATGACGCTGTTGAGGCGGCAAATAAGAATATCAAAAAGATTATGCAGAAGATGGTAGTGACATATAAGGACTGGCATGAGATGTTACCTTACGCCCTACATGGTTATCGTACTTCGGTGCGTACGTCGACTAGGGCAACTCCTTTCTCATTGGTATATGGTATGGAAGCAGTTTTACCCTTAGAAGTCGAGATTCCGTCTTTGAGAGTTCTAGCAGATGTGAAGCTTGATGAAGCTGAGTGGGTGCGTTCCAGGTTGGATCAGTTGAACCTTATTGAAGAGAAGAGATTGGCAGCCATTGCACATGGTCGTTTGTATCAGAGCAGGATGAAGCATGCCTTTGATCAGAAAGTACGTCCTCGGAATTTCCAGACAGGTGAATTGGTTTTGGAAAGGATCCTTCCTCCTCAGACAGATCACAGGGGCAAATGGACTCCAAACTACGAAGGGCCGTATGTGGTTAGAAAGGTTTTCTCTGGTGGAGCCTTACTACTTTCAACAATGGATGGCGAAGATTTTACTTCCCCTGTGAACGCAGATGTAGTCAAAAAATACTTCGCATGAAAGAGACCCGCTGGACACAAAAAGAAAGTCCAGGCAAAAAAGGGGCATCCCGGCGAACCATCAAAAGGAGAAGGTTCGGGAAAAAATTAGGGATAAAATGTAAAAAGAAATGTGTAAACCCGCAAAGTTGGAAATCTGAAAAGGCAACTTTGGCAAAAATGGGTATCCCGGTGGATTGAAAACCCAAAAAGGGCGACCCAGGCAAAAGTTAGGGATTTATAAGCGAAAGGCTACGGTCTGCGTTCGATCTGTGAGCACTCTCAATACTTGGAAATTCTGAAAGGAAGGAATCAGTATAGTTAGTCTCTTCGAAGGTCAAGACATTGGGGGATAGGCAAGTCATATGGGTCATAGCTGAGTCAAATCATGGTGGATATCTGTTCCCACATTGCCGACATGTGTATTTTCTTTTTGCTTTTGCGCAATTACCTCTTTTTAGGAATTGCTTCCTATTGTAAATGCCTATTTACAGGCCACTTTTCTCAATAAAATATTCATTTCACTCAAAGAGCTTGCTATTTGTTTGTTTTACTTTTACTGTTTTGTTTGCAAAAACGTCTGATATTTTTGATAAACGTTGCATATAAAACTTCGAGCTTTGCAGAGCATAACGAAAAACAGTAGAAATTACTTAGGCATTAACGGTGATAGTCATGTTGTGGCATATTCTATTTGCTGTTATTTGACTTGCAGGGCAACAAGATCGTACTTCCCCAGCAGCTTACTCTCCCCAGCCTTGAGGTTGCACTTTCCTCAGCAGAGCAGACCTTCCCTAGCAGGAGACTTAGGAGGTATTTTCCCCAGGTCAAGACGTTATTTCCCCACAAAGTCAAGGTGCTCCTTCTCCCCCATCAGCAGGCTAAGTCCAGCAGTATCCCCAGCAGGTTTTAAATCCAAGTGATATTTGACACTCTCTTGATCCAGGCCGTGGCCTCCTTTTTCAAAGAGTTATGTATAATCCCCAGTAGAGCGAATGTTCATTTGAGACTTCATCCCCAACAGAAGTTATTGATCCAGAGAGTCGGTCACGGTGATCCTTCTCAACGGAGTTCTGGGATTCAGAGGATAATTTATTTTTGTCAGCCCGATCTGAGTCATTCTTTTCTCTCCAGCATTTATTTTGCTGGAGGGACCCCTTTTGCATATCATAAGCACTGGCATTGCATCCTCAAACGCGTAGCATTTCCACTTCGTGTGGAGCATTACGGCAAAATTCAAACATTTGCATTCGAAGCATAAGCCAGGTTTGACGCTCTCTTTGCCAGTTTCTCTTTCTCAGCGGAGATGGCATAACTCAGGAGATTTTGGAGGGGTGCGTTCCTCATATTTGTGTTCCCCGGCAGAGTCTTTTATTTAGACTTATCCATTCCCCAGCGAGTTTAATCCCCGGTAAAAGTTGTTTTACACCTTTTTACACCCGTCCGTGTACCCTTTTGATACCCGTCCGTATTGAAACCCTTTACACCCGTCCGTGTACCTTTTAGATACCCGTCCGTATTGAATCCTTTTACACCCGCCCGTGTATCTCTTCAGTACCCGTCCGTAATTGATTTTCTGAATTCCTTGACACCCGTCAGTGTTTATCCCCGGCATAGTTAACACTCGTTTGTGTTTATTTCGTGACTTTCCAATACCTTGGTTTTCAACACTCGTACGTATCGGGACAAGTGCAGCATTTATTGTTCGTTCCCCAGTGAGTCGTCCCTCTTCTGTTGGTCGCAAATTTCTGGAGTTCTTTCAGTATTCAATCCCCGTGTATCCTGGAATGTCTGAGAGTCGTTGCTATCATACCTTCAGGACCAAGTTGATTGAATAGGGGCAGCTATTGCACCCCAAAATTTGCCCTCCTTACTCTTTTTACTAACTGGCTTATGTTTCATTTCATTTTTTTTGCATTATCATGTATGCATATCATTAGCATGGGGTCAAGGTGCTTGAAGCAGTTCAAGAAGGTCCTATCTGGTCCATCACATCATCAAGGGTTCACAGGTGGCAAGGGATCTCAAGTGGGTTACTCCCTCCTAACCAGTGCATGAATTAGGGTTTCGAGATTCTTGGGTTTATTTCTCCAATGGGCCAGCTCCTTGGGTTTTTATCATCACCAAAAGGCATATCTTATCTTTGTTGGAGAGGATACACATCATATTCAGAGGAATTTGAATTTGGAGACTGTGTTATTTTCTCCTAAACTGAGGGTGCCACAAACTAGGGTTTGCTACAAAGTCAGTTTATTTCTGATTTTTTGGGAAAGACTTGATTCTATGGTCTTCCTTGGGTCCCTGAGTATCTAGGAGTGGAGAATTGTCCATCAGTTTGGTTCAGGAGAAGTTCAATTGGCCAATGGATTGAAAATCAGTTAACCTGGTCAAAAAAGTCAACTGTGGTCAACACAAAGTCAAACCTCAAGATTTTTGGTCAACATCAAGATTATGGGGTGAAATTCATCATTTGATCAAGGGTTGATCATGATTCATCAAGGAAACCTCATAATCATCAAGAATCGGGACTTACTAAATTAGGATTTTTGTAGTAAAAGTCAACTGTACTTTGACCAGGCCTAACTTCCACATACTTCATCAAAAATTCCTCAACCAAAGCCCATATTGAAGGAAATTTAATTCCCTACAACTTTGTGTCTCACAAGCCAAGTCCAGAAATGCTTCATTCGGGAGATATGAGCCAAGACATTATAGGTCATTTTGAAAGTCAACAAAAGTCAACATTTTTCAAAAGCTCATAAGTTGAGTATGGAAGATCAAATTGACATGGGACTAAAAGGGTTGGTTAGAGGACATCTTAAGGTTTCTAAAAAGTATTAGTTTGCATTAAGGAGATAAAAATTGAAGGAGTTATGCTTAGTCAAAGTTGGGCAATTTTGAGGAGGTACACAAAGCAAACTATGCCTAAAATCCAAATTTTGACAAATGGGCCATAAGTTTCTTAAACCAAACTCAAACATAAAGCCATGCACGACCCAAAGAGCATATATTGGATTTTTCCTCATTTTATTTTATTTTTATTGGATTTAATTAGTTAAAACTCAATATTAAATGAAATAATTCAAAAATAATTAAACAATGGATTATTCAGGCCCAACTCATCATCAGAAGAATAACCCTAAGTATTTAAAACCTATCCATGCATTGGTTAGGGTTACACACGAAAATTTGGGGAGGAATCAAGGTTTGAACCCTAAGAACCTTTTTCATCGAATCTCGTAATCTACAAGGTTTTTGCCCAGAATTCTTCCACCAAGCTTCTCTTGGCAGTCCAAAGAGTAGAAATCAGTCACCATTCGCAGCCAAAAGAGAAGAATAGAGGTACACCATCTCAGGTTGGTAGGTTTTTCGACCGTCATAAAACTCTCTTTTTTTCCGTGAATATTGTTGTGTGATGATTGCTGATCATGCTGATGTATTTGTTTTTGAATTTGGACGTGTGAATCGTCTGGAATGTTGATTTAAAGCTTTGGACCCTAAGCATATTTTGGTCGAATCTCTTTATCCATGCGTCGTTTGCGTTTTTTGATCGGATATTTGAATTCCTGACATTTTTCTGGGTGGAATAGTATATTCGTATGCGCGTTTTGGTGTGGTTTTGAGTGCAGGTGGCCGGAGTAGGGTGCCGGAACCCTAACTCCGGCGGTGGCCTTGTTTCAGTCCGGCGAACCCACGCAAGGAGGAAGACGAAGCCCTGGCCGTTGATGCGCGCGATCCGACGGTCCAGGCGAGGCCACGTATTTTTCTGTTTTATTTTTTTTGCTGATTTTAATTAATGATCAAGTGTTTACTCACCCACAGCAGCTACCGTGTGCCTCCACTAATGTTATTCCGTTTCAATTACTTTTCATTGACCGTTGACTTGGTGACTTAAGCAGGAACGTCTGATGAATCGAACGGATCTCAACACGACAGCACATTAAAAATACACGCGCCTTGCACGTGGGGAGGCACACGGTAGTCCTTTTTTTTATTTTGGTTTTTTGAATGGTTTAGTGGGCTGGGGTTGCTATGCGCACCCCCCACCCCTTGGCCCAACCGTTATCTCAATGTGGTTTCCCACTCTCTGCACCCCCAGGTTTTTTTATTTTCTTTTTTTCTCAGACGGACTTAACACACGGGCTCACTACTCGCACCTCCCCTTAGCCCATTTCAATCTTTCCAATGCATTTTCTTTACTGTTTGCACCCCCAGCGCCTTTATTTCATTTTATTTTATTAAATCATTATAATTTCATTTTTAATTTTTAAAAAAATACATTCTCACATCTAAAAATCAGCATAAAATTCACACATCACATTTATCATCTTATAAAATTTTTACAAATTTTATTTTTTGTTTTTATTTTACTTTTATCATTTAAATTAATTGTTTAAGTCAACTTCTTTTTTAATTACACATTTCATGCATACTCAATTTGTTTATTTTAATTCTCTTCATATACAAAACATTTTTGATCCGTTCTTTTTGCATTCATTCATGAACATTCTAAATTGCATAAAAATATTTTCCTTTCATTTTTAAATATTTTTCACATTGCATTTAGGTCCTTCTCTTTGGCACATTGAACCCTCTCCCTTACTTGATTTTTGTATGATTATTTGAATGGTTAACATTTTGGATTTTTGCAGTGACTTTTTATATGTTGTTTGCCTTTGGTTGAGGAACTTTAATGATTAATTTGGGAATTTTAGGGGTCACTTTGCTAATTATTTAATTTGCTTTCTCTTGAGATTCTTTTGTGTGCGCATCTTTGATCTTATCTAACTATCTGTTTGAAAAGGCACTTGAGCCATTTGATTTGAGGGTGGTCCTTTGATTTCTAAGTTCATGATTGGATTATGCTCATTATTGTTTGCCCTTGCTTGAGTGTCATTCACCTCATTCCTTTTATTTATATCCGTTTCTCACTAATCTTTTATGCAGGGACTAAGGTAAGTTCTTTAAGGGTATGGATAAATATCCATGGTCACCCTTACCCTTTTCTCTCCTATCTTCTTCCTTTAGGATTTAGGTTGTCGTCAAACCTCATTAACCGTAGGTCACCCATGCATGATAACTTTAGGATTCATAGTCCCCTTTAGAGTTACCCTTGTGTCTTCTCTCTTCTCATCTCAAATTTCTTTAAAACACTTAATAATAATAAGGTGTATTGCGCACGAGCCTTAAGTGTGGGGAATGAGAAATGAGGGGCTTCCTCTCATCTTTCTAGAGTGCTTAGCGAGCGTCCTGTCTTGGGACGATGCGTTAAGTATTCGCCCCTGTGCCCTAGACTTTGGTGCAATGCAGCTTAGGAACTAACTTAAGCCACTTCTGTCCTAAAAAACACAAACCAACTTCAAACCTTTTTGTCCTTCGGGACCTTCAACTTAAAGGCTATTTTCAAAAAGGGCACGTTACTTTCCGTCTGAGTCGCAAACAGGCATCGACCCTAACTGCCGGACGCGAACTTAACGTCGCTCATAAAAAACACAAAAAGAACTTGGTCCGAACTACGTTGACTCTGAATTCCCCATTGCACAAAGGGGGTACGTAGGCCTAGGACGTCGACGTCCTACCGAGTCGGTCTTTGTCTTTCCTTCCCCGTCTTAGTACAGCCCTAGATGATAGTATAACTCACCCTTAGAATAGACAACAAGCGTGGATCCCATCGAGTACGATGGACGCGTGGGGTGCTAGCACCTTCCCCTCGCGTAACCGACTCCCGAACCCAGGTTATGGTTGCGATGACCATTCCTTTCCCTCTTCCTAAGGTTTATGCGGTGTTCCCTTTCCTTCTCTCGGGATAAATTTACACGGCTGGCGACTCTGTTTTTCCGCGCCACTCTCGCGTTTGTACCTGGATGAAAATCCCGGGAGCGACACTTGGGAACCAAAATGTATGCCAAAATATAGTGTAGCATACGGTCACTAACAGTAAAAAAAGCAGCATATTTAATAACCCGTCCAGCATTTGCCGGTTGTTTGGCAAGGAGTTCATCATACGTTCCTCTAGCTATTTCCACAAAATATGCCAAGCTATCATAATCTTTCCAAATCTCAGAGTTTGGTAAAATGCCTCGACGAAGTTCCTCACCTTTATATGGAATATCCAAACATTTTCCTAGGTCTTCTAAATCCATTGAAATTTCCTTATCCTTAACAGTGGCAGTAAGCAAAGGTTCATCTAACTCATCTTTTCCAAAGTTGACAGTATGGTAAAATTCCCTAATAAGGTCTGGGTAATAAGGTCCAACATCACAGACTAAATCCTTAACACCAGAATCTTTCAACAATACTTCAAAGGTGAAGCTATGATTCGGAAAAGCTGAGAAATTTACATATTTTACCTGCATTAATGTTATGGTTCTGACATTGAAATCCATTCTTCGATGTTTCACAGATTGCATGTGGTGTTCTTCAACAGAGTCAGAACTTTCTCCCATTTTCTTCTTTCCCTTATCTTTCCTTGAAGGAGCCATAGAAGCTTTGAATTCCTTTTTGGAGGCTGAGATTTTTAGGGTTTGGAGATGAAATCCGAAAATGGACTAGAGAGAGGTATATAGAGGAAATATAGTAGAGTGGGGTTTTAATTTCTTTGAATGGAGATGAGGTTGGAAAGAGTGGAAGAATGAGTGGAGGAAATAGGTTGAATGACTTTATGACTATTAGAAGCACTTTGACCAACATATAAGACTAAAAATAAATAATAGAACAACCAAAACACGTAACATTTAATGAATTTTTTTTCCAAAAAATAGCAGTGGTAACCGGTTACTTACAGACTGTTAACTGGTTACTGCGTGAGAAAAATCATATTCTAGGCAAAAAAATACAAATGGTAACCGGTTACTTACCGATTGTTAACCGGTAACTCTGGCAAAACTTCCAAAAACAGTGGCTTTGCAATGCATAACTCAGGTTGTTTTCCCAAAAATTTGAAGCTTGACATGATAATAGACATAGAAAGGCAACTTATGATGGAAATTTTTTTCAGAAACAATAAATTAATTATATGAAAGATTAAGAAAATTCACACAATTCCACATAAAACATATTTTATCAACTAGTTCAAAAATTACTAAAATTAGAATAATTGATATTTTGTGTACCTTCGCTTCATTTGAATGTGAAATGAAGAATTATTGAAGAGTTAAAGATCACCTTCATCTAAAATGCCAAGTTCTCGACAAATCTTGAAGAATTGTTCTTTTGGGAGCGGTTTTGTGAAAATGGTCGCTAGTTGATTATGTGTATCTACAAATGTGACTTCAACATCTCCTTTAAGTACGTGATCACGGAGAAAATGATGTCGAATGTCGATGTCTTTGGTCCTTGAGTGCATGACCGGATTCTTTGTAATGTTGATCGCACTTGTGTTGTCGCACCAGAGAGAAATGCATCCAAGATCAATTCCTTAGTCGCTTAATTGTTGCTTTAGCCAAAGATTTTGTGCACAACAACTTCCCGCTGCTATGTACTCCGCTTCGGCCGTACTAAGAGCAACGCATGCTTGTTTCTTACATGACCACGAGACTAGTGCATTTCCAAGGATATGACATGTTCCACTCGTGCTTTTTCTATCTGTTTTACAACCTGCATAATCCGCGTCAGAATAACCGATTAAAGTACACACACTACCTTTAGGATACCATAAGCCAACGTTCGTCGTTCCCTTAAGATACTTCATGATTCTTTTGACCGCCGTGAGATGTGACTCCTTTGGATTTGCTTGAAAACGAGCACATAAACACACACTAAACATAATGTCAGGACGACTTGCCGTTAAATATAATAAAGAACCAATCATACCTCGATACTTCGTAATATCAATGGAAGCGCCCGATTCATCTTGATCAACATAGGTTCCGGATCCCATTGGTGTAGCCATAGCCTTGCAACTATCCATGTCGAATCTTTTCAACAATTCTTTGCAATACATGGATTGGTTGATGAATATACCGTCCTTTAGTTGTTTGATATGAAATCCAAGGAAGTAATTCATTTTTCCCATCATTGACATTTCAAACTCTCCTTGCATCATCAATGAGAATTCTTTACAAAGATCTTCGTTTGTTGAACCGAATATGATGTCGTCAACATAGACTTAAACTAACAAAGTATTACCTTTTGCTTTCTTAATGAACAATGTCTTGTTAACCTTGCCTTTTACAAATCCCTTTTCACAAAGAAAATTGCTAAGACGATCATACCATGCTCTTGGTGCTTGCTTTAAGCCATAAAGAGCTTTCTTTAATTTGAAGACATGTGAAGGATTCTTGAAATCTTCAAAGCCCGGGGGTTGTTTGACATAGACTTCTTCATTGATGTATCCATTCAAGAATGCGCTTTTGACATCCATTTGATAAAGCTGAAAATTTAAAGAACATGCATAAGCAAGTAATAAACGGATAGCTTCTAACCTTGCAACCGGAGCGAATGTTTCCTCAAAATCAATGCCTTCCTCTTGATTGTAACCTTGAGCCACCAATCTTGCCTTGTTTCGAATAATTATCCCATTCTCATCAAGTTTGTTCTTAAACACCCATTTGGTACCGATGATGTGCTTATTACTTGGTCTAGGAACAAGTTCCCAAACTTGATTCCTTTCGAATTGGTTTAACTCTTCTTGCATAGCAATAATCCAATGATCGTCACTTAAGGCTTCACCAACTTTGGAAGGTTCAATTTGTGATACAAACGCCATATTCAAGCAAGCATCTTTAAGATTTAACCTTGTTGCTACACCTTGACTAATATCACCAATGACTTTGTCAATAGGATGATCTCTATGAGTCCTCCATTCTTTAGGTAGATCATTTAAGTTTGTCTCTTGTTGAATCGGTTCTTCTTGGAATTCCTCTTGATTTTCACTTGAAGTATCTTCTTGGGGAATTTCTATAATTTCATCATCATTATCACACAAAACAATATCCTCCTTGGAGGGGTTAGATTCATCAAACTTAACATGCATAGATTCTTCAATTGTTAAAGTTCTTTTATTATAAATTCTAAAAGCCTTACTTGTAAGAGAATAACCAAGAAATATACCTTCATCCGATTTTTCATCGAACTTACCGAGATTGTCTTTATTATTGTTTAAGACAAAACATTTGCAACCAAAAATGTGAAAATAAGCAATGTTTGGTTTCCTCCCTTTGAAAAGTTCATAGGGGGTCTTCTTTAGAATAGGTCTAATGTTAACACGATTACTTACAAAACATGCCGTGCTTACCGCATCCGCCCAAAAATATTTCGGAAGATTTGAATCGCTAAGCATTGTTCTTGCAAGTTCCACCAATGACCTATTCTTTCTCTCCACCACTCCATTTTGTTGAGGAGTCATAAGTGCCGAGAAGTTGTGAGATATTCCATGTTCTTCACAAAATTCTTCAAAGGAAACATTTTGGAATTCTCTACCATGGTCGCTTCTTATGGAGGCAATTGAAAGTGACTTCTCATTTTGAATTTGCTTTGCATATTTCTTGAACGCCTTAAAAGAATCACTTTTCTGCACTAAAAAGAAAGTCCAAGTATATCTAGAGAAATCATCAACAATAACTAAAGCATAAACATTACCTCCGAAGCTTCTTGTTCTTGATGGACCAAATAAGTCCATATGCAACAATTGTAGTGGCCTTGAAGTGGACACCATATCTTTAGATTTGAAAGTTGACTTGGTTTGTTTCCCCTTTTGACATGCATCACACAATTTATCTTTGACATATTTTATCTTTGGTAATCCAATAACTAAATCATGCTTAATTAATTTATTCAAATGCTCCATGCGAATGTGAGCAATCCTTTTGTGCCAAAGCCATGAATCATTATTGCTTGCCATAAGACATTTAACCTTTAAAGAAGTGTCATCAAGGGAAATCATAAAAATATTGTTAATTCTATTACCTTTAAGCATTACCTCATTAGTGACTTCGTCTTCTATCAAACATTCATCTTTAGTGAACTTGATTTTGAATCCTTTGTCACAAAGTTGGCTAATGCTAATAAGATTATGCTTTAAGCCTTCAACATAAAGCACATCTTCAATTGTTGTGAAAGGTGGTGAACCAACATTGCCTATGCCAAGAATCTTTCCTTTATTGTTATCTCCATAAGTAACATAACCCTTGGCCTTAAGCACTATACACAAAAATTTGTTTATATCTCTGGTCATATGCTTCGAACAACCACTATCAAGATACCATAGATTAGAAGTGGTCTTCAAGCAAACGTACAAAACAAATTAAGTTTTGTTAGGTACCCAAATAGCCTTGGGTCCTTCATAATTAGTACCTTTCTTTACCCACACATAATGCCCATTTGCAACACTAAAGTTTCTTATATAGCAAGCATTAGGTGTATGGCCAATAATACCACAATAAAAACAAGTAGGAACAAAATTGCTTTTATATCTAGGAACATATGATTTCTTTTTAGGAAATCTCTTCTTAATGGGAGTTCTTTTCTTTTTAGGATAAGGGTGCACACTTTTAGGTTTGTTCACTTTCTCCTTAGAAGTTTGGTCACTAGCCTTAACAAAGATTGTTTTACTAGAGCTTGGTTTAGAAAATTTAGAGTAACCAAGTCCACTTTTATCATTCGAATATCTTTGTTGACTAAGGACCGCTTCTAAACCAATTTGTTCTTTCTCATATCTTTCTAAGACTCTTTTTAATTGAACAATTTGGAATGAAAGTGACTCACAATTTTTACACACCAACTCTTGTTTTTCTTCACTAGCTCTTTTTTGTTTTTCATCTTTTGACTCTTTTTCCATAACATCGACTTTTTCTTCTAAAGATGTTATTTGTCTTTTTTGTGAAGAAATTGTTTTACATAAAACCTTACATTCGTTTAAGAGTTCATTTATGGCTTCTTGTGCATCATTATCATAAAGAGAAAATTTAGTACTAACCTCGTCATTTTCATCTTCGGAGTTATGTGTAGCCATTAGTGCTAGTTTTGCGCTTTCATCGCTCTCCGAGTCGGACGATGAACTAATTTTGTTGTCTTCCCATGCAATGTATGCCTTCTTATTTTTTGATTCCTTCTTGCCTTTAAAACTTCCTTTCTTTGCAAGTTGTGGACATTCGGGTTTTATATGACCTTGCTTCCCACATTCATAACATGTAATGTCTTGAGAAGAAGTTGAAGTATCCTTTTTCTTAAAGTGTTTCTTCCTTTTAGCATAAAAAGACTTATCTTTATTTCCAAAGAATTTTCCAAGTCTTTTTACTAGTAGCATGAAATTTTCGTCTTCCTCCGATGAGTCGTCATTTTGTTTTCCTTTAGCGTCTACCTTTAAAGCAATACCTTTAGATTTCTTGTCTTGAAGTTCATGTTTTTCAAGTTGTCCAAGTTCTAACTCATGTTCTTGAAGTTTACCAAATAGAGATGCGGAAGTCATCGTAGAGAGGCTTTTCTTTTCCGATATTGCCGTTACTTTTGGTTGCCATTCTCTTGTCAAAGATCTTAGAATTTTGAGATTTAGTTCATCATTTGAGAATGTCTTACCAAGCTATTAAGTGGTTAGTCAAATGAACAAATCTTTTCTGTAATGCAACAATAGTTTCTCCGGACTGCATTCGGAACATTTCATATTCTTGACTTAAAGTATTTAGTCTAGATCTTTTAACTTCAGTCGTTCCTTCATGTGTTTCTACCAAAGTACCCCATCTGGTCAGGCAAATTATGGGTCGAATCATGTTTTAATGAGGATCAGCGTGCGCTGACCCGTTGAGAACACTGTGAAAAAATGACTAGGATGCGTCGACTCAAAGTCACCATGCGTCGACGCATGAATACATTTTCTGCATTCCCAGAGTTATGCGCTTTCCCGTTTATTTCACACGTCTTGTATCAGTAATCATGCATCGACGCATGCACATAGAAGGTCAGCGCATAACATGCATTTTTACATAAAATGCAATTTTCCACATTGTAACTGACTAAGACCCAGACAAAACATACTAGACACTAGTATAATGATCATGCACATATATTTATGGACAAGACCAAGTCCTATATGTCTAGACAGATGAACAACAATGACTGGATGCAGTTTACCCGACAAGAGAAGTGATACCGCTCAAATTACAATCTAATACTCAGCATATTTATTGACTTTTTTTCAAACAAATAGTATGACAAATGATCCACAAGGTTTTTCTCACTCCCTCACCCCCCCCCCCCCCCCCCCCCCCCACCCCCCCCAAAATAGTTTCAAGATAATATATGATAGTTGAGGACGCCTTGAATAAAGAAAGAAAGTAGACCATAATGGAGAACATGATAGATTTTGTAAGAATTAGACGACCCCCAAAGATAGAAAGTGACTCTTCCACCCTGACAACCTTCTTTTGATACGATCAATCAATGTATACCAAAAATTAAGCTTCCTAAAATCTCCACAAATAGGAAACTTCAAATACATAAAAAGGAGGCAACCGTGCATACAATTCATAACACTCACTACCTGGTGCAACCAAGATTTTGAGACGTTAACCCCAAACAATATGCTTTTATGAAAGTTAACTTTTAAACCTGAAATAGATTAAAAAAGAATCAACACCGCTTCAAATAATGGATATTAATCCAACTTTTAATCTCCACATATAATATATCATTAGCTAATTGTAAATGAGAAACATTAACAACATTTTGCGCTCCAACCCCATACCCTGTATACATGCCTTTTTCCACTAAAGTTCATTAAGACATGAAACCCTTCAACAACTATCAGAAAAATAAAAGGGAAAAGTGGATCACCTTGACAAAGACCTCTTTTAAACTTAAACTCATCGACTAGGCTCCCGTTCACAAGCACAAAAGCAGTTGTCATAGTAACACATTTAAGATTTTTGCCACAGAGTCGAAAACTTCATTTTACACACAACTTCATCCAAATACCGCTTGTCCACTAAATCATAGGATTTTTCGAAATCAACCGTGAATAATAATAATAATTTTTTCAAACTCCGTGCATCATCCACCATTTCATTAGTTATAAGAATGTTGTCCAAAATCTGCCTATTTTTAACAAAAGTTGACAGAGACTCAGAAATAACACTTCCAATCAATTGTCTCAACCTATTAGCAAGAACCTTACATAGGATTTTATACAGAAAATTGATCAAAGAAATAGGTCAAAAATCTGACAGCTATTGGGGACTCTCAACTTTTGGAATCAAAGCAATAAAAGTACTATTTATGCCTTTGGTCAGCTTTCCATTATGGTGAAAGTAAATAAATAAGTGCATAAACTCAACTTTTAAGACATCCCAAAAATATTTTACAAAACCAAGATTAATTCCATCCGGACCAAGGCTCTTAAAATTGTCACAATCTCAAACTGTCTGCTTAATCTCAATCTCTGAAAAAGGTAGTGTCAATATCGACCCCTCCTCTGTAGAGATAGATTTAAAAGAAAGATCTTCTATCCCTAGACGATCAACCACTACCTATTAAAAATGATTATGAAAATGATAAAAAACAACACTCTTCACTCCATTGACACCCTCTACCTGAACCCCATTAACTAAAATTGAGATGATATCATTCGACATTCTCCTCGAGGACATACCATGAAAGAATTTTGAGTTTCCATCTCCCTCCTTTAGCCAAAGTAATCTAGATTTTGCCACTGGATACTTGAACATAATTTGGTTAAAGAGAGGATTTCTGCTTATAAAGAATGTAACTCACCTAACTCATCCTCCTTTAATCAACCTCATCTCCTTTAACTTCGAAGAAATAAATACGTTATTTTACTGCTTTGATCTTGCTTTCTAGCTTCTAAGAGTCGTTATGACGCCATAATTTCAAATTGTCCTTTATCAGCTTCAGTTTCTTTTTTAACACAAAACCTCTCCAACCATCCACCTAAAACGATAGCCATTAATCCTTCATAAACTCCTTGTAACCTGGTAAATCCACCCAACATTTTAACATTCAAATTGGCCTAGGACCCCAATTATCTTCGTCAATAGTCACCATGATCGGACAATGATAAAAAATGGTGCGAGGTAGAGCCACCTGGATACTATTCGGTAAAAAAGAAACCCAAGCATCCGATAATAAAAACACATTTAAATACATTTAAACATATAAAGATAACTCTACTTGATAAGGAGGCATTAAAAAAGTATTAAATGATTAATTATAATATTTTAATTGATTAAACCATGTAAAAGGTCCTCCTAATTGATCATACATGTCTTATATCCATTGGGTATACCCATAAAATATTTTCAAGTGTTTTTATGAAGAAAAAAATAGAGACTTCAAACAAAATTGAGAGTGTGTAAAAGTTGGCTAAATAGTTTGAGAGATACTCTTAAAACTTCACAAAATATTGTTCACTCTTACACCTGCTAAGCAAAAGACCATACGAACTTTCATACTTTCTCTATTTTACAACTCTAAACATTTAAATTCCTTTATTATATTATCTTTGACTTTAGCACCTCAAACTTTCATACTTTCTCTATTTTACAACTCTAAACATTTAAATTCCTTTATTATATTATCTTTGACTTTCGCACCTCATCTGAAACCTTGAATCTTCTTAAGAAGAAGACTGATGAGCCTTGGATAATTTCATGATCCAATGCCATCATTAGAGACATTTGGATAGTTGCTACAAATGACTTCACCTAATATTGTTCGACATAAGGTGTTGTCATTAAGGATATAGATTGGTCTTTGATCTCAAAAAGAACATCTGATTGTTTGATCCATCTTGCTTGATAAAAACTTCGCAAAATGTCATTTAAAGTATTGACTGTTGAATGTAATCCATTGTTGTCGAAGTCGAAGTCGAAGACAACAGGTTGTTGTCTAGTGTCGAAGTCGAAGTCGAATTGCTTAGTGTCGAATTGTCGAAAGTGTTTCGACAGATTCATTTAGATGGGATTCAGATTTTGCTTTTATTAGATTAGATTTGATTTGATATCATTTAGATTAGATTTGATATTTTGGGCTTTTATAGTTTGGGCTTTGTCTTGAGATGCAAGCAAACCTAATTCTATAAATAGGGAGTTTCCCCCATTATTTTGTATCAATCAATTACAACACTTTGTAATTTCTCACAGAATTCTGCAGTTGCAGAGTGAGTAATAAGAAGAGAGAAAGTCCCACAGTTTGTGGGCAGCAAGAACACTATTCATCTTCTTCTTCCCTATTCTCTTTCTACTTTCTGTATAATTGCTGCGTGATAGTAGGAATTCCCATAGTCTTTGGGTTGATTCCAACATCTGGTATCTAGAGCTCCGGTTTAAGAGATTCAAGGGCAAGAAATCGCAAGAACGCGATGGCTATGAATCATCCAAACGGCCATTTTCCAGCAAACCTTCCAATTCTCAAGAAAGATAATTATGAGAATTGGTGCAAGCAAATCAAGGTTGTTTTCTGTTATCAAGATTTGTGGGATCTTGTGAAGGAAGGAATAACAACTCTTGAAGAAGGTGCGACGGATCAAGAAAAGGCTGCATTCAAAGAATTGAAGAAGAAAGATTATAAAGCTCTCTTTATAATCCATCAATGTGTTGATGCAGATAACTTTGAGAAAGTTAGTGATGCAGAAACAGCGAAGGATGCATGGGAGATTCTGGAAAAATCGTTTGGAGGCGCAGAGAAGGTGAAAGAGGTGAGGTTACAAACTCACAAAAGGGCGTATGAATTGCTTCAGATGGAAGACAATGAGAGCATAACAGATTTCTTCACAAGAGTTACGAAACTTGTGAATCAAATCAAAGTGTGTGGAGAAGTGTTGACGACGAAAGCAGTTGTCTCAAAGATTTTGAGATCGTTGGCTCCAAAATTTGATCACGTGGTAGTAGCCATAGAAGAATCAAAAGATTTGTCGAAGGTGACGAAAGAAGAGCTTCAAGGGACGCTTGAATCTCATGAACAAAGAATGGCTGAAAGAGCTGCAAGCAAGTCGAAGAATGATGTGGCCTTGCAAGCTCAATCAGTGAAAGATAAGAAGGGTAAAGAAAAGATGGTCGACAAAGGTAGAGGAAGCTACAACAATTCGACAGGCAGAGGAAATCAGCAAGAGGCGAATTGGTCGAACCATAGAAGGACCCAGAACCAAGGCAACCAAAGAGGTGGTGCTGCAGGTAGAGGAAGAGGTGGTGGCCGAAAGCCTGACAAAAGTCACATTCAGTGTTTTAATTGTCACCAGTATGGTCACTATTCGACAAAATGTCCTGAAAGAAAGAATCAAGAAGATGATGCAAAGTTGGCGAAGCATGAAGAAGAAGAAGCTATGATGCTGATGGTTACAACCAGAGATAATGAGAGTTTCAAGGACCAGTGGTACTTGGACTCAGGATGCTCATCACACATGACTGGAAGGAAAGATTGGTTTGTCAACATGAAGCCCTCAATGAAGAACACAGTGAAATTTGCAAATGACAATACTCTAGCAGCTGAAGGTATTGGTGATGTTCTGATTAAGAGGAAGGATGGCAAGAGGTCAGTAATTTCCAATGTTTTGTACATACCAGGCATGAAGAGCAATTTGCTCAGCATAGGGCAGTTGGTCGAAAAGAACTACAAGGTGTTGGTCGAAGACAAGGTGATGAGAGTTCTCGACGCAAGTGGTAGGTTGATCTTGAAGGCTCCAATGTCTCAGAATAGAACCTTCAAGATTGAACTAAATGTGATGGAGCACAAGTGTCTTGCAACTGCAGCTAGCAGAGATGAGTGGATATGGCATTATAGGCTTGGGCATCTCAACTTCAAAGACATCAGAGATCTGAAGAGAAAGAACATGGTTTCAGGTTTGCCAGAAATTAACATTCCAGATGAAGTTTGTGAGGAATGTGTGCAGGCAAAGCAACACAAGAATTGCTTCAGTAAGGATGCAGGAAGCAGGTCGAAGGGAATTCTTGATGTTGTGTACTCTGATGTATGTGGTCCAATCCAGGTCGATTCTATGGGAGGTAACAAATACTTTGTCACATTCATAGATGATTTCAGTCGAAAACTGTGGACCTACCTGATCAAGAAGAAAAGTGAAGTGATTGAGGTATTTGCCAAGTTCAAATCTATGGTCGAAAGACAAAGTGGTCGTAAGCTCAAGGTTTTGAGAACTGATGGTGGTGGAGAATATGTGTCGAAAGATTTCGACAGACTATGTGAGAAAGAAGGGATTGTGCATGAGGTGGTGCCACCCTACACTCCACAGCAGAATGGAATTGCAGAAAGGAAGAATCGAACCATCATGAACATGGTTCGAAGTATGTTGAAGGGCAAACATCTTCCTAAAGAATTATGGGGAGAAGCTGTTTCGACTTCGACATATCTTCTGAACAGGTGTCCGACGAAGAAGCTAAATGGGATTACGCCAGAAGAATGTTGGTCTGGTGTGAAGCCAAGCTTGAGTCATCTTAAGGTCTTCGGATCGATTGCACATAGGCATGTGCCAGATCAGTTGAGACGAAAGTTAGATGACAAGTCAAGTCAAATGATCCTGGTGGGATATCATTCGACAGGTGGATACAAACTGTTCGACCCAGTGAACAAGCAGATTGTGATCAGCAGAGACGTGATCATTGATGAGCTTAAGGAGTGGGACTGGACAGAAAATGTCAACAAAGATTCAGTAAGAATCAGTTGTGAAGAACCAGCTAGAGAAGCTGAGAGAGAAGTTCGACAAGAAAGTGTCGAAGACCAAGCAGGACCAAGTAGACCTCGTCGAACAAGACAAATGCCAGCAAGATTGCAGGAATGTGTGATTACATCAGATGATGTTGTCGATGAAGAAGGTGAACTGGTACACTATGCTTTCTATGCAGATGTCGAACCTGTCAATGCAGCTGAGGCATTGAAAGATTCGAAGTGGGTGAAAGCAATGAATGAAGAAATAAAATCCATCGAAGTCAACAACACCTGGTCACTTGTCGAATTGCCTGAAGGCAAGAAGGCAATTGATGTGAAGTGGGTTTACAAAGTAAAGTTGAATCCAAAAGGTGAAGTAGTTCGACACAAAGCAAGACTCGTAGCGAAAGGATTTCTTCAGAAGGAAGGAATTGATTATGACGAAGTCTTTGCACCAGTTGCTAGGATCGAAACAATCAGGTTGGTTGTTGGTCTAGCAAATATGAATAATTGGCACACATGTCAGATGGACGTGAAGTGTGCATTCCTGAATGGCCCCTTAGACGAAGAAGTTTATGTTGCACAACCAGTTGGGTTTGTGAAACAAGGCAAAGAGAGAAAGGTGTACAGGCTGCATAAAGCCCTGTATGGACTTAAGCAAGCTCCAAGAGCTTGGAATAAGAAAATCGACAGCTTCTTAAGGGAGAAGGAATTTGTGAAGTGCACAACTGAGCATGGAGTATATGTAAGAAGAAGCAATGGCGAATCGCTTATACTATGTCTCTATGTCGATGATCTGTTGATAACAGGAAGTTGCAAGAAGGAGATCGAAGATTTCAAACGTAATCTGAGCGAAGAGTTTGAAATGTCAGACTTGGGAAATCTCTCATATTTCCTTGGCATCGAATTCTACAAGAGTAGTAGAGGTTTGATGATGCATCAAAGAAGATATGCAGGCGAAATATTGAAGAGATTTGAGATGCAAGATTGCAACCCAACTTCGACTCCAGCTGAGCCCAGACAGCAACTGTCGAAAAATTCAGATGAAGATGATGTCGACCCAACCCAATACAGAAGACTTATTGGGTCACTTCGATACCTTTGTCACACAAGGCCTGACTTAGCATACAGTGTTGGTATGGTAAGTAGATTTATGCAGAAGCCAAAGGTATCACACCTAGCAGCGGTGAAGAGGATACTAAGGTATCTGAAAGGAACTCTCGACTATGGCATTTTGTTTCCAGCAGCTGATGAAGGGAAAGAATGCAAGTTAGTGGGATACACAGACTCTAGCTGGTGTAGTGATGCAGAGGATAGAAAATCCACAGCTGGATATGTGTTTATGTTAGGTGGTGCACCAGTTGCTTGGAGTTCGAGAAAGGAACCAGTAGTGGCACTATCATCATGTGAAGCAGAATACATAGCTGCTTCTCTTTGTGCATGTCAAGCAACTTGGTTGGTGAATCTTGTCGAAGAGATTACAGCAAAAAGTCATGGAGCAATTACCATGAAGATTGATAACATGTCAGCTATCAATTTGGCGAATAATCCAATAGCACACGGTCGAAGCAAGCACATCGAAATGAGGTTCCATTATCTTCGAGAGCAGGTAGCAGAAGGGAAGATGAAGTTTGGAACACTGCAGAACTGAGAATCAGATTGCAGATATCATGACGAAGGGAGTGCAAGTCGAAGGATTCAGAAGGCTAAGGTCTATGATGAACATATATAGTTTAGACACAATGTATTAGGTGGTGTGTTGAATGTAATCCATTGTTGTCGAAGTCGAAGTCGAAGACAACAGGTTGTTGTCTAGTGTCGAAGTCGAAGTCGAATTGCTTAGTGTCGAATTGTCGAAAGTGTTTCGACAGATTCATTTAGATGGGATTCAGATTTTGCTTTTATTAGATTAGATTTGATTTGATATCATTTAGATTAGATTTGATATTTTGGGCTTTTATAGTTTGGGCTTTGTCTTGAGATGCAAGCAAACCTAATTCTATAAATAGGGAGTTTCCCCCATTATTTTGTATCAATCAATTACAACACTTTGTAATTTCTCACAGAATTCTGCAGTTGCAGAGTGAGTAATAAGAAGAGAGAAAGTCCCACAGTTTGTGGGCAGCAAGAACACTATTCATCTTCTTCTTCCCTATTCTCTTTCTACTTTCTGTATAATTGCTGCGTGATAGTAGGAATTCCCATAGTCTTTGGGTTGATTCCAACATTGACATCATCAAAATTACCATGATCAAACAACAGCGACACTGTACTTGCAAGCACTTCTACAAGATACACATGACAGCTGCTAACACAATCTTCAAGTCCTTTCAGGCCCCTCAAGCTAAGATGTTTTGTATGAGAAAAACAATAAAGGATAGCTATAGCTTATTGTCTGGTCTCATTTTGACTATGTAGGTGGTCATGAATCATGATGATATAAAAAGAACTCCTAGTAATGTCTTGAAAATGATGATATCAAGTGCAATATCTTAGACCTCAAAAAAGCCAGACCCTTTCAATAGCGCTCAATCTCTGAGTTTTTAACAATCAGATGAAATCTCGGATTCAAACAAAATCACAAGTTATTAGTTTTTTTAGCATTAATTATGCGCGTAATTACAAACCCTGAAGAAAACTATACTAATAAACAATAAAACTTTCTCAAAACACACCAAATATTATTAATTAGTGTTAAATTAGTAATAGAAAAAGTAACAAAATAAACGAAACTACTAAAAGAAAAACTAAACAACTTACTCATCTCTTATAATAATAAGTGAGAACTAAAAAAGCTAACAAAATAAGCTAAAGTATTAAAAAAAAAAACTTATTCATCTAAGCTAAAAATTCTCCATCATGGCAAACTCCATCATACGTTGATGATCCCTTTCAAAAAGCTTACCTCTAAACTCATAAATAGAAACCATAAATTGTTGAAGTTCATCCATACTCATATTATCAATATCTTCATTCCACCAAGCACCCATTTTCGAAACCCTAGCCAATTTTTCGACTTCCGCAAGTTCCTTCTTCTCCATCTCCAACACATTCAACACTTCTTCATATTGTTTATTATACTCTTCGTAAATCGAAGAACTTTCTTCTAACTTTAATCCCTCAAACTCGAGAGATCCGTTGACATAACTGTTGATAATTGCGTCGGTGTCAGGGTGTCCGAAACAAAAGAGCTTGTGAGCACCGGAAAAAACTATGATGGATGCATGAACATCACATAGGATACAAAGTTCACTTGCTTTTTTGAATAAACCTTGTCTTCTTTTTGAGAATGTGACTTGTTTGTTGGATTCTTTGTCAAGTTTCTTGATCTCAATCTTTTTGCGACCTGTGCTTTTCCTTTTTTGATCAGACATATCGATGGTGCTTTTCCTTTTTTGATTTTTATTAGCCATATCCATGGTGAAATTTGAGAAAAAAGATATTAGGGTTTTGAATTATGAGATATTTATTTATACAGGGATAGAATTTATTTTGGGCTTATCCTATCATTAAATAAAATTCTACAATTTTTCCAGATCTAAGATTCTAAATCAATTCAATTCCCGTAAAAATAAATACAAATCAATTAAGTATTAGAAAAAATGGATGATGCACGAATCATGTAAATTATTTTTACACTGTCAATTAATTATAATTATATATTCTGTCAAATCAGTTGTAAATTTTAAATTATTTATATGATTTAGTACTTTAAAATATTTTGATTAGATGTGTGTATAATACTTTTTATATTGAAAGTGCACGTTTTAACTCACTTTATTGTGATTATTTTACATAAAACAATTGACATGAGGTTTTATTTTTGCAAATATTTTAGATTATTAAAAAAATATTTGATTGCTATTTTACTCTTTGCTTAATTTTTAATCGTTTTAGTGTGGTAGGTTAAAAATCCTTTTAAAATTAATTAAATAAAAATTTATGTTGTAAATTCAAACATGAGTAGGAAAAAAGCAGGTATTTTAACAGAAGAAAAAAGAAACAGATTATTGTGTGCAAAATAATTTCACAATCAATATTAATTAATAGATTTAAACATACATTCATGAATAATTTGATTCGGTATCCACTAACACCAAATATAAAAAACTTAACATAATTGTACTTTTAAAAATACAATTGACAATATCACTAGTATTGGAAGCCGAGATTACTGTTTGTTATTTTTTTACAAATTAAACTGAGTTGAAAATTTTACAAAACATTGATAAAAATTTCATAATTTTTTTAATATTTTGTGAAAGTACTTTATTTTAATTATATGATATATAAATTAGGTTTAATTATACTTTTGACCTTCTATTTTATCACTCTTACAAAAATAATTTTTAGAAAAAATAAGAGATGCATCCACCTAAAGTAATTTTATACAAAAGATTTAATTAAAATGCATTGACAGTGTAAAAAAATTTTAAAATGTCAGTTAATCATAATCGTTAGATGTTAAAAGAAATTTGATTTTTATTTTAATTATTAATAAAGTAATACCAACGGATGATGGTGATGATCTGATAGTGTAAATTTTTTTACATTGACAGTGTATAGTAATTAATCTCTTATACAAATATAAAAAAAACAACATATACTTTGTCAAATCACACATATTTTAAAATTACATAAATATTTCATAAATTTATAATTTTTATTTGACAGTTTACATTATCATTTTCAGTATATATCTATTTATTTTTTTATCTCTAAAAATCATATTTATTTATTGCACTTTAGGTCTAAATCTATATACTTAGCCCAAAATACAGTGAATTTGATTTCAAAAATTGTGAGTAATTGTTCCAATCAAACTCCATTTTTATTTATCATAAATAGCGTATATTATCTTTACCCCGTAAATATAAACGATTTTCCATGATATTCATTACTAAAAATCAAATATCTGTATATAGACGTCTGCAAAATATTTAGTGACACTCTCCTTTAACGTTAACTATAAGGGAGCGAATGAAGCTAGATTGAATGTCACTATAACTTAGAATTACAGACAAAAATTTTTCTGTGTCACTATATGTTATCTTAGTTTTATAAGTAGTAAAATTTATACTTACGATTTCATAAGTGTCACTAAAACTTATATAAATATAATTTTTTTATTTTAAAATTTTATTTATAAATATAAATTATATTTAAAAAATAGAATAAACTTTAAATTTTATTTTTTAATATTATTAATATTAAAATAAAATTATTCATTAAAAATATTTTAAAATACATTTTCAATAATAACAAAACTAAATAACTAAAATTAAACATTTATACAATTTTTTTATTAATTTCAAACCTCATATATATTTCGTTTCATATTTATTTATTGCACTTTAGGTCTAAATCCATATACTTAGCCCAAAAATAGTGAATTTGATATCAAAAATTGTGTGTAGTTGTTCCAATCAAACTCCCTTTTTTTTTAATCATAAATTTAAAGATAGTTTTAAAAATTGTGTTTGTTATATCATATTAATATTTTAAAAATAAAAACGTGATTTTACAAGATATACATCATTAATTAATTGACAATATAAAATTTATTTTACAATTCATTTTCTCTTAACTATTACAATCAAATGAAATTAACATTTTAAAACAGATTTTAAAAACTATTTAAAAAAAAAAAAACAACTTTTCCTTCAAATATTATAATTTTTTTTATAATATTAATTAAAATAAATTTTTTTAATAAGCAAAAATATATTCAAAGAAAATACTGGGAGTATTCCAATCCAATTTGTCATAGTACTAAAATTATATCCAACAATCACAAAAATGATTAATTAAAATAAGTAATTATGCTCCAATAAAAACATATAAAAATGATTAAAATACATGAAGAAAATATTTTTTAGATAACACTACTATAGTTTCAAATAAAATAAAATAATAACAATAATATAATTTAATTGTTTAGTTAGGGGTTAGACTCATCAATTTTAAATGAATTAAAATTGACATGTGAATTAATAAAGGTAGGCTTTTATTGATTTTGTTTGACGAAAATAATAATTCATGTTTTTAATTAATTTAAATTAAACAATTAAATTTATTTGTTTCTTACATCTTACTGATAAAGCCTATTCCTACAATGAAAATTTTACCCCATACCCCTACATTTATCCCCATACCCCTATTCATCAAATTTTTGGACGAAAATACCCCCATATAAATAGTCTTTATTTCAAAGTTTTCATTTTTTTTTCATTTTGTCTTTCTACAAACGGTAAAAAACGCACTGACTTTCGCTTCCGGAGAATACACTGAGGCTACTTCCGGATCTCAAAAAATCACACTTCCGGAAAACTTACGTTGACTACATCCGGAGTACAAAAAATTACCTTCCGGAGAACTTGAGTAAGTGACATCCGGTTCTTCATTTTTCGTTGGAACACACCGGATAACTTGGCATCGCGTTATCCGGTTTTTGTATTTCCTTCACCGGATAACTTGATGCTCAGTTATCCGGTTTGTTAATTTCTTCACCGGATAACTTGATGCTTAGTTATCCGGTTTGTTAATTTCTTCACCGGAAAACTAGATGCTGAGTTTTCCGGTTTTGTTTCGATTTTTAATTTTTTTTTTCAGTGGCTCGGCGTTTTAGAGGACGCGGCGGATTTATCTATCGACGGTACGCAGATGGATCTGTAGTTCGCGCACTTGATATTCCAGCTGAAGATCGGATAGCTGATCCTCCACCTGTACCAGCAGCAGCTCACATTCCACCGCTTCCACCATTTCCGGGAGGACCGACTGATACATCACTTTTGGTGAGGTATCAGAACCATGTGGCTCGTTATTTGTGGGATGGCCACGTAAGTAAATCTATGACCTTTCTATGTTGAATAAAATGTAATTTTAATTATTTATGTATTATGACATATTGTACGATTTATTTTTCAGGAGAGAGAGCCGAAGAAGGAGCTGAAGGTTGCTGCACATGGCAGCAAACTGATTGGATGGACTCCATCACATCTCCCACGTGCGATTGAGCAATGGGTTACTAATTCTGGTTTATCCTCTCTGCAGAATACCAGTTTATCAAGGATAGATCAGAACCTGTTATCTGCATTTGTGGAGAGGTGGCATCCCGAGACATCGTCATTCCATATGCCCTTTGGCGAGATGACGATAACATTGGACGATGTTTCGTGCCTCCTTCATATACCTATTAGAGGGGAGTTATGTGACCCTGCACAAGGGATTACTGACTCAGATACAACACTTTATTGATCCAAGCTTCAACAAATATATGCCTATGAGGTGTCAACCATGTGTCTTTCACATAATCCAGAAAATGTCCATATTCTAAACATGCATGCTCAAGCAATTTCAACTTTTGATGGTATTCCACCTCATCACTAGCTTTTACAAGTTCATACCAAAGCTCCTCTATCGATTTTCGCATGTCATTCACAACATACTCCTTGCACTTCGCTTTCACATTCTTGTTTATGTGAAATCGGCACAGCAAATTAACTGTCGTAGGAAATACTATTTCAATTGCTTTCATCAAAGCAAGATCTCTATCAGTTAAAATTACTTGTGGCCATAATCCTTGTTTAGTAAATAACTGTTTCAATTTATCTAGTACCCAGCACAAAGTCTCTGTTTGCTCAGATTCCATATAGGCAAATGCAACAGAAAATGTTAACTCAGTTGATGTCACACCAACTATTTCAAACAAAGGTTGCCTATACTTATTGGTTTTATAAGTACTATCCATAATCAACACAATAGGAAACAGATTCAACAACTTCACAGAGTCTGGATGGGCCCAGAAGATATCTCTCACAACTTCTGACTCATCTTTTTTCCTACTCCAATAAACATAATCAGATTCATCTATCAATTTAAACAACTGTTGCATTTCTGTTCTAGGGCCCCTGATGTTTTTTTGAATCTTACTCTTATGTTTATATATTTGGGTGATTCGAGTCACACTCTCCGGATCTCGTTCTTTCAATGACAACAATATGTGTCTTGGAGGAACATGACGTTTTGACAAATCCGTTATATGTTGTTGGTCATCATCATTGAGTCGACTTACAAACGCATGGCCTTCAAATCTATCAGGTAAACCATGGTTGTGAACTCCACATTTTACATCAATTTTCCAACCAGAACCATCTTTTGAAGGTGTTGATCTTACTTTGAAAGGACAATTACATTTTTTGGTAGCACTTTGTGTTTCGCTATCCCCTTCTTTGTATTTTCCACCTCTATCACAGCCAAATATAACCTTGTCACTTCTTCCTCTCTTGCCAGTATTGGTGTCCGAACGGGTTATAATAACAGTGACTCTATTCCTTAGTCCAACCTCCTTAATCCACCTAGTCGCCTCTTCTCTTGTAGGAAATTTTTCTTTAGTCAAGAATATTTTTGTTGTATCTACAGCTGTCTGGTCTTTGTCACATATCATCAATGGAGTGTCCATGTCTCCTAAACAAACTTAAAGTTAAAAAAAAAAAATTTTAAAAACATAACGAACCGGATAACTATAGACCAAGTTATCCAGTTGAATAGTAACAAAACCGGATAACTTGACAGCAAGAAATCTGGTGAAGAAAAATATACAAACCGGATATCTTGGAGACAAGTTATCCGGTTAACAAACATTGCCTCTAAAATACAAACCGGATAACTTATGGTTGTGTTATCCGGCTCACTATAAACAGTAACCGGATTTCTTGTAGCCATGTTATCTGGTTTAAAAAAAACCATTCCAGAAATTCTTACCCTATGTTCTCCTGTTCTCGTCGAATACTGACAAAAATTACTTTTGGACTCGTCTGACTACACGGTAAAAAGTAAAAAATAAATAAATAAAACATAAAAGGACAAAATTGGAATTTTTAAAAATTTGTAGGGGTACGGGGATAAATGTAGGGGTATGGGGTAAAATTTTCTCCTACAACCCTACAATTAATTTTTTTTTCTAAATTCTTTGATCCGTGCATAAATACCAACACTAAGAGGTTGCGTAGCAACTGCACACAATAAGTCCATCTCCGATCTCTTCACGAGACTATGTGAGGTAATGCTACTATTTGGACTATTTACAATCTACAAGTAGGTGCTTTAAATTAATACAATATATGCTTAAACTAAAGAAAATAGTAATAGTTTTTAAGGTGTGATGGAAGCTATATAAATTTATACACCTTTCGGTCACTATTATAAGCAACAAAAATCTTTTTAGATTCATTGAATAAATAATATATCTGGATATTATTATATATCAGATACATCAAATATTCAATGAACCAAAAAAGTTTTTTGTTGCTTATAATAGTGACCAAATGGCGTAGAAATTAAGAACCTGGGAGGATCTGCAATCAACCTCCTCCATATAATAAGGATAATCATCTTGTGATGCAATCCCTTTGTTTCCTATTACCCAATTTAATGCTTTTTTCACACTTCCTTTTGTACAATTTCCAGTTGGTTCACAATCTAGAACCTCCTGCTCTGAAAGGCTAATAAGCTTCCCTGTCTTTAAAAATTAAAGTTTTATATTTATGAGTTCATCTTCTTTCTTCTGTTTGAGGTTATCAACAACAATTTACCTTTAGATTCATCATAGCTCATAAGTTTGTTCAGGGTTAGATTCAACTATAGTCTTTGGCTTAAACTCCTAGCCTTAGGGCTAGGGGCCTTGGCTTTAGTTTGGATTATCTTGGAGAGCTTATGCTCTATGGATGAGATATAATTTTGATTTTACAAAGATCCTGGAACATATGGATTGGAAAGTAGTGAAGAACAGAAGAAACGGTGACAAAGGTTTGAGGGTGTCAATTTGGAGAGAGAAAGAGAAATGGAAAACCAACTGGGAACCAAGAAGATATTGCATCATTCTTCTTTACGGAATTCCCTGATCATTTCAGTGCTAGTGACATGGTTAAAATTTTTATGGAATATGGCATAGTGTTCGAAGTCTTTATGCCTGCAAAGAGAGACAAAAGGGGCAAAAGATATGGTTTTTTGAGATTTAGAAAGTTGGGGATGAAAGAACAATGGCTTGTAAATTGGACAACATTCAGATAAATGAAAGAAAACTCTTTGTGAACATTCCAAGGTTCAAAAGAGATAGGGTGGAATCCAGGAAAGAATTCAACAAGAAGCAGACAGAAGGTGATGGACACAGAGAAAATATGGTTAGACCTCTTTGGAAGAAGGTTAGAAATAATAGATCTTACGTTGATGTGGTATCTGGTGAGGGTAGAATCAAACATATGAATTAAATCAATCACAAGGGTATGATAGACAGTAAAAAGAAGGAAACAACACCTAATTGGGCATGACTATTATTCAAAATAGAAGAGGGGGAGTACAAACGATTTGAAGATGCATTTGTGGGTGTGTTTAAGGAACCAGGAAACTCATATAATATTAAGGAAATCTTCAACAGAGAAGGAATTTTTCAGATTAAAGTTACTCCTATGGGTGCAAACCTTTGTCTCCTTGAAGATAGAGAGGACAATGCGGTTAGAAATTTAATCAAGGATGATGAAGATTGGCTTTCACACTGGTTTAAAGATATTAGGCAATGGTCCCTAGCAGAAGTGGATAAGGAACGTTTAACGTGGGTCAAATGCTTTGGGGTGCCTTGCCATGCTTGGAGACAAGATTTCTTCAAGTATTTATCAAGCAGAGTCGGAGAGTATATCCGAAGCGATGAAGAAACTGAAAATCATTCAAAATTTGATGTGGCCAGAATTTTGATTAAGACTAAATATACGAGTAATCTGAATAAGGTGTTGAATATTGAGATTAATGATGTCCTCTTCTGTATCAAGCTTGTTAAAGACAACCATGGGCCTAAAATAATAATAATGAAGGGATAGAAGAATGAATCAGAGGCATCAGACGATTCATTTGTAGTAAATACGGAAGATGATTTAGATGATTTAGATGGTGACGATAATGAAGATGAAGGTTCCATTAATGGCGATAAGGAAGAGGATGAAGGTGATCACAAGGCTCAAGGAGGGGAGTCAGGAGAAGGTGGGGAAGACAGACACGTGGACGACATTGGGAAGACCAATCTTATTGGAAATAAGGAAAAACAGGAAGCCGCCCATATCAGTATAGTAGGCGTGGGTCAGAAGCAAAAGGTTGCAATAAAGGGGAAGTGTGGAAGTTGCAGAGAGATCAGTAATTATGAAGAGAAGTCTAGTAGTAATATAACATTTAATGATAGTGCTTACCAAGGAAGTTAGATGGGACAAGTTAAGGAAAATAAGTACTATTCCTTGAAGAATCCTGAGGAAGTTAACTTTACTCGGGCTGAAGGGTGCATAGAGGTGGAGGGTGTCAAGGGGACTACAGGCAAAAATAGTTTGGTATTTGGCTTCAATAAGAGCCCAGATACGAGTAGTAAAGATGATTTTAGGCCCATTCAAATATCTGGTGCAGAGCATAGACCAAGTGGGCCCCTTCCTCTCACTAGGATCAGGAAAAAGAAAGTGTTGACTGAGATATACGACAATATTCAGATTCCCTATGAACCATCGTTCTATTCTGCACTGATACACTCCTCTGTTAAACTTAATCCACACATTTCTCAAGCAGATAATAACATTGTCTGTATTAAAATATCAGTGCAGATTGAAGAAAGTGATTCTAGATATTCTGGGGGATCGATTATTTGCTGTGAATCCATTTCAGACAGAGATATGGAAATTGGAAATGAGAGAGTTAAGAAAAGGCTTGATGATGTCCCTGGAAAAGTGTGGTCTCTTTTGAAGAATTTTGGTCTTGAAGGGGAAGAAGATGATGAAGTGTTGAAAGGCCTAATTAGAGAAATGGAGAAGAGAGATAGGAAGAGATGTGACAGAAAGAGGGAGGCAATTTCTGGGGTCAAATGAATATCACAACCTCTAATATTCGTGGGAGTAACTCTGCCATTAAAATAAGGAGAGTTAGAATTTTGATAATGAAGGAGAATGTGGAGTTTTGCATGATTCAAGAAATGAAGCGACAAAGTATTGATGAGAAATTTGTCATAAGTATTTGGGGAAGAGAAGAGTATGAATGGTTTGCAACAGGTTTTTCCAGTTGTCATACCCCAAATTTGTCATACCCTCTCATTTTTCTTATACCAGGCATTTGTGTTGCTTCATGACCTTTCTCAGAGTAATCATTTGGCCTTTGACCATAATCCTCAGTAATTTAGGTAATAGAGGTTTTGTTTGTGCTCATTGTAATTGGAGCCTCTTGCAAATGTGTTTGATGTCAAGTGGAGATAAAAGAAGAGGGGCCCTCATTCTCATAGTAAAGACATGGTCCATTCATTCTTAGGCCAATGGTTAGTTTCAAGATAAACATGTGGCAAGTTGTGGCTTAATTTGTTTCAAGTTGGTTTTGAGCCTTGTAATCAAATTAGCCAAGCTATGGTTGATTTCAAGATCCATTTGTGGTCATATTCCAATTTTAAGTCATATTTCAAGTGGTTCAGTCCTATTTTCAAGCCATGGTTAGAAGAATTGTTTCAAGCTTTGTTGATTTGTGACTAAGTTTACGCCATGGTTAAAAGTGCAAGTTGTGATCTTTCATTTTCAAGTCATGTTTAGAAAAATTGTTCCAAGGCATAATTTTAATTGTTCCAAGCTATAATGAGAAAGCCATGATTAAATGGCTTCGTGCCATGAGTAAGGTTTATGCCTAAGACTTGTTTCAAGTTTGATTAAAATCTTAAGGCCAAAGTTTCAAGCTATCATTAGAAGCTCAAGATAAGAATTCAAATTACGCAGAGTTTGGAATTCAAGAATCAATAAGTCATTACATTATCAATTGAATTGTAAATCAAGTTCAAGACGCTCCAAAAAGAAGAAAAGATCATAAGAAGTTTTACAAAAGATTAGAATTGGAAAAACATTGCATTGAATTCAAAGCTACATGTCACAAGGCTTAAATCTACATGGTATACAAGACCTAAATCTATTTAAATTTTCATGCCCCATTCTTCAAGTTAAAGAGCAACCAAGGCTTTCTTCTTTCATGCCAAATTACCTAAGTTTCCACTCCAAGCTTCAAAGAAGCCCTTGAATCTTTTATTCGTGCCAAGCTACCAAGCTCTATACACCACATGTCATCCACCCTTCAAGCACCTTCCAAGGCCACACGCAACAAAAATGGATTTTCATCACGTCAACCACCAATTCTAACAGACTGTATTGCACAAGCTTTTAGCAGCTATACACAAAATAGGTCTCAACGCATCACCTCATGCCCCACCTGCAAAATGGAAAGAAAGAAGTCACTCGCAAAACCGAGCTGATGCATTGAACCACAAAGCTAATGCAAACATCACAGCCCCACAAAGTACCACTTGCACCATTCACCAACAAATGCCAATTCACAACCGTACCACACCTGCAAATGTTACAGACCTGTACCACCTGCATCACAAACCTGCTTACAAACACAAGCCCGCATCCCAACCTGCAACATCTGCAATTGAAATAGACAAATTCATCAAAACAGAAAAACATTTTTTGGCATCAATAAAATTGTTAACAGACATTCCTAAAGTAGAGATTCCACAACATAGACATCACACATCAAACCCTAATTTTCTGTTATATAAAGAGGAGAGTTTTATCAACAGAGGGGGGAGGAGGATCCGAGTTCTAACAAAAATTCTCAGTACCTCAAGAGAGAAAATTTGGACCTCCATCATCAAAAAAATCGAATTTCTTAGGGCACCTGAAAACATCTGAGAAAACAACCCTAAAAAGCATTCACAGCAAAAAATCCTAACCTCACTCATAGCTCATTTTCAGTCACCATTAGAGCCTCAAATCGAAGCTCTAAGTTAAGGTCAGAGTTTAACCTCATCAATATTGTACAACAAACACTCGACAACATTAAGCTCACGCACAGGAGAAGAAGGAAGAAAAGGCAGATAGAAAGAAAAGAGAATCTGAATTTGTTACCTTACGCAACTGGAACCACCTTGGACGAGATCTTCGTGAGGTAATCTCTTTGAACTTTGTTTTCTCCGCAAATCAGAGTCTTCTTGTTGAATCCTTGATTGTTGAAACCCTTGAGTAGCTTGCTCGCACGTGTACGCTTTGTTATGTTTGGTTTGAAACTAGGATTTAGATTTGGGAAAACCCCGATTTGTTTGATGGGTTAATTTTTAGAAGAAACTGGATTCAAATTTGAAAAGAGGAGAGGAAAATAAGTGGGGTTGGTTTAGATTTTCTTTTGATTTAAGGTGGTGTCGTCGGAGAAGATGGTGGCGGCCGCCGCGCGCCGCCGCTTCTCCGACCATTTCTTAGGTTTCCGGTGAGACCCTTTTGAAGGATTTGAGAGAGTACTGGGGTGAGGAGAGTGGATAATGTTGGGAATGAGAGATTTTGAGGGTTGAAATTTCTTTTCACCCTTTTTAATGATCGTAAGTAGACGGTTGGTGAGGTGTTGGGTGGCTTCACCCACCGGTGACAAGTATCACCGGTTGCCACTTTTGCTTAGATCCCATGCATATCTCTCTGCGCCACCTTACCGTGCACACTCGTCCTAAGCCCTCAGATCAAAGAGTCAATGCTTGACTCGTGGGGAATCAACGTCCCAGAAACGTTCTGCAGTCAACAACAGTTGACCAGAGCCCACCATGGACTCTCCCCTGCGTATGGACTTAAGTTGGGCCTAGGGGAAATTCCTTTTCACACCCCCAATTTCTTTACTAACCTGTCTGGCCCATTTCCTTTTTTTTTATTATTTCTTTCTTTCTTTTTTTAAAAAAATACCTTTTAATTGAAAACTAAAAAAACTTTAAACTAATTTCTTTTAAAAAATATAATCTGTCTATTAATTAATTTTATTAAAATTATTTATTTAATACTAACTAATTAATTTAATAATTAGTTTTATTAAACATTTGATTTTAATTTATTATACTAATTTGATTTTCTCTAATTAAAAATCATAATCCATTCACATCCTAATCCTTCTAAAAATTGTTTTCTAACTAATAATGAAAGTAGTGGGCTCTTGAGGTCTAGCACTTCTTGGGACCTTGAACGACTGCTCTTGGGGCGCATGCCTTGAGTTGTGATCGTTCCGTCTTTCATTTCTAAGAACTTTTAATCCATTCAAATCCTAACCAAAACACTTAACACTTAAAAATACAATCTTTTTTTAATTAAAATACTTAATCTAACTAAAATACTTAACCTTTAAAACACTTTCTCAACTTAAAAATCATAATTCAAATTTTAAAACAACTACTTAATCTTTTACAAATATTCTCTTAACTAAAGTTAAAATCATAATCTACTTTAAAATACTTAAAATATTTTCTTAATTAAAGTCTTTCTAATTAATATTTCTAAACTTTGTCCTAACTAATTATGGAAGTAGTGAGCTTTTGGGGTCTAGCACTCCTTGAGTCCTTGAACAAACGCTCTTGAGGCGCACGCCTTGAGTTGTGTTCGTTTCGATCTTCCATCTCAAAACTTAAAAAACATACAACCCCATTAAAATACTTAATCCTCCACTTCAAACCCTAATTCTATTAACACGTCTAATCCAAACATTCTAATCAAATTCAAATCTTTCTTCCTAATCAAACTACGAAAGTAGTGGACTCTTGAGGTCTAGCACTTCTTGGGCCCTTGAACAAACGCTCTTGAGGCGCACGCTTTGAGTTATGTTCGTTCCGATCTTTTATCCCTAAAACACTCGCCCTAATTACATGGACAAAGAAGCCCATTGTCCAACAAACACAATTTCACAATTAATAGAGTGAAAAAGGTGCCGTTGAGATCTAGCATCTCACTAATGCCCCGATTAATTGGTTGTGAGGCCGACGTCTCGTTTATCGAATAATCGTCATTCTCCCTCAAAATACTTAACAAACCAAACATTTCCCACGCAACCGAAACCCTAAAACACACGTAAATCAAACTCTTTTTTTTCAATCAAATCTTAACACACTTAATCTAAATCAAACAACTTTTTACAAAAAGAACATTGTTTAGTCCATTCTTCCGCGCATATGAACTAGTGTTTCAGCCTCCCTTGACGAGCAGACAAGCCAACGTTTAGCAGTTAGAATGCGAATTAAACACCCGTTCGTTTAAAAAACACCAACCAACCGTAGTCCCACGAACTACGAATGCTCTGACTTTCCCATTGCACGAGGGAATACGTAGGCACAAGGGTTCTAATCCTTGCTGAGCACCCTGATAAAAAAACCACCCATTTTCCCCTTTAGAAAGCAATATTACCTAAGAAGAAAACAAACAAACCGAGCTAACATTTCTCCTGAATCGAATCAAGAGGTTCCCGTTGAATACAACGGACGTAGAGGGTGCTAATACCTTCCCTTTGCGTAATCGACTCCCGAACCCAAATTTGGTTGCGATGACCATGTTCTTATCTCCCTTTAAAGGTTTTATTGATATTTTCCTATTCCTTCCTTGGAATGAATAAAGTTCGGTGGCGACTCTGTTTCGAACAGTTTTTTCCGCGTCCATCGCGAGGATCGTATTTTTCGAGGTAGGACATATGGTGACCCTGCTGGGGATGAAGCATTGCCCTATGCTAGAGAGAGAGTCAAGCCTAACTTGACTCGATTCGAGAGTGTTAACTTCGCTTGGTTGTTTCTTCTTAATTGTTTCTTTATTACTTATCTATCTGTTTTCTCTTTATTATATGATTGTTTATCATACTTGTCTGTTGGATCTTGGGATGATATCACAAGTAAGACTCTATACCCGAGTCTTGGAAAAAGAAGAGAGAACACCTAGTTTAGATTTTGGAAGTAATTAGTGTTAGTCCCCCAAGGACTCGCTCCTTGTGTGCCTAGTATGAAAGCATCCCCTAGAGTAGACCTTTTCGTAGATCTTGTTGTAACGCAGCTAGCCTGTTGCACGACTCGATTCATGAAGGGTCTGTGACTCTAGGATCCACTCTTAGCACTAGTTTCTATCTTGGTGGTCATTAGTGTTAGTCTCCGAGGACTCGCTTCTCGATGAAGACTACACTCATAAGAGACCTTTTCGTCTTCCCGTCACAATGCAGCTAGCCTATTGCGTGGTGTTGATGCAATTAGTGTCCATAGTCCTAGGGAACCTTATCCATCAACGTATGAGCTATCCTGTGAGTGGGTTTAGGGGTAAATAATTTAGAACTATCCTTATAAAGCTTACCTGTTAGGAGGGTTGGGAAGTTACTTGTCATATCTGGGATCCTGATTCTGCCTGCATTGCATTTGTTTGCATATCATTGCATTTGCATCTCATTTGCATGGCATACCCTTCCAACATAAACTCATCTGATCCTCTGTCCATTTCCTGCCAGTTGATTTCCCGACGCTCATATTTGAACCTGTGGTAATCGCAAAGCATTTAAAGCAAGTTTAAGCGGAGATAAGAGGAGCATAGACAATTTGAAAGTTGTGATGGCTATGTCAGAGGATAGTTTTCAACATATTGGGATGAAGGATTTTGACCCCCCATCAGGTTTTACTGTGTCGACTAACCCACTGTATGATTGTCTACCGGGTGATCATCTTCCACGAGTGAACATCCCTGCTCAGTCTCAGATGATGTCGCTGACTGATTCCATGGAGAAAAGGTTTTGTGCCCTCGAAGAGAAAGTTCAAGCTATGAAAGCACGCGATACTTCTGGGCTCGATGCTGTTGATATGTGCTTAGTGTCGGACCTGGTAATTCCTCCAAAATTCAAAGTACCCAACTTCGAGAAGTACGCTGGTCTCACTTGCCCAAAGCGTCATTTGGTGATGTTCTGCCGAAAGATGACTTCTCATGTCCGCGGCGACAAGTTGATGATTTACTGTTTCCAAGACAGTTTAAGTGGTGCATCTTTGAATTGGTACATGGATTTAGAAAGAAGTTGTATCCAATCATGGAAAGACTTATCCAACGCTTTTCTAAAGCAATATGAGTACAATTTGGACATGGCTCCCAGTCGCACACAGTTGCAAATCCTATCTCAGAAGAGCGGTGAATCCATTAAGGACTATGCACAACAGTGGAGAGATTTGGCAGCCAGGGTGCAACCACCACTCCTGGATAAAGAAGTGATTGACATGTTCTTGAATAGTCTGCATGACACCTATCTTGAAAGAATGGATGGCAGTTCATTCTCAAGCTTCTCTGACCTTATAATAGTAGGAGAACGCATCGAGAATTACCTCAAAGCTAAACAAGTCTAAGACGTCTCAAGTAATCAAGCTGGTGAGACCGAATCCTTCAGCAATCCCCAAGAGGAAGAGGATAATGAAATTGATGTAGTCCTAGCAAATGTTGAGTATTCTCAGGGTACACCAGCAAGACTTTATGGCCCTTCAGCTTCTCGGCAGTTATCATTGTCAGCGCCATATCATCCTTATGGGCAACCTGTCAATCCTAGGGCGTCATACCAGAAACCCATAATTTCTCCTCGGGCAAATCAACGAGCCCGTGGTCGAGGATATCAGAATCATCATCAGAATCAGCATAGGCCTCGAAACAACTTGGAAAGAAGGACTGCTCCTCTTCACCCAGTTCCTATGTCATACAGTCAACTCTTGCCGCATCTGGTCCGAAACTCACTAGTATAGCCCAAAGCTATCAAGCCGTTGCCAAAACCATACCCGCTTGGATACGATCCCAATGCACATTATGGGTATCATGCTGGATCAATGGGGAATTCGACTGAAGATTGCAAAACTTTTCAAGCCAAGGTGCAACAGTTGATTGATAAAAAGTACATATCATTTCCAGAAGGAAACTTGGTTGTGCACGTCAGCTTCTCGCCCAAATGAGTTCCAAGACTTCAAGAGGTATCCCCTAAAGCCAGTGGTTCAGACAGGAAGACTTCCTCAAATACTGGCAACCATTGGACATTTATCATTTGCATTTGTAATTTCGTTATGTTAAGTGCTACTTGTTTTTTAATATTATTGTTTTGAATGGTAATATTAATGATTTGATCATGCATTTTCTAAATTAATCATGTCGCCTTCGCTCATTTTTCTTTACTTGTATATAAAAAATAAAAATACAAAAAAAACAAAAACAACAAAATTCTTCCATATACTTCTTATCCACTCTCTTTATCAAACTTTTGTTTAGCAAAGATTGGAGGGAGGATGATGAAAACAAAGTACCCATAATTGCTGATGGTATGCTTTCGGATGGAATCCTGCCAAGGATGTACAGGCATTATTTCAAATCCCCAAACACTGGAGAGATAAGGAGTTAGTCCCTAGTTAACCACTTCGAGCCTAGAAGTAGGAGTTTCCTTCGGATTTAAAAAACCCTTATGCTTAACCCGGGGTAGGGTAGTGTTCAGTTAATCTGACTCTGTATTCTTCGTACACGTCTTGAGGTGACGAAGAAATCATGTAAAATCCAGAAGTTATGGTGGTTGTTCTTCAATGACTATTGACTTGGCAGTCACAATCCTTCGACAAAATCAAGAACAAAATAAAAAAAAAAACAAAAAGCCTGCTAAGTCGAACACCTCAAAAGGAGACTTAGGCAAAAATCAAGACAATCCCGATGGACTCGAAAAGAAAAATAAATCCATGCAAAAAGTAGAGATAAAAAACAATACCAAAAGAGGTTGTCGAATCCTCAACAAAAACAAAATAACGTCCAGTGGCCACCATGCCAAATTAAAGGGTCGCTGACATCATGACAAAAGCAAAATAATGTGACTGCCATTTCAAGGAAATCTTGAATCCTCATCTTCGCTCTTACACTGTCGAACTCTCTTTGAAGATGAATGTGTGTCAATTTAACTGAACGTAGGACTGAAGATCATCACGAAGAAGGGGTGGGTACAAATCAAGTTTTGAGCCTTATATCCTTTGTTTCATAAACCGTGAACCAGACCACGTTACAACCCTCGAAAGACCTAATTGAGGTGGGGTTTATTCTAAAAGCATACTACAGCAAGGTTGCGTAAACTGACTCCTACAAATTTGCTAATCACTTGTTTTGGTGTCATATTCTTGCTATATCTTTCACATTAGCTAAATTGACACTACGACCGGACTAATGGTCCATCCGCCACACACTATCACATCATTCTAATAATGACTGATTTTCAAAACTTGCATGAGTATCGCATTAAAATTACCATTTGTGAACGAACAAATTTGACTGCAAGTCAGTGTTTGACATCAAGGAAATTCCAACAAGGAGCAATCAAAGGGAGCTGGGTCATTCAACAACATTGGCAGGAATTGACAACACCTCATAACCCTATGGAACAGGGGCATTGACATCCAATGATTATGGAATCAGTCAATTTAAAGCAAGTCCCCGAAGCATTAGTTGATTATGGGGTAAATCATTCAAGAACAGGTTGATCAGAGTAAATCATCTCAAGAATCTACCAACCAGGGGCAGGCCACCCAGAGGTTCTTTTGATTAAAGGAAAACCCCTCCAATGTTCAATCAACACAAGTTAAGTCGCTCCAACGCTCATTCTGGGGCAGGCTACCTCAAGGGTACTTTGAAGCCAAATACTCCAAGAGTCGGTCAATCAAGGAAGAATCCCTTTTACGACTTGAAGTTCTGGGGCAAGCCATCTCGAGTTTATCTCATGGTACAACTGCTTCCAACTTCCTTTCAAGGACAAATCCTTTCACGACTTGGAATTCTGGGGCAAGCCATCTCGAGATCATCTCATGGTACAGTTGTTTCCAGTTTCCTGTCAAGGAAAAATTCTTCATAGACCCAGAGTAAGGAGGCATGAGCCATACAGAGGAAAATCTCTCTGTTGCTTTCAATCTGCTCAAGCGAACATCGTCAAGTGACCTTTGAGTTCAAAATGAGTGTCGGGGAACCATGTTATCACCCCACCAAATAACCTTCTGCCTTCCTTCTAACAAAGGACCTTGCCTGCATAGGAACTTATTCATCCATTATCCTCTTCTGGGGCATCCTTGGAAACCTTCATATCATTGCATAAATCACTCATATGCATTAGTCATGTCGCTTCGCTCATTGCATAGACATGTGTATCATACCTCAAGCCTAACCTTCCAACAAGATTTGACGTCTCAAAGCCTGGTATCGCAATACTTGACACCAAAGTCCAACCTAGCTTGGCAATCCAAAGTCCAACTTAGCTTGGCAACCCAAAAGTCCAACTTAGCTTGGCAATCCAAGGTCCAGTTCTCGTCTGGTAAATCACTTTAAGGCCTAGTTCTAGTCTGGCAAATCTTTTAAGGCCCAGTTCTCGTCTGGTGAATACCCTTTTCTCACCAGTTCTCGTCTGGTAGACTATCCAAAAGTCAGTTCTCGTCTGACAAACAAAAGTTTAGACACCAGTTCTCATCTGGTAATTTAACCTCCAACCCGGTTTTAGTCTGGAAGTTTGACCCAAAGTCCAGTCTTCATTGGCAACCACTAAAATTCCACCGTTGTTGGCATCCTCATAACACCAAAATTATCAAAGTCCAATTTCATTTGGCGATTACCAAATCCAATCCCCGGTGACACCCTCGACAAGGAAACTTATCCCCAGCGCGCCCGATCATTTGCATCGTCGTGTGCATAACATGCTAGCATAACATTACATATCGAGCACTATCATATCTTGTGCATTCATACGTGCATTAGATTCCCCAGCAGTTGCATCTTAGTATGTGTTTCAGTGCATCATGCAATGCATGGCATACTCATCCCTAGCAACATAGCATAACAGGATCCAGGATCAGTTCGCAAGCATCTTGGCCAGTCCTCCATCAAAGTTAACAGTATTCCTCTGAAGAGAAAAAGATACCCCGCACGTGCTCAAGGAATTCTATTCCCCAGCAAGTCATTCTTCAACCATGCAATTGATAATGACCATCCCCAGCAGTTGTTGCTTAAATTGCTCCCCAAGCAGAGGATACCATAGAAAGTTTCTTATGAGCTTTCCCTTGCAGAGCCAGCACATTTACTCTGACAGGAATCTTGCTCAACTATTACCCCAGCAAATTTACCGCAGAGACACTGCTTTGGTATCATCGAGGAACCTTAATGGATAAGGCACTGCTTTGACGACCCAAAGAATTTTTTGCCTTCTAAAATACAACTTTGGTATCATCGGAGAACCTTATTGGATAAGGGACTGCTTCGACCGCCCAAAGAACCATAGTTATTTCGTTCAGTTTGAACCCCACTACCTTATTCTGCCAGCTCTTACTCCATAGTACATTACCTTTTAAGACAAATTTTGGGGTCTTCTTATATCTAATTGACTTCTACCCTAAAAATGAACGCCATACGGCAGTTCATTCTCTCGGGTTCAAGACAATTAGATAGGGGCATCTGTCATACCCCAAATTTGTCCTACCCTCTCATTTTTCTTATACCAGGCATTTGTGTTGCTTCATGACCTTTCTCAGAGTAATCATTTGGCCTTTGACAATAATCCTTAGTAATTTAGGTAATAGAGGTTTTGTTTGTGCTCATTGTAATTGGAGGCTCTTGCAAGTGTGTTTGATGTCAAGTGGAGATAAAAGAAGAGGGGCCCTTATTCTCATAGTCAAAACATGGTCCATTCATTCTTAGGCCAATGGTTAGTTTCAAGATAAACATGTGGCAAGTTGTGGCTTAATTTGTTTCAAGTTGGTTTTGAGCCTTGTAATCAAATTAGCCAAGCTATGGTTGATTTCAAGATCCATTTGTGGTCATATTCCAATTTTAAGTCATGTTTCAAGTGGTTCAGTCCTATTTTCAAGCCATGGTTAGAAGAATTGTTTCAAGCTTTGTTGATTTGTGACTAAGTTTACGCCATGGTTAAAAGTGCAAGTTGTGATCTTTCATTTTCAAGTCATGTTTAGAAAAATTGTTCCAAGGCATAATTTTAATTGTTCCAAGCTATAATGAGAAAGCCATGATTAAATGGCTTCGTGCCATGAGTAAGGTTTATGCCTAAGACTTGTTTCAAGTTTGATTAAAATCTTAAGGCCAAAGTTTCAAGCTATCATTAGAAGCTCAAGATAAGAATTCAAATTACGCAGAGTTTGGAATTCAAGAATCAATAAGTCATTACATTATCAATTGAATTGTAAATCAAGTTCAAGACGCTCCAAAAAGAAGAAAAGATCATAAGAAGTTTTACAAAAGATTAGAATTGGAAAAACATTGCATTGAATTCAAAGCTACATGTCACAAGGCTTAAATCTACATGGTATACAAGACCTAAATCTATTTAAATTTTCATGCCCCATTCTTCAAGTTAAAGAGCAACCAAGGCTTTCTTCTTTCATGCCAAATTACCTAAGTTTCCACTCCAAGCTTCAAAGAAGCCCTTGAATCTTTTATTCGTGCCAAGCTACCAAGCTCTATACACCACATGTCATCCACCCTTCAAGCACCTTCCAAGGCCACACGCAACAAAAATGGATTTTCATCACGTCAACCACCAATTCTAACAGACTGTATTGCACAAGCTTTTAGCAGCTATACACAAAATAGGTCTCAACGCATCACCTCATGCCCCACCTGCAAAATGGAAAGAAAGAAGTCACTCGCAAAACCGAGCTGATGCATTGAACCACAAAGCTAATGCAAACATCACAGCCCCACAAAGTACCACTTGCACCACTCACCAACAAATGCCAATTCACAACCGTACCACACCTGCAAATGTTACAGACCTGTACCACCTGCATCACAAACCTGCTTACAAACACAAGCCCACATCCCAACCTGCAACATCTGCAATTGAAAGAGACAAATTCATCAAAACAGAAAAACATTTTTTGGCATCAATAAAATTGTTAACAGACATTCCTCAAAGTAGAGATTCCACAACATAGACATCACACATCAAACCCTAATTTTCTGTTATATAAAGAGGAGAGTTTTATCAACAGAGGGGGGAGGAGGATCCGAGTTCTAACAAAAATTCTCAGTACAGTAAGAGAGAAAATTTGGACCTCCATCATCAAAAAAATTGAATTTCTTAGGGCACCTGAAAACATCTGAGAAAACAACCCTAAAAAGCATTCACAGCAAAAATTCCTAACCTCACTCATAGCTCATTTTCAGTCACCATTAGAGCCTCAAATCGAAGCTCTAAGTTAAGGTCAGAGTTTAACCTCATCAATATTGTACAACAAACACTCAACAACATTAAGCTCACGCACAAGAGAAGAACGAAGAAAAGGCAGATAGAAAGAAAAGAGAATCCGAATCTGTTACCTTACGCAACCGGAAGCACCTTGGACGAGATCTTCGTGAGGTAATCTCTTTGAACTTTGTTTTCTCCGCAAATCAGAGTCTTCTTGTTGAATCCTTGATTGTTGAAACCCTTGAGTAGCTTGCTCGCACGTGTACGCTTTGTTATGTTTGGTTTGAAACTAGGGTTTAGATTTGGGAAAACCCCGATTTGTTTGATGGGTTAGTTTTTAGAAGAAACTGGATTCAGATTTGAAAAGATGAGAGGAAAATAAGTGGGGTTGGTTTAGATTTTCTTTTGATTTAAGGTGGTGTCGCCGGAGAAGACGGTGGCGGCCGCCGCGCGCCGCCGCTTCTCCGGCCATTTCTTAGGTTTCCGGTGAGGCCCTTTTGAAGGATTTGAGAGAGTGTTGAGGCGAGGAGAGTGGATAACATTGGGAATGAGAGATTTTGAGGGTTGAAATTTCTTTTCACCCTTTTTAATGATCGTAAGTAGACGGTTGGTGAGGTGTTGGGTGGCTTCACCCACCGGTGACAAGGGTCACCGGTTGCCACTTTTGCTTAGATCCCATGCATATCTCTCTGCGCCACCCTACCGTGCAAACTCGTCCTAAGCCCTCAGATCAAAGAGTCAATGCTTAACTCGTGGGGAATCAACGTCCCAGAAACGTTCTGCAGTCAACAACAGTTGACCAGAGTCCACCATGGACTCTCCCCTGCGTATGGACTTAAGTTGGGCCTAGGGGAAATTCCTTTTCACACACCCAATTTCTTTACTAACCTGTTTGGCCTATTTCCTTTTTTTTTATTATTTATTTTTTTCTTTTTAAAAAAAATACCTTTAAATTGAAAACTAAAAAAAAACTTTAAACTAATTTCTTTTAAAAAATATAATCTGTGTATTAATTAATTTTATTAAAATTATTTATTTAATACTAACTAATTAATTTAATAATTAGTTTTATTAAACATTTGATTTTAATTGATTATATTAATTCGATTTTCTCTAATTAAAAATCATAATCCATTCACATCCTAATCCTTCTAAAAATTGTTTTCTAACTAATAATGAAAGTAGTGGGCTCTTGAGGTCTAGCACTTCTTGGGTCCTTGAACGACTGCTCTTGGGGCGCACGCCTTGAGTTGTGATCGTTTCGTCTTTCATTTCTAAGAACTTTTAATCTATTCAAATCCTAACCAAAACACTTAACACTTAAAAATACAATCTTTTTTTAATTAAAATACTTAATCTAACTAAAATACTTAACCTTTAAAACACTTTCTCAACTTAAAAATCATAATTCAAATTTTAAAACAACTACTTAATCTTTTACAAATATTCTCTTAACTAAAGTTAAAATCATAATCTACTTTAAAATACTTAAAATATTTTCTTAATTAAAGTCTTTCTAATTAATATTTCTAAACTTTGTCCTAACTAATTATGGAAGTAGTGAGCTTTTGGGGTCTAGCACTTCTTGAGTCCTTGAACAAACGCTCTTGAGGCGCACGCCTTGAGTTGTGTTCGTTTCGATCTTCCATCTCAAAACTTAAAAAACATACAACCCCATTAAAATACTTAATCCTCCACTTCAAACCCTAATTCTATTAACACGTCTAATCCAAACATTCTAATCAAATTCAAATATTTCTTCCTAATCAAACTACGAAAGTAGTGGACTCTTGAGGTCTAGCACTTCTTGGGCCCTTGAACAAACGCTCTTGGGGCGCACGCTTTGAGTTATGTTCGTTCCGATATTTCGTCCCTAAAACACTCGCCCTAATTACATGGACAAAGAAGCCCATTGTCCAACAAACACAATTTCACAATTAATAGAGTGAAAAAGGTGTCGTTGAGATCTAGCATCTCAGTAATGCCCCGATTAATTGGTTGCGAGGCCGACGTCTCGTTTATCGAATAATCGTCATTCCCCCTCAAAATACTTAACAAACCAAACATTTCCCACGCAACCGAAACCCTAAAACACACGCAAATCAAACTCTTTTTTTTTAATAAAATCTTAACACACTTAATCCAAATCAAACAACTTTTTACAAAAAGAACATTGTTTAGTCCATCCTTCCGCGCATATGAACTAGTGCTTCAGCCTCCCTTGACGAGCAGACAAGCCAACGTTTAGCAGTTAGAATGTGAATTAAACACTCGTTCGTTTAAAAAACACCAACCAACCGTAGTCCCACGAACTACAAATGCTCTGACTTTTCCATTGCACGAGGGAATACGTAGGCACAAGCGTTCCAATCCTTGCCGAGCACCCTAATAAAAAAACCACCAATTTTCCCCTTTAGAAAGCAATATTTCCTAAGAAGAAAACAAACAAACCGAGCTAACATTTCTCCCGAAACGAATCAAGAGGTTCCCGTTGAATACAACGGACGTAGAGGGTGCTAATACCTTCCCTTTGCGTAATTGACTCCCGAACCCGAATTTGGTTGCGATGACCATGTTCTTATCTCCCTTTAAAGGTTTTATCGATATTTTCCTATTCCTTCCTTGGAATGAATAAAGTTCGGGTGCGACTCTGTTTCAAACCGTTTTTTCCGCGTCCATCGCGAGGATCGTATTTTTCGAGGTACGACACCAGTCATTCTGGAGGTATGGTTTCGATTTGGAATAAGAAATCCTTCGGTTCTGTATTAAGCTTTTCTGGTGCTGGTTATCTAGGGGTGTTTGGTTTCAGTAAAGATAGAGCCATATATATTGTGAATATTTACTCTTCTTGTGTTCTGAGTGAAAAAAGGAAACTTTGGGAGGATTTGGTTAAGTTGAAATCTAAACTTCCAAGAGCTGATTGGATTATCGGGGGGGGGGGGGGGGGGGGGGGGGTTCAACTCAATTAAATCTCAAAATGAAAGAAAAGGTAGGGGGAACTACAACCATTCAGAATTGGAGGAATTTGGTTTGTTCATAGGAGACATGGATCTTGTGGACCTCCATGTTATGGCCAATAGATTCACGTGGTTTAATTCTAACGGTTTGTGTAAGAGTAGACTGGATCGGTTTCTCATCTTTGAGGAAACATGTAGAATATGGAAGATAGTAAATCAAAAAGTGGGTGACAGGGAAGTATCTGATCATAGACCGGTTTCACTTGTTATGAATGACAGAAATTGGGGGCCTAAACCATTTAAATCTATCAATGCGTGGTTTGAACATCCTGAGTTCCTAAATTTTGTGAAGGATGTTTGGAATAATTGTAAGTTTACTGGAAGTGCATGTAATATTCTTCTTCTTAAATTGAAGAAGTTTAAGTCTAGATTAAAGTGGTGGAACACAAATGTTTTTGGAATCTTAAACTTAAGGGTAAAAGATGGAATTGAGGAACTTAACAAACCGGAAGGAGTGATGGCTAAATCAGATACAGAGATTTCAGAAGGTTTATTGGAAAATAGAAATGCTGTTATAGAAGATGTTTGGAACAAGTTACACCTCAAAGAAAGTATTTTGTATCAGAAGGCAAGAACTAGATGGAAATCTGAAGGAGATAACAATACCAAGTATTTTCACACGATTATTAATTCTAGAAGGAGAGATAACTCTATTACAGCCTTGAATATAGGGTTGAATTTGGAAGAGACGGTGGAGAGAGTGAAACAAGTTATACACAAGCATTTTTCGGACAAGTATATGAATAAGGCTTATGAATGTTTCAACATGGATTTAAGTGGATTGAAGAAACTTAATTTGAAGGATAATGCTATGTTGACAGAACCTTTCTCTTATGAGGAGATTCTTGAGACAATTAACACTTGTGATGGAAATAAAGTCCCAGACCAGATGGGTTCAATCTGAATTTCATTAAACACACGTGGGAGATCATTGGAGGTGACATTTTGAAATGTATATCTGAATTTCATGAGAAAGCAATCCTTCCAAAAGCCTTCAGTTCATCATTTTTTGTTTTGATCCCTAAGATTGAAAAATCCTCAATCTTTGAAAGAATTCAGACCTATAGCCCTCATTGGTTGTATTCACAAAATCTTGTCTAAATTACTTTCTGCTAGACTGAGTTTGGTGATTGGGAGATTGGTGTCAGCTACCCAAACTGCTTTTATTCATGGTAGATTGTTACTTGACGGGGTTTTAGTGGCAAATGAGATACACGACCATGCAATTAAGAAGAATAAAAGTAGTTTCATGTTCAAGGTAGATTTCTCCCAAGCCTATGATTGTGTCAATTGGAGTTTCCTTTTAAAGGTCCTTGAAGCGATGCATTTTGACCCTATATGGATCAGTTGGATAAAAGGCCTCATCTGTAACAGTTATGGTTCTGTTCTTGTGAATGGAAGTTCATCATTGGATTTTAAGATGAATAGGGGCCTCCTACAGGGAGATCCATTATCTCATTTTCTCTTTGTCCTTGTAACAGAAACATTAGCACTTCTGGTGAAAAATGCAGTCAACAACAATAACTTTCACGGCTTAATGTTAGATGGAGTAACTTCAATAAGTTTACTCCAATTTGCTGATGATACTCTATTTATCTGCGATGATTCGTGGTCTAACTTATGGGCGATAAAAGCAATATTGCAAGGCATGGAAATACTGTCTGGGCTGCAGGTCAATTTCAGCAAGAACAATCTAATGGGCTTGGGCTTAGACAGGGATAGGATTGAAGCTGCATCTGATTTTCTATCTTGTAAAGTTGCAACATTTCCTTTTAGATTCCTGGGATTATCTATAGGAGGTAGACATAAGTCTTTGGCTTTCTGGAATCCAGTCATTTCTTCCATCAAGGCTCGTCTGGCTTCTTGGAGGGGAAGAGTTCTATCAATTGGAGGGTGCGCCACCTTGATTAATTCTGTCATAACAAATATGCCTATTCACTATCTCTCATTTTATCTGGCTTCGGTATCTATCTTGAAGAAAATTAAATCAATTCAAAGAAAATTTTTGTGGGGAGGAGATTTGGAGAAGAACAGTATCTCTTGGGTGAAATGGGCCCAAGTATGTAAAGACAAAAGTTGTGGAGGGATAGGCATTAAAGTTATCTCTGTGTTTAATCGAGCTTTAGTTGCTAAGTGGATTTGGAGGTTGTATAATGAACCAGATAGATTTTGGTGTGATGTTCTCAAAGCAAAGTACGGAGGAGATTGTCTAAGTAGCTTCCTAACTCAGTCCTCAAGGATCCCTAGAAGTTGGTCCAGCTGGTGGAAGGATCTAATTCACCTATCAGATCCTTCAAATGAATTAGGTATAATCAAAGCTTTATCATGGAAAATGGGTAATGGAGGAAGGACTCTTTTCTGGCAGGCCCGTTGGATTGGAGGAAATACACTCAAAATTCTTTTTCCAGACCTGTTTGAATCCTCTCCCTCTCAGGATATTCTTATAAAGGATTGTGGCTACTGGTCTGAAAATAAATGGGAGTGGGAGCTCTATGGAAAAGATGCGTGTGGTTGCTTCATTAGAATAATGCATGGGTTACCTCGTGCGTGTCAACTTGTCGGTTTTCAAATACAAGACATTCTTATTCCTTTAGATCCAATTCATGTTTTTTTGGCAGAAATTACACATTGAAGAGCATGATGTCAGTCATGAAGATAACGGTACAAAGATGGATTTAGAAGTAGAGTGTGAAGAGTTGAAGACATATTTCAATTCTTTGGATATTGTAAGCCGGAGGGTGTTGAAGGAAAAGGTTCGGGAACTAACACATCCATCAACAACTTCTATGTGTCCACCGTCGGTGAAACACAAGCCAAAGACGAGAGTTAAGAAGAGCAGATAGGGTGAAGAGAGTGATGTGCATCGTGATCTTTCACAATGAGAGTATGGTGAGGGCTCGCAGGGGAGTCATACTATAAAGAGATCATGCACGAAACTGACAGGAAGTCAACCATCAAGTCATCCAAATCAAAGTCAACTGTCTACTTCATCTTTGAGGCATTTTACTTGTCTCGGTTTCCTGGTTTCTTGCATCCATACATTGGCGACATTGTTGATGTGGATGAGGATGAAAATTGTGGTTTTCGGGCTATTGCAATTTTACTTGGATGGGGCGAAGAGTCATGGTCGTTGGTTCGGACACAATTAGATACTCAAGTTCATCAACATCCTAAATTGTTTTTCAATTTGTTCTATGACACAGTCTCTGATGTTAGGAATGCAAAAGTTGAGAAAAATGGATGACGATTCCTAATATGAGTTACTCTATTGCTTGTAGGTACAATGTCGTATTTGTCTCCCTGTCAAAGAGACTTAACATTACCTTTTCCTTTCTTACCTTAACTCCACCTATGTATACGAGTATGCATAAAATCATTGGTGTTGGTTTTGTCAATGACAATTATTGGGTTCAGGTAAAGTTGAAACCTAATAGTCCACTGCCTCCCGTCACTGACCGTTGGAGATAGAAATGTAATGAAGATGCTGATAACACGTAAATGTATCGTATTTTTAGACCCGATTTGCATGCAATTTAGTTTCGTTTTATTTATTTTCTTTGATTTATGTTTTATTATGCCGGTATTTATTGTCTTTTTCAGGTGACTTGGATTAATTCCCAAAAGAAAGAAAAGAAAAGAATTAAAGGAAGAAATGTGAAGAAAAGAAGAAATTATGAAGAAAATATGAAAGAAGAAGAAAAGAAGAATTGTTAAAAAAAAAACAAAAAAAAGTGGGTGGGGCCCACCACACAACATAAGTGTGACGAACGTCACACCTTATGGTGGCGCCCAACATTTAATAAATATAGGACTGTGACGACCGTCACAGGTCCATGACGACCGTCACAGTACTTCAAGTTGTGACGACCGTCACGTATTGCGTGACGACCGGGACAGGAATAATTCTCAGAATTCACGTTTAAGTACGTGGACCACTCAACGGTACCAATTTCACTCAACCGGTCAAGGAGTGCTTGAGATAAACTCGGCCACTAACTTCCACTATTTTTTCTCTCTTTCATAACAACTTCTCAAGCTATAAAAGGAGGAATTTGCTACACGAGGAGCCATCTCTTCTTCTTTCTCATTTCGCCAGATTTTATTTTATTTTTTTGCAGTTCTCATTGATGTAAAAGTAATAGTTCTCCACATTGGGGGACTATTACAAATATAGTTTTAGGATTTATTTCTATAGTTTAATTTATGTATTTGATTCAAAGCCTGCTGGCATATTACGACTTCAGTTCAAGCATTGTTTCCAGTTCCATTTAATTACAGGTTCTATTTTATTGTTTATTTTACTGTCTTCAATTAATTGCTTAATTACGTCTTGCCTTATATTAAATTATTTTAAATCGCTTATTATGTTTTCGTCTAATTCAAAAATCCAAAATTGTTTATTTGTTTTCTTATCTATGTCTTTCTAAATATTCTTGAGTCCGGCGTATGAGGACCGTCGTTACCGACGGGACTCGGTAGAAAATAATAGGTGCGAACTTACGATTAAAATTCTATTTTGGTTTTAATTTCCAAGTCTAATTTAATTAGCTTCGTCACGAGAGTGGGAGGTTATTTAACATGATTTTGTCACGAGAGTGAGAAATTAATTAAGGTTAGAGTCGGCACTGCGAGAGCGTGGGGGTCGAACCGGATAGTGGAAATTAGGCAACAAATCTAAATACAACGAGAGCGCTTTAGATACGTTTAGGATATTATTAGCTTTCAAAATATATTTCCTAGTTACCGGGCGAGCGAGAGCAAAATCTTGGGATTAGGGAACATGACTTTAGTTAATACCGCGAGAGCGTGAGGCGAAGTCTTTAAGTTGATATATTCTACGGAACTAAGTTATAGTCGTAATTAGTACCCGAATTCTACAAAGTCCTTTAGGAACGCGGAATCCATATTCCGGCCTCTCTTTATTATCATATTTTCTAAGTTCATTTTTAGTTTAGTTCTAGTTTCCTCTTAATTAAATATTCACCAGCCTTAGCTTTACAAAGTAACGATAGATTACGGTAGGTTGACATTGGTCTCTGTGGGTTCGACAATCTTTTATATTACTTCGATATTTCCGTGCACTTGCGGACGCATCAGATGCAAAAACATGAGAATCAACATATGCAGTAGGAATTAGGCACTGGGAAGATAAAGTTAGGAAGTCATCGTAATTTGTTATGTAATCTTGTATGTAGAACAACTTATGTGGGCAATATGTATCTATTATATGTGATGAATTTCTATCAAACCATTTATGCGAGCCGCAAAGCAAAAAATATTAAAATTATATGTTTTTAGAAACTCTAGGCCGATACCGGAAATTTTGAGATTTTGAAATTTTTGATAATCCAAATAAATTTTCCGATATTTTTGGACATTTCGCATAAACTACATAATTTCCGGTATATCCCAAACAAAAAATTTGAAATTTCCGTTATACAATATCGAAAATTTTGAAATTTCTAGTATACAATACCAAAAATTTCAAAATTTTCAGAACATATCTCACGGGAGCGGTAACAAACTATAACTTTACTAAAATTCCGATAAATTGCTAAAGTTTCCTGAATCATACTGAAATTTTCAAAATTTTATTTTATTTTTTAAAGAATATAAAGATATCTTTGCTCAAAAGAAGTGGGGGTGACAGATTCGATTCAATTAGGGGTGTCAAGTTAAATACTAATAAGAGAGTATAACCTTTTTTTAGCGGTGAGTAGAGCCCATATTTCTTCTCATTATTATTTTAATTAATAAAGTTATTTCATTTTACCATAGTCAAAGAATTTCATTTCACACAAAATTTTCTGCAATTGGTAGTTTATATAAAGAAATTTTTATTATAAATCATCACTTAGGTGCGAAGGTTTCATATGGCTCAACGGTTTCGCTTTTACCTCTCAATTTCAAGGGGTTTTCATGCTTTTGCAATTCTGAAACCTTCTCACCCTTTTGCATCTTTCTCTCACGCATTTTATCAAACACTTTCACTACCCTCTTATCCATCTTTGAACTTCGAATTTAATTTGGACGATCCAGTTCTACTGCAATTCCTCCAATTGCTCAAAAAAGATGATGAACATTGCCTTTCATCACTGGAACCAAGTAGAGATTTGATATGTTCCGCAATTTGGGTCTTAAGGGAAGATTGGAAACATGCATTGCGTGCCTTCGAATTGAATAGCTCTTGTAATGATGAGAAAGCTTGCAACTTGATGATTTGGGTTTTGGGAACTCATGGGAAATTTTCAACTGCTTGGTCCATTGTTCGAGATATGCACAGCTCGTCTCTCTCCACGCATCAGGCTATGCTTATTATCATTGATAGGTACATTGCTATTCATTATCCTTCTTATGAATGAATTCAAACACAAAATCATACTCTTTTGTATTGAAAATTGCTAGAATTGGTAGTATGCTATGAAGCACGATCACCCCGAACACGACGGTGACACGGTGACGCCGGTAATAATTTGAAAAAAATGAATAAATTAAATTTAATGACAAGTGTCGGTGCAGGTGTTCGATACCGACATAGGCACGGACACTATTTTTTTTAGAGGTGTAGATGCTACATAGGTAGTATGTAGGAAGGAAAAATATGAAGCAACATTCACTTTTGATGTATGGGATTGTTTCTGCTTGAATTCTTCTTTGCCATTATTGTTGTGTTGATTTTGGATTTGGTTAACTCAACCCTATGAAGCCTGCTTGTAAAATGACTTATTAACATATTTTAGGCCATATTTCATCAAAAGTGGGACTCTCAAGTCAGCTCTTATGCCTAGGACTAAACATCTGGAGTGTGACCTGAGTGACTCGATTGTGGATGGTCCACGAGTCTTAGATAGACTATGATACTATGTTAAAATTTGGGTTGAGCATTACTAAAAAATATAAATCCGGTGTGTTAGGTGAAGGATACCTCCCACATATAAACATATTTTTAAGTCGTATCGTATCACATCCAAACTGAAACTCGACATTATTTAATTTCTGCATAGCTTATAACCGATTAGGTTGTGATTTTTCTTGCAATTATAACACTTTAGTTTTTACTGTCGGGCTTCCATTAAACTTTTATGGCTCATGTGACTGTCTTGTGTTAATGATAAATTTCACCAATTCTTGTTAGTGTCACACCTACTCTATTGATATCAGATAACTCAGTTTTCCCCCTATTCATGGTGTTATTTTATTTCAATCAGATATGCATCTGCAAATAACTCTGCTAAGGCTATTGAAACGTTCAACTTTATGAACAAGTTCAGATTGACTCCTGATCAGAAAGCATTCCGCGCACTTTTGACTGCTCTTTGTAAATATGGTAACGTTGAAGAGGCTGAAGAGTTTATGCTAGTGAACAAGAATCTCTTCCCGCTTGAAATCGAGAGCTTCAACATTATTCTTAATGGATGGTGTAACATAACAACTGATGTATATGAAGCAAAAAGAGTCTGGAGAGACATGTTAAAATACTGTATAACACCAGATGCTACTTCATATAGCCACATGATTTCCTGCTTTTCAAAGGAAGGGAATCTTTTTGACTCTCTTAGACTCTATGATCAGATGAAGAAAAGGGATTGGATCCCGGGGATAGAGATCTACAATTCTTTAGTGTATGTTTTAACTCGTGAAAATTGTCCAAAGGAAGCTCTCAAGACTATAGATAACTTGAAGGAACAAGGTTTGCAGCCGGATTCTGCCACATTTAACTCCATGATAGTCCCTCTTTGTGAAGCTGGAAAACTAGCAATGGCAAGAATAGTGTTGAACACAATGGTAGAGGAGAATATTAGTCCAACTGTTGAGACCTACCATGCATTTTTTGAAGCAGCAGATTATCATGGAACTTTAGAATTTCTGAGTAAGATGAAAGGTTCTGGCTTGAGGCCAAATAAGGATTCCTTTCTTATAATTCTGGAAAAACTCTTTAAGTTGAAGCAGCCTGTAAATGCATTGAAGATTTGGGCAGAAATGAAGAAATATGAAGTGGTGCCGACTTGTATTCATTATAGAAAAATGGTTGAAGGGCTTGTAACATGCAGGTGGTTCATAAAGGCCAGGGATTTTTATGAGGAGATGATCTCAAATGGATGTTCCGAATATCCAAAGCTTAACAAAATCCTTCAGAAAGAAGTACTTGGTAGTGGTGATAAAAGAAAACAGAATGTTAAAAAGGCTAATAGTGATAAAGTGTGAGAGTTCTTAAAAGTGATAAGTTGAAATAGAAAATTCACCCAGAGCTGCGAAGATAGAAACGTTCTCTAGCTTGGAGCAGAGAAACAGAAGCTCCCGGTTTGTATTTTGCAATTCTGCATTCTACCATTGTGAATATTGTAGCATTTTCATTGCCAATATGGTTAATTAAAGGCGATATTTCTCAAGAGTTGGCCTAGTGGTGGAGGCTTGGATCTTGAGAGTGTGCTCCTCTCAAGGTCTCAAGTTCGAATCCTACTAGGTGCAATCAATCCTTGTGTGGGCCAGTCCATACGGAACTTTGCTCTGGCTTTAAACGGGGCCCCCGCTAGTGGACGGTGGGATTGGTCCCTCTTAGATTAGTCGGTCGCAAGGCCGGATACCAAGATTTCCTAAAAAAAGGCGATATTTCTCGAGTTCACTCCATAGTTGTGCTAGTGTGGTTGCAACCCCTTGACAGCCTGCCTATGTTTTAAATTTTACTACAAGAGCAGATGTCTGAATAAGTTCGAAAATTCAGTGACCATGATTTTATGTGATCTTAAACGAACCTTGATAATTTTGGTTGCAGCTGCTGCGTGTTCTGGCCTTATACTCCATTGTTTTGATTGTCCTGTGGTTTGTCATTCAAAAGCATGAGAAGTTCATATTTTGGTTGTCTTCCAGGGAGTTCTATCGAATAAAATTGCAAGGATTTGCATTGCAAGCACTCAGCTTGGTCCGACATTGTATGTGTGAGTCCAATTTTCTCCTGCTGAAAATAAGTCCAAGAAAACACTCTTTGGCATGTAAGCTTCAATAGTGATTCTTACTCAAAACAATATAAGACTGGTCCCTTTTAAAATTCAAAGTAATAGGAATACTTCCAAAAATTACAACAAAGTTATCATCATATCTTGGTGCTTGATATTTTACAGTTTGTGCATGTGTATTTAATACTCTATATCTGCATGTTGGTTAATTCTTTTAAAAATAAGAATGTGTATTCACTACTCATAACTTAGATGCGCTGATTTCTCAATTATTTGGGAATTTGCAAGTTTTTGTTTTGTACTTCGTTTTCTTTATGCTGAATTTTGTGGATATGTATATAGATAATGAATTGTTCTGTCAAGTCAGATGTTACATTATTACTATCCCCCTCTCGTCATAAAACAGAAACAAGGGATCTATATGTTGAAATTGGATCTCCTCGTTTACTTTTCTCTCCATATCTAATAAGGAGAGAAATGAAGAGAAAAAGTGACGGAGATGATCCAAATCTATATGTTTACTTCTAAACCATATAGAAATCTGAAACCTGAAATAGACAGCGCTACACATGGGTTTGCCGAAGAGCACTTGAGTAGGTTTGTTTGCCGAAGGGCTATACATGATGCACTCCTCTTTCCTCTCATGCAAGGATGTCAACAAAACTTGGACTTGGATCTTTTGCACTGACTGGCTGGATGATTCAACCCATATTCTAGCCGTTCAAACATATTTTTTTTAACGAATATGGTAATATAATCAAGTGGTTGAGATTAATGCAAATTGGAAATCATGGCAAAAAGACAATAGATGATTTGTTTTCAGGAAACATAGGTGCAGTTCTTTGTGTGTTTTTGTTGTTCTCGTAGTATATGGACTCTTTAATGTATGAATGCTTGTGAACCAATGCAAACATCTGTCAAAACAACATTTAGAGTATGTTTGGTTGGGGGTAAATGGAGGGGAGGGGAGGGGAGAGGAGAGAATATTTATTAGTTTTTGTATTTGGTTCAAATTTTAAGAGGGGGAGGGGAGATAGATGGAGGGGACCAAAATCCATTCTGAACCACTTTTTGCTCCCCTCCGATTTGGAGGGATTTGGAGGGGAGGGGAGGTGTTCCATTTTAATTATAATTATATTTACATTTTTACTCATTTATTTATTTAAATGTAAATTTAATTTATTAAAATGTTAAAAATGTTATTTTGAACAATTTTTTTTTATATTTTTTATTTATTTTTATATCTTCATCTTGTTATTATTATATGTGTTTAAATTATTTTATTTTATTTTTTATTTTTTAAAGTTGCTTTTTAATTATCATAATGTTTTTGCTTTTAATAATTTTTGTTAAATTTTATTGTAATTGATAATCTTTTTAAAATTATATATTATAATCGTTATGTTTTTATAAAAAAATTCATGATGTTCTCTGATTGAATATTTATATTTTGTCAATGAATTTATATTTGAATTATAAACGGTAAATATTATGATTCTTATGGTAAAATTAGAAGGACAAAAAAGTAAAATAATTTGAAAATACCTCTCCTCCCCCTATGAACCAAACATATTTGTAAATAAAATGTCTCTCTTTCTCTCCCCTTTCATATTTTGAACCCCGTCCCTTCCCCTCCTCTCCCTCCGACAGAAATTTAAATATTACAAGATCAATAGCCCGGTGGACGCTTGCACATCTCTAAGATGTCATCGACCGTTCTTCGGATTTTGACGGTCGCCTCGAACTCGATCGAGAATTGTTCCTCGTAACCCAAATAAGTTTGCCACATCGATCTAACATCGTCTTGATTCTTGAGCTCAACAAGGATGTAAGCGACGTTCCCTTCGTTGTCAACCGAAGGTGAACGATACTGAAGCTTCGCAACTTTCCGTTTGTCTCCGTAAGGTAGGAGATGTTCGATGTCGTCAATGATTTGGTCGAGGGGGATGTCCCTCGTTATCGTAAACTTTTGACCGCGTGTTTTGCCGTCGGTGAAGGAGACAGTTGCGGCATACCAACGGAGTTTGATTTGATACAATTGAGACATTTTGAGGTTTTGTGAAAGATATCAAATGAAACCCCTAATTTATAGAAAAGTTAGGGTAAAGTTATTTCTGCCCAAGTTCGTTCCGGATGTGCAGATCCGGGCAAACCCTACAAATATCATTTCCGGATGTGCACATCCAAAAATTGTCCGGATCTGCAAATCAGAATGTTTTACTGATACAATTTTAAAACAGAATTGAACAGCTTATGCAGTCACTTGGAATACTTTCAGTGCAATAAAATTTGTAAGTGTATTAAAAAGACATATGGATAAAAATACAATATATTTCACTTCAATAATGTACATTGTGTCGTATGATTATACAAAAGAGTTAAAGCAGAATTCTCCGTCTAAATCTATTGGAGCTAGAACTTTCGATTTTTCCGCATTTGATGCCTTTTCAATTGCGTGCAATCTTTCGAATTCAAGCTGCCTTTCGACAAAATTATCCGGCCAAGACTCGGCAATTGCGGTTGCATGCGTCGCCCATTGCGGTGATTTAGGTGGTATCGGGCATCCGGGTTTCAAGATAACTTGTACGAAATGTCTTGATTTCGCAAGCCATCCGATACACATGATGCGATCATTTGGATTCGACGGAGGTGCGGTGTGCAGTGGGAAATAGGTTTCCGAAAATCCGTATCTCGTCAAGTCGATACACACCATATCATAGGCGCATGCTATAAGATGACCCATCTCGGGGAAGCTCATCCATTTCGATACCGGTGCCGGACCACTCAACCACGGAACAAGTGACTCGTGAACCTTGTTGTAATTTTCTTGATTTCCATATAGACGCAAGTATGCTTCTTTATGCGTCTCCAACTCGAGGATAAGTTGATGACGTACAAGTGCATGACCTTCCTCTCCTTTACCGAGTAGAGCCGACACGGCTCGGTAACCGCAATTACCATCCCCTACGACATCGATTATACCGTCGATATGCTTGTGCATAAAAACCGGCATCTCGTCAATAAAGGAAATCATACGTGTAGTTGGAGTCGGAGTCGGAACTCGTGGAATCGGTGTCGGAGCCTGTTTGGAAATGCGAGCTCCTTTCACGACACTTTGTAGAGATTTAGGAGTCGGAGAGTTCGGAAAGATTTGGTCAACGTGCTCATAATACGAAGGATACCGAGTTGTTGAGTTGTCATTTGGTGTAGGCTTCAACTTCTTCGGAGCACCCTTTGTCTTAACCGGTTGAGACGGAGGTATCATTGCGGTTGTTTCGGGGAAGGCAATCTTCCTCAACTCTTCTTTGAGGTGTAGCTTCATATTGTCGCCGGCCTTCGAAAATCTCTTTTGAATCGCTTCTAATTCGGCCAAAATAGAGATATCGGGTTTATCTCCTTCCTTACAAGCATCATCATCAAAACTAAGTCTCATCCAATGAGGGCAAACTTCGTCAATTTGTATTGGGTCACCTAGTTTCAACTTTTTAGCAATGGCACAAGCACAAGGAAGACCGTAGGTTTTCACAATAGTGCAACCACACTTTGCACTATCGGAACCTACCGTTTCGGCTCGGTTGGCCTCGTGAAAAACATAGTCCAACCCCGTCCGAGACATGTTGTCGATCAATCGAGAGTAGAGGAAGTTATCTTTAAACCGATGTTCCAAAACTGTGATGCTCCGACCGAAAGTGGTTTGTATCTCATTGTGTTGGTTTTTGATCATTAGATGCACGGAGTCCCAATCCCGACATAAATCCTCCTTGCTATTTTCCAACCAATTCTTCAAAGTGGCATGTGTCGACTCAACTCTATTGGTGGTAGTGTTTCCAAGATGTCGTACGTTATCGGTCCACGCACAAACAATCTTTTCTTTCACTTGATCAAGAATGGTGGATTCAACATATTTCAACAAAGCGGGGTACTGTTCACACACTTTCCGGAATTTAATGACCGAATCGGCATATAATTCCGTTGTGGAAGAATTTAGAATATGAGTCCATGCATCCATAATTTTCTCTATAATGACACCCGACTTGACCACTTTTCCGTCTTCCGCCTCCACTTGCTTCGCACCCACCGCGGTCTTAACCCGACTTCGCACATTCTTTGTTATGTGAAATCGACAAAGTAGTGCATTGGAAGAAGGAAAGACCTTTGCAACCTCATTCATCAAGGCGTTGTCGCGGTCCGTAACAATTGCTTTTGGCATTTGAACATGTTTCTTCAAAAGTGACCGACACGTCTCCAACGCCCACGTGAAATTGTCCTCTTTCTCACACTTCAAAAAGGCAAAGCCGACGGCATATGTCTTATCCGTAGACGTAACGCCAACCATCTCAAACAATGGAAGACGATACTTGTTTGTCTTGTAGGTGCTATCGAGAATGAACACTGTCGAGAACGTGTTGAACAACTTGATGGAATCCGGATGAGTCCAAAAAATATCTCGGACCGTAATTCCATCATCGCGATATCTGTACCGAGACACGTAATCGTTGTCCTCCAACACTTTCAACAGTTGTTGCATCTCACTCCTATCTCCCCTAATTGCCTTGTTCGTTTGATACCGAATGTTATACACTTGCTTTATGTTTGCAACATTTTTGGGATCTTTCCGTTTCAACGTCGCAAGTATATTCTTCGGTTGGACAAGGTTCAAGGTCATGTCGGCTATACATGTCTTCTCTTTCGCCTTGAGCCGACATACACTTGGATGACCTTGTAGCTTTGAGCACATTTCGTGGTTATGTATACCACAACGAACGGTAAATCTCCATTTCTTGGAAACTAACATGTAACCACCAATCTTAAATGGGCACTCACATCTTCTAGTTCCGGTCTCGTCTTTCTTTAACTTCCGTAGAGGTGCTTGATATTTTCCGCTTCTTTCGCACCCTAAAATTACAAAAGCTTGTCTTCTATCCGACCCATTATCCGATCTCCCGATATTTACACCGATATCTGCACATCCGGAAACGTTCATGTAAAATTCGTTTCGGATGTGCACATCCGGAAGTAGCGTAACTTGTTTTTCCAAAAATGTAGGTTGATAATGTGAGCAATGTAGTGGATGAAGTTGAATGTTTACCTGAAATTCAGTCTTTCCTTGCTCCCTTTGATTTGTTGCACCAAAAATTTGAACTTTTTGAGTGAGAAATGGGATTGATGAAATAGGGTTTTTTGAGTGAGTGTGGAAGAAGAAGGTTGATTATGGGAAGGGGAGTGATCATGCAGCTTTAAATATTTCAGAATATCGTCCGGATATACAGACCCGGATACACTCCGGATATGCACATCCAGAAAAATGTTTAAATTCTTCTGGATCCGGTGCGTCCGGATTTGCACATCCGGAATTAGGGGGCAAAAAAATAATTTCACATGGTGCCTAAGAAACTTGGGTGGTGCATTAAGAAACCCTCTTATATTAATGTTGAGGGTTTCTTAATACACCACTCAAGTTTCTTATACATCACGTGAAATTTCTATTTTGCCCCCAGATTTCGGATGTGCAAATTGTTGATGCAGAAATAGCAGCAAGCAAAAATATATAAGTAACTCAGTTTTGTCGTTCTCCACAGGGATCAGTGCGAGGGAAAGAATGCCATTCAACGATTTCTATATTTCTAAGCTCATGAATCAAAAGTTCTGGTTTAAAGCGAACCAAAAGCAATTGCGGAAAATTAAAGGAACAAAAAGCAAGTAAATAACAATAACACATTCTTCGGAGGAAAGAAACTCAATAGAGATCACTCAATAACACATGCATTCTTCCGACCATTTCATACCCAAATCACTCATTCGTCTAATATCCTCACGTATCACTCACAACAGAGGTTATGTCTAACGCAACGTCGAGAGAACAACGGTATTGTCTCATTGGTGATGTCTCACGCAACTCAACAACACAGAGAAGTAAGAACTGATACTCACGCAAGTGTTAAGTCTAAATCTATCTCTAGAGTTCAGACAAAATCGATATTACTATAACATCCATGTCAAACTCATGAGTAATTCATATACAAAGCCCTGATCAGAATACAAACATATGATTAACCCTGCATTCAACTAATTTACCAACTGTATATGAACGCCGTTCTTCATCGCTATTGTCACGCATCCTCGCAATACCGTATCGATCCTACTCATGCTACCCATGCTACTTAATCAACACAATACAACAAAAGATACAATGAATATCAATTCACAAACCCCTGTCAAAAGCTTGCTCATTGACAGATGAAAATCTAAGATTAACGATTCGATATAGGTTTTGTCACGACCCACAAATAATCAATCAAAGACAAATAATCAATAGAGAATCAAAACATATTCATAAACATAGATTAGATGAAATACAATAGGTATCAAGAGATTTACATACCAAACATCAACAAATAGAGGATACAAAGAGAAGAAAGGAGAAGAACAATTTCTCACGGTTCGTCGGAGCCGATTAAAGTAAATCCTACTCCGGATCATCAAGATGCATCATCCAATGTTGTTTCTAAGCTAATCTACTCCTAAAACATGTTTGATGAAGTTGGGAGAAAGTTCCCCCTAAAACATAACATAAAAAATGATGAAAAATGGTTGAAATAGGCAAATCTCACTTTCCAGGTTCGCCTAGCGAGTCCCCGTTCGCTAGGCGAACGTAAACCGCCTTAAAATTGAGTTTTTTCACGATTCTGGAAATTTTCGTTCGCCCCGGTTCGCCTAGCGAACAAGCTAGCGAGTGTTCGCTACGGGGGCTCGCCTAGCGAGCATGACAGAAAACCAGAACTTGTTTTCTTCATAACTCTTGAACCGTAACTCCGATTGATGATAAGTGCAAATTGTACCTATTTTTGTATATAAGTTTTGTTGCACTTATCCTTACTTTGTGTTAAAATTGGTTGAATAAACCCCACTTTGTGTGTAAATACGTTTACTTTACGTTTTCGTGTGTATAGTGCGTTATCGTGTAAATATCATTGAGTTTAATCGATTTTCATTTATTTTTATAGGTGTTCCAGTAATGGGATTTTTCCATATTCATAAAGAGCATTGAATAAGCTTTCCAACGCTTCAAACCGTGCGTCAATTGGAGTTACGGTTCAAGAGTTATGAAGAAAACAAATTCTGGTTTTCTGTCATGCTCGCTAGGCGAGCCCCCGTAGCGAACACTCGCTAGCTTGTTCGCTAGGCGAACCGGGGCGAACGAAAATTTCCAGAATCGTAAAAAAACTCAATTTTAAGGCGGTTTACGTTCGCCTAGCGAACGGGGACTCGCTAGGCGAACCTGAAAAGTGAGATTTGCCTATTTCAACCATTTTTCATCATTTTTTATGTTATGTTTTTGGGGGAACTTTCTCCCAACTTCATCAAACATGTTTTAGGAGTAGATTAGCTTAGAAACAACATTGGATGATGCATCTTGATGATCCGGAGTAGAATTTGCTTTAATCGGCTCCGACGAACCGTGAGAAATTTGTTCTTCTCTTTTCTTCTCTTTGTGTTCTCTTTTGTTGATGTTTGGTATGTAAATCTCTTGATACCTATTGTATTTCATCTAATCTATGTTTATGAATATGTTTTGATTCTCTATTGATTGTTTGTCTTTGATTGATTATTTGTGGGTCGTGACAAAACCTGTGTCGAATCGTTAATCTTAGATTTTCATCTGTCAATGAGCAAGCTTTTGACAGGGGTTTGTGAATCGATATTCATTGTATCTTTTGTTGTATTGTGTTGATTAAGTAGCATGGGTAGCATGAGTAGGATCGATACGGTATTGCGAGGATGCGTGACAATAGCGATGAAGAACGGCGTTCGTATACAGTTGGTAAATTAGTTGAATGTAGGGTTAATCATATGTTTGTATTCTGATCAGGGCTTTGTATATGAATTACTCATGAGTTTGACATGGATGTTATAGTAATATCTGTTTTGTCTGAACTCTAGAGATAGATTTAGACTTAACACTTGCGTGAGTATCAGTTCTTACTTCTCTGTGTTGTTGAGTTGCGTGAGACATCACCAATGAGACAATACCGTTGTTCTCTCGACGTTGCGTTAGACATAACCTCTGTTGTGAGTTATACGTAAGGATATTAGACGAATGAGTGATTTGTGTATGAAATGGTCGGAAGAATGCATGTGTTATTGAGTGATCCTATTGAGTTTCTTTCCTCCGAAGAATGCGTTATTGTTATTTACTTGCTTTTTGTTCCTTTAATTTTCCGCATTTGCTTTTGGTTCGCTTTAAACCAGAACTTTTGATTCATGAGCTTAGAAACATAGAAACCGTTGAATGGCATTCTTTCCCTCGCACTGATCCCTGTGGAGACGACAAAACTGGGTTACTTATATATTTTTGCTTGCTGCTATTCTAGCTTCAACAAAATGGCGCCGTTGCCGGGGATTGGTGTGTCGATATTGAGTTGCATCGCATAGTTTCTATGTTTTTAAGCTTAGTACATAATTGTCTATATTGTATATTTACTTGTATAATGGTGCATAGTTAGTTGGGGAGAGTTTGTTAGATGTCAAACATGTTGTATATTTGTATGCATTACTTGGCATTTTTCATTTCTTTCCATGTGTAATGTATTGATTTTAGTGAGGAATGGTGTTGTTGTGTATTCATTGAAATATACTCGTGGTGCTTGTAATTTGTGTGCTAATGTGCAGGAATAGGCATAAAAAGATCAAGATTGTGTTACACAAATGTTGGAGGTAAGTTACCATTAAAGGAAGAAATCAACAACACCATTCGCTAGGCGAGTGTTGGCGAAGATGCCAGCGAAGGTTCGCCTGGCGAACTTTAGCGAAGGTGCCAGCGAGGGAGTGGCAGAAAGTATGCAAAAACCTTCAGTAGGAAAAGAGGGTAAATTCGCTGGGCGAGGGAGCCAGCGAATGCTCGCTGATGTGTTCGCGAGGCGAAGGTGCCAGCGAGGGGGTGGCAGAAACTTTCACTTTTGAAAACACCCAAACTTCGCTGGGCGAAGGTTGTAGCGAAGGCCCGCGTCGCGAATGATTTGGTTCGCCTAGCGAACAAAGCTTAACAAGTGTACATACTTGTTAATAGTTGTTTTCCATAAGTGATTGTATATATGTGTTTTCCATCATATTTGTGTGTGTGTGTATATATTTTTGTTTTTGGTTTACGTTTGCTCAAGTGTTGCAGGTTTTATTGGGTCGCTACCAGTGAACGAAACAACATGGAGGAGCTTGTACGTAAATAAGGTGTCGAGCTAACGACGTGAAACTAGCGCTTATTGGGAGGCAACCCAATGATTCTTGAGTTTGTACAGTTTTATGTTTAGTAGTATAGTTAATATAAAGTGACAATGGATGGAGTGAATGAGAGAAAGAACCAATTTTGAAAAACAAAATTTTCCTGCCCGTGCTTAGCGCGCGCAGAGGGCGCTTAGCGCGCCTTGTTTTGCAAAGAAAAATCTTTCATTTTCCATCCACTTTAACAAATTTTGGTTTTTATGTTTATTTAGTTTTTGTTCAATTTTGTTAGGTTGTTAGAAATTTTTGTGTTTGTTCTCAAGTTTTGTTTTTAATTAGCTTGAGGATGCATTGTGTGATTTTTCAATTTTGATTGTTTCAACAAGAAAATGTTATGGTAGTGTGAAAAGTTTAAAGAAAGTTGCATTGCGTTGGTTGGTGTTTATTGCTTTTCTAGAACATAACATGTTTATGAACCTTTGGATTTGTACAAATTACATGTCTTTCATTCTCTTGCAATTTTTGTTCATTTATGAATCACTTTAGTTCATAGCCCCATGTGAGGAAACCTCCATTGTTGACTAAATGCTTGGATGACTGATAAACTTTGTTTAATTCATTTGATTCATGCTTTATCTTCTGATTATTGTGATTTTGTGGAAGCATTAGAAATGATCAAGGCATTTGTTTATATTGAGCACAACCAATATCCAAAAGTATCTTACCCGTGAGTAGTGAGAATTTGTTAGCCCCTTTGAGACTAAAACTGTTTAGATCTCATTTTTAGTGATGAACTTAGTTTATGTACATAATTTGCAAGTTTGGTTCATCATTGAATTTAGTGAGTTTCTAAAATTTCTTCTTGAACCTTTGAAATTGTATACTTTGATTTCCTTGCCGTAAAAAGCAAGGAGCATTCACTTGAGGTTTGGTTGAATTCAAGTTGGGGGGAATGAAAATGAAGTGGTAAGTTGCTTGAAACTTTTGAAAAAGTTCAAACAAGCATGAAAAGAAAAAGTGTAAATATGAATGTGAAAAACAAAAGAAAAAGAATGCTTGTTTGAATGAGAAAAATAGAGTGAAATAATTGTGCATAAAGGTAGTTTGAGAAGGTTTGTGGTAAAGGAATGAGAATGGTGAATGAAGTTGTAATGTGTAAATATCATTTATCGGCAATTTCGATTCAATGGCCTGTAGAAATGTCCCTTTATTGTGAACCCGACCAAGCTACAACCCTTAAAGCCCTTAGTGATCTTTTTGCTTCCATATTTTCATTTTTGATTGTTAGATATTGTATGAATTGAATTGTTATTTGCATTGTTTGTCAGATGAGTGAAATTTCCCCGCGGTTGCAAACGCGCATTAATTTCTTCATTCTTATTTGAAGTGGAGTGTTAGGTGTGATTCATTCTTGAACATGTATTGCTTTTGGATGTTGACATTTGTTTTGTGCTTAGACGTTGTCTCATATTCGTGGTGTCGTTGTAGTTTAGTGGTAAGCATTGCTTTGCATGTACTTTTGATATTTGTACCATACGTTTATTCTCCATTTGTAAAAACTTGTTGAGCATGATTTCTTGATAATTGCTTGTGTTTCTTTGAGTTGACTGACTTTTGTTTGAGGACAAACAAAATAATAAGTTGGGGAGAGTTTGATAAGTGCAAATTGTACCTATTTTTGTATATAAGTTTTGTTGCACTTATCCTTACTTTGTGTTAAAATTGGTTGAATAAACCCCACTTTGTGTGTAAATACGTTTACTTTACGTTTTCGTGTGTATAATGCGTTATCGTGTAAATATCATTGAGTTTAATCGATTTTCATTTATTTTTATAGGTGTTCCAGCAATGGGATTTTTCCATATTCATAAAGAGCATTGAATAAGCTTTCCAACGCTTCAAACCGTGCGTCAATCGGAGTTACGGTTCAAGAGTTATGAAGAAAACAAATTCTGGTTTTCTGTCATGCTCGCTAGGCGCGCCCCCCGTAGCGAACACTCGCTAGCTTGTTCGCTAGGCGAACCGGGGCGAACGAAAATTTCCAGAATCGTGAAAAAACTCAATTTTAAGGCGGTTTACGTTCGCCTAGCGAACGGGGACTCGCTAGGCGAACCTGGAAAGTGAGATTTGCCTATTTCAACCATTTTTCATCATTTTTTATGTTATGTTTTTGGGGGAACTTTCTCCCAACTTCATCAAACATGTTTTAGGAGTAGATTAGCTTAGAAACAACATTGGATGATGCATCTTGATGATCCGGAGTAGAATTTGCTTTAATCGGCTCCGACGAACCATGAGAAATTTGTTCTTCTCTTTTCTTCTCTTTGTGTTCTCTTTTGTTGATGTTTGGTATGTAAATCTCTTTATACCTATTGTATTTCATCTAATCTATGTTTATGAATATGTTTTGATTCTCTATTGATTGTTTGTCTTTGATTGATTATTTGTGGGTCGTGACAAAACCTGTGTCGAATCGTTAATCTTAGATTTTCATCTGTCAATGAGCAAGCTTTTGACAGGGGTTTGTGAATCGATATTCATTGTATCTTTTGTTGTATTGTGTTGATTAAGTAGCATGAGTAGGATCGATACGGTATTGCGAGGATGCGTGACAATAGCGATGAAGAACGGCGTTCGTATACAGTTGGTAAATTAGTTGAATGTAGGGTTAATCATATGTTTGTATTCTGATCAGGGCTTTGTATATGAATTACTCATGAGTTTGACATGGATGTTATAGTAATATCTGTTTTGTCTGAACTCTAGAGATAGATTTAGACTTAACACTTGCGTGAGTATCAGTTCTTACTTCTCTGTGTTGTTGAGTTGCGTGAGACATCACCAATGAGACAATACCGTTGTTCTCTCGACGTTGCGTTAGACATAACCTCTGTTGTGAGTGATACGTAAGGATATTAGACGAATGAGTGATTTGTGTATGAAATGGTCGGAAGAATGCATGTGTTATTGAGTGATCCTATTGAGTTTCTTTCCTCCGAAGAATGTGTTATTGTTATTTACTTGCTTTTTGTTCCTTTAATTTTCCGCATTTGCTTTTGGTTCGCTTTAAACCAGAACTTTTGATTCATGAGCTTAGAAACATAGAAACCGTTGAATGGCATTCTTTCCCTCGCACTGATCCCTGTGGAGACGACAAAACTGGGTTACTTATATATTTTTGCTTGCTGCTATTCTAGCTTCAACAATTGACGCACGGTTTGAAGCGTTGGAAAGCTTATTCGATGCTCTTTATGAATATGGAAAAATCCCATTGCTGGAACACCTACAAAAATAAATGAAAATCGATTAAACTCAATGATATTTACACGATAACGCACTATACACACGAAAACGTAAAGTAAACGTATTTACACACAAAGTGGGGTTTATTCAACCAATTTTAACACAAAGTAAGGATAAGTGCAACAAAACTTATATACAAAAATAGGTACAATTTGCACTTATCAAACTCTCCCCAACTTATTATTTTGTTTGTCCTCAAACAAAAGTCAATCAACTCAAAGAAACAAAAGCAATTATCAAGAAATCATGCCCAACAAGTTTTTACAAACGGAGAATAAACATATGGTACAAATATCAAAAGTACATGCAAAGCAATACTTACCACTAAACTACAACGACACCACGAATATGAAACAAAGTCTAAGCACAAAACAAATGTCAACATCCAAAAGCAATGCATGTTCAAGAATGAATCACACCTAACACTCCACTTCAAATAAGAATGAAGAAATTAATGCGCGTTTGCAACCGCGGGGAAATTTCACTCATCTGACAAACAATGCAAATAACAATTCAATTCATACAACATCTAACAATCAAAAATGAAAATATGGAAGCAAAAAGATCACTAAGGGCTTTAAGGGTTGTAGCTTGGTCGGGTTCACAATAAAGGGACATTTCTACAGGCCATTGAATCGAAATTGCCGATAAATGATATTTACACATTACAACTTCATTCACCATTCTCATTCCTTTACCACAAACCTTCTCAAACTACCTTTATGCACAATTATTTCACTCTATTTTTCTCGTTCAAACAATCATTCTTTTTCTTTTGTTTTTCACATTCATATTTACACCTTTTCTTTTCATGCTTGTTTGAACTTTTTCAAAAGTTGCAAGCAACTTACCACTTCTTTTTCATTCTCCCCAACTTGAATTCAACCAAACCTCAAGTGAATGCTCCTTGCTTTTTACGGCAAGGAAATCAAAGTATACAATTTCAAAGGTTCAAGAAGAAATTTTAGAAACTCACTAAATTCAATGATGAACCAAACTTGCAAATTATGTACATAAACCAAGTTCATCACTAAAAATGAGATCTAAACTGTTTTAGTCTCAAAGGGGCTAACAAATTCTCACTACTCACGGGTAAGATACTTTTGGATACGGTTGTGCTCAATATAAACAAATGCCTTGATCATTTCTAATGCTTCCACAAAATCACAATAATCAGAAGATAAAGCATGAATCAAACAAATTAGACAAAGTTTATCAGTCATCCAAGCATTTAGTAAACAATGGAGGTTTCCTCACATGGGGCTATGAACTAAGGTGATTCATAAATGAACAAAAATTGCAAGAGAATGAAAGACATGTAATTTGTACAAATCCTAAGGTTCATAAACATGTTATGTTCTAGAAAACTAATAAACACCAACCAACGCAATGCAACTTTCTTTAAACTTTTCACACTACCATAACATTTTCTTGTTGAAACAATCAAAATTGAAAAATCACACAATGCATCCTCAAGCTAATCAAAAACAAAACTTGAGAACAAACTCATAAATTATTCTAACAACCTAACAAAATTGAACTAAAACTAAATAAACATAAAAACCAAAATTTGTGAAAGTGGATGGAAAATGAAAGATTTTTCTTTGCAAAACAAGGCGCGCTAAGCGCCCTCTGCGCGCACTAAGCACGGGCAGGAAAATTTTGTTTTTCAAAATTGGTTCTTTCTCTCATTCACTCCATCCATTGTCACTTTATATTAACTATACTACTAAATATAAAACTGTACAAACTCAAGAATCATTGGGTTGCCTCCCAATAAGCGCTAGTTTCACGTCGTTAGCTCGACACCTTATTTACGTACAAGCTCCTCCATGTTGCTTCGTTCACCGGTAGATACCAAATAAAATCTGCAACACTTAAGCAAACGTAAACCAAAAACAAAAATATGTACACACACATAAACATGATGGAAAACACATATATACAATCACTTATGGAAAACAACTATTAACAAGTATGTACACTTGTTAAGCTTTGTTCGCTAGGCGAACCAAATCATTCGCGACGCGAGCCTTCGCCAAGCCCACTCGCCCAGCGAAGTTTGGGTGTTTTCAAAAGTGAAAGTTTCTGCCACCCCCTCGCTGGCACCTTCGCCACGCGAACACATCAGCGAGCATTCGCTGGCTCCCTCGCCCAGCGAATTTACCCAGTTTTCCTACTGAAGGTTTTTGCATACTTTCTGCCACCCCCTCGCTGGCAATCTCGCTAACGTTCGCTAGGCGAACCTTCGCTGGCATCTTCGCCAACACTCGCCTAGCGAATTCTGTTGTTGATTTCAATTCTTTTAATGGTAACTTGCCTCCAACATTTGTGTAACACAATCTTGATCTTTTCACTCCTATTTCTGCACATTTAGCACACAAATTACAAGCACCACAAATATATTTCAATGCATGCACAACAACACCATTCCTCACTAAAGTCAATACATTACACATGGAAAGAAATGAAAAATGCCAAGTATTGCATACAAATATATAACATGTTTGACATCTAACAAACTCTCCCCAACTAACTATGCACCATTATACAAGTAAATATACAATATAGACAATTATGTACTAAGCTTAAAAACATAGAAACTATGCGATGCAACTCAATATCGACACACCAATCCCCGGCAACGGCGCCAATTTGTTGATGCAGAAATAGCAGCAAGCAAAAATATATAAGTAACCCAGTTTTGTCGTTCTCCACAGGGATCAGTGCGAGGGAAAGAATGTCATTCAACGGTTTCTATATTTCTAAGCTCATGAATCAAAAGTTCTGGTTTAAAGCGAACCAAAAGCAAATGCGGAAAATTAAAGGAACAAAAAGCAAGTAAATAACAATAACACATTCTTCGGAGGAAAGAAACTCAATAGAGATCACTCAATAACACATGCATTCTTCCGACCATTTCATACCCAAATCACTCATTCGTCTAATATCCTCACGTATCACTCACAACAGAGGTTATGTCTAACGCAACGTCGAGAGAACAACGGTATTGTCTCATTGGTGATGTCTCACGCAACTCAACAACACAGAGAAGTAAGAACTGATACTCACGCAAGTGTTAAGTCTAAATCTATCTCTAGAGTTCAGACAAAACCGATATTACTATAACATCCATGTCAAACTCATGAGTAATTCATATACAAAGCCCTGATCAGAATACAAACATATGATTAACCCTGCATTCAACTAATTTACCAACTGTATATGAACGCCGTTCTTCATCGCTATTGTCACGCATCCTCGCAATACCGTATCGATCCTACTCATGCTACCCATACTACTTAATCAACACAATACAACAAAAGATACAATGAATATCAATTCACAAACCCCTGTCAAAAGCTTGCTCATTGACAGATGAAAATCTAAGATTAACGATTCGATATAGGTTTTGTCACGACCCACAAATAATCAATCAAAGACAAATAATCAATAGAGAATCAAAACATATTCATAAACATAGATTAGATGAAATACAATAGGTATCAAGAGATTTACATACCAAACATCAACAAATAGAGGATACAAAGAGAAGAAAGGAGAAGAACAATTTCTCACGGTTCGTCAGAGCCGATTAAAGTAAATCCTACTCCGGATCATCAAGATGCATCATCCAATGTTGTTTCTAAGCTAATCTACTCCTAAAACATGTTTGATGAAGTTGGGAGAAAGTTCCCCCAAAAACATAACATAAAAAATGATGAAAAATGGTTGAAATAGGCAAATCTCACTTTCCAGGTTCGCTTAGCGAGTCCCCGTTCGCTAGGCGAACGTAAACCGCCTTAAAATTGAGTTTTTTCACGATTCTGGAAATTTTCGTTCGCCCCGGTTCGCCTAGCGAACAAGCTAGCGAGTGTTCGCTACGGGGGCTCGCCTAGCGAGCATGACAGAAAACCAGAAGTTGTTTTCTTCATAACTCTTGAACCGTAACTCCGATTGACGCACGGTTTGAAGCGTTGGAAAGCTTATTCGATGCTCTTTATGAATATGGAAAAATCCCATTGCTGGAACACCTACAAAAATAAATGAAAATCGATTAAACTCAATGATATTTACACGATAACGCACTATACACACGAAAACGTAAAGTAAACGTATTTACACACAAAGTGGGGTTTATTCAACCAATTTTAACACAAAGTAAGGATAAGTGCAACAAAACTTATATACAAAAATAGGTACAATTTGCACTTATCACAAATCCGGACACACCAAATTTTTAAAAAACGCTAATGCATTCCGGATGTGCACATCCGGAAACATATTATAGCATTATTTTTGTAAATTCTGAATCTGCAGATCCGGAAAAAAGCGTAATTTTTTTTTACAAATCTGTTTTGTCGGCTAGTCGCAAATGTCATCAGAAGTTTTAACCTTAGAGTTTGTTATAACTTCTGATGACATTATGCGACTGGTGCACCAGCCACATTACTTATTGAAATGCCGAAGACAACCATTATGTTAACGGAGAGACTCCAACCCTAGAGTTTGTTATAACTTCTGATGACATTACTGCTACTGGTGCACCAGCCACATTACTTATTTAAATGCCGAAGACAACCATTATGTTAACGGAGAGACTCTAACCCTAGAGTTTGTTATAACTTCTGATGACATTACTGCTACTGGTGCACCAGCCACATTACTTATTTAAATGCCGAAGACAACCATTATGTTGACTGAGAGAGTCCAACCCTAGAGTTTGTTATAACTTCTGATGACATTACTGCTACTGGTGCACCAGCCACGTTACTTATTGAAATGCCAAAGACAACCATTATGTTGACTGAGAGAGTCCAACCCTAGAGTTTGTTATAACTTCTGATGACATTACTGCTACTGGTGCACCAGCCACATTACTTTTTGAAATGTCGAAGACAACCATTATGTTGACTGAGAGACTCCAACCCTAGAGTTTGTTATAACTTCTGATGACATTACTGCTACAAGTGCACCAGCCACATTATCTTGGAAAAGGTAAAGCATGCTTTAGGTTTAATAACACCACTTAATCATGAATACAAATTAACATTTCAAAGCATGGATAAGTTATTTCAACAATTAAAAATGGTAAGAACAAAGTTTTCTATTGTACAGATACGGAGAACAAAGTTTTATATTGTACAGATACGGAGAACAAAGTTTTCTATTGTACAAATACGGAGAACAAAGTTTTCTATTGTACAGATACGGAGAACAAAGTTTTCTATTGTACAGATACGGAGAACAAAGTTTTCTATTGTACAGATACGGAGAACAGAGTTTTCTATTCAAATGTATATTGACTTGCGTTGATATATTAACGTTTGCGACCGACCGACAAAACCGATTTTTAAGAAAAAAAAATTAAGTTACATTTTTTTCCGGATCTGCAGATCCGATATTTGTTAAAAATAAAGCTATTCCATGCTTCCGGATGTGCACATCCGGAATACATCAGCGTTTTTTAAAAAAACGGTGCGTCCGGATGTGCACATCCGGAATCTGAAGACAAAATGGAAATTTCACGTGGTGTATAAGAAACATGGGTGGTGTAATTTCCACGTAGTGTATAAGAAACATGGGTGGTGTGTTAAGAAATAGTCTTAATATTTTGTTTATGACTTAACTCCAATTTTGTGTGTGTAATAGAATAGACTAATTCCTCAAATTTAATAGAATTATAATGAGTGACAAAACTTTTCTTTAAAAATATTTGATAGATTTCTAACACATGATCTTTGGTTAAAGTTAAACCGAAAGATATCCATTTTTTATATTAGTGTTTTGTTTAAGACTTAAATCAAATATTAGAATATAAAATTATGGCATGATTAGTTTAATCTATTATTCAAGTGTTAGTAACGTGTACAAGTCTATTCAAGTAGCAAACATAAGTTTGTTTCATTTGTGTCCGCAAGTACATGATAGAATATAATATTTTATAATACTTTATCATCATTTTGTAATAATTTATCAATATTACCTCTGATTGAAGTCGATATTATTTGTTCAGACGCTATCACAAGAGTTTACGTCTGCACTGTGTTAGTTTCTAGTGGTTATTACCATTCGTCTATATACTAATATTATTTGGTCGCGCGTTATCATCAGAGTTTAAATTAGATATTCACAATTGTGTGTGCATTTTTAGTGATTATTACTATCTTTTCTGTGGAAAAAAAATCATATTTCAATTTTGTCAATATTATACAAATAAGTGGATTTTTTTGGATTAGGATTGAAATACAAACACTTGTATTTCATAGTGACTTACTTTAGCATTTGATAATGACATATATTCTATGGTCCATGCATCCATATACTACAATCAACTTCAACCCCCATTTTAGGTTTTAACTTTAATTTGTTTGTTAACCAAAAACCAACTAAGTTCTTGGATTTAATATCATAAAATAAACCAACCATGGTTGCAAAAATGAATCTTTATGCTATCTTCTTCTTTTCTCAATCTCTCATCAACATGAACAACTACATTAATTAAATATATGTAACAAACAAGATAGGATACACAAGATGTTAATACATAAAGAAACATTCAACATTACAAAAAAAAAAAAACTTATACTTCTGCATTGCCCTTCTGTTTCCTCCTTGATCTGCTGTACAATCTGGACGGCGGAGAAGGCGAGAACTCAAACGGAAGTGGCGGAAGCTCCATCTCCCCTTTCAAAATCTTAACAATATCGCCGATATCCGGCCTCAACTCCGGAATCTTCTGTAAACAAATGAGTGCCAAGTTGATACACAAACTTGCCTGTTCCTTATTGTAATCATCTCTCAACTTCTCATCAACTAGTTCCAAAATGTTACTTCCACTAGCCTGAGCCAAATGTCTACACCAGCTTATCAAATTCGCTTTCTCTAACTTCATCGGAGATGCAAGAACATGTAACGGTCTTCTGCCTGATATAATCACGAGTATCAAAACTCCGAAACTGTATATGTCGGCTTTCTCCATTAAGAATCCACACCCTCCGTATTCGGGCGCAACATAACATAATGTCCCTCTCATACTAGTCGTGCTGCTGAGTTCGCGGCTGAAAAGATCGCCACTCCACATATCACTTCCTATCGAACGCGAGCTTTTCTTCCTCCAACCTCTCCTGAAGCTAAACTCGCCATTTTGCTCGCACTCGTTCGGTCCTTCCTCTCCTCCATAGTTCTTGTTACTTTCACAAAGATAGAACCTTCTGCCTAATCCAAATCGCGGAACTTTCAACCCTTTCTTCCATTTCGTTTGAAGACTTCTCAGCTTGTTTCGCTTCTTCTTGCTTAACTCATCAAGATGTTCTTCTTTCCACCATTCTTGCATCTTCCTATTCTTCTTCTTCTTGTTCTTGTTCTTCTGGTTTTTCTTTCCTTTCACATCTTTCATATCAACAACTCCATTATCCATATCTTCCGTCGCAGAAACATGTAACCGAGTTCCATTTCCAATTGCATCATTACCTTTATCTATTGGACTTGAACTTTCCAACTCAGATTTTTCCCGACTGTTGTTGATGTTCTTAGTATTCGCGATACCGTCATCATCCCAATCAGCATTTGATGGACAAATTTGACTCCCAATCCATTCCTTAACATAATCTTTACTACACAATTCGCCACTTCCATCTTGCCTCCACCACCAATCTTTTCCCCATTGTTTCCCATTCTCCTTCTCATCATCAACCAAACAAGCATTATTAACAACCAACTCCTTACTATAATCATTGCTACAAAACTCATCATCATAGGGAACAAACATATCAAAACTCGAAACTTCTTTACCTTTTGCATCTAAACTCCTACTTTCACTCTCACCAACAATATTAGCATTATAATTCAAAGAGTTCAAGTTCAAAGCTTTACCATTTAAACAAGTCCTACTATTTTTCGACGAAGACGAAGCTTGCAAAGCAAGAGCAAAATCAACTTCACTAACACTCTCAACAGGAGTACCAATTACAGGAGTTTCTACTGTCAAATTACCTGAAAGATCCTGACTTTTCCAAAGATCTTGACTCTTCCCCAAATCCTGGCTAAACAAATCAACTCCAAATTCACCCTCCACCTTAATCCTCGACAACCCGAAATCCGAGATCTTCCCGCGAAACTCGGAATCAAGCAACACATTACTTGGCTTGATATCACCATGAATCACAGGTGGATCACATCCAAGATGCAAAAACTCCAATGCTCTAGCAACATCCATTATCACACAAAACCTTCTCTCCCAACTCAAACCAAAACACTCATCACCAAAAAGTGACTCTTGCAAGCTTGCATTAGGCATATACTCATACACCAAAACCCTCTTGTTCTTTTCAACACAATAGCCCAAAAGGGTCACCAGAAAAGGTGATCTCAACCCTCCAAGAATCTGCAACTCATTCTGAAACTCTCTCTCAGATTGCAAAGACAAAGAGTCCAAACACTTGATAGCAATAAATTTTCCATCTTTAAGCACACCCTTGAAAACAGTGCCAGAACCACCTTTGCCAATGACATTAGCAGTGTCAAAACCATTGCTAGCAAGCTTTAATTCCTTGTAAGAGAATCTCTGCAGCTTCAAAGGAGCACTGGCATCATAAGGTATAGTCTTTGCTCTATGAACAAGAGAATGCCAAAGATGGTAAAGAAAGTAGAGAATTGAAAACACAATGACCACAGAAGCTGAAATGGTGAGTGCTATGAATAGAAACTTGGGTTTGGTGAAAAGATTGGAACTTGTTGAAGGGAATTGTCTTGAAGGCATTATGGTGTGAGTGAATGAATGAAAATTGATCACAAGTTGAACAAGTAATGAAGAAAATGAAGATTGTGATGTTGGTTTTTCATGACTACTTTTTGTGTTAGTTTTATGAAATTGGTATCCAAAGTAAATTGCTTTACAATTAGATAATCATTAGAGAAGAAACTGTTTTCTTTTTCTCCTTGATTTATGGTTTTCATTATTTTTGTTATATAATGGGATGAGATTAAAGATTGGCAATTGGGTTGGGGAAGAGAGTGATGAATGGACCCAATGTGCTTTTTTGACTAAAGAGAAAGTTTTTATGGCAAAGTCTTGGAATACTTATTATTACTATGATATTATGAGAATTGAGATTTGAGATTTTTTTAAATAATCATATTTTTCAACTTAAATTTTAAAATAATCATCTTCCATTATTATATACAAAATTATCTATGTTTCAAAAAATAAATTTACAACAACGCATATTCTCGAAATTGTACTTAGACGTCAGATTAATTTACACATGTATATAACAAATAAAATAAAAATGAATATACATTGGCGTCAGATCAACTGACGCATGTATATAAAAAAATGCACATAAGTGTCAATGAAATTGGCGAATGCATATGGCATTCATATATAGGCGTCAATTGTTACAATTTTTTTTTGTTTGAAATATAAATAGTTTAGTATATAGTTAGAAAAGATGGTTAGTTTGGAAATTAAGTTGAAAAAAATGGTTATTTGAAAAAAAAAAGGAGAATTGAACACAGAAATTAGTGACAGAAAGTAAGAAAATATACATTATCCTATTAGTTTTTTAAATGGATAAAAAAACACATTCTAAATCTAAATTGATTATCTAAAAACACATTCCATACTGCCTCACACACATTTGCATCAAAATAGTTGTTTATTATTGGTTGAATAAATGAAGCATTGGAATCAATAGGATGAAGTTGAAAGGAAAAGTGAGTTCTTCCTTGCAGTAATTTTGTCTTTATGTGGCATGACTAGGGCCTTGTTTGGAATCTAGAGATACTGTCCATTTTTACATTATCTATAGCTTGTAGTTTTTGACTAAAGGTTTACACTTCACACTAGGAAGCACAGGTTCACATGGTTTGATGTCAATAATTTATTGTTCTCCATTATTCTCACATTGCACCTCTGGTCCCATGTTGCACTCACAACGCATCATCATTATATTAAGCTTTCACTAAAGTGGATCCTTATTGTTAGGGGTCATATTTGAAGATATAAATTACTCTAAATAATTTGACTTGTATTATAAATATATTTTAAGCATTAGTATCTTTTTATCGAATGAGAGAAATTTGACTTTTATCTTATTTTCGTTTCACAATAAACTAATTAAAATAAAGTGTTAAATATATTTTTGATCTCTATAAAATTATCAAATTTAATTTTTAATCCCTATTAAAAAAATAGTGTACTTTGATCTTTACAAAATAATTATGCACGTAGTTTTAGTCTCTACTGTTAAATCAATATGTATTTTTGAATGATTATTTTGTAGATATGTTTAAAATATTATAAAAAATTTCTAAAAAAAAAAGGAACTCAAAATTTAATTTATAAGTCGAGAATTTCATTACTTTTATCATTATATTTTAAAATTTAAAAAATTTATATTTAATTTTTCTCATTTTAAAAAATTATATAAATTGGTAAAGAAATATTTTATAGTAATTTAAACGTATGAAAAAAAATTATTCAAAAATTTAAAAGTTTAGGGATAATAAAATAGTTTTTAAAATTTTAGAAAATAACAAGGACTAAAACCGCTTGCATAAAATTTTTGTAGGGATCAAAATATATTTTTATTATAAGGCCTAAAAATGAAGTGTGAGATATTTATAGGGACCAAAAATATATATACCCCTAAAATAAATGTTATATGGCATTTCATTCTAGTGCTATTAAGTAATTATGAAATAAATAAAATATAATTCCGTTAAATCAGCTCAGCTTGATAGTTGTGTAAAGATATATACAAAAGTGCACAACATGTGAAAATCTTAGCCACTAAACTACTTGATAAAAAAAATTAATAAAATATATATTTAAAACATTTTTTGTAAGAGCAAAAATTTGTTATGTCCTAATTCCAAACCTTAATTACCGGTTGGCGTTTAAGTTGGCTAACTCTTAAAGGCAACCCTGTAATTTAGAAAATGCACCACATGACACATTATTGGTACCAAAATATCATATGGGTTTCAATAATTTCGGCATTGTAGGCCCTTTTTATTTTTTGTTTTTTATTTTTTGGCAAACGGTTCTTGTTGAATGAATAAAAGTTTAATAGTTTAAAGAAACAATTACAAACTGTCATCAAATTCAATTTTTTATTTTTTAAAACTCGGTATGAGCTCGTAAGACTAAGACCCGACATATATCTTAACTCGTAACTAATCACATTATTCAAAGTTAAAATAAGTTATGATATAAAGTAAAAATACTAGAAATACTTAGAAAAAAGATAAAGTAAATTGTCTTGACTTGATTTTTATCAATGTGAGGAGTTAAGGCTGGCAGTAAATTATCATGGAAGCTCTACTTTCTACTTTTTGGTATTGAATAAAGCAACAAATTAAAGATCACAAGTTACATCTTAGTATGGTGTCCACATCATGATTTGTATATGCAATATATATGTATGTCGTAGGTCTCTCTTTGTTACTTTACTATCCCACTCATACAAAAAAGAATGGCACATAGACTATAGACTAGACAATATTAGCTGTCCTATAACAAAGGAATGATAAAAGATGGAATGTCGTTGTTGAGCAGTGGATTACATTGCATTATGTAATATGTATAGTGTACAATGCACTGCAGAATCAGAGTTTGCAATATCAATAGCAAACAGAAGAAAATGGGTGTGGGACAGAGTTTGGTTTGTCTTTGGGGGTATAATCACAAGCTTTAATTTGTCTCTTGAACTTTTTTTTTCCTCTTCTATTGGATATGCAATCATATACACTTTTAAACCATGGATTCCATTAATATTCTAGCACATTAATTTGAGTTAAGAGATGCAAACAAAGCTTTGGAGTATAAAATGTGTATAAAAATGAAAATATAGTTAGAATGACAAAAGTAAGTCTTCCCAATTTGGTATTTTGGGGTTTTTAGCACTTTTTCCTCTACCTCAAGATTCTCCTATTGCTTGCTTCCAAAGAAATCCTGAAAAGGTAGAAACAATATTACAGTTGATTCAAGTACAGCAGCACCAAGTTATATCACACAAAACACATCTATAATTATCACAAACACGCCCTTCTTCCACCATCACTATCATGACTCATAACTTGTCTACATGTGACAGCTTTTGTTGGGATCAACGACGGTGTTTCGTGAGAGTGTCAATGTCTAGGAGCTTCGAGCTGCCATAGAGAGCAGCCTTAACCAGACAGAGGATACTGAATGATAACAACAGACGACTAAACAGTATTGTTAATATTTATTTATATTTTGACTTTTATTTTCTGTTTAATATTTATTTATACAAACCGCAGATAACAAAAGACGACTAAACAGTCTCGTTAAGCCAGCTCAGTTGGTAGCTGCGTAGAGACATCAAGTGCAGGGGCGTGGGTTCGAACCTGAGATATCCTACTTGCTAACCTTTAAATTATAGGGTGAATTCCAGCCACTAAGCTATTTGACCAAAAAAAAAAAGACAACTAAACATTGTCTATCTTTCATAACTTCAACAAAAAGAAAGCACGGATTCTGACAATATACAGGGTGTTTTGAGTAAAATGTAATAAACTGCAAACTATATATCCATTTAAAGTTGTAGACTTATAGTTGTTAGTATTACAAAGATCTAGTATGTTGGGTTGGATGATGCTTTAGGTACTGTCGTTAGAAGAAAATAACTAACCACCAGCAAGTCACTGTATAAGAAAATTTAGACATGCACTCGACTACCAACAGAGTGTATTTTCAGTCACAGGAGAAAGTAACAAAATTGATTTAACTTTTAATAAAGACTAGATGCTTAACAATTGTTCAAAATCTCATGTTTACTAGAAGAGATAAAAAGTAGCATTTGCATTAAGTTGCAAAATTTAGACTACAGATTTCATCAAAACAGTTTTAGATTAAAAAAAACCCAAATACAAATAGCTTCAGATCAAATTCAATTCTGACTAAAGCAATTTTACAAAAAACAAGATTATTCAGAAACACTTTCGCCAAACACTTACCCAAACATACACACAATCTAGACTAACTCATTGACCTCTATTTTCTTTCTTTGCAATTTACACTCACCATTTACCCATTTACCTTGCACATGAACCATACATCGATTGACTTATGTGCATACTTCTCTAACTACACCCATGGATATTGAGATACATATTGATTAGAGAGAACCTCAATGAAAGAAAGATCAAACACAACACACATTTCTCTTTGGCACTAAAAGGACATTTCGGTTGATCTATCTAAACTTTATATATTTAATGTGTTAATCTTCTCTACCCTCAAATTCTCCCCAATATTGGAGGAGAGTCCCAATTGATTGAGGAGGAAGTTGACACCTAGTTTTGTTTAGAGAGTCCCAATTTATGGTTATGCTTTCATTAATGCATTCTGCCTTCTTTTTTTAAACACAACAATTAAAACCAAACAAAACCACTACAAACAAATCAACATAACACATCTAGAATCGATAACTTGAAAACAAAACGATAATCTAACATTTTTGGAATTTCAAAGGGTAAAGATATGTCTGAGATACAAATGAATCTAATCATAACTTGGAGAAAAGAAAATGAACAAAATAGACATTGTTAAATTTGTTATCAGATGAAATTTGTTCAAAAGAAGAAGTTGAACGAGATTGAGAAATAAAATAAATAATGCCCAGCTAGCAACCACACAACAAAGCGTCTTTTATATATAGTTTTTGGAAATTTATTGCGTTAATAAATAGATATTCTTTTCTTGGTCCCAATAATTTTTATGCATAATAATTTGATGTACTTTTAACTATTTTGACAAATCGTTCAGAACGAATGGCAGCAATCTTTTGCAGAAAAATGACGTTTTTCATTAATGTTGCATGTGTATGTGATTAGACAAATTAAATAAAAGATTAAAAAAAATTGACAGAATTAATGACTTCACAAAATTTATTAACTCAAATTATTGGGACCAAGAAAAGAATATCTATTTAATGATCACATTCACATGCAACATTAATGAAAAAGGTACATCAAATTATTATGCACAAAAATTATTGGGACCAAGAAAAGAATATCTATTTATTAACTCAATACATTTTCAAAAACTATATATAAAAGACGCTTTGTTGTGTGGTTGCTAGCTGGGCATTATTTATTTTACTTCCCAATCTCGTTCAACTTCTTCTTTTGAACAAATTTCATCTGATAACAAATTTAACAATGTCTATTTTGTTCATTTTCTTTTCTCCAAGTTATGTTTAGATTCATTTGTATCTCAGACATATCTTTACCCTTTGAAATTCCAAAAAGGTTAGATTATCGTTTTGTTTTCAAGTTATCGATTCTAGATGTGTTATGTTGATTTGTTTGTAGTTGTTTTGTTTGGTTTTAATTATTGTGTTTAAAAAAAGAAGGCAAAATGCATTAATGAAAGCATAACCATTAGTGGTTTTGTTTGGTTTTAATTATTGTGTCTAAACTTTATATATTTAATGTGTTAATCTTCTCTACCCTCAAATTCTCCCCAATATGCCTCACCCTTGAAAGCAATAAACCAAACAACAAAAATTTAAAATAATTCTTCACATTCCCTCTACCCACATCTTATCCCCGTCACTTCCACTATCCAGATACTATATATGGATCCATGTTTGCTCATTGTGGATGATAACCTTGCATTTTCAATAACTCTTTACCTAATCATTATTTATACAGTTTGTAATAAATGAAAGCACCAACTGTACAGCTAATATCATCAAAAGTTCACATCCCAAAAAGCCTTGTATTCTTTTAGAAGGGAGATCCTCGTGACTTAAATACCACATCGACCCTCCATCATGTTTGCGAAATGTAAGACATACATACCATTACACATATGAAGAGAGGTCGGCATTGACAACGAATTTTGCTTTAATAACAAGGACACATGAAAACAACAATAATAACAGTCCAAGTCTTATCTCACTAGGATATAATACACAAGAAGAGTTAATGAAAAATACAAAGCTCGTCAAACTACAAATCGAAGATGTAGATATAGATAAACAATCAAGATACAAATTGTTGTAGAAACATAGTAATACCGTAAAAGAGAAAACTCCAATCGAACATCATCAATAACAACATAAGATAAAGAATGTTCCTAACGTATAAAGTTTGGTTCGATAATCAATACAATTCCAATTAACCATGAAACAAATATGACAATTCAGATATTTGATCCTATAGTATCCATAATTTAAAACAAAAAAGTTTCAACAAGAACCTGTTTCAAGTATAGTATCATTCAGGAACTAATCATTCATCATTGTCATCCTTCTTCTTCGGTTTGCGATACGTTTCCTCGGTGATTTTCGCCATGAACAAAACAGAATCAGCCAGCTTAGCAATATTCGGTACTTTATAATTCTGAGCCACATAAACTCCACAAACTGTTCCCGCTATAAAAGAGAAGCAACCCCTAATTATACCCATTGTTGCTCCAACACCAGCTATAAAACGAACCTTTACTATCAAGATATCGCTTCAGCAAGAATCACTGTTAGGATCACAATTAATCAAATCAGCGTCTAGTCAAAATCATAATTTCAGAAGTGCTTAACCTAATTTTACTGATTTCATTTGAATAGAGTATCATTCAGTTGTAGAATCATAGTGTGATATCCTAAAATTAATAAAAGCATAAGATAAGTGATTATGATTATGATGAGAATCGCGTTACTGCGACGCGATTCTCTATCGCGATGTAAACGCAACCTTGCATGCGATATAGTAGAAGGAAAGGGAAATCTGATAAAATAAAGAGTGAAAAGAAAAACCTGAAGTGGAGTTCTCGCCACTGTTACTGGTCTCCGATGACGATCAGCAGCTGCGTTTACCGGGCGGTTGTGTTGAGACTCCAACCCAACAAGCGGCGGTGACTGGATTTTGATTTGATGGAGCTGCTCGATTTTTTTGTTTCAGGGTTTTAATTGGTTTTTTTTTTAAAAAGAAATATTTAATTTTTTTTAACTAAAAGAGTTTTTTTTTTATAATTTTTTTTTTATATATATTTAGAGGTAAAAATTCACATGCCTGCAATCAATGAATCATGGTAAGGCACATATGATCATACAAGACACATATTGATATTCAAGAACAAGCCTAACCACCAATGATATATTATGAATTATCTTATTCTTTATATAGGGAAATGAAGAATAGAAATGAGTCAAACCCCTCATTTTGGCCTTAAATAGACTTCAAGTAAAAATGCCATTTTGCCCCTTTTTTGGAAGTAAGAATCCTAATTAGGCCACTCCTAAAGGATTAGGGTAATTAAGACCTAACGTTTCCTTTACTCATATGTTAATTAACCGTAAGACCAATAATCACACTTAGGGATATTACATTATCCTCTCCTTAAATTCATCCTCGGGTTTCCTCTAAACAATAGGGTGAGCACATTTCTCGCATCTCCGACTATAGTCCTCAAGGCCTTCACTCAGTTGCGATCTTCTTTCCAACCACTTTCATAAGGGATATCTTCACTCTCTAACGCTTTAATTGCATTATCCACTACTCGTTTAGGTTAAGATTCGAGAAAGAAGAGGCGCCTTCAACGTCAACCGTATTCGAAAATAATAGGTTGACAAGAATTTGGGGTCACAACCTGTGCTAAGGTACACGACACACGTCATATGGTTGGGATAATAAAGACAACGATACCATAGATAATCCACTCTACCTATCCTCCTCATGATTTGATATGGTCCATTACATATTGGATTTGACCCTTTGGTCTTGGAAGGGATCCTCATTCCCTACCTCGATATGGTCTTCAAGAATACTCAATTTCCTTCTTCGAACTCCAATGGCTCTTTTAGCTGATTGGCATAAATTTTCTGGAATACTAGGGATTTTCCCAATTTAACTTGGTTAATCCTTCTAATCCTTATACACTGTGTAAATCTGATTCTAATCGGCGCATAACCTATCAGGTTCATAAGCACTACTAGTCGGCTCACGGGGATCCCTAGGGCACTCTGTATCCACTCCACCAGAAAACATATTGCATGGAACTAGTACTAACACTTCTGACATTCATACATATGAAGCTTATCCGAACACAACATAAGATTGAAAATAAGATGAACACTTATCGAATCGATTGAGATACAGAACCATATGTAAACCCTAATTTTGGCATCTACACCCTGGAACACACTAAGGCTTCATCAAACAATGAGAAGTTTCTAATGATATAACTCTCTGAATCACTCACATGATCACGACCAATCAAGGTCCCCTCGTACGAATAGACTCGAAATATGGCCTATCCTACAAACATACCACAAGATCTAAGCTAAGCATGGTCCCCTACATAAGAAATGAGCTAGGAGGGTAACCCCTTCCAGTAACTCGTAGGTTATGGAATGTGCAGGTAGTTCTCAACTGATTAGTATGGGGTGCAAATCAGTGATCGTCATGCTCTATCTCAGGACATTTCTAGCTCATGCCTTATGAGTATCCAAATAGAGTTATACGCTGAATTAAGGGACATCTCATTCCTATTCTCATATGAGAGGATAACTCAAGCATCCAACGCCGATGGGGCAGGGCATCGTTGTATACATTGGGTACCACTCACATGGGGGTCTAACTCCGAGGCTATTTAACCGAGCAAACTATCCTGATGCCATTTTATTAACCACAAATATCTGTCATTAGGAAGATACTAGACATATCATTTTGGGATCACTACCCCATAAGTCTTTTTCTAGCTCTACACCTTATGGCTCTAGTTAGTCATAAGAGTGACACGCCCAAGAATGACTTACACTGGGTATTACTCATCTAGGTTGGCTTTATAATCATCTAACTCTTATTGCTATTTCTACAAATGATTGACTATAAAATAAACCCATTGAAACTCAAGGTCGAATCCATCGATTCAACTTGCATTACACTCACACACTTCCTTTCTCAGCCTTGCACATCTATGATTGCACAAGAACAGAACTCGAGACTTAATTGATCCCCAATAATGTGTGAATGCCAAACTGCACTATACATAACCCTATTATTGCCTTGTAATATAAATACAAAATGAGTGTCTTTCCCCTGGTCACAACTTACTATGCAGCTCGAACACTGGTCACAGATTCCCAACGAGTCTCCCCCGTCCTTGGCAACAAATCCTCGGGCATCCACGAAGAGCCTTGACATTCTTGCACACTCATAGGCTAGGCTTCCTTTGAAACCTAATTCCTACGACACATATAAACCATATGGAGGTTACGTATCTGAGTGTCTCAACATTGGGAACTGCCACTCATTTAAGAAAACTATGGCACAATTTTCCTTAACAATCCATGCTTAGTTCCATACCTAAGCTTGGCACGCTCTCGGTTACTTGCCACATGTTAGTAATCCTAAAATGTAACATGCATGCTCAAACAAAGGAGTGTGATACTTGATGATAGTCGTCATTATGTGATTTTTATGAGCCATGTAAAAGTGGGAAGAATTTAGCAAAAAGCCAAGGCAAGGAAGAAATAAAGACTTGGTGAAATTTTTGAAGAAAACAAAGAACTTTCTTCTGGAATTCTCGTGCCCGCGATGTATCCTATTGTGGCGCGATACTTACTTATCGCGGCGCGGTGGCTACATTTTGGCTTACACACAACTTTTTATTTAAAGGGTAGTTTGGCTACTTTTTCACAGGTTCTGAATTTTAGAGAGAAAGTGACAGCTAGGGACATTCAAAAGACGGTTAAGGAGCACATTGGAATCATTAGAGAGAAATTATTTCATAGATTTTGATGATGAAGACTTCTCAACTCATGGTATTTGTTAATTTATCATTGAGCAGCTACGTTTCTCTATATTAGGTATTTTTGAGATGAACCTTATAATTACTTTGTTGGATCGTATGGTTGTTCTTGTGTTTAATGTTTTTTGTCCCTTACGAGCGTACGAATCGATCTAGATATTTAGGGATTTCTGACTGTTAGTCTATTTATATGATCTATGCAATTTATTCAACTTTGTAATTAACTATGGATAGGTAATTAGAAATTGCTGCTTATGAATTAATGTACTTAGAACGCCTGATTTAACTTTGAATTTCCTAAGAAATTAGGGGATTATCGTATAAATAAGTGAGTTGAACACCAAGGAATTGGGTGTAGTGGTTTTGTTAATTCGCAGTGAGATAATAATTTAATTGAAATTTAATAAGTACACAGTTCATCAACAGGTAAAAGTAAGGGGATTTGATAATAAATACCTTATCACTCTTCTTATCTTGAATTTCATCCCTATAATTTCTTGTTTTAGAATCGCTTTTCTAATGAAAACCCCCATTTAATTACTTTATTTTGCGGTAATTCTCTTGTTAAATTACAATCCTTGTGGAGACGATATTTTTATTATTACTTCGACGTTATCAGTATACTTGCCGAGAGGTCATCAAGTTTTTGGCGTCGTTTCTGGGGATTATTGATTTCAACAAGGCAATTTAGTGCGACGCTTTTAGTTTTTAATTTTAGTTAAATTTTTAGTTTCCTTTTTTTCAATTTTCGTAATTTCTCTTTTATTTCTAATTTTTATTTTATTAGTTTTAATTTTATTTCTACTTTTGTTTTATTTTAATTGGTGTGGTGCTACTAAGGTATTTCTTGTTTGTTTATGCGAGGTATCAATTCGACGTTGATATTGATCGACCCCAAAATCGAAAGAAAAACGCGCGCAATTTGCAAAGGGAAAAGAGAAGAACTTCAAGATATCGAAGAAGTAAAAGAAGAGAAAGTATAGATGGATGCTCCACCATGTCAAACATTGGGGGACTATTGCAAAAGGACGGACTCAGGTCAGATTTGTTTAGGATTTCAATCGGCTAATCCGGTAACCCTTGACATAAAAAATTATGTACTTATAGGTTTGAAGGAGAACCCATTTTATGGGAAAGAAATCAGAGACCCTTGGGAACATCTCGCTAAATTCTACTAGACTTGCTCGATGTGTAAGCCGGCTGGTGAAATCATCGACGATCAGGTAAAATTACACTTGTTTGGTTTTTCCTTGATAAGTCGCATGGAGGATTGGTTGCGGTGCATCCCAAATGGTACTATCAAGACTTGGAAAGAGCTAAAAGGCAAGTTTCTCGAGAGGTACTATTGCAATGCTCAGTTTGTGGAAAGAAAATCCACAATTACTAGTTTTGCTCAAGAATAGGCAAAGTCACTATTTGATGCATGGGAAAGGTTCAAGTTGTTACTTCGAAAGTGTTTGAATCACAACATGAGTGATATATAACAAATGAAACACTTCATCAATGGGTTGAAAACAAAAACGAGAATGTTTCTCAATGCCTTGGTTAGAGGTACATTGAGATTAAAGACTGATGAAGAGTTGAAAATATTGATTGAGAATATGTGTCATAACAGGTACCGTTCAAGGGAGCATGCAATCAAACAAAAAGGTATTCATGCAGTCGATTCGACCATAATTTTTTTTGCTCAGATAAAAGCACTTACTAAACAGTTATCTGCATCCGAACTAGCCCAAGCTAATATGAGTCAGATTTAGATACTTCGTTGTGATTTATGTGGAGGAAAACATGCAAATGCTAATTGTACTATAGAGGTTGAGAGTGCAGAAGTTAAGTATGATAATTTTTAGAAGAATAACCCTTATTCCAACAACTATAATCCGGGTTGGAAAGACCATCCAAACTTCAAGCAATAATCAGACTTTGAATGCTAATCAAGGTGTTCAATAAGCTCCTTAAGAACCTCAACAGAAACCATCACCTCTTGAAGAACAATTGTCCAATTTTATGAAGTCCATGCAAGAAAGATTTATGCAAGTAAACAAGGCTCAATAAAACATAGCTAAATCTCAGTAAGAGATGGCACAAAATGAGGTTCTGATGAACAAGAACATTGAAGCATCCATCAAAAACTTAGAGATACAAGTTGGACAACTATCTTGTCAAATGGCAACTCAAGCTAGTTCAAGCATGGGGATTTATATGTAATACCTTAGATAACCCGAAAAATGAAACATGCAAGGCCATCAAGTTAAGAAATAGAGTGGTGCCTTCTGAACCAATAAATGGTAAGGAGAAGAAATGACCGAGTGAAGTGGAGAACATGAAAGGAAAAGAAGTGGTAGTTTAGAAGGAGGTTTAGAAAATTCGGAGGAAGAAATAAGTGAGCATGAGAGTGAGGATGAAGTTATAGGTACACCCTTGACCAGTTCACTGAAAAAATGTCACCCTTCAGAATAACCAAGAAACAGATCTTAACTGAGGCAAACCCCAAGCTACACGACTACATCAAACCACTGTATCTGATTCTGAAGAAGACACCTAAAGGAAAAGGAAGTGAGTCATTTTAAAAAATTTATGGAAATATTGAATAATATACAGGCCAATACTCCATTTTGTGAAGCCCTCAAATAGATACGTATTTATACTAAGTTCATGAAAGAGCTCTTATCGGGAAAGTGGAAGTTAAAGCATAATGAAAACATCTCTTTGGCAGAAGAGTGCACTGCAATAATCCTTAAGAGGCTTCCACCAAAACTCATTGATCGATGTACGTTTACTATTCCTTGTTCCATTGGTTCATTAACCATTGGTCATGCATTATGTGATTTAGGAGTTGGCATCTATCTGATGCCTTTATTCATGAAGGGAAAGTTGAAGTATGGTGAACCAAAGCTAACACAGATGACCTTGATACTAATTGATCATTTGATTACGTATCCATATAAAGTGTTGGAAGATTTCCTTGTTAGGGTTGATGGGCTATTGTTTCCCGCTGATTTTGTAATTCTCGACATGCTTGAAGATTCGAACACACCATTATTGTTAGGAAGACCATTCTTGGCAACAGGTAAAGATCTCATCGATGTAGCATTAGGAGAATTGATACTGAGATTTAACGAGGAAAAAGTTATCTTCAACGTGTTTGAAGCGCTAAAACACCATAAGGAAAATCTTCAGTGTTACCAGGTATTCATGGTTAAAGAAAAACGAAAAAAGCTTCATTGAAAGAAAATGGTAAGGAATAAATTTACGGTAGGGCAGGAAGTTGTGTTGTATAAATCTCATTTGAAAGGATTTCTAGGTAAGTGATGTCGCATCTTGAAAAACGCGATCCTTCACGAAGCGTTCGAACACTCACGAAAAAGATGTTTGAACAGAGTTGCCACGAAACTTTATTTATTCCAAAGCAGGAAAGGGAAAATATCGTTAAAACCTTAAAACAAAAAGAAAATGGTCGTCGCAACCAAATTCGGGTTTGGGAGTTGATTATGCAAGGGGAAGGTATTAGTACCCCTCACATCCGTTGTGCTCAATGAGAACCTCTTAGTTAGATCTGTGATAGAGTGTTAGTTGATGTTAATTATGTTCTTCTACTTAATTGAGTGATAAAAATAAAGAAAAGATGAACATTTTTTTTATTAAAGGGGGTGCTTTATTAAAGGGATGTCTGACAAGATTTCAAAATCCTGCTCCTACATATCTTTAGGGTCTATGAAGAACTCAAGGCTATGTAGTTCTACTAAGAGAGAACTACTGGGTTGATTGCTTTTAAAGAGTAATCCTTTAGAAATATCGCTCTTGGAGACTAAAGCCTTTGTTTCTTTCACATCAATATTGATAAAGCATACTCGTTTCTAAAAATGTTTTCGGGGGGAAAGGGGGAAAACAATTATGATTAGTTAGAGTGTTTTGTTGGATGACGATTACGCAAATGGCTGAGTAAGGTTACTCGTATCCAAATAATTGAGAAGTGGAATAGAAGGCTATATACCATCTCCCTTTTCATTTTTAATTGCAAAAGGATTTAAATAAGGTTAATGTATTTTGGACGGACGACAAATACTCGAATGGAAGAGTAAGGCTACTCGCATCCAAATACTTAGGGGAAGGGAATAAAAGGCTCTAGACCATCTCCTTTTTCGTCCAAGTTATTACTAAATGAGTTTGGCTTAAATTTGATTATAAAAGCGATTTGAGGTGAATCAGATTAGAAGTTTTTACTAGATGACAATTGCTCGAATGGTCAAGTAAGGCAACTCGTATCCAAACAATCAAGGAGAGGAATCGAAGGTTATAGACCACCTCCATTTTCACCCTTTTTGAAGCAATGTTTACATATAATTAGGTATTTTAGTTTGAATTGGATGAAAGGCGCTCGACGTTGGATCGAAGTTTCTATTTGCGTTTGAATTGAAACGAGATGAAATGATTTGAGGTTTTAAAGATTGAGAAGTTGAAAGTATTAATGGTTTTGATTTGGGAAAAAGACTCGACGTTGGATTGAGTGTTTGTTTTTATTTTTTCTGAAAGTTATTTATTTTAATCTTTTGAATTAACAATCAACTAAGATAATAAAACAATAAAGGAAAGCGATAAACTTATTACATCTTTATGGGAATGGTGGTACAATTTGTCAAATGGGGATGTACAATACGGTAATTAACAACGCAAGCTTAATAAACAAACGTAAACAGCAAATGTAAACAACAAATATAAAGAGCAATGAAATCAATGTAAAAATATATCAAAGAAGGATAAGAGATTGGAAATAAATCAGAGTTTTAAACTATTGAAATTTAGTGCTATGTTAAGCAATCGTAAAGCGATTCATGTAGGAATCACTTTATCTGAGGCCGATCAACAAAACTCTATGTGTTTAAGTAGTTTCTAAAGTTAAATTGAATTTTAACTCCGAAATTGCAACGCATCTGTGAAAAACCGATGATCTTTAAAAGACATTTTTAAAGGTAAATAAAATAACAAATAAACTAAAAAATTTAGAGCTATGTTAAGCAATCGTAAAACGATTCATGTAGGAACCACTCTATCTGAGGTCGGCCAACAAAACTCTATGCGTTTAAGTAATTTCTGAATTTAAATTGAATTTTTAACTCCGAAATTCCAATGCATATGTGAGAAACCAACGAGACCAAAAATCAAATTTTCCTTTTTTTAACAATTAAAAATAAATTAAATAATCAATAAATAAATATAACAATAATAAACAAATAATAATCATAATAATAAATATCAATAAATAATAATAATAAATAATAGAAATAGATGATAATAACCATAATAATAATTATCAATAATCAACAACAACAATAATAATTATAAATGACAATAAATCAATAATAATAAATAAAATAAAATAATAATCAATAATATAATTAACAATAATAATAAACAATAACAATAACAACAACAACAACAACAATAATAATAATAATAATAATAATAATAAATCATTAACAATAAACATCAAATAATAAGTATTACTGTATTAATAATTAGCAATAACAATGAGGATTAATAATAATATTTTTTTTTGGAATAAAAATATATTTAATACTAAAAAATAAAGTATTACATGCCGATTAAAGATCCAGGCAACAAAAAGGCTTCACAAGACTAATACATCAAAAGAAATCTATCTAATGATTCTATTACAGTACTCTAAAACTTTTTTATTTGTCTCAGTTCTAATCTTCACTATATCCTTAATCTTGTCCCATTTCAATTCATCTTTAGACCCATTTTGGAAAATGCATTTATTCCTAATAGTCCAGATGTGATATGTTCTTTTCTAATGTTATTTCTGATATCATGACTTAAGGATTGAAATATTGAAAAGAAAAATTAATAAAAAACAAAACTTTGATAGAGTAATGGGTTGATGGCTTAATATATAGGCACTAAATATTTTGTTGGACGGTGTATTTCTGAGTTTTTAAAAAATAAAACATAAAATCTAATTTTTATTTATAGTATTTAAGGCTGAATTTGTTAATTTCAATTTAAAAGCAATAACATAACTAATATTCTTATCTAGGAATGATTTTTCCAACTAGGGCTGATTTATGAATGATATGATTCTCTTAATTTCAATTAGTTGTTAAGTTATAATTAGTTATTATATATGTTTGATTTAGAACGGATTCCATCTATTACAAATTTTCAAATGGTATTTTTATGAATAATTGTTATATACTGTTGGTTTTCCTATCAAGGTTGATTTAAGACCAATTCATTTAATTTGGTTGTTATAAATGGTATGCTAAAACTAAATCTGATATAAGGTTGATTTTCCCATTTAGGTTTGATTTAGTACTAATTCCATTAATACAAATTTAATGTTACAATTAATAGTTTTACTAATTGTAAAATATGAAATTTAATGTTTGCATAATTTAACTTTCGAAAAAGAAAAAATGTCCGAAGTTATTTAAAAACAGTGACTTTCCATATATATATATACTCCCTCCGTTCCATATTAAGCAAATTTTACTTTTTAAATACATTGAATAATTAATGTATCTGGTCTATATATAGACCAAATATATTAATTATTCAATGTATCTAAAAAGTAAAATTTGTTTATAATATGAAACGGAGGGAGTATATATATATATATATATATATATATATATATATATATATATATATATATATATATATATATATATATTTGTTAATATAAAAGAACTTATCTTTTATAATGATGAGAAAACAAATTGCCATTAATTTTACTAATAGATATTTTTCTTCTTATTTGATAAGGTGACACATTGTATTCTAATAGGTCATATTAGATTTTCTTTCTCATTGCTATATTATAATAAATTAAATTAAGAATATCATAATTTTATTCGAAAAAAATTAAATTAATAATATTATTTAATTAATAATATTGACATAACAAGAAGAATAATTATTACAAATTAGTTATATTTTTTCAATATTTAAAATTAACCAATTTTAAACAACTCATTAAAAAAGTTATTGGTGTGTACAATTCATATATGAAATAAATATTTGCATTAATTAATTTTTAAAATTTAGAATTTTTAAATTTTGGTAATTCTTGAAGTTTATTTTGATCCCTTGATTTAAAAAAATATCCATATTTATTCATTAACTTGTTTAATTAGAAAAAAAAAATCTTGAAATTGATCGCTAAGTTCATTGCTAATTGGACAAAAATAACTAATATAATACATTTTAAAGAGTTAAATGACCAATATAAATTTTTTTAATAAAGAGATTAAAATGAAGTTAAAGATTAACATATCAAACCTAAAAGAATATTAAAAACATTTTTCTAATAAACATAAAAATAATTACAATAATATACTAATTTGATCAATTTAGTAATTTTTAAATATTTTTTAAATAAACATAAAAATAATTATATCTCTTATAATCCTAATTTTACTAATATTTCCTTTTTCTTCTTATGTGATAATGTGTCATGTTACATTCTTAAAGGTCATATTAGATTTTCTCTTTCATTGCTATATTATATTAAACTAAATTAATAATATCTTAATTTTAGTTGAACAAACTTAAATTAGTAACATTATTAAATCTGAAATCCTATCTCAACAACAATATTGACATAACAATAACAAGAACAATAATTATATGAAATTAATTATATCATTTTATAATTTAAATTTTACATATTTTAAACAACTCATTGAAAAAGTTATTGGTGTTTACAATTTATACATGAAATAAATATTTTTCATTACTTAATTTTAATAATTTAGTATTTTTAAATTTTGGTTGTACTCAATTTATTTTGATCTCTTAAATTAAAGAATGTCCATATTTATTTCTTAACATTTTAAAATGTATTGTGTTAGTTATTTTGACTAACTTGCAACGAGAAAATTCAGCAGTTGAACGCTAAATTCGTCGTTAATTAGAGAAAAATGATTAATATAGTACATTTTGAAGAGTTAAAGGATCAATATGAATATTTTTTAAGTTAAGAGATTAAAATAAATTTTAAAATTAACATTCAAGACAAAAAAAAGTATTAACCTTATTTTTTTAAATAAATATATAAATAATTATAATAATATACTAATTTGCTAAATTTAGTAATTTTAAAATGTTTTTTAAATAAAAATAAAAATAATTATAATAATTTACTAAATTTATTATAATAATCATACATGAAATACATGAAATAAATACTGGAGCTAAAAATATACATGAAATAAATATATATTTTTTATGTCCTTTTTCTTCTTATATTGATAATGTGACATGTTGCATTCTTAAATGACATATTAGATTTTCTCTCTCATTACTATATTATAATATGTTAAATTAATAATATCATAATTTTAGTTGTACAAAATTAGATTAATAACATTATTAAAATGTAAATCTTACGCGGATCAAATATTTGATTAATATTTAGTTTTTTTTTAATTTTAAAGCACTTCAAAATCTTTTTCTCAATAAAAAACAAATGAAAAAGGATAATGTAGTGCATATTCTATTGAAACCTCAAATGAATAACCCTGAGGCACACATTTTTGGACTTAATGAGCACTCATCTTCCATCTAAAATAAACTCAACCAGTCAAACTCATTTTCGCACTAGCACGACCACAAACCTTTTCACAAACGAATAATGTTTTATCCATTATACCGCAATACAAACAAACGCTTAATCCTCCCAGACGTGAGCATACAAACAACATTTAACTGCTAGAATGCAATCAAACATGATCCATTGTATTGTGATACAAACAGACACTTAATTCTCTCATGCAGGAGCATACAATCTACGTTTAACCGTTAGAATGAGACCTAAACATCGTTCACTAAAATCAACCAACACATACGTGGTTTTCTACAAAGAACTACATAGCTTTGAATTCGTCATCGCACCAGAGGATACGTTGGAGCGAGATTCAACGTCTCGTCAAACACTAATAAAAATTCCAAAAATATATTTTTCTTGCTAGGAACTACGTAGCTTTGAACTCCTCATCGCACCTGAGGACATGTAGAAAAAAGACTCACAATCTTGTTAAGCACCCTAATATAAAAACTTAGGTTTAGTCCTCCTTTTTTCATGCATTTCAATAATTAGAAGAAAACAAATAACATTATGTAACACTTATTCGCAAAGCAAACTAAATGGTTCCCGTTGAATACAATAGGTGTGAGGGGTGTTAATACCTTCCCCTCACATAACCGACACCCGAACCAGAATTTGGTTGCGACGAACATTTCTTTTTTCTTTAAGGATTTTATCGATATTTTTCGTTTCCTTTTGGAATAAATAAACTTTGGTGGAGACTCTGTTGCTATTTCAAGTGTTTGTTACGCCCGTGTATTTTTTGCGCCACGACATCTGTCTCCACCATAATATGGGATTCGTGATTCCGATTGATGTGAGGTCGGATACATTAGAAAGTGAGTCCAATGCTCTACCTTTTTGGTAAAGAGAAACCATGTTTATGTTCCAATTATTGTTTAGATATTTGGTGAGGAACTTTTATTCTGAAAGTCTTATTTGGTGATGAACTATTATGCGTGCTTCATGTATAATATTGTGATGTGTATGCATTGAATGAATGATAAATAAATCATGTGTACGTTATGCTTTTTAATATGACATGTTGTGATAAATGTAAAATAATTGATTAAATACAATGAAGATGAGTGAGGTTAAACCTAGGATTGTGGCTAGGTGAATGAATTAGTAAAAGATTAACTTAGGTTATGCTAAATGACTTAGATTGAGATGCTCGGACATGAAGGTACTTCGGGGTATATCTCAGACGAGTAGTCACTTGAAATGAGTTGTCCCATCTATGAGAATTTCGAATGGCATGGACGGTGAACGATGGTTACTTGTGAACAATGTGCTTTGTATGGAACATGTTGTGATGATATAAGATTGGTGAGTATGATTACCCAGTGATTGATGAGTGTAATCACATTGTGATTGTTGAGACTAATCATTAGGTGCTTATGTTGTATCAATACCAAATTAAAACTTGTATGATATTATTCTAAATTTATATTATACGGGGTATTACAAAATATTTGGTAGGTTATCGTTGGCTTTATACAATGAAGGTGGTATAGATGCTAAGATTGATCGATTTAAAGCTCTCTTGGTAGCTAAATAATACACTCAAATATTTGGGTTGAATTATAGTGATACTTTCTCATTTGTAGCCAATATGACATCAATTAGACTTCTTCTCGCCATTGCAGCCATTCGACATTGGCATCTTCATCAAATTGACATCAAAAAAGCATTTTTACATGGTGATCTTGAAGAGGGAGTATATAGGGAGACACTAACTGGGTTTTTGCTCATGGGTAGTCATCGATTATGGTTTGTAGGCTACACATGTATCTTTATGGTCTTAAGCAATCTTTGAGAGCTTGATTTGGCAGATTTGTCACTCAGCCCAATGGTGTATTTATCTTATTGTGTATGTAGATGATATTTGTCATAACTAGTAGTGATAAGTAGGGAATACTCCAGTTGAATTAACATCTCTCAAATCAATTTCAAACAATATACCTTGGTAAATTCCACTATTTTTTGGGTATTAAGGTAGCTCAATCTAAAATGGTTTGGTGATTTCTTAGCAAAAATATGCTATGGATATTTTGGAAGAAACATGTTTGTTGAACGCTAAACCACCTGATACTCCTATGGATCCAAGTGTCAAACTCCCACCCAATCAGGGAGAGAGTTTATCTGACCCAGGAAGGTATAGGAGATTTGTTGGAAAGTTGAATTTTCTCACAGTCACTCGTCAGAATATTTCTTTTGCAGTTAATGTGGTAATCCAGTTCTTAAATTCTCCTTGCCATGAACACATTAATGTTATTGTCCGAATTATGAGATACATCTAATGTACTCTAGGAAAAAGGTTTCGTTTATGAAAAAAAGTGACATACTAAAATAATTGGATACTCCGATGCTGATTGGGTAGGGTCATTCATTAATAGATGATCCACATCTAGGTATTGTGTACTTGTTGGAGGAAACCTTATATCTTGGAAAAGTGAGGAACAAAATATAGTTGCAAGGTCAAGCGTCGAGGCAGAGTATAGAGTCATGGCAATGGCAACATGTGAACGCATTTGGTTAAAGCGGTTGCTCAAGGAACTTTAAATTGATGAAGTAAGACCCATAACACTTGTTTGTGATAATCAAGTTGTATTGCACATTGCTTCAAATCCAGTCTTCCATGAGAGGGTCAAACATATTGAGATAGACTATCACTTTGTTAGAGAGAAGATTGAATCAGGAAACATCGCCATAAATTTTGTCAATTCTAAGGATCAATTGGAAAACGTGTTTACAAAATCCCTACGAAGTTCCAAAACTAATTATATTTGTGGCAAGCTTGGTGCATTGGAATTATATGCTCAAGCTTGAGGAGAAGTGTTTGTATTTGTATATGTAAATAATATATAAATTTCGTAGTAATATAATATTTATATAAATATTTTGTTAGAAAAGCATAATGAAAATTAAAAAAGATGATTGATAATATTAATCATCAATATCCAACATAACAAAAGATATATATATATATATATATATATATATATATATATATATATATATATATATATATATATATGAGATTACCAAATGTTTCTCACTCAATACTCAATATTGTTTTGAATATAAAAGATTTAGTTAGTGAAGAAATCGTTTAATTTAATTTTATATTTCACTTTATTACTTTATCTAATAAACATTATAATTTAGTCCCTAAAAAACAGTTTTACTAGCCAATTTAATCCTTTACGTTAAATGTTGAGAAAAAAATGTTAATTTGTGATGATGTGGCATGACAGCATGCCAGAAGTCAAAATAGTGAGTCAACAATTTAATTAAGAGATTAAATTGAAACGTTTTAGCTAGTTAAGAGATCAGACTAGGATATCAACCAAACTACAAATAAAGTATTCAAATCATAATTTTATCACATTTTAACAGACCATAACATATTATTTTACCATACCAGAATTTCATATCAATAGAGAATTATGAATCTAATGTTTCTCTTTACATTGATTAAATAGAGTGTATATATTCATGTGTACATAGAGTATTTCTCCACATGATTTAAAAGCTTCTTCGATTGAGGTGTCATCAAAGTTGATGGTTTAGGCAAGATATTTAGCATCCTCAAGTGCGTAACAAAATCATTTCTTTCCCTTAGTTAGAGGCTCCCTTTTAATTACTCTAGTAGCAATTTCTGAAACATCAAATTCATCATGGAAAACACCACCACCACCATCATCAGAGTCCATGTTAAATGTAACAGTAGGAAATGTTTAGTAAGAACACGTTTACCAACAATAGCTTTTTGTGATGTTCCTATCTGCATGATCAAAACCCCAAAAATTAAAGGTAATATATGCATTATTGAAAACTACATAGTAAGACCAATTAATATATATTTGATAAGTTTGGTACCTTGGTCACCATGTGATAATAATCTAGCCACAAGCCAACTTTATGGTCAGAAGTTTCAAGTGCAAATTCATATATATGATGGATACAAAAAAAAAATACTCCCATACATCAAAGTATCGTCTTTTAATTGCTTAGAACTTAAAGGCATGTGTTGGGTTACAGTTAGAAAGATGAAGTAGTAAGACACAACCTAAAGTTATAAAGCTTCCACCATGACTTAGTCAGGTGAGGGTCAAACCCATTACAGATCTATTGTAAACAATCTCTTATTCAAAAACCATGTAGTATCTTTCTCCTTTTAGAGGTGTATCTATTGGTTTTTGAAGTATATACACTAGGTTAGTTGGAAATCGATTTGTAAACCAAAGGCTAAAGGTGGTTAGGGGGTTAAAGATCTTCTTCTCTTCAACAAAGCTTTGCTCATTAAATGGAAATGGTGAATCCTTACGGCAAAATGTACTCTGTGGAAAAGGTTACTTAAGCATAGATACGCAAAATCGTCCTTAGAAACAGAGATCTTTTGTTACGAGGATGGTGGTGATAACAAGCTTCAATCCATTTGGTGGAGAGACTTGCACTCTATTTGTTATGATGATCAGCTCCAGCGTGATTTCTTTGTCGATAATCTGCAGTGCAATATTGGTGATGGCACTAACCTCTCCTTTTGGTACAGTAACTAGGTGGAGGGTCAGAACCTGAAGGATCTGTTCCCTAGTTTATTCTCTTCTTCCCGCAAGCTTTACTTGTCTGTTGCTGAGGCTTTAGCGTCTCCCAATGGTGTCCAAAGATGGAAGACTTATGTTTCTGGTTTTTTTGCAGGGTCCCAATCAGTTTCAGAACAGCTGGAGTGTTCAAATTTTCTGCAGAAGTTTCAATTACTACCTGGGACAGCTGACTCCTTCTTCTGGTCTGGAACCGTGGATGGCATATTCTCTGTTGCAACCTGTTATGAAGGTCTCATCCAGAGTCAGAATTTTGAGGGGGAGACTATTGACGCGCAAACAGCCTTGGATGTTATTTGGAAACTTGCAATCCCTTCTAAAATTCAAATTTTCCTGTGGAGATTATTGCTGAATCGTATTGCAACGAAAGATCAACTTGTTAAACACGGTATCACTTTCGACAATGATGATCCGTGGTGCGTGTTTTACAGAATGAAGAAAGAGGATGCGGTTCACCTTTTCTTTAAGTGTCATGTATCTGTTGCTGTTTGGAAGACTATCTATTTATGGCTGGGATTTAAAATGCTTAGCAGTCACACTTGCAGAGAGTATTTCCATAATGCTCAGAATTTATTTAAGATGAAGACGGGGAAGGTTTCGGGGTATGATCATTTGGGCTGCTACTGTTTGGCAAATCTGGTTATGCCGTAACGACTTAATCTTCAATCAGTCTCATTTTAGAGTGGAAGATCTCGTTTGTGCTATCAAAGCTTTATCTTGGTACTGGTTTGGTAAGGCCCTTAAGCCTTTTTCTGTCTGCTCCTATTCTGATTGGTGTATGTCTCCTCTTATGTGTTTAAAAAACGTTGTAATGTCGTTGTACGGGTTCGAGTACCCCTTGTACTCGGTGTTCAATCAATCAATTGCCTTCTAAAAAAAACCTTTTCTTGTCTTGAATGAGTACTTGACTCTTTTGAATATGTATTGTCACTCATCCAACCCAAGTTTATCCATTATTGAATAGCATTGTTGTAAATCTATGGATGGAAGAAATAACATTAAAATAAGTTTAATAACAAATCAGAAAAATAAGCAATCAAGTAACAAATGACAAACACACTCATAAATCAATTGCAGTATAAGTAATTATAAACAAAGCACAATGAATGAAGTATCCCCTAAAACCTTAAATAAATTGTAGTAGAAATCATCCATTCAAAATGAAAATAAATTTGTAGAAGTAGAGAAAGAAAAGGAAACTTGTAAGAAGAATGAAAACAAGGAAGCGAAGAAGAAATAAATCAATGAGAATAAGGAGACGCGTAGAAAGGACGTGAGATCAGTTGAAATGGGAACAAGGATGTGAATGCTATGTTCAAGGTTTATTAAGAACAATCCAAATAAAACTAGGGTTTGGTTTGAAAAAGGTGTTACATTAAAAATAATAATAAATTTAAACTAATAAAAAATGTCATGTCAGATAAAGTAATACCATGTTGTCATTTCTCGTACACAAAACTTAAGGTTTTTTTTACAAAATTTAAGGAAAATAACAAATTTGATTAACTTAATGGTTTTCAAGGGACTATATGTAACGTTTATTAGATAAGAGATTAAAGTGAAACATTAAATTAAGTTAGGTAACCAAAAAATGCTTTAAACCAATACAAAAAGGTATAAAATGTCTTACTTGAACACAATTGAAATTATTACATATTTCAACATTAATGCAAAAAAAAAAAAAGATAAATAATTTAATTATTTATTTGTGCGTATTATTATTTTTATTTAGGATTGTACACAAATAAATGTTTTTCCTAAATGTAAAACTCTCCAAAATTTCAAGAACAACAACTATGAAACATTAAGTAATTTATAAAAGAATTCTAACTCATAATCCCATCTACAATTTTCACACAATTTTGTATCATCATCTTCATCATCCAATGATGACCATCGACCTTCTTTTACTCTCCATCCATGGCACGTGCTCTTAGAGTTGCATATGGGAGTTTTACTACGCACCACCATACCATTATTTTTCCATAAAGAATTTGTTAAATTTTGTACCTTCCTTCTTGAACTCATAATACACTTCGAATTTCTCAAAGAACGCATGTACTCAACTCCGTGTTTTCTCGATTCGTAATCCTCAGAGCACAACAAAATCATTCCATATACATATATCGCTTCCTTATGACCCTTTTGAGCTGCAATCTTTAAGCTCTCAAGACCATCAATATTTCCATTCGGATAATTAAAGTACTCAAGTAATCCCTCCCTATACAAGCTCTCAATATTTTCACTTTCCAAACAACGTTTAAAAAATAACGATGCATTTTCGTTAGGAATCCATTGGATGAATGAAAAATTGTCCAAAGATACTTTTTGTAACACGTAACTTTCTTGTGAAACTTCTAGAAAGTCTTTGCAACACACTTTCATTCTGTGAAGATCAACGAAAGATTGAGAGCCCACCCTTACAATCAGATCACGTAATATGTCTCTTGGAAGTGATTGTATGGTTGAAGAAGATGACACATGTTCACTCTTATTATGTTTCTTTTCTAATGTTCTTTCTGATATCATGACTCAAGGATTGAAATATTGAAAAGAAAAATTAATCAAAAACAAAATTTTGATAGAGTAATGAATTGATGGCTTAATATATAGGGACTAATGTTTTGTTGGACGACGTACTTCTGAGTTTTTGAAAAATAAAACATAAAATCTAAATTTTATTTATAATATTTAAGATTGAATTCATTGATTTCAATTTAAAAGAAGTAACATAACTAATATTCTTATCTAGGAATGTTTTTCTAACTAGGGCTGATTTATCAACGATATGATTCTCTTAATTTCAATTTTAAAGTTGTTAAGTTATAATTAATTACTATATATGGTTGATTTGAAACGGATTCCATCTATTACAAATTTACAAATGGTATTTTTATGAATAATTGTTATATACGGTTGGTTTTCCTATTAAGGTTGATTTAAGATCAATTCTTTTGATTTGGTTGTTATAAATTGGTTGTTATAAATGGTATGCTAAAACTAAATTTGATATAAGGTTGATTTTTCCATTTAGGTTTGATTTAGTACTAATTCCATTAATTCAGATTTTAAAAATAGAATGTTATTGTTAATAGTTTTGTTAATATAAAAGAACTTATCTTTTATAATCATTACATGTACACCCGTGTGATGCATGCATAACTTCGATAAAATTATTATTAATAATTTAGGTAAATTATTTTAATTAAAAAATAATTTTAAAAGTACAATATTAAAAAAAATGAGATATAGCTTTGTCAGGAGGTATCTTTTCTATTTGGAATAAGAAAACTATCTAAGTGGAAAGCAGTTTTAGAGGAATTAGATTTTTGGGTGTTATGTGTAAATGGAAGGGCATAACCTGTTATTTGGTGAATGTCTACTTCTCATGTAGACTTGTTGAGAAGAGGGGGGTGTGGTCCAATTTGATTTCGTTGAAGCTCATGTTTCCACAAGGAGAGTGGTTATTTGGTGGAAACTTTAATGTTGTTAGGATGAAGGAAGAAAGGAGAGGGAATCAGATTGATTATGTGTTGGAAATAAATGGCTTATGTGCATTTATAGAAGCCATGGATCTCATTGACCTCCCTGCAGTTGGCAACAAATATACATGGTGCAATTCAAATGGTGGTTGTCGCAGTAGGCTAGACCGTTTTCTGCTGACTGAAGGCTTGATTAATAAGTGGAAGGCGGTGGCTCAACACGTAGGTGTTTGTGACATTTCAGACCATAGATCCATATGGCTGAAGTTCAATCACAAAAACTGAGGTCCGAAATCGTATAAAGTCTTCTCATGCTGGTTTGAACATCCAGGTTTTTTAGAATTCGTTAAAAACTCGTGGAATTCTGGGATAGGATTGGGTGGTAAAGGTATAGTGTTGGCTCAAAAACTTAAGCATCTTAGAGAGAAAATTCGTTGGTGGAATAAGAACTTATCTTTTATTTTATTTTATAAGCAAAAGGAGTTGAATTAAAAAGCACTAGGGGTGCTTAACCTTTAATACAAGGTAAAGAAAATGTTCCAAACACTACCAAAAGACACCACAACTTAACAAACTCAACAAAAACCAATCGTTGGATCAACACACCACTCCGACCATTATGACTTAAAATCACCTCTACACAAAACCAAAGACCACTCCCACGATAGTTTCTTAACAAGCCCCACCCCATCCAAATTGGACAAAAAAATACCCTAAAAAAGAATATCATTTCTACATTTCCAAATTACCCAACAAACGACCAAGCCAAAAAACCAACCGGTATCCACCTTCCAAGCCGCCTTGCAATTCTTGTCTAACAAAAGAAGGCCCTCCAAAATAGAAGAAACCGAAAAGATATGATCCACACGGAACCAATCTCACAAAATTCTCCACCAACCTCTAGAAATAGGACAACTCAAGAAAAGATGATCAAGATCTTCTTCAACTCCAAAACACAAAGGACACACCAAAGAATGTGGACCCGTAAAAAAACCACATTTCCATAATTCCTGCTTCGTAGGGAGTCTATTCCAAATCAATCTCCAACCAAAAATTGAAATTCTACTAGGCACTTTCGAACTCCAAAGACGAGAAAATGCTAGATAGAAGTTGTCATTCAAATCCGAATTCGGAAAAAGAGAAGAAAGAATGGAAATATAAGCACTACTAACCGAAAAACCGTTGAGATTTTTCCACCAAGACTTCACCGTCTTGTGCCTACGTATCCTCAATCGGAATAGAAAGAGGAAATCAGAGCGTCCGTAGTTCGTGGGACTACGAAAGAAAGAGAAGGGTGCTCGCCAAGACTTCGTCGTCTTGTGCGTACGTATTCTCAACGGGAATGAGAAATCAGAGTAGCCGTAGTTCGGCCTACGAATGAAAAAGAGGGAAAAATGCTCGCCAAGACTTCGCCGTCTTGTGCCTACGTATTCTCAACGGGAATGAGAAATTAGAGCAGTCGTAGTTCGGCCTACGAGAAAAAAGAGGGAAGTGTGCTTGCCAAGACTTAGTCGTCTTGTGCCTACATATTCTCAACGGGAATGAGAAATCAGAGCAGCCGTAGTTTGGCCTACAAAACCACAAATTGGTTAAGTGTTTTTTTATGAGCGATGTTAGGTTCGCATCCCGGCAGTTAGGGTCGATGCCTGTTTGCGACAGAACAGAAATAACGTGCTCTTTTCTGAAAATGATTTGAGACCCATCCCGAAGGATAATAAGATTTGAACTTTGTTTGTGTTTTTTAGACAGAAGTGAGTTAAGTTAGTTTGGAACTCGTATTGCACTAAAGTCTATGACATAGGATCGACCCAAGACAAGACGTATGCAAAACACCCTAGACAAGGTAAGGAGTGACTCCCGCTTATCACTTCCTATGTACTTAAGGCTCGTGGCGCACAATACTCGTTGTATTTATTAAGTGTTTTGATTTTGTTCTGAGATGAGAAGAAATAGGACTCAAAGATTGAAAAGAAAACAACTAAGGGAAAATAGATCCTAATGTTGTCATGCACAATGGTCCTAAAGTTGAGATAGAAGGGAATTCTACCTAATGTCAGTATGCAAAGAGATAGACCTAAGGTTAAGATTTAAAAGGGACTATCCTAATTGTTATCATGCAAAGGATTGAAAGCCTAATGTCTCTCCTACCTCAAACTTAATCGGAAATTAAGTTGAGCTAGGAATCCTAAGGGATCATGTGAACAAACACAAGTAAACATTATACTAATCAAACACAAACAAAAGCAAACTCAAGACTTAGACAAGTCTTGAGGCTCAAAAGAAAAGAAAGAAAAAAGAGATGAAGGAGAAGATGCAACACCCAAATAGTCAATCAAGGAGGTTCAAACAAGTTGACATAAGCACTAAGCAATGCAAGAATCATATCCAATCATTCAAGACAATCACCAACACCAAGTGCACACACTTCAAACCAAACTCCAAGAATGGAAGTCAAAACAATTAGGCAAAATAATGCACCAATGAACACACAGATGACTTAAAATCAAACAAGAAGTATTATCAACCACCAAACAAAGTGAAGTGAAGTCAAATGATATGAGAACCAAGATGGGGCAGTAGCTATGTCACAATGTATTCAACTCATGTTAATGACCAAAGAATGAGCAAGAAGATTCAAGGCATGCATCATAACAACATTCAATCATTTGTCAACAAATAGCTCAAGTAAAACACACCTCAAAAGAACAAACATGTGAGATTAGGGTAAGGAATACAAGTAAGCCAATAGCATGATCATGTATATCAATCCAAACATCAACTCATGAATAACAAGAAGAAACACCAAGGATCAAGTTCAAAACATGCATCATACACCATCATTACTTTCAAAGAAAAGAATGTTCAAGTAAAGCACAAGGCACATATGATCAAGTAAGTCACACCATGGCATCAAGGTCAGAACCAAATTCAAATATATCACATCATGTCCACTCAAGAATATCAAACCAAATTCACAAGCATCATGCTAGACAAACACCATTCACACTTCTCATAACAAGAGCAAAGAAAATCATGTGAGGAAAGAGATGAGAAACGATCATACAATGGATATCATATCAATAGGATCAGCATCTTAAACATGTCATTCAAAGAATATAAGAATCCACAAGTATTCATTAGATCATGCAAGAAGGCATCTCAAAGAACTAGGTCACAAACATCAAAGGAGCAAGCCCAACATATTATCAACTTGGAAATTCAACCACAAATAGAAAAATAATCAAATGAAAGTGAATCCAAAGCTCCAATCAAGTTAAGACAGCATGTGATCACATCAATTAATCATTTCAAACTTCACCTAAGCACAAGTGGTAAAAAAGAAACCAAACTAGGTCAAACATCAAGCATGCCCCATTTAAACTAGTTTATTTTTCTTTAGAAATAGTTCTTAATGCTAGAACAAGCTCAACTGTGAACTATCAGACTCAGGGGGGCTTACAAACCTCATACACGGTTGTTACAAAGAAAATTAAATGCCCAACAGTGTCTTTTAAATACTTGTGTATGTCATCATAAAAAATGGGGAGATTGTTAGAACAAGATTTGTTCTTGATATTTTCTCTTTTAGTTTTGATGATAACAAAAGTATTTAAAAGAACAATGGTTTATTTGACGTGTGTTTTATTTATGCAGGTTCTTGTTCTTGTACATAAATAATCAGAATCTATTTATCTAAGATACACTTGGAGTTGCTTCATTGCTAGCTTCTGGTGGCAGAGTCAGAAGAAAAATTTTGAGTGTGGATTGACGCAAACTCTGAACTGAAGGCCTTAGCATTCAGACGAGTTTCTAGACTTAGTAATTGTATATCAGCTTCTGGTACCATTCAGAGTTGGTGATAAAGCTGTGGACTATCCGTACTACTAAAAGCATGTTGTATTGTCTTATCAGCCTGTCAGCTCGAGTCTACAGTATTGCAAGGCTCAAGAAAAGCTGGTACGTTCTAGGGATGTCTACTCTCAACAGCTCTATTAGTACAAAACCTCTTGAAGACTCAAAGATTAAACGTGTTACACAATGAATTCAGAAATCTACTGTGCACCCATCTTCAACGTCTCTTGTACTTTGGAGCAGAAGCAAAGACACTTAATCAAGTAACCTTCTCAACGGCTAGTTTCTGGAAAGACTATATATATGGGTGAAGATTCAAGCCTGAATTTTTAACAAGGATTCTTCTGTTGAAGGAGTAGCAAGATCAAGCAATTATCAACTCTACGTAATAGGCAAATTTTCTGTTGTAGGTTGTAATTGTAAAAGCCTTAAGATTTCTTACTCCTGTATATATTTAGAAATCTTAAGTGTTTTAGGTCTTTGTTATGGTGATCTCCCGTACCTATGATGCTTGCATCATGTACACCTTGTTCACTATTTTGTTGAGCCTTCAGTAGTTTAGATTAAGTCTCCTGCTATGTGCTAGAGCAAAAATTCTTGTCTCATTAGGATTCAAGCAACAAGTCTTGAGCCAAGATGCTTAAGCCACGTAAGTCACATTGCTTAAGTTCTTGAGCTGTGAAAGTCTTATTCAGCTAGTCTGATTGAGCAAAAGTAAAGTCTTAGACATATGCTCTAAGTAAAGGTAAGTCTTAACTAGAAGACAGATGAGCAGGCAGCTCAGACTGATGGTGTGAGTAAAGGAAAGTCTTAGACATGTGCTCTAAGCAAAAGAAAGTCTCAGCCAGAAGTAGATGAGCAGGCGGCTCAGTCTGATGGTGTGAGCAAAAGGTAAGTCTTAGATATGTGCTCTAAGCAAAGGGAAGTCTCAACCAGAGGGCAGATGAGCAGGCGGCTCAGTCTGACGGTGTGAGTAAAGGGTAAGTCTTAGACATGCGCTCTAAGAAATGGAAGTCTCCGACAGGTTGCCTGAGCAGTTGTAAAAGTCTTATGCAGAAGTATAAGCGATTGTAATCATGAAGTGGTTATAATGAAAAGCTCTTGTGAGGCAAGGGGACTGGACTACTCTCAGTTAGGGGAGAAACTAGTATAAATCTTGTGTCTTCTGCTATTATTTTATTTACTCCTGCTGTATCCGCTGCCAACTGAATTAACTCAGAATCTGAACATTTGTTCTGATTCTAAAACTCTGATATGAAGTTAAATAATAAGAAAACGCAAAACACAATTCACCCCCTTCTTGTGTACTTTGCACACCTTCACTATGAAGTTCCAAATCTAATTATATATGTGGCAAGCTTTGTGCATTTTACTTATATGCTCAAGCTCGAGGGGGCGTGTGTATATTTGTATATGTAAAGAATATTTTTCTATATAGAAAGTCTCACATTGACTATAACATGCAATTAATTATAAATCTCTCTATATGTAATACAGTTTCCGTAATACTATAATATTTATATAAAAGCTTATATAGTCTTTTGGTCCCTGTATGTTAACGTATTTTATATTTTGGTCCCTGTATTTTTTTGTCTGAGTCCTTATATCTCACTTGTGCGTTGGATTTAGTCCCTAAAGTAAAAATCTGCAAGAAATTCCGAAAGAAAATCCGCAAGAAACCTGTGGATTTTGACTTTAGGGACTAAAACCATTACAAAAAGTGGATATAGGGACGCGGACCAAAAAAAATTACAAGGACCAAAATCAAAAACTCGCTAACTTACAGGGACCAAAAGACTATTTAAACCTTATATATACATTAAGTTAGAAATGCATAATGAATATTAAAAAAAGATTATTGATATAATTATCAATCATCAATATCCAACATTAATATATATATATATATATATATATATATATATATATATATATATATATATATATATATATATATATATATATAAAAGGTTATCAAAGGTTTCTCCCCCAATACTTATTATTATTTTGAATAAAAAAGACTTAATTAGTGACGAAGTCCTTTAATTTAATTCCATGTTTCACTTTAGTACCTTATCTAATAAACATTATAATTTAGTCCCTTATAAACAGTTTTGTTAGACAATTTAATCCTTTACGTTAAATGTTGAGAAAAAAATGTTAATTTTTGACTTTGTGGCATGACAATATGACAGAAGTCAAAATTGTAAGTCAGCAATTTAAGGGACTAAATTGAAACATTTTAGTTAGTTAAGGGATCAAACATGAATATCAACTAAATTGCAAATAATTTAATCAAATCAGAATTTTATCACATTTTATGAGATCATAACCTATTATTTTACCATACCAGAATTTCATATCAATAAAATTTTGAATTTAATGACATTAAACTAGAATATATATATATATATATATATATATATATATATATATATATATATATATATATATATATATATATATATATATATATAAGATTATCAAAGATTTCTCACCCAATACTTAATGCTATTTTGAATAAAAAAGACATAATTTGTGATGAAGTCCTTTAAATTAATTTCATGTTTCACTTTAGTACCTTATCTAATAAACGTTATAATTTAGTCCCTTAAAAAAAGTTTTGTTAGACAATTTAATCCTTTGCGTTAAATGTTGAGAAAAAATGTTAATTTGTGACGATGTGGCATGACAACATGGCAGAAGTCAAAATTGTAAGTCAGCAATTTAATTAAGTGACTAAATTGAAATGTTTTAGTTAGATAAGGAATCAGACATGGATATCAACCAAATTGCAAATAAGATAATCAAATCAAAATTTTATCACATTTTATGAGATAATAACCTATTTGATCGTGAAGGCTGGATCAGATCCTGTAGAAGTGGGCCACCAAGTACGTCTGAGATGATCTAATGGAGAAGGAGGAGGGGGTGTACCTGCAAGGCACTCCGACGCTCAAGTAAGAAAGGGTCAGAGAAAAGGGGTAAGTACAAAGTATTAGTTCGTAGGGTGAATATTTGATACCTGACCCTCTCAAGTGAGAGGGTTTATATAGAGTCCCCTAGCGCGTGGCTAACGGTCCTATTTTCGAGGCGAAATAACTGTTTTCTCGAAGAATAGGTAACTGCTCAAAACTAGCCGTTATGTCGGGCAGGGTGCCCAAAACTAGCCGTTATGTCGGGCATAAGCATAGTTTCGGGCACATGCCCCAAGCTGTTCGGGGAGCGAAGAAGTCGTGCGTAACGGGCAGCATTCCCGGGGAGGAACGATGTCGTCCTTGCCCGGTTGGAGGGGCAGAAAAGTAACTTTTGCCCCTTTGTGGATTGGGCTTAGGCAATTAGACCGTTCTGGGAGCAGAAGTGGATTGGGCCATGTCTAACCATCGATCCAGTCCAGAACAGGAGCCCCCTAAGTCGTTGCTCCCGAGCATGGGAGTGATGACTTAAGGACAACTCGTTGCTCCGGGGAGCTAGCGTGAAGTCGTCGTTTGGTGACGAGGAAGGCTGCATCGGGGCACCCGCGACTGGTGGTTTTCGTGACCCACGGTGTCTGTGGCATTCATGACCGTGACCGTGTTGGCCGTTGCCCGGGGAGACTAACAGTTAGTCAGAATGGGAAGCGTTAGGGCGCCACGTGTGCCTGGAGCCCCGTGTAGCAGGTACTAGGCAATGATGGCTAGTTAATAGCCATCATGACCTACGAGCGCGTCCACTGCACGTGCCCCTCTGTATAAAAGGGGAAAATCCGTCTCATTTGGAACCTTCCACTCTCGCTTCTCTTCGTTTCCTTCAGAGCGCTTGCCCGTCACCGCCGTTTGCTACTCCGGCCACCGCACCAAGCTCCGAGCAACCGCTTTTGTCTTCTTAAATCAAGTAAGTTTCCGATTCTGTGCTTGTTTTTACTCTTTTGACGGTTGTTTGTAGCCTTGCATGCGGTTAGGTTTAGGTTTAGAGGATGAAATATGCTGATTTCTGGTGACTGTTGGTGGTGGACGGTGGTTGTGCCATTTTTCCACTTCTGTCATGTCGGCGGATGTGTTGGTGTGTTTTGGTGAGGAGGGCGGTTCACGGCGTCGTCACGACGGTGATGCATGTGTAACCGTCGTGATTGTTTGTCCTCCTGAGTGGGTGATGAATTTTCCGGTCGAATATTCCCAGATTCCGGTGAAGCTTTGCGGTTTCCGTCGAAGCTTCGAACGGAAACTGGGTATGAGTGTGGGGAAGCTCCTCGTTTGGGGATGATTTGTTTCGAGCGTCTCCTCGCGGGGAGGTTCCAGTTTTTCTTTTGATGTTAGGGCTTAGGCCGGGGACGTTGTCCTCATCCCTTTGCACTCCCTTTCACTTGACTAGCGGTGGAAGGGTGGATTTGATCTATCGTCGAATTCACTTTTTTCTCTGCTTTTCAGGTGATCGAGATGGCGACGGGGCCAGATGGAGAAATTATCTTGACTTCGTCCGAGGAAGAAGCGAGTTCTTCTGACAGTAGTAGTTCAACGGCTTCGAGTACCCCCAGTGAGGTCGGGGAGGAAGAGGAGCTAGAAGATATGGACGAGGATGCCGTCGAGGGTTCCGTGGAGGAATGAGAGGTGGCCGAACCTGCCGAACATGTGTCTACTTTTGCAAAGTACTTAGGGGATGTTTTTACTGAGGTCAGACCGGAGGGGGAGTGGAAGGTGCACTTTTCTTCCGTGGATGAGCGGGTCTGTACGGATTTCGGGGACCGCTTCACTATGTATGAATACGCTTTCAACGAGCTGGGTCTGAGGTTACCGTTCATCGATTTTCAGCAGTCGGTGTTCGTGCACTTGAAGTTGGCCCTCACGCAACTGCACCCTAACTCATTGGCCTTCATCCGGGCGTTCGAGCTGGTGTGTGAGTACCTCGCCATTGGGGCTAATCTTCCTTTGTTTTTCACCATCTTTCATCTTCAAAGGCAGTTGTCGGGGAGGAAGTATGGTTGGGTCTCTTTGAAGCAGCCTCGCAAATTGTTTAAACCATTTTTGGAGTCGATACGGACATTTAAGGAGCGATACTATGTTGTCGAGCCTGTGTCTGAAGCTACCCAGGATAGTACATACGTCTGGGAGATTGAGGTCGATGAGGATGGAAATGACCTGCGCGACGAGACAGGGAAATTTATTGGGCAGAGAATCTACAAGTTCCCCATCGATTGGGCACCTGACCATTTCGCCAAGAGGCCCGGTGACTATATTTTCTAACCGCACGAGCTACGCGGGCAGGATGCCATGGCGTATGAGGAGTTGGTGAAGTACGTTAACTCCTTTCGGCTTACGGAATGCTGGACGAACAAGGGTAACCCGATCTTCGAGGAGGACGGTAGTCAGAGGGTTGAGTACCGGTTTATTAACACCAAGGCACTGTTGGAGTGCAAGACTCCCGCGGAAGTCGAGGAGGTGCTTGGTAGTATTAGTTATTTAGTTTTGTTCATACTATTTCTTTTCCTCGTATCTAACGTGCTCGACTTTTGTTTGTGCAGGTGAGATGCCTCAGGCCCATGAGAGGGTTGTAAAGAACGCTCTTGCGAGGAACAAGGCCGGTGCGGCTCCTCCAAAGTCTAGGTTTGCCAATGCGCGTGCTCCTACTCCTCCCCAGCTTGCCGCGGGGACCTCCTCTCCTACTCCAGCCTCCCGGGGATCTCCGCTGCCCTTGGCCTCGCGAGGCAAGCGACCGAGGACCATCGACGCCGTAGATCTCAGCCGGGCCCCAGAGAAAGGGAGGTTCGAGCTTCCTCCTTGCATACTTGATAAAAGATATTTTGAGGGGAACTCCCTGATCGTGCCGCGGGCAGAGTCTCTTCGGCTGGAAAGCATGGACCGTCCGAGCAAGAGGGCGTTGGTGGCTCAAGATGCTTCAGCTTTGGTCAGGATGTTGGAGATGGCAGCCGTTTATGCTGAAGGGGACTCTGCTACTAAGTCCGAACTTAATGCTGCCCGGGCTACCATGGCGTCCCTCAAAGAAGAAGTCAAGAGCGCAGATGATGCTCGGAAGAAGGCTGAGGAGGAAGTTGCCAGGTTGAAGAAGGAGAATTCTACGCTGTCCGCAGAGAAGGAAGCGGCTGGGGAGCTGGTCCAGCAGTTGAGGGCGGTCAATGCCCCGGGTGAAGATGAGCCGGAGGATGTGAAGGCATTAAAGACAAGGTCCGAGTTGGTTGCCCGTATGCTGATGGCCGGGGATGACAGTATTGTCGTCGTGGATGAATCCTTCAAAAATGCCATGTCACAACTGTGGATGGTGAACCCCGGGCTTGACCTCTCTGACGAGGGTACCCACTATCTGGCGCATGTTGAGGATGGTCGGATCGTTATGCCTGACGCCCTTCTCGAAGGGAACGCCGAGGATCAGCCCGCGGAGGACCAGGGGCCTCAGCCTGAGCCTGCCGACCAGACAAACGAGTGAGGAGCTTTCTTGATGTTGTTGTAATTTGTCCGGCCTGCGTGTCGTGTATCTGTTGTAATCTATTTAGGGGGCATGGCCCCCGTTTTATGTAATCCCGCATAATCGTGGTCTTAGTGGCCACCTATTATGTTTAAGTTATGTGCCCGATCTTGGTGGCCGGTTTTGTTATTTGCATGGGTTTAGTTGCTTTTATTTTCTGCTAAGTGTTGTACTCATGCTTGTTGTTTGTGTATTTCTGCCCGTGATAGGGAGTATTTGACTTATGTGGAGTTTCGGGGGATTGCTCGTTGTAGATGTGTTCAGCAGTGAGGGGTACTGATCGAACGTCTGGGGAATGTCCTGGCGGGGATGTGGAGCTCAGGTCGCGTTTGAGGTCTGAGTTCGCAGCGTGAACGTCCCATCGCGAGCTGGGGTTCTGCCAGTCATGGTACTTTGACAACGACAATGCTCGTTTGAGGACCGCTGTCTGAGCGGGGCTCTGCTTTATTGGTATGCGACGCTTGTACCTAGACGTGCATAATGATCGGTAGCTGACGTTCGTCGTTACGACGGGTCGAACCGAGAATTAGGGCCTTAGCTATAGTATTGTTTTAGCTTTTCGGCGTTCCATGGTAGAGCAAGTTCTTCCCCGTTGAGGTGTTCTAAGTAGTAGGCCCCATTCTCCGTTTTTGCTCGAACGCGATAGGGGCCTTCCCAATTGGCGGCTAGTTTGCCTTCACAAGAGTCTTTGTGGTTTCTCCTTAGAACAAGGCTTTCCACGTCGAACTCTCGTTGTATCACCTTGGCGTTGTGCCTGATGGTAATTTTTTGTTTTAGTGAGGCTTCGCGGAGGGCTGCCCCGGTTCGGATTTCCTCGACGAGGTCGAGTTCTTCTCTTAACGATTCGTCGTTCATCTCCTCGTCTAGGGGCGACTCTGTCCGCCTGGAGGGTACGTGAACTTCGACGGGGATTACGGTCTCGGTCCCGTATGCTAGACGGAAAGGTGTTTCCCCGGTTGTAGAATGTGGAGTTGTTCGGTATGCCCACAACACGCTGTGCAGTTCCTCGACCCAAGCCTTCTTAGTTTCGTCTAGCCTTCGTTTGAGGCCTCAAAGAATGACTCGGTTAGCTGCTTTGGCCTGCCCTTTTGTTTGAGGGTGCTCGACGGATGCGAAGTGCTGCTTCGTGCCCAGTTGGGCGACGAAGTCCTGAAACTTCCCGTCCGTGAATTGCGTCCCATTGTCCGTCACTATTGCTTGGGGAATGCCGAAACGTGCAAGGATGTTTCATTTGTAGAAACGCAGTATGTTAAGGGTGGTTATTTTGGCTAGAGCCTCCGCTTTAATCCATTTTGTGAAGTAGTCGACACCCACTATTAGGTATTTGTTCTGATTCGATCCTACTATGAAGGGTCCTAGGATGTCCAGGCCCCACCAGGCAAATGGCCACGGGGAGGACATTGCTTTGAGCTCGTTAGGTGGAGCCAGGTGCATGTCCCCGTGCCATTGACATTTATCGCATCTTTTCACGTGTTCTTTAGTGTCGTGTTGCATGGTCGGCCAGTAGTATCCTGCTCGGAGGGCCTTTCGGGCAAGCGACCTTCCGCCGAGATGTTGGGCGTTGATTCCCTTGTGGATTTCGCGCAGGATGTGTGCGACCATTTCTTCCTCGACACACTTGAGCAGCGGGATGGAGAATCCCCGCCTGTAGAGTTTATCTTCGACCAGGACGTAGGAGCAAGCTCTTCGCCTAACTATGCTGGCCACTTTTGGGTCGGACGGCAGTTCGTCCTTAGCAAGGTAGTTGTACACGGGGGTCATCCAACAGTTATTGTCGCCGATCACTTGTACGTCGAGGGTCGGGGAGGCCTTCTCGATACTGGGTCGAGGAAGTACCTCCTGTATGACGGACTTGTTTCCGCCTTTCTTCTTCGTGGTGGCTAGTTTGGATAGCACGTCTGCTCGCACGTTATGTTCGCGGGGAACATATTTCACTTCCACTATTGCAAACTTCGCCATTTCCTTCTTGACCAGGGCTAAGTATTCGGTCAGGTTGTCGTTTTTGGCTTGATATTCTCCTCAGACCTGGAGGGCCACGAGTTGTGAATCTGTGCAGATGACGACTTCTTCTGCGCCCAGGTCCTCGGCTAGGCGTAGCCCAGCGAGAAATGCCTCGTATTCAGCCTGGTTGTTCGAGGTTGGGAAGGATAGGGTGAGTGATACTTCGATGATGATTCCTTCGTTGCTTTCCAGTATGATGCCCGCGTTGTTCCCTGCCGAGCTTGAGGCACCGTCCACAAAAATGGTCCATTTACGTGCTTCGCTCGCGAGGGAGTCTGCGAATGTCATTTCTGCGACGAAGTCGGCCAGAGCCTGGGCTTTGAGAGCTTTCCTGCCCTCATACCGGATGTCAAATTCGGATAGTTCAAGCGACCATTTGAGCATTCGACCGGCCATGTCTGGTCATCCCATTAGCTGTTTTATGGGTTGATCTGTTCGAACCACGATCGTGTGAGCCAGGAAGTAGTGTCTTAATCTTGTGGCTGCGTTGATAAAGGCCAGAGCCACTTTCTCTATCTGTTGGTATCTTAACTCTGGTCCTTACAGCGCTTTGCTCGTGAAATATATGGGCTTCTGCCCGTCAGGTGTCTCGCGGATGAGAGCGGCGCTCACTGCTTTGGTTTCTACGGCGAGGTACAGATACAACGTTTCGCCATTGTCCGGCCGAGAGAGGATTGGTGGCTCTGAGAGTGCCCGTTTCAGATGGAGAAGGGCCTTGTCATACTCCTCGGTCCATTCGAATGTTGCCTCCTTGCGGAGGAGTTTGAAGAATGGTAGGGCGTGCTGGGCAGACTTAGCCACGAAACGAGATAGTGACGCGAGCATCCCATTGAGGGACTGGATGAACTTCTTGGACTTGGGCGTAGGAAACTCGGAGAATGCTCGACACTTATCGGGATTGGCCTCGATTCCTTGTTCCGTTAAGTAGAAGCCGAGGAACTTACCTGCTCAGACACCGAACGTGCATTTCTCCGGGTTAAAACGCATTTTGTATTTTCTGGCCTGCTCGAAGACCTTCCTTAAATGGGCAGTGTGATCGGTCTCCTCGTGGGATTTTACGATCATGTCGTCCATGTAGACTTCGAGCATGTCGCCTATCTCTCCCCGGAAGACCTTGTCCATCATTCTTTGATAGGTAGCTCCGGCGTTCTTCAGGCCGAAGGGCATTACGTTGTAGTAATAGTTGCCCGATTCGGTCATGAAGGCCGTGTATGTTTTGCCGGCCATTGCCATTGGAATTTAATTATAGCCCGAGTAGGCATCCATGAATAATAAAAGTTTAAAACCAGCAGAATTATCAACAAGTTTATCAATATTGGGGAGGGGATAGGCATCTTTCGGACATGCCTTATTGAGATCGGTGTAATTAATGCACACGCACCATTTTCCATTAGATTTTTTAACTAGTACAACGTTGGACAGCCAAGTGGTGTACTTGGCCTCCGAAATAAATTTGGCCTCGAGGAGGTCCTTCACAGCTTTTTCAGCAGCCTCCGTTTTCTTCGGAGACTGCTTTCTCCTACGTTGTGCTACGGTCTTAACGGCCGGGTCAATTGTCAGCTGATGGCAGGCGACAGACGGATCCAAGCCGGGCATTTCGGCGGCGCTCCATGCGAAGAGGTCGGCATTCTCACGGAGGCATGCTTTGAGCTGCTTCCTCACGATGTCAGGAAGGTCTGCTCCAATCTTCACTCCCCGCTGAGGGTCGTCGCCGAACAGAACCATCTCGAAGTTGCCATCCGGGATTGGGTACATCGGATGGGAGCTACTGCTGGACGATGTAGACGGGTTGGCTGAAGCTGCTTGTTCCTCCTGTTGGTCTTCTTCGGGGAAGCGACTGTCGAGGTCGATGGAGTAGACCTGGGGCAGAGGCTTGGCTTCCTCGGAGCTGCTTGGCAATGCTGGCTTGCTCGCTGCTTTTGGCTTGGACGCAATGGCATTGAGCCCCTTTGTAGCTGCTTTGAAATACCGTCGTGCAGCTTCGATGTCGCCGTGGAGGGTGGCGACCATTCCTTTTGAAGTGCAATACTTCATCTTAAGGTGGACTGTTGAAGGCACCGCTACCAACTCGGCCAGAGTTAGCCTTTCGAATATGCACTGGTAAAGCGACGGGAAGTCGATCACCAGAAACTGTACCTTGACGGATCTGGACGTCTCAACTGATCCAAAGGTTACGATTAGTTTAACGTACCCCCATGGCTTGGTCACTGATCCGTTGAATCCCTGCAAATCAGACCCTACATAGGGGGTAAGGTGTAATTCGTCCAGCTGAAGTGTCGAAAATAGCTGGGAGTACATGATGTCGATCGAGCTGCCCTGGTCGACGAGGATTCTGCGAACGTTGAAGTTCGCCATTCGGGCTCTGACGAGCAAAGGTATGCTTGAGTTCAGAGATCCCCCGAGGAGTTCTTCCTGGTAGAAGGATATAGGGGTAGAGCCCTTCTGGCCCTGATCGAGCGTGGTCACCTTATTGGAGCATGTGTTGATCAGATGCTCGAATTTTTGTTTCACGGAGCCCACCGTGACTTTGTTGAAGCCCCCGCCGGAGATAACCATGGTGGAGGGAAACGTCTCCCACGGGCTGTGGGCCATAAAATAAGCAGGGGCGCTGAGCCCGTCTGGGACGTAGAAGTCCTCTGGTCGCGATATGGACATACCGACTTGTATGTTGGCGTCTTCCAAGGAGGGTACCTCCTCCTCTACCTTCTTGGACTCCTGGGCATCCTGCCGAGGAGTGTCCTTCTTCTTAGTGAACTATTTCAGGTGGCCGTCCCTGATCAGTATCTCGATAGCATCCTTCAAATGGATGCAGTCTTCCATAGTGTGGCCGTGACTCTTGTGGAAACGGCAGTATTTGATTTGTCCACGTTTGGCCTGGCCGACAGTTGTTTGGGGAAGCGGACCCCTTCCTGCTTGAATTCCTAATTGGCACATTTGGATAGTATCTTGTCCCTGGAGACGGTAGGGGGTGTAGTCGTGGAACCGCCCGGAGGGTCCCTTGCTGTCGCGGGAGTCTCGGGGACGGTCCTCGCGCCTTTGTTCACCATGACGAGATGTCGAGGCTTCCTCTCCTCTGGAGGTCCGAGCGTTCTCTTGATGGCGTGATGCTCGAACGTTGCTGGCCGCAACCTTCTCTTTGTACTGAATGTGTGATTGGGCTTTGAGGAGGAGGGCGTCTAGGTTCCTCGGTGGTGCGAGACCGACGGCTTTAGAGAACTCGGAGCCCAGACGGAGTCCTTGCTCGAGCAGGAACTTCTTCATTTCATCCGTCGTAGGGACCTGTACTGCTTCTTTGTTGAACCTCTCGATATATGTACGGAGAGGTTCGTCCTTTCCTTGGATTATGGCCCCAAGGGAGGCCTCAGTCTTGGGGTGACGGCGGGAAGCTGTGAAGTGTCGTGAGAACATTCTGCCCAGCTGCCTCCATGAGGTAATGGATTCTTCGGGCAGCTGCTTGTACCATGTCATCGCTCCTTTTCGGAGCGTGGTCGAAAATAGCTGGCACTTGATGGCGCCCCGTACGCCGCGGTAGTCCAGGAGTGCATCGATATTCTCGTTGTGTTCGTCAGGGTCCGTTGTACCGTCGTACGTGCCTAGTGACGGGGGCTTCTCTAGGCCCTTAGGAAGACGGGTGGCCAGGATTTCCTGGGACAATGGGCCGCGAGGCTAATCGTCGTTGCTGGAACTGGTGACCGACGGGGACCGAAGGGTACGCTCACGGCGGCGGTTCCTTCGGGGAGAAGGTGAGCGGTTCCTTCGGGGAGATAGTGATCGGGCCTGGCCTTTGGACCTAACCAGGGGTGACTGCTCGTTCCTTCTGGTCCTCTTGTAGCCGAGAGAGTGCTGGTTTCGCGGGGAAACCTGGTTGCACTACCGGACAGTGCGGGGCTCAGGTTCTTGGCGCAGTCTTCGGTCGATATCTCTCCGGGGCTGCGGGCTCCTTGATCGTTGTTGGTTCCTCTTCGAGGGAGGGGATCTTGGATGGTTGGACTCTTCTAACGCCCTAATCCTTTTGTTCTGCCGTAGGATTCGGGTGTTGGTTTTGTTGATCGCCTCCAGGAGGAGTGCCACGGCCGGGTCGGCGTTGGGCGGAACAGGAATGGGCTGGATGTCCAGCGAAGGCTGATCGTTGTTGTGATCAGCCAGAGTAGGGGAAGGAGAAGTTGTGGCCCCGTCCCTCAGAAAACGGGCATCTCCGAGGAGAAATGATGGACCATGAGCATCAGTCTTGCTAACGGGGATAACAGCAGAGTGGAGACCACCTTTGGCGTGATCTTGAGAGACCATAATGATGATCTTGAGAATTTGCTTTGATCTTCGGTTTTCGGGGAGTGAAGATGGGGAGAACAAGATTCCCCACAGTCAGCGCCACCGATCGTGAAGGCTGGATCAGATCCTGTAGAAGTGGGTGTAGCACCCCAAAATTTGCCCTCCTTACTTTAGTACTAACTGGCTTATGTTTCATTTCATTTTTTGCATTATCATGTATGCATATCATTAGCATGGGGTCAAGGTGCTTGAGGCAGTTCAAGAAGGTCCTATCTGGTCTATCACATCATCAAGAGTTCACAAGTGGCAAGGGATCTCAAGTGGATCACTCTCTCCTAACCAGTGCAGGAATTAGGGTTTTGAGATTCTTGGATTTATTGCTCCAATGGGCAAGCTCCTTGGGTTTTTATCATCACCAAATGGCATATCTTATCTTTGTTGGAGAGGATACACATCATATTCAGAGGAATTTGGATTTGGAGATTGTGTTATTTCCTCATAGACTGAGGGTACCCAGATTAGGGTTTGCTATAAAGTCAGTTTATTTATGATTTTTTGGGCAAGACTTGATTCCATGGTATTCCTTGGGTCCCTGAGTATCTAGGGATGGAAGATTGTCCATCAGTTTGGTTCAAGAGGAGTTCAATTGGCCAATGGATTGGGAATCAGGTGAATTGGGCAAAAGTCAACAGTGAAAGGGGAAGTCAACTGTGGAATTTTGAGGTTCTCTCCAAGGTTTTCAAGGTCTCACATCCTCATATGGTTTTCAAGAGTCAAGTTTCATGCCATTTATCAAAAATCAGGAGTTGGTGCAAAAGTTACTAAATATGGAAATGACCTATAATTTGAAAGTTTCCTTTTTGGGCAAGTTCCTGCACTGCATTCAACTTGACTTTTCATCATCAAGAAAGCTTCAAATGAATTTTTCCCCAACATGAAAGTTGAATATATTTTTCTCCTCTTTCCAACAAGTACTAGTGGGTCTCCATATCATTTGTGAAACTCAGGTTATGGTCAAAATAAGGCAAAGTGGATTTTAGGGTTTCATTTTCACAACTTTTGGATTTTGGGACATATGGACCTATAATTAATTCCATTGCTTCAAGGCATTTTTCAACATCAAAGGACAATCCATAAGGGTCATTTTAGGCTTTGGAATCAAGTGAATACATGGTATATTTATCACTTATTCTCCATTATTCAAAATTGCCAAGCCATTAAAAGCTCATGAATCAAATGGTTTCAAGGCCCATTTTCAATTGAGGTGTGATTAGCAATTTACCAACAAGTGATCCATCATGAAATACTTGGATATCTATGCATGGGAGGAGGTGTATCTCACATAATGCAAAATTCCAAATTTGTCCAAAACTCATCAAACAAAGAATTGCCCAAGCCCAAATCATTATCAGTGAAAAACCCTAGTCTATTTAAACTCATCCATGCACTGGCTAGGGAGATTACACGTGACATTTGGAGGAGTGGAGAATTTGAACCCTAAAGCATCTCACATCCATATCTCTCAATCTACAAGGAGTTTTCAAGAGATTCTTTCACCAACATAACCCTTGTGATCTCTAGAGCACGAACCAATCACCCATTGAAGCCAAAAGCAATGATTAGGAGTGCACCATCTCAGGTTAGCCATTCTTTTAACCATCATAAAACTCTCCTTTTAAGTATGCATATTGATGTGTGATGTCTGCTGATCATCCTGATATAGTTTTTGTTGAGTTTGGACGTGTGGTTTGCTTGTATGGTGCGTTTAAAGTTTTGTGCCCTAATATTATTCCATGCGTTTTTTATTGTGTGCTAATGGTTTGTGATTTTTGATGAGAGATTTGGAATCCTCGTTGAATTCTGGACGGAATTGTGTATTGGTTCGCATTTTCTGGAAAATTTTAGTTGCAGGTGACCGGAGAAGGGAGCAGAACCCTAACTCCGGCGGCGGCGGTCGAACCAGTCCGGCGAGGGTGGCTGGAGGTAGGTGATGGGTTTTGGGCCGTTGATCTCTCTCATCGTGTGATTATCATTGCGCCACGCGTTTTGTCTTTTATTTTTTTCTGAATTTTAATTAATGATCACATGTACATTCCCCCACTGTACTTATCGTGTTCCACCAATTATTTTATTTTGTTTTGATTACTTTTATTTATGTTGACCTAACGTGGACCGTGTGATGAATCGTATGGCTGACAACTTGACAACACATTAAAAATAGCATGTGCCAGGCACATGGGCGTCCATAATATGCTGACAGGTTACGTGTGTGTGCGTGTTTGGTAAGCTTGGTGTGCCTTTTCATCCTAGCCACTGATCATCATTACCTTTTGATTTGTTGACTAATTGCAGGACGTCTGATCAATCCAAGGGCCCATGTTCAGTCAATTCGTTGACTGAAGACCATTGTTCTTTTTTATTATTATTATTTTTTCGCTGATGGACTGGACTTGCTATCTGCGCCCCCCATCCCTTAGCCCATTAACATTACCAACACATTTTTCTTACTAAACGCACCCCTTTACATTTTTATTTCATTTTATTTCTATTTTAATTATTATATCTCATTTTTAATTTTAAAAAATAGTTATATGCATTAAAAATTTCTAATAAAATTCATGCATACTTTTCATCATTTTATAAAATTTTCACAAATTTTATTTTTTATTTTTATTTTATTTTTTATCATCTAAATTAAATGTTTGTTTATTTTCTTTTTGCATTACTCATATTATGCATACTTAAAATTGTTTATTTTATTTCTCTGCATCCATAAAACATTTTCAATCCATTCCTTTTGTATTCATTCACCAACATTCTGAAGTACATTAAAATATTTTTCTGTCTTTTTTAAAATTATTTCATATTGCATTTTGGTCCTTCCCTTTGGCACATTGAGCCCTACTTCGCACCTGAGCTTTGCCTAATTGTTTAAGTGACTAACATCTTGATTTTTTTGTAGGAGTTTTTGGTATTTGGTTTGTCTCTGGTTGGGCAATATTGATATTTAATTTGGTGATTTTAGAAATTGTTTTACTATTTGTTTAATGGCTCTTTGTGTGAGACTTTCTTGTATGCGCATCCTTGATCTTGTCTGATTATCTGTTTGAAAAGGCGCTTGTGCCATTGCCTTGGGGTTGTTTATTTGACTTCTTAATTCATGTTTGGATTGTTATCACTATTATAGGCCATTGTTTGGTTTTCATTTGCTTTGATATCACCTGTGTCTGTTTCATACTAACCTTTTATGCAGGGGTTGAGGTAAGTCCTCTGAGGGTGTGGGTAGTCATCCACATTCACCCTTACTCTTTCCTTCTCTCGTCTTTTTTCATTTAGGTTTAGGTTGTCGTGAAACCTCACTAACCGTAGGTCACCCATGCATGATAACATTAGGACTCTTAGTTTCCCTTTAGAGTTTCCCTTGTGTCTTCTCTCTTCTCATCTCAAACTTCTTGAAAACACTTAATAAGTATAAAATGTATTGCACACGAGCCTTAAGCGTGGGGAATGAGAAATGAGGGGCTTCCTCTCACCTTTCTAGAGTGCTTAGCGAGCGTCCTGTCTTGGGACGATGCGTTAAGTATTTGCCCCTGTGCCCTAGACTCTGGTGCAATGTAATTTATGAACTAACTTAAGTCACTTCTGTCCTAAAAAATACAAACCAACTTCAAACCCTTTTGTCCTTCGGGATTGTCAAACTAAAGGATATTTTCAAAAAAGGGCACGTTACTTTCCGTCTGAGACGCAAACAGGCATCGACCCAAACTGCCGGACGCGAACTTAACGTCGCTCATAAAAAACACAAAAAGAACTTGGTCCGAACTACGTTGACTCTGAATTCCCCATTGCACAAAGGGGGTACGTAGGCCTAGGACGTCGACATCCTACCAAGTCTGTCTTAGTTTTTCCCTCCTCGTTTTAGTACAACCATAGATGATAGTATAACTCACCCTTAGAATAGACAACAAGCGTGGATCCCATCGAGTACGATGGACGCGTGGGGTGCTAGCACCTTCCCCTCGCGTAACCGACTCCCGAACCCAGGCTATGGTTGCGATGACCATTCCTTTCCCTCTTCCTCAGGTTTATGCGGTGTTCCCTTTCCCTCTCTTGGGATAAATTTACATGGCTGACGACTCTGTTTTCCGCACCACTCTCGCGTTTGTACCTGGATGAAAATCCTGGGAGTGACAGCTGGCGACTCTGCTGAGGACTCTGGTTGACCTATGCTGGTCCATCCCTAAGCGATCCAGTCCTAGCGCTTGCTTGTCTTTGTTCTCTTTGGGTGTTTTGTGTTTGTTTTGTTTTATTTGTTGTATTTTATTTTTACAGCTTTTCTGCATTGCATTCCATTTTTATTACTGTCATACTGCTGTGTTGTGCTGGTTGTTTTTGTTTTGCAGGTCGGGTGGGTCTGAGAGATAAGCCTGATACCCAGGCTTGAGTATACCCTAGGACTAGAGTGGAAAGTAGTGGGACCTACGTGCCTGCTTGGTACGTTTGTGTGTTCACGAAATTCACAACCAGACGAGGCTATCTTGGGACGCATTCTAACATGTGTGTCTTGCGCATGTTGGGGTGTTGATCTAGAGAGCTGTCGACTATGGTTACCGATCATCGAGGACCTTAGTGGAAACATCCCTCTTTAGTGGTGATAGTGGCAGACCACATCCTGTGGAAAACCCATTCGCACCCGAGGGCCCACTTTAGAACTCGCATAGGATGACCCCTATCTTTTGAAGAGAATCAGTGGAGGCACTCCTCGATTGACAATAGTACTGTACCCCGAGGGATGAATGTACTATTGTTTCTCGACCTCAGTGCCAAAGCTGAGGACCTTCCGCTTTGGAGAATCAGTTAAGGCCTCCTCGATTGATGATGATGCCAAACCAGAAATGGTGAACGTATCATCATTTCTCGACCTGAGAGCCCGGGATACTGAACATCCTAGTACCCACACGTGAGAGGGGATGGGTGTTTGCAGGTTTGCAGGTAACCAAAACCTTCAACCTACCCTGCTTTTCTGGATTCCTCATCAATGTCTGATTATTTGGGTTCCTGGTTATCTTAGTGGTTCAGAATCCTGGTTTTCTGGGTTGTGGTTCTCGTTCAGTTAACAGCACAGCACATCCAGCAGTGTTGCCTTGACCCTATGTTTGCATGAGCATATCATTTTTCTTGCATTCTGACATGTTTGACATTTTTCAGGGCTTGCATCTTACTCTTGATTCCAGTTTTCTGAAGTTACCTTAACATGGATGTCCAGAGAAAGAAGACTGTTGCCTATTCGTTCCCAGAGCCGACTTTGACATTGATTCACAAGATGATTAATATGGCTGGTCCCGGAGTTCGTACAGAGTTCAGTGGAGGGTATGGGAGACTTCTGAAGTTTGTTTATAATATCTCTAAGTATGAGAAGGATGTTATTCATACACTGCTTCACCTTCCCAGACTACATCTTGGCCCCAACGTTGGAGGAGTTCTCATTTATTTTGGGAATCCCCATCAGGCATGACATAATATTCTTTTCTGAAGAACACCTCGGGGTAAGAGAAATGGTTGTTGCTCTTCATATTAGTGAATCCGTTCTAAGCAGTAATATTGAGGAAAAATAAGGAGCTAAGGGTTTCCTATTGAAGTTCTTGTTTGATCAAGCTTGCATACATGTTAAAGGGAAGAATTGGACTGCTTTCCAAGCTATTCTGGCCATGTGCATCTATGGGATTGTCTTATTTCCCAATGTTCCTGATCTGGTAGATATGCATGCTGTCAGAATCTTTATTTCGAAGAATCCTATACCTACCTTCTAGGTGATGTGTATCATTCAGTTCACTACAAGAATGAAAATAGGCGGGGAAAAACTGTGAGTTGTTGTGCACCGCTCTTATCTACTTGGTTTCTGAGTCATCTTCCTGAAACTGGCGCCTTTATTGATATGAAAGATTCTCTGAAGTGGTCAAAGAGGTTAATGGGCTTGACTGCTGACAACATTGTTTGGTTCAATCATGACTTGCTAGGAATGGAGATTATTTGTAAGTGCGGAGAATTCCCTAATGTACCCTTGATAGGGAGAAAAGTGGAATCAACTATAATCCTTCCTTTGTTATCAGGCAGTTTGGTTATCCTTTGAGAGGTCCACCTGAAGAGAGGGATATCAGAGAGTCCTTATTCTTCAATGGTATTGAGGATCAAGAGATGATGAGGAAGATTGTGAATGCTTGGAAACAGGTGACCAAGAAGGGTAAAACTTTGTTCGAGAAATGTAATAACCGGGCTTTTCCTTCCTATAAAGAGTGGATTAAGAAGAGAGCAGAAGAGAAGCTTATTCCCTTCCCGGTGGAACCACCTTTGTATCCTTTGATGATCGAGCCTCCTACCACAGTTGAGATAGAGAAGTTTGACAAGTTATGGGCTGAAAAGGAAAGACTGCGGGAAGAAAATAGTGAGCTAAAAAGAGAGATTTATCAGTTGAAGCACGAGCGGGGTGAAGCTGTTCATACCGCCAAATTGAAGACAGAGCTTCTTGCTAAGGCAAAAAAAGAGCTAGCTGACATGGTCACATCCAGATGAAGGATGAAGCAAGCTTTGGATGGTATCAGTAAGGTTCTCGAGTCTAAGAAGGAGAAATTGGACGAGGCTTTGTTAAAAATTCACAGGTTCAATGATCACCGAGAAAATGCAATGGATGAGAATAAGAAAAAGGAAGACGGTTATCTTGCTCAGATTGATGAGTTAAGGTCGAAGCTCAAGAAGAAGGACGCTGAGATCTTGTCAGGGGTATTCAAAAGACAAGCAGTTGAGGGTCAACTCAATGAAGCCATAACCTCCATAGAAGAACTGAAGGTCCAAGCTGAAGTGAAGAGATCTAGACATGAGGAACCTAGCATGGGTGGTGTTTCTGGAGAAGACGCTTGGGAGTTGCATTGTCGATACTTGGAAGGGATCATACATAGAAGAGACGTTCTCATTCAAGAGCTGATTCAGAGACCGAAGCATCCCGACACCAGAAAGCTGTTCAAGGAAATTCAAGACTGGAGCAGAAAGCATAGTGGATGGGGGGATTGACACTTGTGAACTTTGATGACACGCCGTAGTTTTCTATTCTCTTTTATTGTATTTGGATCACCGCCAGGCTTGTTGGTTGGGATATATGATTATTGTGTTCAGACTTGGATTTGTGATTGTTGGCATTTGGTTTGCCTCTGGTTTTCTTAATATATGAGCCGAAGTTCCGTTCTATCTTGTTGTTAAACTGGAATCAAGGGGTGGATCGCCCTGCGCATATTCAAACATGTTCATTTGCATTTGCATATTCATGATCATTTTGCATAATCATTTTGCATGACAGGTGTTCAAGGCTGGTTATTCTTATTTTGATCTGGTTTTCTCAGACTTGCAGATTTAACTCCTCAAGCCATTCAAGAGTTGATCATGGAGCGAGTTCAAGCTGAGTTGAGTGCACTTAAGGTTCAGATGAGGCAATATGGGGAAGACATGCTCCAAGAGCAGAGGATGCTGAGGGAGGAGATCAATCAGATAAAGACTCAGATGGGTTTGGTCATGGAGATTTTGAAAACAGTGTTGAAGAAGGAAGACAGTCCTGTGCCCGCTTCTGCAACAGAGATCCGTACTCCTCCCATTTCTTTGGAATTTGATCGCGAATTACCTCGTGAGTCTCTTCCACAAGCGGAAGTTCCAGAATTCTCCCAACAGCAGTTAGGTCTTGGCTCCCAAGAGAAGCCCAAGGGCAAAAAGTGTACACGGGGGCAGAAGAAGTCTGAAAGAGTTTTTCATCTGCTCCCTATACCATATTCTCAACTATTGCCATATCTCCTTCAGTTTCAACTGGTATAGAAAAGGACTTTGGCTCCTCACACCGGCAATCCTCCACCAGGCTAGGATGCAAGAGCCCATTGTGATTTCCATTCTGAGGCACCAGGGCATACCGTGAAGGAATGTAGGGCCTTTCAGCACCGAGTCCAGGATTTGATTGATGCAGGGGCAATTGAGTTCACGTCGGGCGCCGTGAATATGCAAGGTGATTTTACCCCAACTGTTGCAAAAGAAGTGAAGGCTCCTCCCCTCTTTGCAGGATCCACCTCATGTCATGGACTTTCTCCACAACCTTTTGCTGCAGAAGCTCTACGTCAGCAGCCTTTGTTTGTGCCCCAGCCAAATGTGGAAAGGAAGGTGCAAGTGCAGGCGAGGCGCCCAAATCAGCCCCGACAGCAGAGTTATCAGCAGCAGGGGAAACCGGGACCAAGAGGGCCCAAGAGGATATTCGATCCTATTCCTATCCCTTATAGTCAGCTGTTTACTCGTCTGCTCAAGAACTCTCTGATTCAAACGAGGGGTACCGCGCCAGTACCGTACCTTATTCCTCCGGATTATAACATGACTGCTAGGTGCGAGTTCCACTCGGGAACGTTTGGGCACACAATTGATGAGTGTAATGTATTCAGGCGCAAGGTGCAAGACTTGGTAGACTCAGAGATCATTGTATTCACTGAAGATGATATGTACATCAATGGAGGCCTCCTTTCTCAAATGAACATTCAGTCTCCAAGTACGTCCAGACAGAATTAAGCTTCCTCAGCAATGGCAATCTTCAGCTTCTTTACTTACATTTTCATTTGTAGTTTTTCATTTCATGTTAAAGCATCGTATGCATGTAAGACTTGATTGTTTTTTATGATGATATTAATGCAATGAGTATGTTTTTCTTGAAGTAATCCATTCGTTTTCACTCTTAAATGTTTATATGCACTGCAATACCAATTTTCTTGTTTAGAACTCTTGAGGGAGGATGATGAGACGAAAACGCAAAATCTCTGGTTGTATGTTCAAGGATAGAACCCTGTTGAGGATGTACAGGCATTGTTTCAAACCCCTAAACACTGGAGAGATAAGGAGATAAACCTTCGTTAACCCCTTTGAGCCTTGAAGTAGGAGCTTCTTTCGTACAAAAAAACCCTCATACTTAACCCAGGGGCAGGGTAGGCGTCAGTTGGTTTGACCGAGCGTTCAAATTTCAAGGAGAGTGTGCACCCGAGGATCCATTACCTTCTATCCCACCATCAAGAGGTCAAGAGATGTGAAACCACGATGGTTATCCATCAACAACTAAGGAGTGAGGCAGTCACAACCCTTTCAAGCAAATAAGACAACCAGCGTCACATGCTTTGGTCAAAGAGGGGAATAAAAAAAAAGAAAAGCGAAAGCCCGCTAAGTCGAAACTTGAGAGCAAGCGACTTAGGCAAAAGTTAGGGCATCCCGCTGGACTTCAAAATCGAAAAAAACTCAAAAGAGTCAGTCCAGGAAAAAATTAGGGATTGAAAAAGCAAAAGAAAGAAAAAGCGAAAAGCGTTACAAAAGAAAAATCCTCGATAAGAACAAATTCATGTGATTACAGACACAAAAGATAAAAAGGGGTGACTGTCACTCCAAAACCTCCTTAGGTGTCAAGCCATTAGTGGCATAGTTTCCTTAAAGATCATAAACCTTTTGAGAGATGAGCGTTTGGGTCAGATTAACTGAACATAGGACTGGAGGACATTACGAAGAGTGGGTGGGCACCGATAAGTTTTGAGCCATAAATCCTTTTTTCTGAAACCGTGAACCAAACCACGTTACAACCCTTAAAAGTCCTAATTGAAACAGGGTTTATTCCGAGAGCGTACTTCAACAGGATAGCGTTCCTGACTCCTACGAGTTGTTCTAATAAGATTTGTTGGTATTGCATGTACGCATTGTTTTTACCATTCAAAAATCAAGGTCGCATCCCAGCAAGTGATTCATTCACAAGGCTCGGCGACGCATTTTCAATAAAAACTTCAAGGTTAACATGAGTGTTGCATTAGGATTATCATTCTCATAAATAACTTGTTCTGTTTGCATACATGTGCCTAAACATAAATGGCAGCTTACACAGTGAACGTCAGTCAAGAAGCTTGATCCTACCAAGTTGAGATACTTGAAAATTCTGAAAGACAAGCATATCAAAGGGCATGCTGCCAAGAGACTCAGTGTAGAGGGGGCTCTCTCCAGTAAATCATGTTAAGATGTAGCCAATCTGGGCCAGTCGCGTCGAGAAATCTCTCTGAAATTCAGTTATCCTGGGGCATTCGTTCCAAGATCAGGGGCAAAGTCACTTCAAAGCTCATATTGGGGCAGGCCACCTCTAGAGCATGGGAGATCGCCCACTCCTAAAAATGGTTAATTGAAAACACCTCCTCAAGGTTCAAGATGCTAAAGCAGAGTATTGTCAAGTCATTACGATCCCCTTTGAGGTAATGTACGTCATGGATTATGAAGACTGGGGCAGTTATGTCAAGATATGATAAATCTCTCCAAGAGTTTGAAGACCCTAGGGCAGCGCGAATGCCCGATCTTCTGTAAAATCCTCTTGAGATGAAAAGTTCAAAGAGCCGCTTATGACCATAAAGACAAGTCAGGTTGCAGGGCAACAGATGGTACATCCCCAGCAGTTGGCTCTCCCCAGCATTGAGATTGCACTTTCCTCAGCAGGAGACCTGGAAAGTATTTTCTCTGAATCAAGACGTTATCTCCCCACAGAATCAGGGTAATCATCCTCCCCATCCGGCCAGGGAGCGTGCCTTCGCCAACGATGTCATATTCTAGTCCCCAACAAGGCAGGAGTAAAGTCATTCTCCCCATCAGCAGGCTGAGTAGCAGTATCCCCAAGCAGGATGGTATTATGGACTGCTTTCCCCAAGCAGGATGGTATTATGGGCTGGCATCCCCCAGCAGGTCCTGAGCCCAATTGGATATTAGCAATCTTCAGTAACAGACTTCCGGTTCCGTTATTGGCGTTCATTCTCAACTCCCCATGCAGAGGAGAAATCTTAGGTTTTGGATGTTACCTTTAGTGAAAGACAGGTGTGGCCCCCGGTAGTTCTTCCGGGATTTCATCCCCAACAGAAGTTGTTGATCCGAAGAGTCGATCAGTATGACCCTTCTCAGCAGAGTTCCTGGATTCAGAGGACAATTTATTTTTGTCATCCCCAGCTGAATTGATTTTTTCTCTCCGGCATTTATTTTGCTAGAGGGACCCTTTTTGCATATCATAAGCATTGGCATTGCATCCTCAAAACGCGTAGCATTTCCACTTCGTGTGGAGCATTACGGCAAAATTCAAACATTTGCATTCAAAGCATACGCCAGGTTTGACGTTTTCCTTGCCAGTTCTCTTTCCCAGCAGAGATGGCATAACTCAGGAGATTTTGGAGGGATGCGTTCCTCATACTGGTGCTCCCCGGCAGAGTCTTTTATTTAGACTTCACCTTTCCCTGGCGGAGTCATCTTATCTGTGGATCTTGAGTCCGTTAGAAGTTTGCTTTTGTTTGGCCTTTCTCTTTTGTGAGATCCAGTTTATCAGTCTCCTTTTCTCAGTAGGGGTGGTATGAACCAGAAGTTTTGTTTCACGTTATCCCCAGTGAAGTCGCCACTTTATGTTGGTTATCCTTTGCGGGTACAATTGAGGTTGTATTAGTTTTGTGGATGCGATCGAGGTCGTATTCGTCTTTTCTTTGAGGGTAGAGTGATTAAGGTCAGTCTTCCTTTGTGGGTACAATTGAGGTTGTATTCGTTTTGTGGATGCGATCGAGGTCGTATTCGTCTTTTCTTTGCGGGTAGAGTGATTGAGGTCAGTCTTCCTTTGTGGGTACAATTGAGGTTGTATTCGTTTTGTGGGTGCGATCGAGGTTGTATTCGTGTTTTTCTTCATGGGTAGAGTGATTGAGGTCAGTCTTCCTTCGTGGGTACAATTGAGGTTGTATTCGTTTTGTGGATGCGATCGAGGTCGTATTCGTCTTTTCTTTGCGGGTAGAGTGATTGAGGTCAGTCTTCCTTTGCGGGTACAATTGAGGTTGTATTCTTTTTGTGGATGCGATCGAGGTCGTATTCGTCTTTTCTTTGCGGGTAGAGTGATTGAGGTCAGTCTTCCTTCGTGGGTACAATTGAGGTTGTATTCGTTTTGTGGATGCGATCGAGGTCGTATTTGTCTTTTCTTTGCGGGTAGAGTGATTGAGGTCAGTCTTCCATCGTGGGTACAATTGAGGTTGTATTTGTTTTGTGGATGCGATCGAGGTCGTATTCGTCTTTTCTTTGCGGGTAGAGTGATTGAGGCCAGTCTTCCTTTGTGGATACAATTGAGGTTGTATTCGTGTTGTGGATGCGATCGAGGTCGTATTCGTCTTTTCTTTGCGGGTAAAGTGATTGAGGCCAGTCTTCCTTCGTGGGTACAATTGAGGTTGTATTCGTTTTGTGGATACGATCGAGGTCGTATTCGTCTTTTCTTTGCGGGTAGAGTGATTGAGGTCAGTCTTCCTTCGTGGGTACAATTGATGTTGTATTCGTTTTGTGGATGCGATCGAGGTCGTATTCGTCTTTTCTTTGCGGGTAGAGTGATTGAGGTCATTCTTCCTTTGTGGATACAATTGAGGTTGTATTCGTGTTGTGGATGCGATCGAGGTCGTATTCGTCTTTTCTTTGCGGGTAAAGTGATTGAGGCCAGTCTTCCTTCGTGGGTACAATTGAGGTTGTATTCGTTTTGTGGATACGATCGAGGTCGTATTCGTCTTTTCTTTGCGGGTAGAGTGATTGAGGTCAGTCTTCCTTCGTGGGTACAATTGAGGTTGTATTCGTGTTGTGGATGCGATCGAGGTCGTATTCGTCTTTTCTTTGCGGGTAGAGTGATTGAGGTCAGTATTCCTTTGCGGGTACAATTGAGGTTGTATTCGTTTTGTGGATGCGATCGAGGTCGTATTCATCTTTTCTTTGCAGGTAGAGTGATTGAGGTCAGTCTTCCTTCGTGGGTACAATTGAGGTTGTATTCGTTTTGTGGATGCGATCGAGGTCGTATTCGTGTTTTTCTTCGTGGGTAGAGTGATTGAGGTCAGTCTTCCTTCGTGGGTACAATTGAGGTTGTATTCGTTTTGTGGATGCGATCGAGGTCGTATTCGTCTTTTCTTTGCGGGTAGAGTGATTGAGGTCAGTCTTCCTTTGTGGATACAATTGAGGTTGTATTCGTGTTGTGGATGCGATCGAGGTCGTATTCGTCTTTTCTTTGCGGGTAGAGTGATTGAGGTCAGTCTTCCTTTGTGGGTACAATTGAGGTTGTATTCGTTTTCTGGATGCGATCGAGGTCGTATTCGTCTTTTCTTTGCGGGTAGAGTGATTGAGGTCAATCTTCCTTTGTGGGTACAATTGTGGTTGTATTCGTTTTGTGGGTGCGATCGAGGTCGTATTCGTGTTTTTCTTCGTGGGTAGAGTGATTGAGGTCAGTTTTCCTTCGTGGGTACAATTAAGGTTGTATTCGTTTTGTGGATGCGATCGAGGCCGTATTCGTCTTTTCTTTGCGGGTAGAGTGATTGAGGTCAGTATTCCTTTGCGGGTACAATTGAGGTTGTATTCGTTTTGTGGATGCGATCGAGGTCGTATTCGTCTTTTCTTTGCGGGTAGAGTGATTGAGGTCAGTCTTCCTTCGTGGGTACAATTGAGGTTGTATTCGTTTTGTGGATGCGATCGAGGTCGTATTCGTCTTTTCTTTGCGGGTAGAGTGATTGAGGTCAGTCTTCCTTTGTGGGTATAATTGAGGTTGTATTCGTTTTGTGGATGCGATCGAGGTCGTATTCGTCTTTTCTTTGCGGGTAGAGTGATTGAGGTCAGTTTTCCTTTTGTGGGTACAATTGAGGTTGTATTCATTTTTTGGGTGCGATTGAGGTCGTATTCGTATTTTTCTTGTGGATATGGTTGAGGTCATATTCCTTATTTTTCAGCACACTCCATCTCGTTATTCTCATCATTAGCAAATTTCCGGAGCTCTTTTAGTGTTTAATCCCCGTGTATCCTGGAATGTCTGAGAGCCGTTGCTATCATACCCTCAGGACCAAGTTGATTGAATAGGGGCAGCTGTAGCACCCCAAAATTTGCCCTCCTTACTTTAGTACTAACTGGCTTATGTTTCATTTCATTTTTTGCATTATCATGTATGCATATCATTAGCATGGGGTCAAGGTGCTTGAGGCAGTTCAAGAAGGTCCTATTTGGTCTATCACATCATCAAGAGTTCACAAGTGGCAAGGGATCTCAAGTGGATCACTCTCTCCTAACCAGTGCAGGAATTAGGGTTTTGAGATTCTTGGGTTTATTGCTCCAATGGGCAAGCTCCTTGGGTTTTTATCATCACCAAATGGCATATCTTATCTTTGTTGGAGAGGATACACATCATATTCAGAGGAATTTGGATTTGGAGACTGTGCTATTTCCTCCTAGACAGAGGGTACCCAGATTAGGGTTTGCTATAAAGTCAGTTTATTTCTGATTTTTTGGGCAAGACTTGATTCCATGGTATTCCTTGGGTTCCTGAGTATCTAGGGATGGAAGATTGTCCATCAGTTTGGTTCAGGAGGAGTTCAATTGGCCAATGGATTGGGAATCAGGTGAATTGGGCAAAAGTCAACAGTGAAAGGGGAAGTCAACTGTGGAATTTTGAGGTTCTCTCCAAGGTTTTCAAGGTCTCACATCCTCATATGGTTTTCAAGAGTCAAGTTTCATGCCATTTATCAAAAATCAGGAGTTGGTGCAAAAGTTACTAAATATGGAAATGACCTATAATTTGAAAGTTTCCTTTTTGGGCAAGTTCCTGCACTGCATTCAACTTGACTTTTCATTATCAAGAAAGCTTCAAATGAATTTTTCCCCAACATGAAAGTTGAAGATATTTTTCTCCTCTTTCCAACAAGTACTAGTGGGTCTCCATATCATTTGTGAAACTCAGGTTATGGTCAAAATAAGGTAAAGTGGTTTTTAGGGTTTCATTTTCACAACTTTTGGATTTTGGGACATATGGACCTATAATTAATTCCATTGCTTCAAGGCATTTTTCAACATCAAAGGACAATCCATAAGGGTCATTTTAGGCTTTTGAATCAAGTGAATACATGGTATATTTATCACTTATTCTCCATTATTCAAAATTGCCAAGCCATTAAAAGCTCATGAATCAAATGGTTTCAAGGCCCAATTTCAATTGAGGTGTGATTAGCAATTTACCAACAAGTGATCCGTCATGAAATACTTGGATATCTATGCATGGGAGGAGGTGTATCTCACATAATGCAAAATTCCAAATTTGTCCAAAACTCATCAAACAAAGAATTGCCCAAGCCCAAATCATTATCAGTGAAAAACCCTAGTCTATTTAAACTCATCCATGCACTGGCTAGGGAGATTACACGTGACATTTGGAGGAGTGGAGAATTTGAACCCTAAAGCATCTCACATCCATATCTCTCAATCTACAAGGAGTTTTCAAGAGATTCTTTCACCAACAGAACCCTTGTGATCTCTAGAGCACGAACCAATCACCCATTGAAGCCAAAAGCAAGGATTAGGAGTGCACCATCTCAGGTTAGCCATTCTTTTGACCATCATAAAACTCTCCTTTTAAGTATGCATATTGATGTATGATGTCTGCTGATAATCCTGATATAGTTTTTATTGAGTTTGGACGTGTGGTTTGCTTGTATAGTGCGTTTAAAGTTTTGTGCCCTAATATTATTCCTTGCGTTTTTTATTGTGTGCTAATGGTTTGTGATTTTTGATGAGAGACTTGGAATCCTCGTTGAATTCTGGACGGAATGGTGTATTGGTTCGCATTTTCTGGAAAATTTTAGTTGCAAGTGACCGAAGAAGGGAGCGGAACCCTAACTCCGGCGGCGGCGGTCGAACCAGTCCGGCGTGGGTGACTGGAGGTAGGTGACGGGTTCTGGGCCGTTGATCTCTCTCATCGTGTGGCTATCATTGTGCCACGCGTTTTGTCTTTTATTTTTTTTCTGAATTTTAATTAATGATCACATGTACATTCCCCCACTGTACTTACTGTGCTCCACCAATTATTTTATTTTGTTTTGATTACTTTTATTTATGTTGACCAAACGTGGACCGTGTGATGAATCGTATGGCTAACAACTTGACAGCACATTAAAAATAGCATGTGCCAGGCACATGGGCGTCCATAGTATGCTGACAGGTTACGTGTGTGTGCGTGTTTGGTAAGCTTGGTGTGCCTTTTCATCCTAGCCACTGATCATCATTACCTTTTGATTTGTTGACTAACTGCAGGACGTCTGATCAATCCAAGGGCCCATGTTCAGTCAATTTGTTAACTGAAGACCATTGTTCTTTTTTATTTTATTTTTTTTTCCGCTGATGGATTGGACTTGCTATCTGCGCCCCCCTTCCCTTAGCCCATTAACATTACCAACACATTTTTCTTACTAAACGCACCCCTTACATTTTTATTTCATTTTATTTCTATTTTAATTATTATATCTCATATTTAATTTTAAAAAATAGTTATATGCATTAAAAATTTCTAATTAAATTCATGCATACTTTTCATCATTTTATAAAATTTTCACAAATTTTATTTTTTATTTTTATCTTATTTTTTATCATCTAAATTAAATGTTTGTTTATTTTCTTTTTGCATTACTCATATCATGCATACTTAAAATTGTTTATTTTATTTCTCTGCATCCATAAAACATTTTCAATCCATTCCTTTTGCATTCATTCACCAACATTCTGAAGTACATTAAAATATTTTTCTGTCATTTTTAAAACTATTTCATATTGCATTTTGGTCCTTCCCTTTGGCACATTGAGCCATACTTCGCACCTGAGCTTTGCCTAATTGTTTAAGTGACTAACATCTTGATTTTTTTGCAGGAGTTTTTGGTATTTGGTTTGTCTCTGGTTGGGCAATATTGAAATTTAATTTGGTGATTTTAGAAATTGTTTTACTATTTGTCAATGGCTCTTTGTGTGAGACTTTCTTGTATGCGCATCCTTGATCTTGTCTGATTATCTGTTTGAAAAGGCACTTGTGCCATTGCCTTGGGGTTGTTTATTTGACTTCTTAATTCATGTTTGGATTGTTATCACTATTATAGGCCATTGTTTGGTTTTCATTTGCTTTGATATCACCTGTGTCTGTTTCATACTAACCTTTTATGCAGGGGTTGAGGTAAGTCCTCTGAGGGTGTGGGTAGTCATCCACATTCACCCTTACTATTTCCTTCTCTCATCTTTTTTCCTTTAGGTTTAGGTTGTCGTCAAACCTCACTAACCGTAGGTCACCCATGCATGATAACATTAGGACTCTTAGTTCCCCTTTAGAGTTTCCCTTGTGTCTTTTCTCTTCTCATCTCAAACTTCTTGAAAACATTTAATAAGTATAAAGTGTATTGCGCACGAGCCTTAAGCGTGGGGAATGAGAAATGAGGGGCTTCCTCTCACCTTTCTAGAGTGCTTAGCGAGCGTCCTGTCTTGGGACGATGCGTTAAGTATTCGCCCCTGTGCCCTAGACTCTGGTGCAATGCAATTTATGAACTAACTTAAGTCACTTCTGTCCTAAAAAATACAAACCAACTTCAAACCCTTTTATCCTTCGGGATTGTTAAACTAAAGGATATTTTCAAAAAAGGGCACGTTACTTTCCGTCTGAGACGCAAACAGGCATCGACCCTAACTGCCGGACGCGAACTTAACGTCGCTCATAAAAAACACAAAAAGAACTTGGTCCGAACTACGTTGACTCTGAATTCCCCATTGCACAAAGGGGGTACGTAGGCCTAGGACGTCGACGTCCTACCGAGTCTGTCTTAGTTTTTCCCTCCTCATTTTAGTACAGCCATAGATGATAGTATAACTCACCCTTAGAATAGACAACAAGCGTGGATCCCATCGAGTACGATGGACGCGTGGGGTACTAGCACCTTCCCCTCGCGTAACCGACTCCCGAACCCAGGCTATGGTTGCGATGACCATTTCTTTCCCTCTTCCTCAGGTTTATGCGGTGTTCCTTTTCCCTCTCTTGGGATAAATTTACACGGCTGACGACTCTGTTTTCCGCGCCACTCTCGCGTTTGTACCTGGATGAAAATCCTGGGAGCGACAGTGGGCCACCAAGTACGTCTGAGATGCTCGAATGGAAAGAAGGAGGGGGTGTACCTGCAAGGCACTCCGACGCTCAAGTAAGAAAGGGTCAGAGAAAAGGGGCAAGTACAAAGTATTAGTTCGTAGGGTGAATATTTGATACCTGACCCTCTCAAGTGAGAGGGTTTATATAGAGCCCCCTAGTGCGTGGCTAACGGTCCTATTTTCGGGGCGAAATAACCGTTTTCCTGAAGAATAGGTAACTGCCCAAAACTAGCCGTTATGTCGGGCAGGGTGCCCAAAACTAGGCGTTATGTCGGGCATAAGCATAGTTTCGGGCACATGCCCCAAGCTGTTCGGGGATCGAAGAAGTCGTGCGTAACAGGCAGCATTCCCGGGGAGGAACGATGCCATCCTTGCCCAGTTAGAGGGGCAGAAATGTAACTTTTGCCCCTTTGTGGATTGGGCTTAGGCAATTGGGCCGTTCTGGGAGCAGAAGTGGATTGGGCCATGTCTAGCCATCGGTCCAGTCCAGAACACTGTTATTTTACCATACCAGAATTTCATATCAATAAAATTTTGAATTTAATGACATTAAACTATAATTTTGGTACATTCTTGATAAAAAATGAAAAACATTAAGTCAAAATGAAGAATAAAAAAAGTGATTGTATGCTCTAATGAATAATATTGAATCCAATATTTCTCTTTACATTGATTAAATAGAGTGTATATATTCATGTGTACATAGAGTATTTCTCCATATGATTTAAAAGCTTCTTTGATTGAGGCGTCATTAAAATTGATGGCTTGGGCAAGATATTTAGCGTCGCCAAGTCCACAACAAGCTCCTTTCTTTCCCTTAGCTGGAGGCTCCCTTTTAATGAGTCTAGTCACAGTTTCCTAAACATCAAATTCATCATGGAAAAAACCATCATCATCATAGAAGTCCAAATTAAAAGTAACAGCAGGAACATGTTTAGCAAAAACACGTTTAATAACAATAGTTTTTTGTGATGTTCCCATCTGCGTGATCAAAACCCAAAATTAAAGGTAATATATGCATTATTGAAAAATTACATAGTAAAACCAATTAAATATATATTTGACAGGTTTGGTACCTTGGTCCCCATGAGATAATAATCTAGCCACAAGCCAACTTTTTGGTCAGAAGTTGCAAGTGCATATTCAAATAATGGTTGCAAAATAGAAAAGCACTGATACATCAAAGTATCGTCTTTTAATTGAACACAATTTAAAGGCCTATATTGGCTTACAGTTAGAAATATGAAGAAATAAGAGACATCCTAAAGCTTTAAAGCTTCCCCCATGACTTAGACAGGTGAAAGTCAAACCCATTACAGATCTATTGTAAACAATCTCTTATTCACAAACCACGTAGTATCTTTCTCCTTTAACAGGTGCATCTCTCAGTTGTTGAACTATATACAGATGACATAACCTTGGCTTCTCTTGAAAGAGTACTTGACTCATTTGAATAAGTTTTGTCACTCATCCAGCCCATGTTTATCCATTATTGCATAACATTGTTGTAAATCTGTGGAAGAAAGAAATAAAATTGAAATAAATCAAAAAACAAACCAGAAAAACAAACAATCAAGTAACAAATGACAAACACAAATTCGTAAATGAATTCCAATATAAGTAATTGTAAACAAAGCACAATGAATGAAGTACCCCTAAAACCTTAAATAAATTGTAGTAGAAATTATCCATTCAAAATGAAAATAAATTTGCATAAGTAGAGGAAGAAAATGAAATCTGTAAGAAGAATGAAAACAAGAAAGCGAAGAAGCTAGAGATAAGTAAATGAGAATAAGGAGACGCGTAGAAAGGATGCAAGATTAGTGGAAATAGAAAAAAGGATGTGGATGTTATGCTAAAGGTTCGTTAAGAACAATCCAAATGAAACTAGGGTTTGGTTTGAAAAAGGTGCTTCATTAAAAATAATATTAAATTTAAAATAACCAAAAATGTCATTTTAGATAAAATAATACCATGTTGTCATGCCACGTACACAAAACTTAAGATTTTTTTACAAAATTGATTGGAAATGACCAATTTGACTAACATAATGGTTTTTAAGGGACTATATGTAACATTTATTAGGCAAGGGACTAAAGTGAAACATTAAACTAAATTAAGGAACAAAAAAATGTATTAAACCAATAAAAAAAAGTATAAAACGCATTAGACCTAAGGTTAAGGTTTAAAAGGGACTATCCTAATTGTTATCATGCAATGGATTGAAAGCCTAATGTCTCTCCTACCTCAAGCTTAATCGGAAATTAAGTCGAGCTAGGAATACTAAGGGACCATGTGAACAAACACAAGTAAACATTATACTAATCAAACATAAACAAAAGCAAACTCAAGACTTAAACAAGTCTTGAGGCTCAAAAGAAAAGAAAGAAGAAAGAGATGAAGGAGAAGATGCAACACCCAAATAGTCAATCAAGGAGGTTCAAACAAGTTGACATAAGCACTAAGAAATGCAAGAATCATATCCAATCATTCAAGACAATCACCAACACCAAGTGCACACACTTCAAACCAAACTCCAAGAATGGAAGTCAAAACAATTAGGCAAAATAATGCACCAATGAACACACAGATGACTTAAAATCAAACAAGAAGTATTATCAACCACCAAACAAAGTGAAGTGAAGTCAAATGATATGAGAACCAAGATGGGGCAGTAGCTATGTCACAATGTATTCAACTCATGTTAATGAACAAAGAATGAGCAAGAAAATTCAAGGCATGCATCATAACAACATTCAATCATTTGTCAACAAATAGCTCAAGTAAAACACACCTCAAAAGAACAAACATGTGAGATTAGGGGGTAAGGAATACAAGTAAGCCAATAGCATGATCATGTATATCAATCCAAACATCAACTCATGAATAGCTTGAAGAAACACCAAGGATCAAGTTCAAAACATGCATCATACACCATCATTGCTTTCAAAGAAAAGAATGTTCAAGTAAAGCACAAGACGCATATGATCAAGTAAGTCACACCATGGCATCAAGGTCAGAACCAAATTCAAATATATCACATCATGTCCACTCAAGAATATCAAACCAAATTCACAAGCATCATGCTAGACAAACACCATTCACACTTCTCATAACAAGAGCAAAGAAAATCATGTGAGTAAAGAGATGAGAAATGATCATACAATGGATATCATATCAATAAGATCAGCATCTTAAACATGTCATTCAAATAATATAATAATCCACAAGTATCCATTAGATCATGCAAGAAGGCATCTCAAAGAACTAGGTCACAAACATTAAAGGAGCAAGCCCAACATATTATCAACTTGGAAATTCAACCACAAATAGAAAAATAATCAAATGAAAGTGAATACAAAGCTCCTATCAAGTTAAGACAACATGTGATCACATCAATTAATCATTTCAAACTTCACCTAAGCACAAGTGGTCAAAAAGAAACCAAACTAGGTCAAACATCAAGCATGCCCCATTTAAACTCAAGTAACAATTAGGCATCAACCAAAAATAGGAACATGACTTATTAAATTCCAAATAAATTCTCTAACTCATGTTATAACAATCAAGAACAAGTGTACAAAATATCTCAACAAGAATTGCATAATTACACCACAAATTGGATTAAACAATCTCACATAGCAAGCTAGTTGAGCAATAATCGAGGATTATTAAAAAAATAAATGAAAAACAAACAAGAAATGATCACCAAGGCATAAACATGACACTCAAACAATCCTCATTCACATGTTAAAATATGACAAAAAGATTAGGTCAAGACAGCATAGCAAAGCCATCAAACAATCAAACCCTAATGCAAGGACAAAAGTATAAAACACCTTCACAAATTAATTCAAAATAAAATAGGAAAATAAATGGAAAAATAAAATAAAAATCATGAAAAATATATCAACATGTTAAGTAATTAGGAACATATTTTTGTTAATTTTTATCATATATGGAACTATTAAAATAAAAATTAAATTGAAAAAGAAAAGAAAAAAAAAAATAAACAAATGAACATGGCCTGAGGGTGCAAAAGTAATTATCAGAAACAAAAAAAAAACAGTTCAGAACGCGCATGGGCTTAAAAAATAGGAGGTGTGGAAAGCAATAATGTCACAGGCCCATCCACAATGCATCAACAACAAACAAACAAAACCTGCGTGGCATGCCCAGTCAGCCTCATTAATTGAGGTGGCATCCACGTAGCATATCAAACGGCCAGGATCTAAACATGTCATTTCACTTGAATTTAAAAAGAAAGGCGCCAGAGGCCATATCATCATATTCAACCTTGGAGATGCTGGAGCCCTAGCTCCGGTCGTCTCCTCCGGCCAACCACCACCGAAACTTCTCCCAACCACCCAGAATCATACCAAAATACCACCATTCCAACCAGAATTTCATGTAGATATCAAATCTACCATTATTTTTCACAAACAAGCACGTTATCATGATGAATCAAAGGAATGAAAATATGAGATCCAAACTAAAATGTTCACAAATCAACACAACCACATATGCAAACATTGCCTACCACATGTAGGACTTCAGATGCACTCATAATGAACCTAAAACAAGCCTAGCATGGGAGGAAACATGTCTAGAAATTTACCTAACGGAGAGAGTCCGTTGCTTCTTCTCAATGAAATCTAGCTCTGGAAAACTATGTGGAAAGCTTGGAAATCACTTGGAGGGTGTAGATCAAGGCATGTCTTGCTCAGAAAATTGCTGGAAAGCTTCACACAACTCTAACCCGATAGTGAAGAAAACAGAGCTTACAGAGCTTCCAATGGTGAATTGAAAGGCCACTTTTTGCATACAGAAGCTAAATGATGCTTGAAAGATGATGATTCAACCATGGAAAGCTCAAAATCTCTCAGAAAATGAAAGAATCGAAGGTGAGAAAATCGAAGAAAATTTGAGGTTTAGATCTGAGAATGGAGTGAATGGCACTAATTTGGAGGAAAATGAAATTTATATGGAGTCCTTAGGGTTGAAGAAAGGAAAGGAAACAAGGCTGGAGGCTTGGAGTTTGTTGTTTTGGTTTGGAGTAAAAAAATGTGAAAAGAATAAGTGCACATGCTTTACCACGGGTTCAGGTTTGTGGGAGGTTTGGAGAGTGCTTTGGGAGAGGTTTGGTATGTGAGAATCATGCATGAAGCCTTCACGTGTGGCAGCAATGTGGAGCCACTTTTATGTAATTCCATCTTTCCATCTATTGCAAAAACGTGCATGAGGTATGCATGGCAAGATATGGAATGTTTAGGTATTTTGGGCAATATGTGATGATGTACCATGATGATGATAGTGTGGCACGAATAAGGACCAAGTATGATGCTCAAGAAAGTTCACAATTATGCCAAGAAATGTACCATGTCATGTTTTGAAATTATTTGAAAACCTTCACTTTGCATGATCATATCTTGATGAAAATGGCTCTATTTGGGACATATTTGTGATCAGTGGAAAGTGGGAAAACCAAGGATCAAGACTCATGTTGGAAACAACTCTTAATAAGGCTTGGAAGATTATGGAAAATGGCCATGAACATGTGTCCTTAAAACTGTCCTTGAAACTTAAAAAAATTCTAAGTTAGGAAGTATATTTGGGCATGAAAATCTTGGACTTTGAGAAGCCATAACTTGAGCAATAATGATCTAAATGATGAGTTCTAGCCATGGTTGGAAAGCTTGAATCACAATCTACAACTTTCATGTGAACATGATTTCAAAATAGAGCTTGGATCATGGAGGAAATTGGCCTTGAAAGTAGTTGAATAAACATGAGAAATTTCCAAAAATAGTAAGTCTCTTAAAAAACCCTAATTTCCAAATTGAGTAACTTTCCCAAGTTCTTGATTTTTTGTGATTCCTTTGACATTTCTTGATCAAATCCCACCCATGGGTCATATTTAACATGAAAAACACAAAATTGATCTCAAAAAGTCAGGAGTTGACTTTTTTCTTGCACAGTTGACTTTGTCTCCAATTCTACTTATTCACAATCATCTTAGCAATTGAAACCTCTATGATTCAAATTGATGATCAATATTCCATCCCTAGACACTTTAGGACATGTAGAAGGTCATGAAATCAAGTCTTGCTCCAAGAATCAGAAATAAAATGATTTTATCACAAACCCTAATTTTGGTCCAAAGAGATAGGAGATGGATACACATCTTCAAAACCCTAATTCCCTTGGGTAACCTGGAGAATCCCTTAAACAAAGATGATTTGTGTAATATGATGATGATGAAGCTTCAAAATTCTTTCCCCTGAAGGTGCCACATACCCAAATACCCAAAAACCTAGCTTGATGACCAAAAGATAGGAGGAGGTGGTCCACTTCAAACCCCTTGCCAATTTCAATCATTTGATGAAGTGATGGACACATTAGGATGCATTGAGATACAAGAAGCATTTGTAGCTTGAGTGATGGTGATATTGAGAGCACCCCTCCTTTTATTGCCTTGAACAAACTTTCCTTATACATATGGTTGAATAAGATCCCTTGCTTGAACCTCTGAGAAACATACTCTCCTCTTGAGCTAACCAAGATACCTTGATCCCATGCTTAGAACCAATGGTATGCACAAATGGTAATGCTAAATGAAATGAAACATAAGCCAGTTAGAGTTAGAAATAAGAGAGAAAATTTTGGGGCGTTACAACTAGTTTTCATCTTTTCTTCTCATTTTCTCCTAATTTTTTCTATATGCAAAATTAATTATTTTTTAGTGATATTTTGTACACTTGTCATTTATCCCTTCTATTTTAAGAATACTTCAAAAAATACTAAAATAATATTTATTTTATGTATTTTTCTGTAGTTAAAAACATGTACCTTTTATGTGTTTTTAAAAGCTTTTAATGGTGTTCTTTAGATTATTTCTTTGATCTAATTGAAAATTTGTGTTTATGTGACCATAGCATGCTTTGATTGAGTCTTGTTAATGACTTGTACCATGTTTAGTTGCCTTTTTTCTTTGAAAAAACTTTGATTAAATGGTTTGTTTAAGTGATACCTTTAGGGTTTAATCTTGCTTGATCTTTTAAAACAACTTGATGCATAACTAGGGCTTCCACTTGAGTTTGGTTCCTTTAACCCTTGATTCAACCATGTTAAATATCTTGTTCATATGCTTACCTTGATTAATATGTGAAAATTAGTAACATGATCAAGTATTTCCTTCAGTAACTCTCTTTAGGGTTTTGCCTTACCATGTTCATCTGATCCATGATTCATTTTGAACCTGTACTTGTTTAAACTTGTTTCTAATGTTTCAATTGATTAAATCTTTGCTCACATGATCAAGTATTTCCTTAATAAACTTCCACAATGTCAAGCATGTCCATTATCTTATGTCTTGCCTGTTATACACATGTCTTGATACCATGCTTAATCATACTTGTATATTCATTTCATTCTTGATGTTTTACTTGTTCATACTTGATAAAATTTATCTGTTAAGTTTCTCTTGACATTAGTGTTCATGTTCATCATTCCCCTCACCCTTTGTTTAAACTTAGTTCAAACATTAGGATTCACCTCAAAATTCAACTTCAATCAAACCCTAGCCATCTTTGGCTTTAAAACTCAAAACTCTTCCCCAAGAGATTAGACATGATTAATCTCTATAGAAGAGATATCTCTTCTACCCCCATAGTATAAATCAAACTTTTAAAACTTTCTTTCTCATTTAAGTGATGAAAGTGGCCTACTTGTTGATTCTATATCCAAGTTAATGTCCCTTTCTTATTATGGTGCAGATACACTCTTTCATTTTTGTGATGTAAGTGGCATACTTGTTGATTCTATATCCAAGTTGAAGTCCTTCTCTTATTATGCAAATATCCTTTATCTTTCCATGTTTGTGGTGGTATAGTTGAGCAATCCCTCCTAAGATGACAACTTGTCTCTTCTCCTAAAAACCCAACAAACATTGTTTTTACCCGTAGTTTCCCGAACTACAAATGCTCTGACTTCCTCTAGGGATATGTAGGCATATGATTGGGAGATCCTAGCGAGTACACCTTTTTATTTTTACCCCCTTTATTCATATACATTACAAAAACAAAAACATTTCCCACTCCCATCACTCACTCAAAAACAGTCAACTCTCCCAATCAATAGCAAATAAATTAAGCAAATAACACAAATATTTTAAGAGGTTCCTATAGGTTACTATAGATACTTAGGGTGCTAGTATCTTTCCTTTGTATAGCCAACCCCCGAACCTTAGATCTCTTATTGCATTGTTTCACATTGCATATTTATGGGTTATACTATCTTTACCTCTTCCCTAGGATAAATTAAAGTTCGATGGCAATGTTTGATTTGTGAGTCAAGTTAATCCAATAGCTTGGTCTCCGATTCACCAAAAAACGCGTCCACAACCTTGTGTTAAGGATCCAATTGTTTAAGTTAGCTTGTACCCTAAGTTAGCTTGTAATGGATAATTGTTAAAAAGCCCATTAGTTTAGTATGTTAGGTTTATTATAAATAGCATACTAGTCTCTTATCTTAAGTGTGACAAATCCTAATTAGGGTGAGAGGGTTATTTGTTATTCTTGAGTACTTGTAATCTGATTCAAAGAGAAAGTAAATAATAGCAGTTATAACCAATCATTGTTGTTCTTCTTGATTTTCCGTTAACCCTAACCCTTGTGTGTTTCTTGATCATAAAGAAACCGTTTATACTTTGTTTAAAGACATCGTTTTTCACAACACACACCAACAAACCATTATTTTTTTCATAAAGAATTTGTTAAATTTTGTACCTTCTTCCTTGAACTCATAATACACTTTGACTTTCTCAAAGAACGTAGGTATTCAACTCCCTGTTTTATTAATTCGGGATCTTCAAAACACAATAAAATCATTCCATACACATATATCGCTTCCTTACGGCCTTTTTGAGTTGCAATCTTTAAACTCTCAATACCATCGATATTTCCATTCGAATAATTAAAGTACTCAAGTAATCTCTCTCTATACAAGCTCTCAATATTTTCACTTTCCACGCAACGTTTAAAAAATAACAATGCATTTTCGTTAGGAATCCATTGGATGAATGAAAAATTGTCCAAAAATACTTTTTGTAACACGTAACTTTCTTGTGAAACTTTGAGAAAGTCTTTGCAACACACTTTCATTTTGTGAAGATCAACGAAAGATTGAGAGCCCACACTTACACTTAGATGATGTAATATGTCTCTTGGAAGTGATTGTATGGTTGAAGAAGATGACACATGTTCACTCTTATTATGTTTCTTTTCTAATGTTATTTCTGATATCATGACTTATGGATTGAAATATTGAAAAGAAAAACTATTAAAAAACAAAACTTTGATAGAGTAATGGGTTGATGGCTTAATATAGAGGCACTAAATATTTTGTTGGACAGTGTATTTCTGAGTTTTTCAAAAATAAAACATAAAATCTAATTTTTATTTATAGTATTTAAGGCTGAATTTGTTAATTTCAATTTAAAAGCAGTAACATAACTAATATTCTTATCTAGGAATGATTTTTCCAACTAGGTCTGATTTATGAATGATATGATTCTCTTAATTTCAATTTTAAAGTTGTTAAGTTATAATTAGTTATTATACATGTTTGATTTAGAACGGATTCCATCTATTACAAATTTTCAAATGGTATTTTTATGAATAATTGTTATATACTGTTGGTTTTCCTATCAAGGTTGATTTAAGACCAATTCATATAATTTGGTTGTTATAAATGGTATGCTAAAACTAAATTTGATATAAGGTTGATTTTCCCATTTAGGTTTGATTTAGTACTAATTCCATTAATTCAAATTTAATGTTATAATTAATAGTTTTACTAATTGTAAAATATGAAATTTAATGTTTACATAATTTAACTTTCAAAAAAGAAAAAATGTCCAAAGTTATTTAAAAACAGTGACTTTCCATTTAAAAACAGTGACTTTTCATAAATAGATAAATTCCAGGTTGCAAACGGAAGGCCATAACACTTGATCCAAACTAGCCGTTCAACATCAACCTCCTCCATAGTCCATGGTTTTAGTGCAGAAAACGATTTACCAAGACTATCTTCAGATGCACTAATAAATTCATCTAAACTACCCTCAGCAATCTCTTCAATAAGACATTTGTTAGCTCCATAGGGTGACACTTTAATGTTGAAGAACCCCTCTTCATGTAACATCCTTTGGATATCGAATACATTTACTCCTTCAGCCACTACACCAACTCTAGCTTTCTCAAACCTTAGTTTATCGACATTCTTCATGGTAACCTGCATCTTCGAAGGTCTATGAATCACTGGAAAAAGGTTCTTCGGATTACCACCTCCCACGGCTTGTGCAAAGGATCTCCCATCCGTAATCTTCCCTCTTCCTCCCCCACCTGAGATGAAACCATGTCTGCTGCCAACCCGACTTCCATTCCCAGGCCCTAAAATTTTCTCTTCCCTTTGGAATCGAGGGACATTGACGAATAATTTCTCCCCCTTTAGAATAATGTTATCAAGCTTAATCGCCATCATCTGAGGGTCTTGTACCTTCCTGAACTTTGCAAATCCTAATCTCTTCCCCCGTTTATCGCTTCTCGTCGGCACGTAAACTTCCGAAATCACCCCATAAACTTGGAACACCTCAAAGAGATCTTTAGCACTCATCTCTTCAGGAAACTCAGTGACGAAGAAAACGGTAGTTTTTTCGCCTTCTGCACCTTTGCCTTTGTTCTCCTTCCACACAGAAAATCTATCAACTTTCGGTTCCCTCCTCTTTCCACCTACCTTGACCCAAACCATCTTGAGATGTACAAAATTAGATTAATAACATTATTAAAATTAGATTAATAACATTATTAAAATGTAAATCTTACGCGGATCAAATATTTGATTAATATTTATTTTTTTTTAAAATTTTAAAGCGCTTCAAAATCTTTTTCTCAATAAAAAATGAATGAAAAAGGATAATGTAGTGCATATTCTATTGAAACCTCGAATGAATAGCCCTGAGGCACACATTTTTGGACTTAATGAGCACTCATCTTCCATCTAAAATAAACTCAACCAGTCAAACTCATTTTCGCACTAGCACGACCACAAACCTTTTCACAAACAAATAATGTTTTATCCATTCTACCGCAATACAAACAAACCTTAATCCTCCCAGACGCGAGCATACAAACAACATTTAACTGCTAGAATGCAATCAAACATGATCCATTGTATTGTGATACAAACAAACACTTAATTCTCTCATGCACGAGCATATAATCTACGTTTAACCGTTAGAATGAGACCTAAACATCGTTCACTAAAATCAACCAACACATACGTGGTGTTGCGGTGAGAATCGGATAACAAGCTATTAATTAACTTGCATCACAAAACTTTGAATTCACCACCGACTTTGATTTATCCAAAGGAAAGGTTCAAGATCGAGAAAACCTAAAGGGGGGAGATCTAAGGTTCGGGGGTTGGTTATACTAAGGGAAGGTATTAGCACCCTTAATATCTGTAGTAATCTACAGGAACCTCTTGTTTAGTTTGTGTTATGTTATGTTTGCTTGCTAAGGAAATCTGTTAAGGATAAAGGTAAAAACCTAAGGGTATGTACAATAAGTTTGCTCGCCAAGACGTTGCATCTTGTGCCTACGTATCTGACTAAAGAATCAGAGCAACCGTAGTTCACCTAACTAAGGGTGAGGGAGGAACCATTGACTATGGCCAAAGTTCCAAGGGGAAATGAGTATGAGCTCATTTAGAGTTTAAGAAACTCTCTAAGTCTAAGTTATAGGGGAGAAATTGAGTACTCAACATGGTGAGTATCACAAAGAGTCCAAGAACTCAAACTTAATTCTAAGTTGTAAGATAAATGGCTATGAGGCCAAGGAAAGTATCCTATGACTTTGAGGTCAAAGAGAGAATGGCCATGACTATGAGGTCAAAGCTGATATCCTATGACTATGAGGTCAAAGAGAAGATGTGGCTATGACTATGAGGTCAAAGCTGGTATCCTATGACTATGAGGTCAATGAGAAGGTGTGGCCATGACTATGAGGTCAAGGCTGGTAAGTGGCTATGACTATGAGGTCAAAGCTGGTAGGTGGCTATGACTATAAGGTCAAAGCTGGTATCATATGACTATGAGGTCAAGAAGGATGTAAATACCTATGACTATGAGGTCAAGGGTTAATTATGAGATATCTATGACTTTGAAGTCAATAGAAAGACTTTCCTTTGGAAGGAGACGAGGAGAATAATAGTTTTATGAAACAAGAAGTTTGTGGGATATTTACATGAAGATGCAATATTGAATAACAAAACATTCAAGTGAAGCAAAGTTTATAACATCATGCAAGGTTAGAACCAAACATATTAGACATTATCTAAACAAGATGAACAAAGATAACATGGCAAGAGAAATAAAAAAATCAGAAGTGTTCATGGTAGAAACCCTAATAAAGGCCCTCCACTTTCAACATGAACAAGTACCTCAAAATTATGGATTTTCACTAATTCCTTTTTACATTAAAAAAGTAGACTCATTAAGAAACATTTAGCAAAAAGAATGAGTGAAAGAGGATAAAAAATGGTTGAGTTATAGAATTTTGAAGTTCAAGCGTAAACCATAAAAATATACAAGACAACATACGATAAAAAAAATAGGAGAGGCCCCCATGAGTGTTGAACCCAGGACCTTGCGCGTGCAACTCCAAAAGTCTTACCAATCATGCCAATGCGCACATGCTTAACAAATGTGGACAACACTTCACTATATTTGAAACAAAATGTATTTGGAAAATTAAAATAAAGGACTGGGGCGAGGGGGATTCGAACCCCAGTCCTAGTGGTCAAATGGGTGTGTGTATGTGTGTGCTTGCCACTGGGGTGGCTGTTACTTCTGGTAACAAGCACGAATCCAAGTTTATTTAAGTATTGGAAAGCAAGGAAATGGGTGCTGGCAATATAAGTTGCCACAACCAGCCATAGCAAGGAGTCCAAGAACTCCACCTGGTAACCTGTCAGGCCAACTATCCCAACTGGACATACTCAACAACTTCTTCTCCCAAAATCAAACTCAACTTAATCAAAATAGTAAACATGACATGAATTGTTATATTGAAGTTTGGTACAATGATTTTAGAGCCATGTATGCTAACAAGCAGAGCACACATATGCTATGTGTCCTAAGCTAGCAAATGAACAACAACAAGATGATGAGGTGAATTAAATTCATGCTATGCATAAAGCCAGAACCAACAAGGTTGAATGAAAACAACAATCTGAATGCGAAGTTTTTTTATAACAGATGATGGCATTCTATTGCATTATCCAATAATTACACGAGTTGAAAATCTTAGAAGATAGCTTAGAAAACCTTTGAATCAAATAGCATTGGTACCAACAGTTCAAACCAGCAAGTGGCAGTATTCCCAAGTCATTCATTCAAAGTATGAAAATGGCATGATGATGTTATTTGCAAATACATGGTTAGGTGTGATACAGTCAGCTCAAGTAACACACTCTTAATATTCAAAATCAGCTCAAACATGTTAATCTAAGTTATGAAATAAGAATAGGACAGGACAAACAATAACAGATTCCATGACAACTTCAATCATCAGTGACAAGATTTAGAACATATCAAATGAGTGTTAACAGGATGATGACAGTAGAAGAGAGCATGTTATTTCAAGTATTGAAACTTCAACAATATCAACTAACAGTATAGAGGTTCAAAATGATGGAGGTGAGCATGATTGTGGCAAGCAGAGATTTCAGGAAGTTGCTAGCTAATACACTAGTCACAAGAACACGAGTCACATTGGTTCAAAACAACAACATAGCATGAATAGAGATGCCTTATTATGAGAGTTAGGCAGACACATGGGCAAAACAAGCTTTGGTAAGACAAGGCATATAAATCATGAATTTCAGGTATGCAAACTAGTCCTAAATCAAAATGACAACAATGTGAATATGTCCTAACAGTTGGTGTGCATAACAAGATGTGAAAGAGTGTATGAATATGGCACTATGTCAAAATGAGTCCACAACCAAACTTTAGTTTAGAGGCAAATATCAGCAGGTACGTACACACACAAAGTAGCACCATGTTACTTCTCACATAAGCAAATATGAAAGATGTGCTCTAGTACTTAGGTCAGATGGTTTGCTACACATAACATGAACAGATAGCAAAGCTGCAATAGTTCAACCCTAATGTACATCAGATAGCATATTGAAACAAGATTGAACACATAGCCTAAGTTTTAAGATACATGGAGAAACCAACCATATCAGCAGATTGTAAACAGGTTAAAAAACACAAATAATAACCAGTACATAACGTCAATAAGTTAACAGTTCAAATATCCAAATTCAAGCACAAGAAGCCAACTTAGTTCAAAATGCAAGACCAACGGTATGTCAAAGTTGTGTACACATCAGGCTATGGATAAGCACATGAACAAATATAAATGAACACTCTTGTAACAAACTGAGTAAAGAACAAGTTTTCTGCTTAAAAGCAAAACTCAAAAGCAAAGCCTCTTAGATACAACATATAGCATGAGTTCTTGTATGCATACTGACTAAAAAGAACAGTGATGACAACAAATGATACAAGTCATTTTAGTAAACAAACATCCAGGTTTCATTGCTAACAAAGTTTATTGTAATCTTCGAACCATACCAACAAAAACAACTCGACACTGAAACTCACAAGTCATAAGAATGCAAATATTTCAAACTAGCAGGGATGAGGTATATTTAAAGACCTTATCATGATTACATCCATACATACCAGAAAAATAACATGATCCTGCTATTTCTCCTTTGCAACCAAGTATTGACAAGTTCACACAACAACAAAGTCATGTAGGCTCCAAAAACCAACTAGTACCAGTTCAAATGTATTATAATGTTTCAACCATAATAACAAAAGCCAATACACATCTACTATCTATTAATAGAGTAACCAAACTATGGTTGGAGGCTATGGACAGAAGACATACATTGCTTACACATTAGGGATGAATGGAGTAAACACACAAGACATATATATTAGTGGCAATCATGACATAGACGTGATGATAACATGTGATGGAGTATGAACAATGAGTAGGAATATAGAAAAGGAAAAAAGAGATGTTACCAAGTGGAATATGTCCACTGCAACTTCAGTTATGCACAAGTTTCTTACTTGCCAAACCAAACACGAGCTCTCCAGACCAAGCTTCTTTCTCCTTCTTCTCTTGCAAGACTTCAGACTGAAGTGTATTTAGAGTGTTTTGTGAAAGATGTTGGTCCCCTTTTCAAGCAAGCTCAAAGGGGTATTTATAGAAATCTTGATCCTCTTAGATGATGAGTACCAAGTTTGTCCAGAGTATGAAGCTTGATTTACCACTTTGCCATTTGTATTTACAATTTTGCCATTTGTAGTGAAAGATAGAAAGATCTTACAATAACGAGATTGTTCCATCATAATTCTGATCCTCATCACATTATTCTTGATCCTTGGAATCTTTATTAAAATACTTTTACTGCCATTTATGCTTTCTTGGAGGTCACGCATGGAATAAAACTAACATAACGCCATTAACTATTTCTTTGATACTCAAGTGGAGGAAATAAATACCATGATACCATTTGTATATTATTCTTGATACTCATGTTTATTCTCTGATCCTCTTGTGTGGTTTTCTTGAGTTTTGAGGAATGAAACCTCCAACTTTGAGGATTCGAAACTCCCAGCTCACTCAATGGATTGAGGAGTTCTAGTACTTTTTGGAAAGCTCTCAATGCCCTCTACAACTTTCATGTCCAAGGGTTTTTGAGTTGAGGCCTGGAACTTTGTGAAAAACTGGGTTGAAGTTGGTTGTTCATTAAGGCAAAAAGTGCTGAATTTTCACCAAGTCTTGGGTCAGTTTGGCTTTCAAGTCTCATAACTCACAAACCATGCATTTTTTGGAGAAAAGTCATATTTAACACTTTGAAGATCTTGGAAAGAGCTTCCATTTGGGCTTTGAGTCACTCAAATTGGATGTGTTGTTTGGAAGTTATGACCATTTCAATTTGGCACAAGAAGGGAAATTTCCATATATGAAAAGTTTCATGAACCAAACCTTGCTTCCTTCGAAAGAAACTTCTTGAAACTTGATCCCAAATACTTTAAATCATCAAGAAGACATGTTATAATGTGTTGAGGCCTTGGAGGTGTCATCTTGGGTCAAAACCTCAAGGATTAGGGCTTGGATCAAAACCCTAATTTCAACTGTGAATGCACTGGGGCAAACTCTTATGGTATTGCTTCTTCCTTCACATCTAAAGCTCATAGATGGCCTTTAGGGATGTCTTTTATCATATGGAGTCAAGTCCTAAGGCTTGAGAGCCCCTCTCAATCAAATTCAAAGGCAATGATCCACTTGTCTTAACAGAAACCCTAATTTGGAGACAGGGTGAAACTGTGGCTCAAACTAATCATGATGAGAGCTAGATGACCTTGAATTCTTGTTGAGTGAGACCTCTTGGATGTAGGTAACTCAAATGGTTGATGAACCAAGCAGAACTTGACCTAACATGACAAAATTCTTCAGTGATTCCTTAGGTTAAACCCTAATTCCACAGCTTGGGTCTGGTGATCTTTTGTTGACTTGACTTGATTCAAAGTCTTAAGATCTTGGTTCCAAACAACTAGTGAGTCTTTGTGATGATTGTATGGAGTCAGAGGATACCTTAGGAGGCATTGAATCTCTCTATGTAAACCCTAGTTTCAAACATAAGGGAAACAAACTGCAAGATATGGGTTAGTTAAATAGTGCATATATGACTGATCCTGAATGTCTATGCAAGATGTTATGACATCTAAGGGGTAAAATTTGAGGTACAACAGTTGCCCTTATTTAAATAGCTTTACCGGATGGCACGAGGAAAGAAATCCTCGGGACATCAAGGTGGAAAGGTATTTAAATATAGCAAACCGAATTTTTTTCCCTTAGATGGAATGCAAATGCTAAGGAAAAACGACGGACACGCAAATGCTGACATGCCATGAACTTCTAGTATGATGATATGATGCCATGATGGTGCAAAGACGAAGATAGACCAGACACTAGAGATAAAGAGTAAATAACCACAGGTGACCACCACTGGGGAAGGATGGAGATTAGTATCCACGAGGAAAACTCACTGGGGATACAGGCTAACCAATAAGAGGGACTCACTGGGGAGACTCTGAGGAAATACTGGGAATAGAAAGATAGAGTTGAGGGGAAACCCTACAAATCCTCATTGGAGATAAGAGCCAGATAGGTGTTCTCCACTGGGGAAAGATCCCGGGAGATGGACGACAGGTTCATATGTGACCGGACGACACTGGGGTAATAAGGACACATTCTTACTGGGCATAACACCAGAAAGAAGACATGATCTCCACTGGGGATCAATTTGAAATAAAGGATAGACATCCAAAAGATTTTCTGGGATTTTCTTATATTGAAGAGTTCAAACGGGATCTTCAAGAAAAACCAGAAAAAACAGAGATAAACTCGCGCGCCAGATAATAAAATATGACTGGACTTTTGCTGGGAATAAGGTTAATGAACCAATATGAATTAGACAAAGAATCGTGGTTCACAGTTGACCTAAAATTTTGGTTGGCGAGATTTTGGTTCATAGGTGACCAATGTTCATAGTTGCCCTGAAATAAACGGTGCCAGGGATTACTGGATTTTAGGTTCATATGTGACCTGGGTTCAAACAGCGGGTTCATATGTGACTCGAAGTTTAGGTTTATATGTGACTTGGGTTAAAACGACGGGTTCATATTTGACTCGAAGTTTAGGTTCATATGTGACCTGGGTTCAAACAACGGGTTCATATGTGACTCGAAGTTTAGGTTCATATGTGATCTAGGTTCAAACACCGGGTTCATATGTGCCTCGAAGTTTAGGTTCATATGTGACCTGGGTTCAAACAACGGGTTCATATGTGACTCGAAGTTTAGGTTCATATGTGACCTGGGTTCAAACAACGGGTTCATATGTGACTCGAGTTTAGGTTCATATGTGACCTGGGTTCAAACAACGGGTTCATATGTGACTCGAAGTTTAGGTTCATATGTGACCCGGGTTCAAACGACGGGTTCATATGTGACTCGAGTTTTAGGTTCATATTTGACCTGAGTTTAGGTTCACATTTGACTTGGTGTTGGTTCATATTTAACCTGGTGTTGGTTCATATTTGACCTGAGTTTAGGTTCACATTTGACCTGGTGTTGGTTCATATTTGACCCGAGTTTAGGTTCATATTTGACCTGAATTTAGGTTCATATTTGACTTGAGTTTAGGTTCACATTTGACCTGGTGTTTTGGTTCATATTTGACCAGAGTTTAGATTCACATTTGACCTGAGTTTAGGTTCATATTTGACCTGAGTTTAGGTTCACATTTGACCTTGGTTTAGGTTCATATTTGACCTAGGTTTCAAACAACGAGTTCACATTTGACCTAAGGTTTAGGTTCACATTTGACCTAGGTTTCAAACAACGGGTCCACATTTGACCTGAGGTTTAGGTTCACGTTTGACCTAGGTTTCAAATAAAGGGTTCACATTTGACCTGGGTTTAGGTTCACATTTGACTTGGTTTTCAAACTTTGGGTTCACATTTGATTGGAGTTTAGGTTCACATTTGACCTGGTTTCAAACAACGGGTTCACATTTGACCTGGGTTTAGGTTCACATTTGACTTGGTTTTCAAACTTTGGGTTCATATTTGACCTGAGTTTAGGTTCACATTTGACCTGGTTTCAAACAACGGGTTCACATTTGACCTGCGTTTAGACAATGGGTTTAAACGACGCCAACAATTACTGGACTTTAGGTTCCATATGAGGAGATTAAGTATCAGATAGGTCAGTATCGGGGTTGCATAAATGAAGATTAGACTTCCTGGGGAATACCAATTATGGTTGCAAAAGGATTGGATAGTACCAGGGATAGATAACCTTCTCCTAAGAGACTGCCACTTATCACCATAGAAAAACAAGCTTCTCCAAGAGATTGCTACTCGTTGTTGATTTAAAAATTCCACAAAGACGTTGATATCACAACACTGTTGATGAATGAATCTTGTCTGCAACAAGGCTCTGTAAAATATTCCTCCTGCGAGACACGGTGCAAAATAAATGCACGTTCAAACTAGGTTCAACAACCTAACCTGCCAGGGACCAAAGTTCAATCTAGGAATAAGCTAGAAAGAAACGGTCAAACATGCCTCCAACCATTGAGGAACGAGCTCAAATGAGGATTTATATTATCAAAATATGGAAAAGACAACTGAACCAACCATCATCCACGAGGATAAAACTCTGTGGGGAATTCAGAAAGAATGGGCACTTTATGCCTAGGGCTGACAACTCTATTGGAGAGAATAGACAAACCCAGTCACTTGGGGAGATAAACACCAAAGTGATCAAAACAGGTAAACACCACCAAGGAAGCAGAAATGCTAAGATGCTATGCACGAATGCTTATGCCATGCTGACAAAACAGACAAGAAGCGAAACTGGAGATGAAATAAACATCTCGGCAAGGATACCCAGCCAAACTTATCAGATTGGACCATTACTGGGGATGAACTTGCAGAATCAGTGGTTCTACTTCAAGATTACAAACTTCTCTGGGGAAAAAAGTGATCCACTTAGGGTATAGCGTCATGACTTCACTAGGATTGCCATCATGAGCTTGATTTCTTCATTGGAGGGAAATCCATGGAGAATTACCAAGATTAGCCGAGGTAACAGTTTACTGGGGAGCTAGAAAGAGGATGCCACAACAGCTGAGTAGTTCTGCATAACTTATTTGCCCCAGATTACATGGTCTATCAGAAGCAAATACCAAGAGGATTTTACAGAAGAATTGGCATACAGGGTGTTTCAATATCTTCAAGCTCATGAATTTCGGCATAACTGCCCCAGATCAGCTGCATTTACACAACAAGGTTCTTGGACTTGTACTTCAGACTAGTGGTTGACAACCGGGGAACAAACTTGCCCCTATCAGCTTGGTTGACCTGTGGAGGAGATGCCCCAGACTAGTTGACCTTTGAGAGATTAGTCGAATCATGACCTAACTGCTTCTGATTAACTGATCTGTGAGAATAAGTCATCAAAAGGATTTTACAGAAGAATTGGCATACCAGATGCTTCAATATCTTCAAACTTTCGAACAGAAATGAACCTTGACATAACTGCCCCAGTTCGACTGCATTTGCAATACAAAGTACTCATACTGCGGTAGAAATAACTGGGGAATAAACTTGCCCCTGTTGGTAGGTCATTGAAGTCCAAACTTTTCATAAGATGACCTCAAGAATGCTTGCCCCAATATCCTGAACTTTTGGAGAGTTCTGCCCCTAATTCAATAGCTATTGGAATGATGTATTGGCAAATCCTTCTGCATGGTTGCTCCTGACTGAGCTTCCTTTATCAAGTCAAATTCCCTAGCTGGCTGCATTTGTTGGGATTTGTTTGATATTGAATTGTCTTACAAACAAGTATTGCTCATTTAAAATTGGCAATTTTAATGCAACATTAATGCAAAATTTTGAAATCAAGGTTTATTGATGAAAACACACACGGTGGAATGATTAAAAAAAAGTGGATCTAGTTATTTATGGAATAACGGATGAGGTGATCAACACACGCAATTTGCAAAGATCATTAGGAGTCAGGTTAATAAACCTTGCTGTAGTATGTTTTCAAAGCAACTTTACCTCAATTAGGTCTTTTAAGGGTTGTAACATGGGTTGGTTCACGGTTCATGAAACAAAGGATAAAGGCTCAAAGTATATTTGTCCCCACCCAATCTTCGTGATGAACTCCAATCCTATGCTCAGTTAACTCAAGCTATACATTCAGGTTCCTATTGGCTAGGAATGATGATAGTTGACGATGATTCGGACACCTTGGATAGTCATTACTCCCTTGTAGAATTCGGTTATCCTTTGATGCTGAGGTTTTGAGACCTCCTCTTGTCTTCACTGAGGTTATGAGACCTCTTCTTTGTCTTTACTGAGGTTTTGAGACCTCATCTGGTCTTCATTGAGGTCATGAGACCTTTTCTGTCTTTGTTGAGGTTATGAGACCTCTTCTGTCTTCATTGAGGTTATGAGACCTCTTCTTTTCTTTGTTGAGGTATTGAGACCTCTTTTTTCGCCTTTGTTGAGGTTTTGAGACCTCTTCTTTGTCTTTGCTGAGGTTTTGAGACCTCTTTTTCTTCGTAGTCATTTGTTTTGAGAGAGATGACTAGTGTCTTGCATGAAGCACTTACATTAGAATGCACAACCAAGTTAACTGAGAACTACCCTACCCCAAGGTTAAGATTTTCGGGTTTTTTGTGTATGGAAAGAAAACTCTTACTTCTAGGCTCGAAGGGTTTAACGAGGGATTATCTTCCTTATTTCTCCAGTGTTTGGGAATTGAAACAATGCCTTACATCCTCGGCAAGGTTTAATCGAAAGCATACCACAACAATTATGGATAATATTTTCATCATCCCCCAATCTTTGCTTAACAACAAACAGTTTGATGAAGTGGAACGGATATTTTTTTTTTATTTTTTTTCTTTTTTTTTGAACATAAAAGTAAATGAGTGAAACAAATGGACTTAATCAAAAGGTGCACAAACATTTCATTAATCTTGCCAATTTGAAAGTACAACAAAGCTTATAAGCAAAACAAATTCAAAGTGCAAAGGAAATACAATGGAAAATATTGAATTAAATAAAGTACAACCAGCTTTGGAGAATTGACTTCAAAAAGCTTTAATTTTCATGTCCAAAAGGGGTCACTTCTTTGATGCTTAGGATCTTGCTTTTGATCAGCTCACACATGTGACATGTTCCTTGTGGTATATGACCTTAAGATGCCTCACAGGTCCTTTTCCCTTATTGCCATCTGGTTCAGAATTTGGCTAAAAAATCGAGATATCAATGTCTGGTCTTCCTCTTTGGGGTGTTAGTGATTCTATCACATCTTGCAATCTGAGCTTGAAACTCTTGCACTCCTCCACGAGGTGTCCCCCTGTCTTGGTACAATATCCACATTTGACATTTGGATGGTCTTCTTCAAAGATCAGACTCTTGTTGTGGATCAATTTTTGTACGGAGGCTTCTAATTTAGAAAAAGTATCCAAATCGTGTCCTCCAACCCCTTTATGGAATTCACATGTTACATTTGTATCAGGATTGTACCATGCATACGACGCCTGCACAGATGTGAGAGGAGTTATCAAAGCATTCTGGATTAGTAATGGGTACAACTTACTAAGCGGCACGGGAATCCGTTCGTCGTGAACTTTGTTCCTTTTGTTCTGATTCTGCTTCTTGTTATGTTTCCGCTTCTTGTTCCGAGTCTTACGTCCTTGAAGAGGGACGACCAATGAATGTTGATACGCCAACTTGGTATTCAAAGGCTGATGATGACATTCTGAGGGGTGACCAAATGCGAGTAAACGGAGAATATCCACATGAGTCTGCCCTAGGCTCAGGGTAACACCGAACGGATGGGGTGTGAGGACTTCCTTGGTTGTGACAAGGTGAGGGTGCCCCTCTTTCTTCACCAGAGTTAGCAAAGTCTCCATGACCCAATTCATCTAGCTTTTGAGAATCTAGATCTCCTCTTTCAAAGCTTCCTGGTTCTTCAGAATCTCATTCATTGTTGTCATTGTCTTGAATATGGTGCTAGGTATCCTTCAGACATAGAAGAAGAGACCCAAGACTGAGAAATGCAAATGAGATGCGCATGGAATGCAAATGCAAGCCAAGTGGTTTCAAGGAACTCAAAGGCAAGTTGCAAACTTTTTGGAAAGCTGAAGAGTTTTGCTTTAAAAAACCATGATATTTATTGATTTTTGCAAAGGAAAGAACATCTGAGTTCCTTGAAACTGAAGGGCTATCATGAATGGATGAATGTATGCACAAACACACATATACAGGTATTCACAGATATGCACAAGCAAACAAGAGCCTAGGTTTGAAGATCACGAGCATGGAGCCATGGTCTACCCATCCCAAAAGGTGTGTGCTATAGGTTTATCAACTGTAGAACAGGGTTCTAAAAAGTTCTCAGAGTCGACAAACCATCTTTCGGATATTATCGACTTCCTGAATGACTCGGTAATCAATAATATTTTTCAAGAGAGTCTCGTCTGAGTGTAGTATCGCGTAGCAACCAATTCGGGAATAGACTCCTTCATAGTCCTCGCACTACATCCTAAAAAGCCAAGTGGGGTTTGGAGATAACTACGATTCTCAATATCAAGGGAACCTATGTCGAGAGTAGCAACGTTTTCACGAATAGACTCGTTCAACATTGACTAAACTCTCAAGAGGGACTCAACTGAGCGATGGTGTCTCAAGTCAACTTTTTCGGGAATCGACTCCCTCAAAGCCTCCTTGAATATACCGTCGTCCTATAATAAGTGCACTCAAATCCGGGTTAGGACTTATCTCACCACTCAATAGTATCACCCTGCCAAACAGAAGATCCAAGCAAGACAGATATATACAGATATACACAAATATACAGGAAAAACATATAACAAACACAAGCAAAACGAGGTGGGCTTAACCCTAAAAAATGATCCCCAGTGAAGTCGTCATTTCTGTTACGGTGAGAATCGGATAACAAGCTATTAATTAACTTGCATCACAAAACTTTGAATTCACCACAGACTTTGATTTATCCAAAGGAAAGGTTCAAGATCGAGAAAACCTAAAGGGGGGAGATCTAAGGTTCGGGGGTTGGTTATACTAAGGGAAGGTATTAGCACCCTTAATATCTGTAGTACTCTACAGGAACCTCTTGTTTAGTTTGTGTTATGTTATGTTTACTTGCTAAGAAAATCTGTTAAGGATAAAGGTAAAAACCTAAGGGTATGTACACTAAGTTTGCTCGCCAAGACGTCGCATCTTGTGCCTACGTATCTGACTAAAGAATCAGAGCAACCGTAGTTCACCTAACTAAGGGTGAGGGAGAAACCATTGACTATGGCCAAAGTTCCAAGGGGAAATGAGTATAAGCTCATTTAGAGTTTAAGAAACTCTCTAATTCTAAGTTATAGGGGAGAAAGTGAGTACTCAACATGGTGAGTATCACATAGAGTCCAAGAACTCTAACTTAATTCTAAGTTGTAAGATAAATGGCTATGAGGCCAAGGAAAGTATCCTATGACTTTGAGGTCAAAGAGAGAGTGGCCATGACTATGAGGTCTAAGTTGATATCCTATGACTATGAGGTCAAGAAGAAGAGGTGGCTATGACTATGAGGTCAAAGCTGGTATCCTATGACTATGAGGTCAATGAGAAGGTGTGGCCATGACTATGAGGTCAAGGCTGGTAAGTGGCTATGACTATGAGGTCAAAGCTGGTAGGTGGCTATGACTATGAGGTCAAAGCTGGTATCCTATGACTATGAGGTAAAGGAGGATGTAAATACCTATGACTATGAGGTCAAGGGTTGATTATGAGATATCTATGACTTTGAAGTCAATAGAAAGACTTTCCTTTGGAAGGAGAGGAGGAGAATAACAGTTTTATGAAACAAGAAGTTTGTGGGATATTTACATGAAGATGCAATATTCAATAACAAAACATTTAAGTGAAGCAAAGTTTATAACATCATGAAAGGTTAGAACCAAACATATTAGACATTATCTAAACAAGATGAACAAAGATAACATGGCTAGAGAAATAAAGAAATCAGAAGTGTTCATGGTAGAAAGGCTAAAAAAGGCCCTCCACTTTCAACATGAACAAGTACCTCAAAATTATGGATTTTCACTAATTCCTTTTTACATTAAAAAAGTAGACTCATTAAGAAACATTTAGCAAAAAGAATGAGTGAAAGAGGATAAAAAATGGCTGAGTTATGGAATTTTGAAGTTCAAGCGTAAACCATAAAAATATACAAGACAACATATGATAAAAAAAAATAGGAGAGGCCCCCATGGGTGCTGAACCCAGGACCTTGCGCGTGCAGCTCCAAAAGTCTTACCAATCATGTCAATGCGCGCATGCTTAACAAATGTGGGCAGCACTTCACTATATGTGAAACAAAATGTATTTGGAAAACTAAAATAAAGGACTGGGGCGAGGGGGATCGAACCCTAGTCCTAGTGGTCAAATGGGCGTGTGTATGTGTGTGCTTGCCACTGGGGTGGCTATTACATCCGGTAACAAGCACGACTCCAAGTTTATTTAAGTATTGGCAAGCGAGGAAATGGGTGCTAGCAATATAAGTTGCCACAACCAGCCATAGCAAGGAGTCCAAGAACTCCACCTGGTAACCTGTCAGACCAACTATCCCAACTGGACATACTCAACAACTTCTTCTCCCAAAATCAAACTCAACTTAATCAAAATAGTAAACATGACATGAATTGTTATATTGAAGTTTGGTACAATGATTTTAGAGCCATGTATGCTAACAAGCAAAGCACAAATATGCTATGTGTCATAAGCTAGCAAATGAACAACAACAAGATGATGAGGTGAATTAAATTCCTGCTATGCATAAAGCCAGAACCAACAAGGTTGGATGAAAACAACAATCTGAATGCAAAGTTTTTTATAACAGATGATGGAATTCTATTGCATTATCCAATAATTGCACGAGTTGAAAATCTTAGAAGATAGCTTAGAAAACCTTTGAATCAAATAACATTGGTACCAACAGTTCAAACCAGCAAGTGGCAGTATTCCCAAGTCATTCATTCAAAGTATAAAAATGGCATGATGATGTTATTTGCAAATACATGGTTAGGTGTGATACAGTCAACTCAAGTAACACACTCTTAATATTCAAAAGCAGCTCAAACATGTTAATCTAAGTTATGAAATAAGAATAGGACAGGACAAACAATAACAGATTCCATGACAACTTCAATCATCAGTGACAAGATTTAGAACATATCAAATGAGTGTTAACAGGATGATGACAGTAGAAGAGAGCATGTCATTTCAAGTATTGAAACTTCAACAAAATCAGCTAACAATATAGAGGTTCAAAATGATGGAGGTGAGCATGATTGTGGCAGGCAGAGATTTCAGGAAATTGCTAGCTCATACATTAGTCACAAGAACACGAGTCACATTGGTTCAAAACAACAGCATAGCATTAATAGAGATGCCTTATTATGAGAGTTAGGCAGACACATGGGCAAAACAAGCTTTGGTAAGACTAGGCATACAAATCATGAATTTCAAGTATGCAAACTAGTCCTAAATCAAAATGACAACAATGTGAATATGTCCTAACAGTTGGTGTACATAACAAGGTGAAAGAGTGTATGAATATGGCACTATGTCAAAATGAGTCCACAACCAACCTTTAGTTTAGAGATAAATATCAGTAGGTACGTACACACACAAAGTAGCACCATGTTACTTCTCACATAAGCAAATATGAAAGATGTGCTCTAGTACTTAGGTCAGATGGTTTGTTACACATAACATAAACAGATAGCAAAGCTGCAGTAGTTCAACCCTAATGTACATCATATAGCATATTGAAACAAGATTGAACACATAGCCTAAGTTTTAGCATACATGGAGAAACCTACCATATCAGAAGATTGTAAACAGGTTAAAAAACACAAATCATGACCAGTACATAACCTCAATAAGTTCACCGTTCAAATATCCAAATTCAAGCACAAGAAGCCAACTTAGTTCAAAATGCAAGACCAACGGTATGTCAAAGTTGTGTACACATCAGGCTATGGATAAGCACATGAACAAATATAAATGAACACTCTTGTAACAAACTGAGTAAAGAACAAGTTTTCTGCTTAAAAGCAAAACTCAAAAGCAAAGCCTCTTAGATACAACATATAGCATGAGTTCTTGTATGCAAATTGACTAAAAAGAACAGTGATGACAACAAATGATACAAGTCATTTTTAATAAAAAAAACAGCCAGGTTTCATTGCTAACAAAGTTTATTGTAATCTTGGAACCATACCAACAAAAGCAGCTCGACCCTAAAACTCACAAGTCATAAGAATGCAAATATTTCAAACTAGCAGGGATGAGGTATATTTAAAGACCTTATCATGATGACATCCATACATACCAGAAAAAAAACATGATCCTGCTATTGCACATTTGCAACCAAGTATTGACAAGTTCACACAACAACAAAGTCATGTAGGCTCCAAAAACCAACTAGTACCAGTTCAAATGTATTATAATGTTTCAACCATAATAACAAAAGCCAATACACATCTACTGTCTATTAATAGAGTAACTAAACTATGGTTGGAGGCTATGGACAGAAGACATACATTGCTTACACATTAGAGATGAATGGAGTAAACTCACAAGACATATATATTAATGGCAATCATGACATAGACGTGATGATAACATGTGATGGAGTATGAACAATGAGTAGGAATATAGAAAAGGAAAAAAGAGATGTTACCAAGTGGAATATGTCCACTGCAACTTCAGTTATGCACAAGTTTCTTCCTTGCCAAACCAAACACGAGCTCTCCAGACCAAGCTTCTTTCTTCTTCTTCTCTTGCAAGACTTCAGACTCAAGTGTATTTAGAGTGTTTTGTGAAAGATGTTGGTCCCCTTTTCAAGCGAGCTCAAAGGGGTATTTATAGAAATCTTGATCCTCTTAGATGATGAGTACCAAGTTTGTCCAGAGTATGAAGCTTGATTTACCACTTTGCCATTTGTATTTACAATTTTTCCATTTGTAGTGAAAGATAGAAAGATCTTACAATAACGAGATTGTTCCATCATAATTCTGATCCTCATCACATTATTCTTGATCCTTGGAATCTTTATTAAAATACTTTTACTGCCATTTATGCTTTCTTGGAGGTCACGCATGGAATTAAACTACCATAATGCCATTAACTATTTCTTTGATACTCAAGTGGAGGAAATAAATACCCTGATACCATTTGTATATTATTCTTGATACTCATGTTTATTCTCTGATCCTCTTGTGTGGTTTTCTTGAGTTTTGAGGAATGAAACCTCCAACTTTGAGGATTCGAAACTCCCAGCTCACTCCATGGACTGAGGAGTTCTAGTACTTTTTGGAAAGCTCTCAACGCCCTCTACAATTTTCATGTCCAAGGGTTTTTGAGTTGAGGCCTGGAACTTTGTGAAAAACTGGGTTGAAGTTGGTTGTTCATTAAGGCAAAAAGTGCTGAATTTTCACTAAGTCTTGGGTCAGTTTGGCTTTCAAGTCTCATAACTCACAAACCATGCATTTTTGGGAGAAAAGTCATATTTAACACTTTGAAGATCTTGGAAAGAGCTTCCATTTGGGCTTTGAGTCACTCAAATTGGATGTGTAGTTTGGAAGTTATGACCATTTCAATTTGGCACAAGAGGGGAAATTTCCATATCTGAAAAGTTTCATGAACCAAACCTTGCTTCCTTTGCAAGAAACTTCTTGAAACTTGATCCCAAATACTTTAAATCATCAAGAAGACATGTTATAATATGTTGAGGCCTTGGAGGTGTCATCTTGGGTCAAAATCTCAAGGATTAGGGCTTGGATCAAAACCCTAATTTCAACTGTGATGCACTGGGGCAAACTCTTATGATCTTGCTTCTTCCTTCACATCTAAAACTCATAGATGGCCTTTAGGGATGTCTTTTATCATATGGAGTCAAGTTCTAAGGCTTGTGAGCACCTCTCGATCAAAATCAAAGGCAATGATCCACTTGTCTTAACAGAAACCCTAATTTGGAGACAGGGTGAAACTGTGGCTCAAACTAATCATGATGAGAGCCAAATGACCTTGAATTCTTGTTGAGTGAGACCTCTTGGATGTAGGTAACTCAAATGGTTGATGAACCAAGCAGAACTTGACCTAACATGACAAAATTCTTCAGTGATTCCTTAGGTTAAACCTTAATTCCACAGCTTGGGTCTGGTGATCTTTTGTTGACTTGACTTGATTCAAAGTCTTGAGATCTTGGTTCCAAACAACTAGTGAGTCTTTGTGATGATTGTATGGAGTCAGAGGATACCTTAGGAGGCCTTGAATCTCTCTGCGTAAACCCTAGTTTCAAACATAAGGGAAATAAACTGCAAGATATGGGTTAGTTAAATAATGCATATATGATTGATCCTGAATGTTTATGCAAGATGTTATAACACCTAAGGGGTAAAATTTGGGGTACAACTGTTGCCCCTATTTAAATACTTTACCGGATGGCACGAGGAAAGAAATCCTCGGGACATCAAGGTGGAAAGGTATTTAAATATAGCAAACCGAAAATTTTGCCCTTAGATGGAATGTAAATGCTAAGGACAAGCGACGGACACGCAATTGCTGACATCCCATGAACTTCTAGTATGATGATATGATGCCATGATGGTGCAAAGATGCAGATAGACCAGACACTAGAGATAAAGAGTAAACAACCACAGGTGAGCACCACTGGGGAAAGATGAAGATTAGTATCCATGAGGAAAACTCACTGGGGATACAGGCTAACCAATAAGAGGGACTCACTGGGGAGACTCTGAGGAAATACTAGAGATAGAAAGATAGAGTTGAGGGGAAACCCTAAAAGTCCTCATTGGAGATAAGAGACAGATAGGTGTTCTCCACTGGGGAAAGATCCCGGGAGATGGACGACAGATTCATATGTGACCGGACGACACTGGGGTAATAAGGACACATTCTTATTGGGCATGACACCAGAAAGAAGACATGATCTCCACTGGGGATCAATTTGAAATAAAGGATAGACATCCAAAAGATTTTATGGGATTTTCTTATATTGAAGAGTTCAAACGGGATCTTCAAGAAAAACCAGAAAAAACAGAGATAAACTCGTGCGCCAGATAATAAAATATGATTGGACTTTTGCTGGGAATAAGGTTAATGAACCAATATGAATTAGACAAAGAATCGTGGTTCACAGTTGACCTAAAATTTTGGTTGGCGAGATTTTGGTTCATAGGTGACCAATGTTCATAGTTGACCTGAAATAAACGGTGCCAGGGATTACTGGATTTTAGGTTCATATGTGACCTGGGTTCAAACAGCGGGTTCATATGTGACACAAAGTTTATGTTTATATGTGACCTGGGTTCAAACAACGGGTTCATATTTGACTCGAAGTTTAGGTTCATATGTGACCTGGGTTCAAACAACGGGTTCATATGTGACTCGAAGTTTAGGTTCATATGTGACCTGGATTTAAACACCGGGTTCATATGTGACTCGAAGTTTAGGTTCATATGTGACCTGGGTTCAAACAACGGGTTCATATGTGACTCGAAGTTTAGGTTCATATGTGACCTGGGTTCGAACGACGGGTTCATATGTGACTCGAAGTTTAGGTTCATATGTGACCTGGGTTCAAACGACGGGTTCATATGTGACTCGAGTTTATGTTCATATGTGACCTGGGTTCAAACAACGGGTTCATATGTGACTCGAGTTTAGGTTCATATGTGACCTGGGTTCAAACAACGGGTTCATATGTGGCTTGAAGTTTAGGTTCATATGTGACCTGGGTTCAAACAACGGGTTCATATGTGACTCGAAGTTTAGGTTCATATGTGATCTGGGTTCAAACGATGGGTTCATATGTGACTCGAGTTAGGTTCATATGTGACCTGGGTTCAAACGACAGGTTCATATTTGACTCGAAGTTTAGGTTCATATGTGACCTGTGTCCAAATAACGGGTTCATATGTGACTCGAAGTTTAGGTTCATATGTGACCTGGGTTCAAACGACGGGTTTATATGTGACTCGAGTTTTAGGTTCATATTTGACCTGAGTTTAGGTTCACATTTGACCTGGTGTTGGTTCATATTTGACCTGGTGTTCGTTCATATTTGACCAGAGTTTAGGTTCACATTTGACCTGGTGTTGGTTCATATTTGACCCGAGTTTAGGTTCACATTTGACCTGAGTTTAGGTTCATATTTGACTTGAGTTTAGGTTCACATTTGACCTGGTGTTTTGGTTCATATTTGACCAGAGTTTAGATTCACATTTGACCTGAGTTTAGGTTCATATTTGACCTGAGTTTAGGTTCATATTTGACCTGGGTTTAGGTTCATATTTGACCTAGGTTTCAAACAACGAGTTCACATTTGACCTGAGGTTTAGGTTCACATTTGACCTAGGTTTCAAACAACGGGTCCACATTTGACCTGAGGTTTAGGTTCACATTTGACCTAGGTTTCAAATAAAGGGTTCACATTTGACCTGGGTTTAGGTTCACATTTGACTTGGTTTTCAAACTTTGGGTTCACATTTGGCCGGAGTTTAGGTTCACATTTGACCTGGTTTCAAACAACGGGTTCACATTTGACCTGGGTTTAGGTTCACATTTGACTTGGTTTTCAAACTTTGGGTTCACATTTGACCAGAGTTTAGGTTCACATTTGACCTGGTTTCAAACAACGGGTTCACATTTGACCTGCGTTTAGACAATGGGTTCAAACGACGCCAGCAATTACTGGACTTTAGGTTCCATATGAGGAGATTAAGTATCAGATAGGTCAGTACCGGGGTTGCATAAATGAAGATTAGACTTCCTAGGGAATACCAATTATGGTTGCAAAAGGATTGGATAGTACCAGGGATAGATAACCTTCTCCTAAGAGACTGCCACGTATCGCCATAGAAAAACAAGCTTCTCCAAGGGATTGCTACTTGTTGTTGATTTAAAAATTCCATAGAGACGTTGATATCATAACACTGCTAGAGAATGAATCTTGTCTTCAACAAGGGTCTATAAAATATTCTTCCTGCGAGACACGGTTCAAAATAAATGCACATTCAAACTAGGTTCAACAACCTAACATGTTAGGGACCAAAGTTCAATATAGGAACAAGCTAGAAAGAAACGGTCAAACATGACTCCAACCATTGAGGAACGAGCTCAAATGGGGATTTATCTTATCCAAATGTGGAAAAGACAACTGAACCAACCATCATCCACGAGGATAAAACTCTGTGGGGAATTTAGAAAGAATGGGCACTTTATGCCTAGGGCTGACAACTCTATTGGAGAGAATAGACAAACCCAGTCACTTGGGGAGATAAACGCCAAAGTGATCAAAACAGGTAAACACTACCAAGGAAGCAAAAATGCTAAGATGCTATGCCCGAATGCTTATGCCATGCTGAAAAAATAGACTAGAAGCGAAACTGGAGATGAAATAAACATCTCAGCAAGGATACCCAGCAAAACTTATCAGATTGGACCATTACTGGGGATGAACTTGCAGAATCAGTGGTTCTACTTCAAGATTACAAACTTCTATGGGGAAAAAAGTGATCCCCTTAGGGTATAACGTCATGACTTTACTAGGATTGCCATCATGAGCTTGATTTCTTCATTGGAGGGAAATCCATATGGAGAATTGCCAAGATTAGCCGAGGTAACAGTTTACTGGGGAGCTAGAAAAAGGATGCCACAACAGCTGAGTAGTTCTGCATAACTTATTTGCCCCAGATTACATGGTCTATCAGAAGAAAATACCAAGAGGATTTTACAGAAGAATTGGCATACAGGGTGTTTCAATATCTTCAAGCTCATGAATTTCGGCATAACTGCCCCAGATCAGCTGCATTTACACAACAAGGTTCTTGGACTTGTGCTTCAGACTGGTGGTTGACAACCAGGGAACAAACTTGCCCCTGTCAGCTTGGTTGACCTGTGGAGGAGATGCCCCAGACTATTTGATCTTTGAGAGAAATAGCTTTACCAGATGGCACGAGGAAAGAACTCCTCGGGACATCAAGGTGGAAAGGTATTTAAATATAGCAAACCGAAAATTTTGCCCTTAGATGGAATGCAAATGCTAAGGACAAGCGACAGATAAGCAAATGCTGACATCCCATGAACTTCTAGTATGATGATATGATGCCATGATGGTGCAAAGGTGAAGATAGACCAAACACTAGAGATAAAGAGTAAACAACCACAGGTGAGCACCACTGGGGAAGGATGAAGATTAGTATCCATGAGGAAAACTCACTGGGGATACAGGCTAACCAATAAGAGGGACTCACTGGGGAGACTCTGAGGAAATACCGGGGATAAAAAGATAGAGTTGAGGGGAAACCCTACAAATCCTCACTGGAGATAAGAGCCAGATAGGTGTTCTCCATTGGGGAAAGATACCGGGAGATGAACGACAGGTTCATATGTGACCGGACGACACTGGGGTAATAAGGACACATTCTTACTGGGCATGACACCAGAAAGAAGACATGATCTCCACTGGGGATCAATTTGAAATAAAGGATAGACATCCAAAAGATTTTCTGGGATTTTCTTATATTGGAGAGTTCAAACGGGATCTTCAAGAAAAACCAGAAAAGACAGAGATAAACTCGCGCGCCAAATAATAAAATATGACTGGACTTTTGCTGGGAACAAGGTTAATGAACCAATATGAATTAGACAGAGAATCGTGGTTCACAGTTGACCTAAAATTTTGGTTGGCGAGATTTTGGTTCATAGGTGACCAATGTTCATAGTTGACCTGAAATAAACGGTGCCAGGGATTACTGGATTTTAGGTTCATATGTGACCTGACTTTCACAAAACTTAGTTTATCGACATTCTCCATGGTAACCTGCACCTTCGAAGGTCTATGAATCACTGGAAAAAGGTTCTTCGGATTACCACCCCCCACGGCTTGTGCAAAGGATCTCCCATCCGTAATCTTCCCTCTTCCTCCCCCGCCTGAGATGAAACCATGTCTGCTGCCAACCTGACTTCCATTCCCAGGCCCTAAAATTTTCTCTTCCCTTTCGAATCGAGGGACATTGACGAATAATTTCTTCCCCTTCAGAATAATGTTATCAAGCTTAATCGCCATCATCTGAGGGTCTTGTACCTTCCTGAACTTTGCAAATCCAAATCTCTTCCCCCGTTTATCTCTTCTCGCAGGCACGTAAAGTTCCGAAATCACCCCATAAACTTGGAACACCTAAAAGAGATCTTTAGCACTCATCTCTTCAGGAAACTCAGTGATGAAGAAAGCGGTAGTTTTTTCGCGTTCTGAACCTTTGCCTTTGTTCTCCTTCCACACAGAAAATCTATAAACTTTCGGTTCCCTCCTCTTTCCACCTACCTTGACCCAAACCATCTTGAGATGTACAAAATTAGATTAATAACATTATTAAAATTAGATTAATAACATTATTAAAATGTAAATCTTACGCGGATCAAATATTTGATTAATATTTATTTATTTTTTTTAATTTTAAAGCGCTTCAAAATCTTTTTCTCAATAAAAAATGAATGAAAAAGGATAATGTAGTGCATATTCTATTGAAACCTCGAATGAATAGCCCTGAGGCACACATTTTTGGACTTAATGAGCACTCATCTTCAATCTAAAATAAACTCAACCAGTCAAACTCATTTTCACACTAGCACGACCACAAACCTTTTCACAAACGAATAATGTTTTATCCATTCTACCGCAATACAAACAAACGCTTAATCCTCCCAGACGCGAGCATACAAACAACATTTAACTGCTAGAATGCAATCAAACATGATCCATTGTATTGTGATACAAACAAACACTTAATTCTCTCATGCACGAGCATACAATCTACATTTAACCGTTAGAATGAGACCTAAACATCGTTCACTAAAATCAACCAACACATACATGGTTTTCTACAAAGAAGTACATAGCTTTGAATTCGTCATCGCACCAGAGGATACGTTGGAGCGAGATTCAATGTCTCGTCAAACACTAATAAAAATTCCAAAAATATATTTTTCTTGCCATGAACTACGTAGCTTTGAATTCCTCATCGCACCTGAGGATATGTAGGAAAAAGACTCACAATCTTGTTAAGCACCCTAATATGAAAACTTAGTTTTAGTCCTCCTTTTTTCATGCATTTCAATAATTAGAAGAAAACAAATAACATTATGTAACACTTATTCGCAAAGCAAACTAAATGGTTCCCGTTGAATACAATAGGTGTAAGGGGTGCTAATAACTTCCCCTCACATAACCGACACCCGAACTAGAATTTGGTTGCGACGAACATTTCTTTTTTCTTTAAGGATTTTATCGATATTTTTCGTTTCCTTTTGGAATAAATAAACTTTGTAGAGACTCTGTTGCTATTTCGAGTGTTTGTTACGCCCGGGTATTTTTTGTGCCGCGACATCTGTCTCCACCATAATATGGGATTCGTGATTCCGACTGATGTGAGGTCGGATATATTAGAAAGTGAGTCCACTGCTCTACCTTTTTGGTAAAGAGAAACCATGTTTATGTTCTAATTATTGGTTAGATATTTGGTGAGGAACTTTTATTCTGAAAGTCTTATTTGGTGATGAACTATTATGCGTGCTTCATGTATAATATTGTGATGTATATGCATTGAATGAATGATAAATAAATCATGTGTACATTATGCTTTTTAATATGACATGTTGTGATAAATGTAAAATAATTGATTAAATACTATGAAGATGAGTGAGGTTAAACCTAGGATTGTGGCTAGGTGAATGAATTAGTAAAAGATTAATTTAGGTTATGCCAAATGACTTAGATTGAGATGCTCAGACGTGAAGGTACTTCAGGGTGTATCGCAGACGAGTAGTCACTTGAAATGAGTTGTCCCATCTATGAGAATGTCGAATGGCATGGAAGGTGAACGATGGTTACTTGTGAACAATGTGCTTTGTATGGAACATGTTGTGATGATATGAGATTGGTGAGTATGATTACCCAGTGATTGATGAGTGTAATCACATTGTGATTGTTGAGACTAATCATTAGGTGCTTATATTGTATCAATACCAAATTAAAACTTGTATGATATTATTCTAAATTTATATTATACGGGGTATTACAAAATATTTGGTAGGTTATCGTTGGCTTTATACAATGAAGGTGGTATAGATTCTAAGATTGATCGATTTAAAGCTCTTTTGGTAGCCAAACAATACACTCAAATATTTAGGTTGAATTATAGTGATACTTTCTCATTTGTAGCCAATATGACATCAATTAGACTTCTTCTCGCCATTGCAGCCATTCGACATTGGCATCTTCATCAAATTGACATCAAAAAAGTATTTTTACATGGTGATCTTGAAGAGGGAGTATATAGGGAGACACTAACTAGGTTTGTTGCTCATGGGTAGTCATCGATTATGGTTTGTAGGCTACACATGTCTCTTTATGGTCTTAAGCAATCTTCGAGCTTGATTTGGCAGATTTGTCACTCATCCCTATGGTGTATTTATCTTATTGTGTATGTAGATGATATTTGTCATAACTAGTAGTGATAAGTAGGGAATACTCCAGTTGAATTAACATCTCTCAAATCAATTTCAAATAATATACCTTGGTAAATTCCACTATTTTTTGGGTATTAAGGTAGCTCAATCTAAAATGGTTTGGTGATTTCTTAGCAAAAATATGTTATGAATATTTTGGAAGAAACATGTTTGTTGAACGCTAAACCAGCTGATACTCCTATGGATCCAAGTGTCAAACTCCCACCCAATCAGGGAGAGAATTTATCTGGCTCAGGAAAGCATAGGAGATTTGTTGGAAATTAGTTGAATTTTCTCACAGTCACTCGTCCGAATATTTCTTTTGCAGTTAATGTGGAAATCCAGTTCTTAAATTCTCCTTGCCATGAACACATTAATGTTATTGTCCAGATTCTGAGATACATCTAATGTACTCTAGGAAAAAGGTTTCGTCTATGAAGATAAGTGACATACTAAAATAATTGGATACTCCGATGCTGATTGGGTAGGGTCATTCATTAATAGATGATCCACCTCTAGGCATTGTGTACTTGTTGGAGGAAACCTTATATCTTGGAAAAGTGAGGAACAAAATATAGTTGCAAGGTCAAGCGCAGAGGCAGAGTATAGAGTCATGGCAATGGCAACATGTGAACGCATTTGGTTAAAGTGGTTGCTTAAGGAACTTCAAATTGATGAAGTAAGACCCATAACACTTGTTTGTGATAATCAAGTTGCATTGCACATTATTTCAAATCCAATCTTCCATGAGAGGGTCAAACATATTGAGACAGACTATCACTTTGTTAGAGAAGATTGAATCAGGAAACATCGTCATAAGTGTTGTCAATTCTAACGATCAATTGGAAAACATGTTTACAAAATCCCTACGAAGTTCCAAAACTAATTATATGTGTGGCAAGCTTGGTGCATTGGAATTATATGCTCAAGCTTGAGGAGAAGTGTTTGTATTTGTATATGTAAAGAATATATAAATTCCGTAGTAATATAATATTTATATAAATATTTTGTTAGAAAAGCATAATGAAAATTAAAAAAGATGATTGATAATATTAATCATCAATATCCAACATATATATATATATATATATATATATATATATATATATATATATATATATATATATGAGATTACCAAATGTTTCTCACTCAATACTCATTATTGTTTTGAATATAAAAGATTTAGTTAGAGAAGAAATCGTTTAATTTAATTTTATATTTCACTTTATTACCTTATCTAAATAACGTTATAATTTAGTCCCTAAAAAACAGTTTTGTTAGACAATTTAATCCTTTACGTTAAATGATGTGGCATGACAGCATGTCAGAAGTCAAAATAGTGAGTCAACAATTTAATTAAGAGATTAAATTGAAACGTTTTAGCTAGTTAAGGGATCAGACTAGGATATCAACCAAACTACAAATAAAGTAATCAAATCATAATTTTATCACATTTTAACAGACCATAACATATTATTTTACCATACTAGAATTTCATATCAATAGAGAATTATGAATCTAATGTTTCTCTTTACATTGATTAAATAGAGTGTATATATTCATGTGTACATAGAGTATTTCTCCACATGATTTAAAAGCTTCTTCGATTGAGGTGTCATCAAAGTTGATGGTTTAGGCAAGATATTTAGCATCCTTAAGTGCATAACAAAATCATTTCTTTCCCTTAGTTAGAGGCTCCCTTTTAATGACTCTAGTAGCAATTTCTGAAACATCAAATTCATCATGGAAAACACCACCACCATCATCAGTTAGCTTTTTGTGATGTTCCTATCTGCATGATCAAAACCCAAAAAATTAAAGGTAATATATGCATTATTGAAAACTACATAGTAAGACCAATTAATATATATTTGATAAGTTTGGTACCTTGGTCACCATGTGATAATAATCTAGCCACAAGCCAACTTTATGGTCAGAAGTTTCAAGTGCAAATTCATATATATGATGGATATAAAAAAAATACTCCCATACATCAAAGTATCGTCTTTTAATTGCATAGAATTTAAAGGCATGTGTTGGGTTACAGTTAGAAAGATGAAGTAGTAAGACACAACCTAAAGTTATAAAGCATCCACCATGACTTAGTCAGGTGAGGGTCAAACCCATTACAAATCTATTGTAAACAATCTTTTATTCAAAAACCATGTAGTATCTTTCTCCTTTTAGAGGTGTATCTATTGGTTTTTGAAGTATATTCAGATGACTTCAACCTTCTCTTGTCTTGAATGAGTACTTGACTCTTTTGAATATGTATTGTTACTCATCCAACCCAAGTTTATCCATTATTGAATAACATTGTTGTAAATCTATGGATGGAAGAAATAACATTAAAATAAGTCTAATAACAAATCAGAAAAATAAGCAATCAAGTAACAAATGACAAACACACTCATAAATCAATTGCAGTATAAGTAATTATAAACAAAGCACAATGAATGAAGTATCGCCTAAAACCTTAAATAAATTGTAGTAGAAATCATCCATTCAAAATGAAAATAAATTTGTTGAAGTAGAGAAAGAAAAGGAAACCTGTAAGAAGAATGAAAACAAGGAAGCGAAGAATAAATAAATCAATGAGAATAAGGAGACGCGTAGAAAGGACGTGAGATCAGTTGAAATGAGAACAAGGATGTGATGAATGCTATGTTCAAGGTTCATTAAGAACAATCCAAATAAAACTAGGGTTTGGTTTGAAAAAGGTGTTACATTAAAAATAATATTAAATTTAAAATAACCAAAAATGTCATGTAAGATAAAATAATACCATGTTGTCATGCCATGTACACAAAACTTAAGATTTTTTTTACATAATTTAACAGAAATCACTAATTTAACTAAGATAATGGTTTTTAAGGGACTATATGTAACGTTTATTAGAAAAGGGACTAAAATAAAACATTAAATTAAGTTAAGGAACCAAAAAATTCATTAAACCAATAAAAAAAATATAAACTGTCTTACTTGAACCCAATTGAAATTATTATATATTTCAACATTACTGCAAAAAAAAGATAAATAATTTAATTATTTATTTATTTGTGCGTATTATTATTTTTATTTAGGATTGTATACATATAAATGTTTTTCCTAAATGTAAAACTCTCCAAAATTTCAAGAACTACAACTATGAAACATTAAGTAATTTATAAAAGAATTCTAACTCATAATCCCATCTACAATTTTCACACAATTTTGTATCATCATCTTCATCATCCAATAATGACCATCGACCTTCTTTCACTCTCCATCCATGGCATGTGCTCTTAGAGTTGCATATGGGAGTTTGACTGCGCACCACCATACCATTATTTTTCCATAAAGAATTTGTTAAATTTTGTACCTTCCTTCTTGAACTCATAATACACTTCAAATTTCTCAAAGAACGCATGTACTCAACTCCGTGTTTTCTCGATTCATAATCCTCGGAGCACAACAAAATAAATCCATACACATATATCGCTTCCTTATGACCCTTTTGAGCTGCAATCTTTAAGCTCTTAAGACCATCAATATTTCCATTCGGATAATTAAAGTACTCAAGTAATCCCTCCCTATACAAGCTCTCAATATTTTCACTTTCCACACAGTGTTTAAAAAATAACGATGCATTTTCGTTAGGAATCCATTGGATGAATGGAAAATTGTCCAAAAATACTTTTTGTAACACGTAACTTTCTTGTGAAACTTCGAGAAAGTCTTTGCAACACACTTTCATTATGTGAAGATCAATGAAAGATTAAGAGCCCACCCTTACAATCAGATCACGTAATATGTCTCTTGGAAGTGATTGTATGGTTGAAGAAGATGGCATATGTTCACTCTTATTATTTTTCTTTTCTAATGTTCTTTCTGATATCATGACTCAAGGATTGAAATATTGAAAAGAAAAACTAATCAAAAACAAAATTTTGATAGACTAATGAATTGATGGCTTAATATATAGGGACTAAATGTTTTGTTGGACGACACGTACTTCTGAGTTTTTAAAAAATAAAACATAAAATCTAAATTTTATTTATAGTATTTAAGATTGAATTCATTGATTTCAATTTAAAAGCAGTAACATAACTAATATTCTTATCTAGGAATGATTTTTCTAACTAGGGCTGATTTATCAACGATATGATTCTCTTAATTTCAATTTTAAAGTTGTTAAGTTATAATTAGTTACTATATATGGTTGATTTGAAACGGATTCCATCTATAACAAATTTACAAATGGTATTTTTATGAATAATTGTTATATACTGTTGGTTTTCCTATTAAGGTTGATTTAAGATCAATTCTCTTGATTTGGTTGTTATAAATGATATGCTAAAACTAAATTTGATATAAGGTTGATTTTTCCATTTAGGTTTGATTTTGTACTAATTCCATTAATTCAGATTTTAAAAATAGAATGTTATTATTAATAGTTTTATTAATATAAAATAACTTATCTTTTATTTTTTTTATAAGCAAAAGGGGTTGAATTAAAAAGCACTAGGGATGCTTAACCCTTAATACAAGGTAAAGAAAATGTTCCAACCACTACCAAAAGACACCACAACCTAACAAATTCAACAAAAACTAATCGTTGGATCAACACACCACTCCAAACATGATGACTTAAAATCACCTCTACACAAAACCAAAGACCACTCCCACGATAGTCTCTTAACAAGCCCCACCCCATCCAAATTGGACAAAAAAATACCCTAAAAAAGAATATCATTTCTACATTTCGAAATTACCCAACAAACGACCAAGTAAAAAAACCAACCGGTATCCACCTTCCAATCCGCCTTACAATTCTTGTCTAACAAAAGAAGGCCCTCAAAAATAGAAGAAACCGAAAAGATATGATCCACACGGAGGCAATCGCACAAAATTCTCCACCAACCTCTAGAAATAGGACAACTCAAGAAAAGATGATCAAGATCTTCTTCAACTCCAAAACACAAAGGACACACCAAAGAATGTGGACCCGTAAAAAAATCACGTTTCCATAATTCCCGCTTTGTAGGGAGTCTATTCCAAATCCATCTCCAACCAAAAATTGAAATTCTACTAGGCACTTTCGAACCTCCAAAGACGAGAAAATGCTAGATAGAAGTTGTCATTCAAATCCGAATTCGAAAAAAGAGAAGAAAGAATGGAATTATAAGCACTACTAACCGAGAAACCGTTGAGATTCTTCCACCAAACAAAACTATCGGCGCGGGAATTGACCTGCTGAACTTGTTCTAAAAGCAACCCCAATTCCCTTTGTTGGACCGCCGCCGGGTCATCATCATGGATGCTAAGTAACGGGAACAACCACCGCCACTCATCTTCGCGCCAAAAACTCATCTCCGCCACCTTCACACGAGGCTCGTTAACCAAGATAAACAAGTCCGGGAAGAGAATGTTGAACGGCAATGTACCTATCCAACAATCAAACCAAAACTCCAACGAGTGTCCCGTACCAAGCTTGCACGAAAAGGACGACTTGAATCAATTTGGATCATGACCAACCGCACAAATATCCCTCCATCAAAGAGACACTTTACTCCGGGAATGGAAAGGAGTCGCAAGACACATTGCTCTTTTAGTGTCACCGTACATGCAAGAAAGAATGTTAGTCCAAAAAGAGTTCTCCTCATTCAAAATCCTCCACTTCCATTTGCTAAGGAGAGCGAGATTGAAATTTCCACAATGTTTCACACCTAGGCCCCCCTCTTTCTTTGGTTGACACACTTTCTCCCAACTTATCCAATGTACACCCGTTCGATGCATGCATAACTTCGATAAAATTATTATTAATAATTTAGGTAATTTAAAAAATAGTTTTAAATACCTATTTATAAATTATTTTAATTAGAAAATTATTTTAAAATTACAATATTAAAAAACAATGAGATATAGACTTATGAACTTAAATTAAAATGGAAAAAAATCTAAATGATAGAAGATAAATAAAATTTAAAAAGTTTCTTATAAGATTTTAATGTTATGTATATCTGAATTTCATAATAAAATAAATTAAATTAAATTGATAATAAAAAATAATAAAATTTAATAGTTTAAATGTTATCGAAACCCGGCCAATAATGAGATAATTTACAATGTATTGTAATACTATGGGTTAAAAGTTTAAATACCAATATTAGAGAGGGAAAAATTAAGAAATCAACAAAATATAGTTGTTTTAACTTATCATCTTTTACAATCCAACTTTTGCAATAATATTTTTAAATATTTTATAATGCTTCAAAAAGTAAAGACAAAAGATATAAGGTGAATAGTAAAATATGCAGGTGTGTGATTGTTAGAGATACATCAATCCGTAATTGGAGATGGAACAAAGAGTTGATTTGTGGACAGAACTCTGCTTCAGGTACTGTGTCCAGTCCCTCTTGGCATTTACTTATATCTATTTTGTTAAGTACCACACCTGTTATGGGTGAAACTGATGAATATATGTGGGAATTTGAAAACAACAATTCATTTCCGGTTGCTTCTTCGTATCTGTGTCTCACGCAAGTTGATAATACATGTGATTTGGAGATTCCGTCCAAGACGGCTTTAGAGTTAGTTTGGAAGTCAAAACTTGTTGCAAGCGAAAGTATTATCTTGGAGGTTGCTACGTCATAGATTACCAACGAGGCAACTTCTGGCCGCGAGGGGCGTAATCACGAATATTCACGACACGGCTTGTGTTTTTTGCTTTAGAGTAATAGAAGATAGTAATCATATTTTTTTGTGACTGTCCAAGTATTAGAAAACTGTGGGAGAGGGTGGTGGTGTGGGTAGGTATTGATTGGCAGGTACAGCATTCCGTTTGCGATTCTTTGCTGTCTTGGTTCTTAGTCAAGATTAGGCTATGTGATAAAGATTCGGCATGTTTTATTTGGATTTCGACGTGCTGGATTATATGGTGGAGTAGAAACCAAATATTGTTCAATGATTATATCCCGGACATCGTGGATATGTTTATTAGAATAACTCACATTTCTTGGGTTTGGTTAGATGTTTGGGTCCTTTCCAAAAGAAAATGTTCGTATTATAATTGGTTCAAAAATCCGATTCATTTTTTGGGTAGATAGGTGGTGGCTTTCCTTATTTTTGTTGGAAATCTGTTGCTGCTATATGTATATGGATTGAAGCACCCCTAGTGCTTCGTTGATTATATTGTTGCTTATAAAAAAAAAAATTAATCCGTAATTACAATTAAGGTTATTGAGTTTATCGTATACAACTTTTTATAATTTTTTTATTCTTTTATTTATATACTTATTTATGTTTGAAAAAGCACATAAATGAAAGTTTCCGGTATGAATCAATAGAAAAATACAAATGAACTTACTTAATAAAAAAAGCACATTAATAAGAATTTATGGCGTGAAAAAATTACAAAATGCAAACCAATTTACTTAATAACAAAAAATTCTTTAATTTTGCTTGACACTTAGAGATTTTAAGAATTTATTATGCTAGTAAGGAGAAATATATTTTTTTTAAGTTAAAAACACGTTTGAGAAAAAAAGAAATTTCAAAAATTATAGATTATATTAATTGCGTAAATGAGTTGTGGTTGTGCTTTATATATAGTAGAATAAGTATAATAGGTGGTATTTTCAATTAATTTTTTAATTTAATTAATTTATCGAAATTGTTGTAATTATAGATAATTTTATGAGTTAAGTTAATGAGATTAGTGGAGAGAGAAATATTTTTAATTAAATTTTTTATTTAGGCATTGGCAAGACATTTTTTGAGTTTATAGCTTATTTCTTATAGCTTATAAGCTCGTATGACAATAAAAGACCTGTTTAGTAACAGTCTTTTCATCACGAGCTTATAGCTTATTTTGTTAGCTTATAGTTTATTTTTCAGACGCAATTTTAAATAGCATTTTAGCTTATAGCTTATAGCTTATCATTTTTTCTTCCACTTTTACCCTTATTATTTTAACTAAAACCCACCATTATCTTTTATAATTTATTATAATTTAAAATAAAATAATAATTATTAAATATCTTTTATGTCATTTTATTTTATCAAATAATTAAACTGTTAATTTTACCAAACACTTCAATTAGCTTATCAACTATAAGTCATCAGCCATCAACTATAAGTTATAAACTATTAATCACCAGCTATCAATCATAAGCTATAAGCTATCAGCTAACTTATCAGTCAACCGCTATTTTTACCAAACAGAGCCTTAGTAGAATTTTTTTAGTTGAATTTTTTATTTAGTTGAATTATAATAGGTGTTTTTTATTTTATAAGTTAAGTTAATGAGATTAGTGGAGAGAGAAATATTTCAATTAGTTTTTTATTTAGTAGAACTATAATAGATGGTTTTTAGACATAAATATTTTCAATTAATTTTTTATTTAGTAGAAGTATAATAGGTGGTTTTTATTTTAAGAGTTATAATTAATGGGGTTAGAGGAGAATAAGTATAATAGGTTAACTTTTTATTTTTATTTTAAGAGTTATAATTAATAAAATTATAATTAATTTTTTAAAACTATGTGCAATTAAACATTTTTGTATTTATGAAATTCTTATAGCTATGTAAAAACTAAAAAGTGAAGAAATAATTAAATAAATAAAATATATGTAAGACAATAAAAACAAATAATAATAAAATATAATAAATTGTATGTGTATTTTCTCACTTCATAACTGTGAAAATGATATTTTAATAGTTTGACAAAATTTGACGCGTTTTTTTTTTATAAGCCAGAAGCATATTAATAAAAAGTATTAGGGATACCTTAACCCAACAATACATCCAACAAAACAACCAACGAAACCGATCACTACCTAATTGTTTATAAAAAATCAAGTGGATGCATATGCCACTCGTAAAAATTACAATGCATATGTCCTATAGATAACACTAAAATCCACCACTAAGAATAAAACTTAATACGCAAGAAAATGATATCCGGATCCGTTATTTCATCATTGAACATAATATTGTTTTTTGCCCTCCAAACATTCCAACAAACCACCAACCACAAACTACAAACTATATAATTTGAATTTCTCCCTTTAAAACTTAAAATCCAATAAAAAGGTGTTTAGGAACCCACATTTCAAAAATTTCCTCAATTTCCAACCAAGACTTCAATGCATGCACTTTACAAACCTTAATGACTCTTATTACTTGATTACTCTTCATTTTTGGAAACTGATCTTGTAATGATGATCTAAGTTACATTTATTGGTTATATTTTTTCTCTTTTCTTCTTTTCTTTTTATTCTTTTTGATGTGACAAAAGGGGGAGAAATCATAGTAAGTATTTAAGTGGAAACTGAACTCATTGAATAAATATTGGTCATTTATTTTCTTGTCATTTATTTTTTTGTTACTTGCCCAGGGTGCATTTTGACTTTCTTGTACATAGGTCTAAGTATGAGCTTACAAACCTCAGACATAGCCTATCAGACCCAGAAGGACCTTACAAACCTCATATTCTGGCGATGCCAAAGAAAGTTAAAAAGGGCGACATCTTTTAATTCTCTTGTACATAGTGTTAAGATAGAGCTTACAAATCTCTGACTTAGCCTATGAGACTCAGAAGAAGCTTACAAACCTCGTATTTTGGTGTTGCCAAAAGGAGTTAAAATGCAGTCATTTTGGTGTTCTTAATTATGGAACTAAGGGGGAGCTTACAAAACTCAACCTTGGCACTGTTTGACTCAAGGGGAGCTTACAAACCTCAGAATGTTGTTAAGAAGACTAGTTTATTTTTCTTATAAATAGTTCTTAATGCTAGAACAAGCTCAGCTGTTAACTATCAGACTCAGGGGGGACTTACAAACCTCATACACGGTTGTTGCAAAGAAAATTAAATGCCCATCATTGTCTTTTAAATACTTGTGTTTGTCATCATAAAAAATTGGGAGATTGTTAGAACAAGATCTGTTCTTGATATTTCCTCTTTTAGTTTTGATGATAATAAAAGTATTTAAAAGAACAATGGTTTATTTGATGTGTGTTTTATTTATGCAGGTTCTTGTTCTTGTACATAAATAATCAGAATCTGTTTATCTAAGATACACTTGGAGTTGCTTCATTGCTAGCTTCTGGTGGCAGAGTCTGAAGAACAATTTCTAGTGTGGATTGACGCAAACTCTGAACTGAAGGCCTTAGCATTCAGACGAGTTTCTACACTTAGTAATTGTATATCAGCTTCTGGTACCATTCAGAGTTGGTGATAAAGCTGTGGACTATCCGTACTACTGAAAGCATGTTGTATTGTCTTATCAGCCTGTCAGCTCGAGTCTACAGTATTGCAAGGCTCAAGAAAAGCTGGTATGTTCTAGGGATGTCTACTCCCAACAGTTCTATTAGTACAGAACCTCTTGAAGACTCAAAGGTTAAACGTGTTACACAATGAATTCAAAAATCTACTGTGCATCCATCTTCAACGTCTCTTGTACTTTGGAGCAGAAGCAAAGACACTTAATCAAGTAACCTTCTCAACGGCTAGTTTCTGGAAAGACTATATATATATATAGCTGAAGATTCAAGCCTGAATTTTTAACAAGGATTCTTCTGTTGAAGGAGTAGCAAGATCAAGCAATTATCAACTCTACGTAATAGGCATATTTTCTGTTGTAGGTTGTAATTGTAAAAGCCTTAAGATTTCTTACCCCTGTATATATTTATAAATCTTAAGTGTTTTAGGTCTTTGTTATGGTGGTCTCCCGTACCTCTGATGCTTGCATCATGTACACCTTGTTTACTATTTTGTTGATCCTTCAGTAGTTTAGATTAAGTCTCCTGCTATGTGCTAGAGCAAAAATTCTTGTCTCATTGGGATTCAAGCAACAAGTCTTGAGCCAAGATGCTTAAGCCACGTAAGTCACATTGCTTAAGTTCTTGAGCTGTGAAAGTCTTATTCAGCTAGTCTGATTGAGCAAAAGTAAAGTCTTAGACATATGCTCTAAGTAAAGGTAAGTCTCAGCTAGAAGACAGATGAGCAGGCGGCTCAGTCTGATGGTGTGAGTAAAGGAAAGTCTTAGACATGTGCTCTAAGCAAAAGAAAGTCTCAGCCAGAAGCAGATGAGCAGGTGGCTCAGTCTGATGGTGTGAGCAAAGGGTAAGTCTTAGACATGTGCTCTAAGCAAAGGGAAGTCTCAACCAGAGGGCAGATGAGCATGCGGCTCAGTCTGATGGTGTGAGTAAAGGGTAAGTCTTAGACATGCGCTCTAAGCAATGGAAGTCTCAGACAGTTGACCTGATCAGTTGTAAAAGTCTTATGCAGAAGCATAAGCGATTGTAATCATGAAGTGGTTATAATGAAAAGCTCTTGTGAGGCAAGGGGACTGGACTACTCTCAGTTAGGGGAGAAACTAGTATAAATCTTTTGTGTCTTCTGCTGTTATTTTATTTACTTCTGCTGTATCCGCTGCCAACTGAATTAACTCAGAATCTGAACATTTGTTCTGATTCTGAAACTCTGATCAGAAGTTAAATAATAAGAAAACGCAAAACACAATTCACCCCCCTTCTTGTGTACTTTTCACACCTTCACTATGAAGTTCCAAAACTAATTATATATATGGCAAGCTTTGTGCATTTTACTTATATGCTCAAGCTCGAGGGGGCGTGTTTATATTTGTATATGTAAAGAATATTTTTCTATATAGAAAGTCTCACATTGACTATAACATGTAATTAATTATAAATCTCTCTATATGTAATACAGTTTCCGTAATACTATAATATTTATATAAAAGCTTAAATAGTCTTTTGGTCCCTGTATGTTAACGTATTTTTTATTTTGGTCCCTGTATTTTTTTGTCTGAGTCCTTATATCTCACTTGTGTGTTGGATTTAGTCCCTAAAGTAAAAATCTACAAGAAATTCCGAAAGAAAATCCGCAGGAAACCTGTGAATTTTGACTTTAGGGACTAAAACCATTACAAAAAGTGGATATAGGGACGCAGACCAAAAACAATTACAAGGACCAAAATTAAAAACTCGCTAACTTACAGAGACCAAAAGACTATTTAAACCTTATATAGACATTAATTTAGAAATGCATAATGAATATTAAAAAAAGATGATTGATATAATTATCAGTCATCAATATCCAACATATATATATATATATATATATATATATATATATATATATATATATATATATATATATATATATATATATATATATATATATATATATATATAAGGTTATCAAAGGTTTCTCACCCAATACTTATTATTATTTTGAATAAAAAAGACTTAATTAGTGACGAAGTCCTTTAATTTAATTTCATGTTTCACTTTAGTACCTTATCTAATAAACATTATAATTTAGTCCCTTAAAAACAGTTTTGTTAGTGATAAGTTCAAATTGTACCTATTTTTGTATATAAGTTTTGTTGCACTTATCCTTACTTTGTGTTAAAATTGGTTGAATAAACCCCACTTTATGTGTAAATACGTTTACTTTACGTTTTCGGTGTATAGTGCGTTACCGTGTAAATATCATTGAGTTTAATCGATTTTCATTTATTTTTGTAGGTGTTCCAGCAATGGGTTTTTTCCATATTCATAAAGAGCATTGAATAAGCTTTCCAACGCTTCAAACCGTGCGTCAATCGGAGTTACGGTTCAAGAGTTATGATCAAAACAAATTCTGGTTTTCTGTCATGTTCGCAGGGCGAACCCCCGTGGCGAGCACTCGCTGGCGAGTTCGCTAGGCGAACCGGGGCGAACAAAAAGTTCCAGAATCGTGAAAAAACTCAACTTTAAGGCGGTTTACGTTCGCCTAGCGAACGGGGGCTCGCTAGGCGAACCTGGAAAGTCAGATTTGCCTATTTTAGCCATTTTCATCATTTTTTAGGTTATGTTTTTGGGGGAACTTTCTCCCAACTTCATCAAACTTCATTTTTTCAGTAGATTAGCTTAGAAAACATCATGGAAGCTTGAATGTGGATGATCCGGGGTGGATTTCTCATCGATCGGCGCCGACAAACCGCGAGATGTTTGGTTCATTTCTGATTTTCTTCATGTCTTTCTTCTTTGTTGGGTTTTGCATATGTATTGACTATGATCTCATGTATATTTGTCGCCCATGGCATTGTATAAAACTTGCTTTACAAATCTTTATTGGTAATTGTCTCTGATTTTTGCTTTATGCGCGGGGTTTAGGGTGCGTTAGAGATAACCGTCGCAAACTTCGATTAGGGATGATTGTCTGTTAGTTTCTGGATTCTAGAGATAGATTTAGGGCTAACAATCTTCAATAGGCATCGAAGCTTAATGCCTTCCGTGTTTCGAGGCTTCGCTCGCGAGAGTGACGAAGAGAGTAACACGGTTGTTTTCTCAACTTTGCGTTAGACATAACCTGTGTTGTGAGCGATGCTAGGTGATATTGAGGAGTATTGTAGGTGGAGTATAACTGGTCGGTAAGTTTAAGTTTGTGAGGAGTGATTTGTATGCATTGTCGGACGAGTTTTTCTCTCTGAAGAATGATTTTTTTTTATGTTTTAATATTTACTTTTCTGTTTTCTTGTTTGAAATCATTTAATCCAAACTCATAAACGCGAGAGATTGTCGAACGACATTCTTTCCCTCGAACCGATCTCTGTGGACACGATATAAATCCCGAAGGGAATTCTTCCGAAAATAAATATTTTTGCTGCTTGCCCTATTCTGCATCCAACAAAATGGCGCCGTTGCCGGGGATTGGTTTTGATATTGAATCGCATTGCGATAGTTTCTTTGTTTTTGAGTTTTGTAGATATCGTACATGTTGTATATTTTCACTTGTTTATATTGATACTTGTACATTTTAACGTTTGTTTAAGTGTTTGGTTAGGACGTTTGCTTTTGGTTGCGCGGTGAGACATCACCATGGCATGAATGAAGGAAGTTTCTAATTAAGCACTGTAAAGGCGTCGAGCTTACGACGTAAAACAAGCATGTTTTATAGTTTTTTTTTTCGAATGTTTTTGGTTGTTGTTTGCTCACAGATTTTGATTGACTTACTTGAGGATGCTGTTGTGATTTTCCAAGTTGGTTCGTTTCAACTTGCGGATGTATGGTAATGATTTTGTTAAGTTTTGTACACGTCTAAGGTATGTATTTATCGCTTTTTATACTTTATCATATTCATGATACTTAGGCATTTTACAAACTTCCATGTCATCCATTCTTTTGTATACTTGTTCTATTGTGAATCACTTTAGTTCCCAACCTTTTTGTGAGGTGGCTTTCCATTGTTCATATATGCGCGGAGAACCAACATTCTTGTTATAACTGGATTTTATTATGTTGAATCTTTTATTTGTGTTGACTATATGAATGCATGAAAAGGATCAAGGCAATTGTTTCATTTTGAGCACAACTACCTTAGCCAAATAGTCAATTCACTTTGTGAGTGTGTGAGAATTCGTAACCCCTTTGAGCTTTTTGATCCATGTTTATATTTGAACTTAATGCTTGTCTATGAGTATTTAGTTCACTTATTTTTGAATGAATTTTGTTTTTTCTTGAACCTCAACTATGTGTTGTTGTATGGATTTTTTCCTTGCCTTAGAAAGTAGGGAGTATTCACATGATGATGTGGTTGAATTCAAGTTGGGGAGAGAATGGTTGTTTACTCATTGGTTGGATTCTATGAGGATTGAAAAAGAAAATAAAAAAAGAGAAAAATATGACAAAGAAAAGAAAAGAAAAAAGTGAAAAAGAAAGAAAAAAGAAAAATCCTTGAAAAAGGAATCAAAAAGAGTTGCAATAATTGTGCTAAATAAGTATTGTGTTGTGTGTAACACTTGGGATGAAAGAAGAAGTTTGATTGAAATTTTGTGTTTGAACTTTTGTGAGTTGATCACTCCCTTAGGTTTAGGCAAGTTTTTGTTTCGATTAGCTTTAGGAATTGCCCCTTGTTTGTTTACCCGACCACGTTACAACCTTGAAAGTCCTTATGATTCTTGCCTTTGTATGTTTAATATGATTTTTGGAAGTATGCATAATTTAGTCTTTTGTTTGCAAGATTATTGTGTGAGTGAAAGAACCTCATTTTGTGTTTTTCATCTACCGATGATTGTTTTTGCTAGGTGTGATTCACATTTGAACTTGTGTTGTTTTAGAATTTTTGGCATGACTTTTGTACTTTGCTTTTGTTTCGTGACTATGTTATCGTTGCAGTTTAGTGGTAAGTATTTACTTTTTGTGTGTACCGTTTTCATTTGAACCATTCATTCATTTCCGTTTTTCAAAACCTGTTGATTCGTCATTCTTTGGCTATTTCTTGCGCATTTTCAAGTTTGTTTGATTCTTATTTGTGGACAAACAATTATGTAAGTTGGGGAGAGTTTGATAAGTGCAAATTGTACCTATTTTTGTATATAAGTTTTGTTGCACTTATCCTTACTTTGTGTTAAAATTGGTTGAATAAACCCCACTTTATGTGTAAATACGTTTACTTTACGTTTTCGGTGTATAATGCGTTACCGTGTAAATATCATTGAGTTTAATCGATTTTCATTTATTTTTGTAGGTGTTCCAGTAATGGGATTTTTCCATATTCATAAAGAGCATTGAATAAGCTTTCCAACGCTTCAAACCGTGTGCCAATCGGAGTTACGGTTCAAGAGTTATGATCAAAACAAATTCTGGTTTTCTGTCATGTTCGCTGGGCGAACCCCAGTGGCGAGCACTCGCTGGCGAGTTTGCTAGGCGAACCGGGGCGAACAAAAAGTTCCAGAATCATGAAAAAACTCAACTTTAAGGCGGTTTACGTTCGCTAGTAGATGTTATTGTCATAACTGGTAGTGATCAACAGGGAATACTCCAGTTGAAACAACATCTCTCAAATCAATTTCAAATAAAAGACCTTGGTAAACTCCATTATTTTCTGGGTATTAAGGTAGCTCAATTTAAAGATGGTTTGGTGATTTCTCAGCAAAAATATGTTATGAATATTTTGGAAGAAACATGTTTGTTGAACGCTAAACCAGTTGATACTCCTATTGATCCAAGTGTCAAGCTCTTACCCAATCAGGGAGAGCATATATCTGACTTAAGAAGGTATAAGAGATTGGTTGGAAATTTGAATTATCTCACAGTCACTCGTCCAGGTATTTCTTTTACAGTTAATATGGTGAGCCAGTTCTTAAATTCTCCTTACCAGGAACACATGGATGTTGTTGTCCAGATTCTGAGTTACATCTAATGTACTCTAGGAAAAGGTCTCGTGTATGAAGATAAATGACATACTCAAATAATTGGATACTTCAATGCTAATTGGGTAGGGTCATTCATTGATAGATGATCCACCTCTAGGTATTGTGTACTTGTTGGAAGAAACCTTATATCTTGGAAAAGTAAGGAACAAAATATAGTTGCAAGATCAAGCACCGAGGCAGAGTATATGGCCATGGCAATGGAAACCTGTGAACTCATTTGGTTAAAGCGGTTGCTCAAGGAACTTCAAATTGAAGAAGCAAGACCCATAACATTTGTTTGTGATAATCAAGTTTCATTGCACATTGCTTCAAATCCAGTCTTCCATGAGAGGACCAAACATATTGAGATAGATTGTCACTTTATCAGAGAGAAGATTGAATCAGGCAAAATCATCACAAGCTATGTCAACTCTAATAATCAATTAGCAGACGTGTTTACAAAATTCCTATGAAGTTCCAGAACTAATTATATATGTGGCAAGCTTGGTGCATTTTAATTATATGCTCAAGCTCGAGGGGGCGTGTTGATATTTATATGTAAAGAATATTTTTCTATATAGAAAGTCTCACGTTGACTATAACATGTAATTAGTTATAAATCTCTTTATATGTAATACAGTTTCCGTAATACTATAATATTTATATAAAAGCTTAAATAGTCTTTTGCTCCCTGTAAGTTAACGTATTTTTTATTTTGGTCCCTGTATTTTTTTGTCTGAGTTCTTATATCTCACTTGTGCGTTGGATTTAGTCCCTAAAGTAAAAATCTACAAGAAATTCTGAAAGAAAATCCACAGGAAACCTGTGGATTTTGACATTAGGGACTAAAACCATTACAAAAAGTGGATATAGGGACTCAGACCAAAAAAAATTACAGGGACCAAAATAGAAAACTCGCTAACTTACAGGGATCAACAGACTATTTAAGCCTTATATAAACATTAAATTAAAATGCATAATGAATATTAAAAAAGATGATTGATATAATTATCAATCATCAATATCCAACATTAATATATATATATATATATATATATATATATATATATATATATATATATATATATATATATATATAAGGTTATCAAAGGTTTCTCACCCAATACTAAATATTATTTTGAATAAAAAAGACTTAATTAGTGACGAAGTCCTTTAATTTAATTCCATGTTTCACTTTAGTACCTTATCTAATAAACGTTATAATTTAGTCCCTTAATAACAATTTTGTTAGACAATTTAATCCTTTACGTTAAATGTTGAGAAAAAATGTTAATTTGTGACGATGTGGCATGACAACATGGCAGAAGTCAAAATTATAAGTCAACAATTTAATTAAGGGACTAAATTGAAACGTTTTAGTTAGTTAAGGGATCAGACATGGATATCAGCAAAATTGCAAATAAGTTAATCAAATCAGAATTTTAACATTTTATGAGATCATAACCTATTATTTTACCATACCAAAATTTCATATAAATAAAATTTTGAATTTAATGACATTAAACTAGAATTTTGTAACATTTTGGATAAAAAATGAAAAATATTAAGTCAAAATGGAGAGTCAAACAAGTGCTTGTATGCTCTAATGAATAATAATGAATCCAATATTTCTCTTTACATTGATTAACTAGAGTGTATATATTCATGTGTACATAGAGTATTTCTCCATATGATTTAAAAGCTTTTCGATTGAGGCGTCTTTAAATTTGATGACTTAGGCAAGATATTTAGCATCCTCAAGTCCACAACAAGCTCCTTTCTTTCCCTTAGTTGGAGGCTCCCTTTTAATGAGTCTAGTCACAGTTTCCTAAACAGCAAACTCATCATGGAAAAAACCATCATCATCATCGAAGTCCAAATTAAAAGTAACAGCAGGAACATGTTTAGGAAAAACACGTTTAATAACAATAGTTTTTTGTGATGTTCCCATCTGCGTAATCAACACCCAAAAAATTAAAGGTAATATATGCATTATTGAAAAATTACATAGTAAGACCAATTAAATATATATTTGACAGGTCTGGTACCTTGGTCCCCATGAGATAATAATCTAGCCACAAGCCAACTTTCTGGTTAGAAGTTGCAAATGCATATTCATCTGATGGATGCAAAATAGAAAAACTCTTATACATAAAACTATTGTCTTTTAATTGAACAGAATTTAAAGGCTTATATTGGGTTACAATTAAAAAGATGAATAAATAACAGACATCCGGAAGCTTTAAAGCTTCCCCCATGGCTTAGACAGATGAAGGTCAAACCCATTACAGATCTATTGTAAACAATCTCTTATTCACAAACCACGTAGTATCTTTCTCCTTTAACAGGTACATCTCTTGGTTGTTGAACTATATACAAATGACATAACTTTGGCTTGTCTTGAAAGAGTACTTGACTCTTTTGAATAAGTATTGTCACTCATCCAGCCCATGTTTATCCATTATTGCATAACATTGTTATAAATCTGTGGAAGAAAGAAATAAAATTGAAATAAATCAAAAAACAAACCAGAAAAACAATCAATCAAGTAACAAATGACAATCACAAATTCGCAAATGAATTGCAATATAAGTAATTGTAAACAAAGCACAATGAATGAAGTACCCCTAAAACCTTAAATAAATTGTAGTAGAAATCATCCATTCAAAATGAAAATAAATTTGCAGAAGTAGAGGAAGAAAAGGCAATCTGTAAGAAGAATGAAAACAAGAAAGCGAAGAAGAGATAAATAAATGAGAATAATGAGACGCGTAGAAAGGATGCGAGAATCATGGAAATAGGAACAAGGATGTGGATGCTATGTTCAAGGTTCGTTAAGAACAATCTAAATGAAACTAGAGTTTGGTTTGAAAAAGGTGTTTCATTAAAAATAATAATAAATTTAAAATAACAAAAAATGTCATGTAAGATAAAATAATACCATGTTGTCATGTCACGTACACAAAACTTAAGATTTTTTTTTTAAATTTAACGGAAATGATCAATTGGACTAACATAATGGTTTTTAAGGGACTATAACGTTTATTAGACAATGGACTAAAGTGAAACATTAAATTAAGATAAGGAACCAAAAAATGCACTAAACCAATAAAAAAGTATAAAATGTCTTACTTGAACACAATTGAAATTATTACATATTTCAACATTAATACAAAAAAAGTAAAAGATAAATAATTTAATAATTTATTTATTTGTGCAAATTATTATTTTTATTTAGGATTGTACCCGACTAAATGTTTTTCCTAAATGTAAAACTCTCCAAAATTTCAAGAACTACAACTATGAAACATTAATTAATTTATAAAAGAATTCTAACTCATAATCCCATCTATAATTTTCACACAATTTTGTATCGTCGTCTTCATCATCCAATAATGACCATGAACCTTCTTTCACTCTTCATCCATGACACGTGCTCTTAGAGTTGCATATGGGAGTTTGACTGCGCACCAACATACCATTATTTTTTCATAAAGAATTTGTTAAACTTTGTACCTTCCTCCTTGAACTCATAATACACTTCGAATTTCTCAAAGAACGCATGTACTCAACTCCGTGTTTTCTTGATTCATAATCCTCAGAGCACAACAAAATCATTCCATACACATATGTCGCTTCCTTATGACCCTTTTGAGCTGCAATCTTTAAGCTCTCAAGACCATCAATATTTCCATTCGGATAATTAAAGTACTCAAGTAATCCCTATCTATACAAGCTCTCAATATTTTCACTTTCCACGCAATGTTTAAAAAATAACAATGCATTTTCGTTAGGAATCCATTGGATGAATGGAAAATTGTCCAAAGATACTTTTTGTAACACGTAACTTTCTTGTGAAACTTCGAGAAAGTCTTTGCAACACACTTTCATTTTGTGAAGATCAATGAAAGATTGAGAGCTCACGCTTACAATTAGATCACGTAATACGTTTCTTGGAAGTGATTGTATGGTTGAAGAAGATGACGCATGTTCACTCTTATTATTTTTCTTTTCTAATATTATTTCTGATATCATGACTCAAGGATTAAAATATTGAAAAGAAAAAGTAATCAAAAACAAAACTTTGATAGAGTAATGAGTTGATGGCTTAATATATAGGGACTAAATATTTTGTTGGACGGTGTACTTCTGAGTTTTTAAAAAATAAAACATAAAATCTAATTTTTATTTGTAGTATTTAAGGCTGAATTCATTAATTTCAATTTAAAAGCAGTAACGTAACTAATATTCTTATCTAGGAATGATTTTTCTAACCAGGGCTGATTTATGAACGATATGATTCTCTTAATTTCAATTTTAAAGTTGTTAAGTTATAATTAATTACTATATATGGTTGATTTAGAACGGAATACATCTATTACAAATTTACAAATGGTATTTTTATGAATAATTGTTATATACGGTTGGTTTTCCTATAAAGGTTGATTTAAGGTCGTTGTGGCGACGGGCTGCGAGACTCGTACCGTTGGTGTCTCCGTGGGGGAGAGCGTGGACGGCGGTCTCTCTCCAACGCTCCAATCCTCTCGTTCTGCTGATAGATTAACACATTGGTATGGTTGAGGGCCGCGATCAGGGCTGCCATGGTCGAGTCGGCGTTGGCCGACACTGGGATTGGCTGAAATTTCTTTGGTGTCTTCTCCGGAGCCTTCTTAACTTTTCGCGTCTAAACATAGTAGACATCGTCGTCGGCCGCCTCGTCGAAGAAGGGAGAAGCGGTTTGTCCATCTCTCTTCGTCGGAGTGATGACTTCCAGAATTGGCATGCCGTTGTCATTTCTGGCATCGTGGACAGGAGTGAAGGCGGTTTCGCGACCGCTGTTGTCGTGTTGACTGGCCATGATTGGTAGGTGTTGAATGCCAAATTTGCTTTCATTTGATCCTCATGTATTGGCATTTTTCAACTCTTTTGCTATGTTTTGTTGGATTTACTCTAGGATATCATGCTATTATTCAATATTGTTGAAAATACCTTTGGTTGCTTTGATTTGTGTGTTATTGTGCAGAAATTAGGCATGAAAACATCAAAGTGTCAGACACAAGCAATTGGACAAGGAAGACAAAGGAAGAGAAGAATATCATCATGTTTGTTGTGCGAACAGCCAACGAGGAGTGGCAGCTAATGTTCACTGGGCGAACTCATGGCGAAGTGTTAAACGAAGCTCAAATCAATTATGCCACTACGGAAAAAGAGCTTCTTGCGATAGTGTATGCATTGGAAAAATTCTGGTCTTACCTCATTGGGTCTAAAGTAGTTGTTTACACAGACCATGCGGCTATTAAGTATTTGTTAACCAAACCATATTCTAAGCAAAGGCTTATTAGATGGGTCCTTTTGTTGCAAGAATTTGATATTGAAATTCGTGACAAGAAGAGATCCGAGAATTTGGTTGCAGATCACTTATCCCGTCTGGTGAATGTGGAAGTAACTAAAAATGAATTGGAGGTTAAAGAGAAATTTTCGGATGAAAAGCTGTTTATGGTGCAAGTTAGGTCTTGGTTTGCCGATATGGCAAATCATAAAGCCGTTGGAGTGATTCCAGAAGGCTTAATTTGGAACCAAAGAAAAAAAAATTGCACGATGCAAAGTCTTTTGTTTGGGATGAGCCGTATTTATTCAAACTTGGTGTTGATAACCTTTTAAGAAGATGTGTTATAATTGAGGAGTCAAGGAGTATTTTGTGGCATTGTCATAACTCACCTTATGGTGGTCATTTTAATGGGCTAAGAACGACAACGAAAGTCCTTCAATCGGGCTTTTATTGGCCTTATTTGTTTAAAGATACTCATGTGCATGCCCAAAGTTGTGACAATTGCCATCGGAGTGGAGGAATTACAAAGCGGAATAAGATGCCATTACAAAGTATGTTGGAGATGGAAGTTTTTTACTGTTGGGGAATTGATTTTGTCGGTCCATTTCCATCTTCATTTTTTTGTGAGTACAGTCTAGTTGTTGTGGACTATGTGTCAAAGTGGGTTGAAGCAATAACTTGTGCTAAGGGAGACGGTAAAACCGTGATAAAATTCCTGAAGAAAAACATTTTTTTTTGCGTTTTGGTACGCCTAAAGTGTTGATAAGTGACGGAGGATCCCACTTTTGCAACGCTCCCTTAGAAAAAGCCTTGGACTATTATGGTGTGAAGCACAAAGTGACATTGTCATATCATCCTCAGGCTAATGGTCAGGCTGAAGTATCAAATTGTGAGATCAACAAAATCCTTGAGAAAAACGTGTCTTCTTCTAGGAAAGATTGGGCACACAAGCTTAATTAGGCTTTGTGGGCTTATCGGACCGCATTTAAATCTCCGATAGGTCTCACACTGTTTAAGATGATATACGGAAAAACTTGTCATTTGCCGGTAGACTTGGAGCATAAAGTGTTTTGGGCCTTAAAATTTCTGAACTTTGATCCCACTTTGAGTGGTGAAAAGAGGAAAACGCAACTTCATGAATTCGATGAATTGCGACTCCAAGCTTATGACTCCAACAAGCTTTACAAAGAGAAGGTAAAAAAATATCATGACAAGAAGATTGTAAGGAAAGACTTTCATGAAGGACAAATGATCTTATTGTTCAATTCGCGATTAAAATTGTTTCCGGGCAAATTAAAGTCAAAATGGTCTGATCCGTTTCGGATTAGGGAAATCAAGCCCTACAGAGCAATTGTAATTGAAGACCCTTCATCGAAAGAAATTTGGAAAGTTAATGGGCAAAGGTTGAAGGTGTATCTTGGGGGTGAAGTTGTTACTGATGCGGGAACAATCTCTTTTTGCGATCCTTGAGTCGCTTTCAACCGTCGAGCTCAAACGAAGTTAAACAAAGCGCTTGTTAGGAGGCACCCCAATATTGTGAGTATTTCTGTTTTTCTTACTACATTTTGTTAGTATGTTATGGTGAAAGAGTGTTGTAATAAACCACAAGTTGAAAAACTAGAAATTTTGAATTACTGTCATGTTCACCCTGTGTTCGCTTTGCGAACCTGGGGCGAATTAGTTCGCTAGGCGAATAACTGTTCGCACTGCGAACATGACAGATGCTGGCACGGTGATAAGTTTATGCTACAACACTTGAGTAATATTTATGTAGTACTGTTGCATTGCCTTTTCTGTAGTGGACCTGAGGGCATGCCTTTTTAAAAAAGGAGGGGGCAGTATCTAGTACATTTGTTTATTATTGGTAGTTTGCTTTGAAGTTAATTTTTCCCTTTCGTGGTGATTAAATGTGAGAACTTCTAGATTGGTTGCTATTTGCTAAAAGTATCCAATGAGGATTCTCACAAGTTTGGATGATAATGATAGTATTTGATCATGTAAATGCTGGAAAGGTACATGGTTACCTCTTTCTAGGATGCTAGAATGCTTAAGAATTTTTTTTCTTTGTGCAAATGTAATTTTGTTTCATTTTTGCAACTTTGTTTGAATTCTTTTATCACTTAGGTTCCAATAGCCACAAATTTGTGAGAAACCTCCATTGTTTACTAAATGCATAGGATGACTGATAAATCTTGTTGAATACATTTGATTCATGCTTAATCTTGTGATTATTTTGATTTTGTGGAAGCATTAGACATGATCAAGGCATTTGTTGATAATGAGCACAACCATATCCAAAAGTAACTTACCCGTGAGTAGTGAGAATTTGCTAACCCCTTTGAGCTTAATAGTTTAGATCATAGTTTAGTGATGAACATGGTATTTGTACATAATTGGATATATAGTTTATCATTGAATTGTGTAAGATTCTAAATTTTTTTCTTGAACCTTTGAAATTGTACTAAATTGTCTTCCTTGCCACAAAAAGTAAGGAACATTCACTTAAGGTTTGGTTAAAAACCAAGTTGGGGAGAGTGAAAAGAAAGTGGTAGGCTACTAAAAAATTTTGAAAAATTTTAAACAAGCATTGAAAAGAAAATTGTGTATATGAATTGTGAAAAAGTAAAATAAAAAGCATGCTTGTTTGAATGAAAAAAATGAATAATGTGCAATAAGGGTGTTGGAAGGTTGATCAATGAAGAAAAGAAAGTGTTGGATGAAGTTGTAATGTGTACATAACCTTGTATAGTGAATGTTTATTTTGCATTGGTAACTTTGAATCCATGGCCTTATAAATGTCTCTTTGTTGTGAACTTAACCAAGCTACAACCTTTAAAGACCTTAGAGATATTATTGCTTCCATGAATTCTTTAATGATTGATTAGATGAATGTATGAATTGGTTTGTATTTGTATCGTTTGTCAGGTGAGTGAAATTGCCCTGCCGTTACAAACACGTTAATTTCGTCAATTCTTATTCGAAGAGGAGTGTTAGAGTGATTCAAGCATGAGATTTTAGTTATTACTTGAAGCATTGCATGATATTTGTTTAAGAACTAAATTCTTTTGCATTTTTCGATTCTAGGAAGTTGTAAACATTGCTTATGTGCATTTGTTTGTTTATTTGAGCCATAAATACATTCTTGGTTGAATTAAATGCTCGAGCAAGTCCTCTTGTTTTCAATGAGAGGCATACTTTGCTTGAGGACGAGCAAAGATCTAGTTGGGAAGAGTTTGTTGAATACAAAACTTGCTTTCATTTGAACCTCATTTATTGGAATTTTCAACTCTTTTGCTATGTTTTGTTGGATTCACTCCATGATATCATGTTATTCTTCAATATTGTTGAAAATACCTTTGGTTGCTTTGATTTGTGTGTTATTGTGCAGAAATTAGGCATAAAAACATCAAAGTGTGAGACACAAGCAATTGGACAAGGAAACCAAAGGAAGAGAAGAATATCAGCATGTTCGTTGTGCGAAAAGCCAACGAGGAGTGGCAGCGAATGTTCGCTGGGCGAACTCATGGCAAAGTCCCAGCGAACCCTCTCAATTGAGAGTCAGTAAGGAAAGGACACTAAGTTCGCTGGGCGAACTGTTAGCGAATGTTCACCGTACCGAGGTCTCAGCGAAGGACCAGCGAACCATCCCAGACTTGAGTCAGTAGCTAAAAGACCATAAGTTCGTTGTGTGAACTTGTAGCGAGGTAGTTCGCAGTGCGAAGAATTGCTCGCATAATGAACTTCAGATATTTCTTAGGGCGGTTTAACTGTTCAGAGGCACATCAGGTGCCTAAAAGTGAGTTCGCTAGGCGAAGAAATCGTTCGCAGTATGAACATGACAGATCCCAAAAGTACTATATAAGTACTTTTCACAATTTTTGGGGATCATAACCCATTTTTCACACCAAAACTTCATTTCTCAGCATTTCTTCACCAAAAGGTGATATTTTACAAATAGAAGCTGGATTCGCATCTGAGCTCGATTCTTCGACGTGGATGCTCATTCATCTTCTTCCAAAACTTGTAAAGCAAGCTACCATGGTTATGGGTAGCTAATTTCCTTTGTATCAAAGGTAGAGGTAGTCTTCCATTAGCTTGTATGTATTTATTTTGATTGACCTTGTATGTGAACAACTGATGATTAATATATGATGAATATTTTTGTTCTTAATGATCCATTCTTGTTTTGTAAAACTCTAGACATAGATTTTGTGAAACTTGACCTAAAATATTCGTCTATCGGTTTATAGATTGGCGAGATCAGTCTATGGTCAATAGTTGCTCTGTGTTGAACTTAAAGCTTGCTATATTGGTTATTATATGGAGAAATAGTGTAGCAATGAATACAGTATTTCTCACGACGCCACTCTAGAGATAGACGGTGTTGAGAGAATGTGTGACGATATTAATCGGATCCGACTTCACATACAAGATTGAAAGAATACGTATAAGTTAGGGTATGTGAAAGCTACTTTTAATATACTTTGTTAATCAAACTCTTTAGAATTTATACGCTTTGCTACTAAAAACGTGAAAATTTTATGAACAAAACTTTGAAACCCCCTTTTCTTGAAACGATAAACTGTTGAAAGGCAAGCATCAAAATATCTGTAATCCCTGTGGAGACGATAACAAAACCCCCCTTTAAATACAATTCGAACAGTAGGTTTTGAGAATTTTGCTTTGATCTTTGGTTTCAAGGAAAGAAAGATGGGAGAACAGAGTTTCCCATAGACGGTGTCACTGATCTTACCGGTGATCAGAAGTAAATTGGTGGCCAGCAACACGTCGTGGTCTCCAACGTCAGGTGAGAAAAATGGGGGGGGGGTGTACCTGCAAGGCACTCCGATGCTAAAGTCCGTTCAGAGTGAAAGAAGGCAAGTATAGAGGTTAAGCAGTGAAATTGAATCTCTGACCCTCCTTTAGAGGAGGGTATTTACAGAGAGCCCCCAGCGCTAGGCCAACGGTCTCCATTATGGGCTGGGTGATTAGGGCCATAATGGATGATTGCCAGGATTTCTACGTGGAGGTAGGAATGAGCAGCTCGTGCTCATCATCCTAGGTCAATTTCCCGCATTCTCCGAAAAGGGGAAGACTTGCCCGTTACGAATGGCGAAACGTTTCCACGAGGTATGCGGGGTCAGTTGCCCAGTGTCCTCTGGTGAGGAGCACGTGGGGAATGTGCTCTCCAACAGCTATAACGGATTGGGCCTTTGCGTTGGACCTTCTTTGACGCAGAGCTGGACTTGGTTGTGCCCGACGGTGGGCTAGTCCCAGGCCCAGTCCAGAAAAATGTGTATTAGTGTGATATAAATATATAAAAATGATTTGTAGTGGCGAAAACAACCCGACGACTATTCATGTGTGTACTATGTTATGAGATATATGCTATATATTGTCTCCACAGGCATTACATGCGGATGGATGAAACATAAGGCATTAACTTAATCCATATCTTCTTAAGTTCATGTTGTTGCTGTTAGCTTATCATAATTTAATTTTCGTTCTAATTATAAGAGTTTAACAACCAAAAACCTTACTCATAAGAAGATATGGATGACATCTGATCACGTTGTGCCAGAGTGTTTTTATCTTATAATGAATCTCTTGATGATATATAAATATGTGTATTCTGTCTTGATGATCAGAACAATATAAATGATATGGTAAATTCAAATTCTGTCGCATATTTTGTAGTTTCTGTGTAAAAAATGATACATGTAGGTTAATAGATTTATAATGATATGATACATGTCAGTGAAAATGATACAGACAAAATTATACATGCAAGCGAAAATGATAGAGGCAATGAAAATGATACAGGCAAAAATATGAGATTTTATCCCTCGGTTATTACTTAAAATCGCGGTCAATAAATAACTTATTACCTCGTTTTTTTAAATAAATCCAAGAGGTAAATGGCGCGCGCAACAAAATTTAAAAAATAAAAAATATGTAGTTGTTGAGGATCGAACTCATGACCTTTTAATATGTAATCTTGATTTTTTTTTAAGTCGTGGTGATAAGTGATTGCTTTTCATGTCGCCGTTCATTACCTAGGCTGTGTTGCCGATGGCAACACTACTACGAAAAACCCATTTAACAACGGTTGGAAATGACATATAATGACGGGGGCGAAGACGTTGTTATGTAGAGTGTTGTTGTATATGAGGTACGTACAATGACGGTCCTGGGACCGTTGTTGTATTCCAGTATGCGCGCACCATTTCACAACGGTTAGTTTACTCAACCGTTGTGATATAACTAAAGGTGATCTGATTCGATTCTCAGCAACAACATTTTTTATTTATATTATTCTGGTCAGCGTTTGACATACAACTACGGATAGGTTTTATAACCGCTGCCAAAAACAGCCTGTTTTAAATATAAAAATTATCTGCTTATCAAATTCTTCCTATATTTTATCCTGTCAAAACAACTTCTGTTTACATGCAAACACAATATGTGCATCAAACACAATTCTTCCTATATTTTATCCTTATAAATGAATCAGAGAATTTACATCAAAAGAAATTTACATCAAAAGCTAAATGAATCAGAGATTTAAACTGCTAACATTGTTTAAATCAAAAAGCCAATATTATTGATTTCATTATGTGCATCAAAAGCCAAAACTATTGTTCACATTATGTGCATCAAAAGCCAAAAATATGTGCATCAAAAAATGTTGCTGATATATCAAACAGCAGGAGCACCCTTAAGCGCATTGTGGGTATACGCCCAATGTTTACGAAGATCCACAAAGTCCTCAACGGGGAATGGGGTTTCGTCGTTAAACATCTACATAAGAGCAAAAAATTGAAGATCATGCATGATAATAATTCAATAGTCAACTTATATATTAATATATGTAAACATTTTATGGCATATATACCGTATCCCATGAATCAACTGTGCCGGCAAGGACAATGTTTAACATGTGTTTCATGATAAAATACCCACACTCGTAAGTCCCAAGTTGTTTCCTCGTCTACAAATTACATGAATACAACCACACATGCATGAATGTAAATGAAATAAACAGGTAATCGGGCCACTTACTTTAGGAGCAAGGTATGTGGGCTTTTTTCTAACATTATTCATTATATTAACTTGCCCCACAATACTGCACATTGAAAATTGAATTAAACATATTACATGATAAACTAATTACAATTAATGCCAAAGAAAATGATATTAAACAAAGACACTTACGTTAATACAAGATCTTTCATTGGTTTGTGGAGTGGATCGTGCAAGGAACACAGTAATGTCACCGTATTTGTCCTAAACGATATTATGATCAATTGCCAATGACCACTGAATGAACACGAGAATATATATATATATATATATATATATATATATATATATATATATATATATATATTAGTTGTTACTAAAACAAAACTAAATATAGAATATAGAAATAAATTACAACAATACTAATCCACAGAGGAATGGTGCAAGGTAACATTCTTTTCCTCCGTCATTTAGCCGGCTTTTCAAGTACTTTTTTCTGATATTTTTATCATTATACGCCCAAGAAATAAAACTTGGATCCAAGATTCCATAGGCACTTGATTTATTCAATTCTATACAAACACGGTGAATGTACCTAAATGGTCAAAGAAAATGAATAAATTAAGGGAGAAAATACAAAAAATTATAATGTTCTATAATGACATGTATATTCGACTATATACTTATGTGCACCAAACTTGCAAAATAGCTATGTCAAGCCACTTAAATCCTGCGAGAAAATCCCTCACATCTTAAAGAGTGTAATACACTAAATCCAATTTCGGGCAATGTTCTAGCGGGAGAGCTTGCGCAAGGTCTGTTGTTGAAATGGACAAGTATAAACTTGTTATTTCATTTGGACTAGGTCCAATATCCCATTGCGGTTATCTACAAGGGGAGGGGTTGTACAATTACTTCCTTTTGTAGAAGCGTGATTTACGACACTTCTACTTGGAGTTTGATCATCACCAACGCAACAATGATCTTCATTAGTTCGTTGTTCGAGGTTTTCACTTAATGTCTACATCATAACATTCAATTAGAACATAAAACAAAAATAAGCACAATATATTCAATTAGAACATACAATATATATCATACAAAAATAAGCGCGATTTACGACACATACCGAATACAACTCTTGTAACTTTTCCACTTCTTTCTCCCTTTTTTCCCTCTCATCTTCAAACAGCCTTCTTTGCTCTGCCAATTCCTTCTCAACATTCTCAATCTTTTGTCGTTGAGCAAGAAATTCAGCGGTTTCGGTGCTTCTTCTTTGAGATCCAAAGTATGACCTCAAGCCGACACCATCTCCAACACCACGGACACGACCTCCATGCTCAGCTGTTCTGATAGCTTCGACTAATATGTCATGTCGTGCTTCCGGAACAAATGTGCCTTCACGGGCCGCCACAACCAAATTATCCTACACAACATGAGCAACTTACATAAGCAAACACATTTAAATAACAACTCATGAGCAACTTACATAAGCACACGCATTTAAACAAAACATATACTTACAATTTTCTCAGCAACTACTCTTGAAGCCTCAGAGGTGTACTCTCCATTAGGTCTTAATCGAGCCCTCTTCCATTTCTCATGTCTTGAAGGTGGAGATGGAATGTCACCATCTCCTCCTTCTTGTTATTTTTCCTGCATGATCCTCTTCTCAAGTTTCCTGTAACCCTCACGAGACAATCTATGGGGGTACATGTTTTTCGCCTTGTTCTGAATTCCTACTTCGCTTTTAGCCTGTTATTAACATAGTGAAAAATGTGTATGATTAGTATCTATAACTCATTAGCATAACATTATAGGTTACATAAGACTAGTACTAACCTTGAATTCCTCAGAACGGCGTTTCTTCACAAACTTGTGCCACACCTTCTTCGATAAAAAACTATACCGAATCCATGGAGGTTGAAGACCGCTCTTAGGCTTCGTAATGTAGTCAGCCGTGAGCCGTCACTTAAATCCCCTCCAACGAACACCGACATAAGTTATCCACTTTCTTTTCAATTTTGAGTCATCGGTAAACTCAAAATTCAACTACATTAAATCAATATATAAGTATGAATTAGAAACTATAGGTAGTGATATCAAATATATGAAAATTATAGTATGAAATACCTTAACGTCTGTCCATATGCTGTTTTTGACATTAACATCCACTTCTCTCCAATCATCAATCAGTATACTGACTTTGCTACGTGCAAGGAACGCAACATAACTCTTAAAAGTAGCGTAATGTGGACAATCCACTAACCTGTAGTGCGAATCAAACTCGATTGGAATTTTTACACCTGATGAGTTGCGGACTGATGTGAATTGGGGCATCATTGTGACACCTCTTTGTGATCTTTTCGATTGAGTATCAATCGTTTGAGTTGTATTCGTAGAACACGCAATCGATTGAGCATCTTCGCTGCTTCCTGATGTAGAACTCGACAAGGTCGACATCTATGTTCAAAAACAACAACAACAACATGAACAACAATGGCAAATGAGTTTACTGTAGATGAATGGGGAAAATATTTTATGTACCCTAAACGTGACGACTAAGTAAACGATGTTAGTGTTGGTGTTGTTGTTGTCTTCCTTCCTTACGACAACGACGGTGTTGTTGTTATCTTCCTTCTCGACGGTGACGATGATGACGATGGTGTTGGTAGGTGCGTAATCTTCTATTTTCTTCACGATCGTGACGATGATGACGAAAATGACAACAACACGGTGAATAATGGATACTGATGATGCAAGCTTTGATTGAAATCGTGTATTGTTTCACAGTATTGAACGTTAGGTTTTAGGGTTGAAATCGTGTAACGTTTCGTCTGGTTTCTATTTTCAATGGAAAAAATGATACCGAAGAGACAATGAAACTAGCTAGCTTGGAGAATATTGAAAAGCTACTGCGACGGTCAACATTCTAAACCGTTATGATATATTATTTTCATAATGAAATTTCACATTAAAGCGCCAGAGTTATATTTAGAATTAAAAATAAAAAAAAAATACAAAATATATCACAACGGTGTAAATAAACAACCGTAGTCATAACCTTTAATTTTTTTAATTAAAAGTAAATAAAAAAGAAAAGGCGCGCTTTAACATAAAAGGAATAATATATATGATGGCGCTGAGGTTCGAACACATGAAAGCTTGATGGTATCACCACGGTTGATTTATCAACCGTTGTTATATACAGATAATCACCATGGTTGGTTTATCAACCGTTGTTATATACAGTTAATTTTTATTCAATAAACAAATAAAATACAACCGCGCCTTAGGTTAGATATGTCACAACGGTGTAGGGATGAACCGTTGTGAGCATGGCGTCGTTGTTTACGCGTTTTGTAGTAGTGCAAATGCATTTTGTGGCCGACATGAGATGTGTTATTTGTAGTAGTGTAAGGACAGATGAGGGCATGCAATTTATAAGGAAACATGTCGTTAACACAGCATCCCATCAGAACCGGAGTGGAACATTACCATGGAGAAGTAAGGTCTGAGTGGTTTCTACGAGATGCCTATTTTTGCGTTCGGCTACCTCGTTTTGTTGAGGTGTATGAGGGTAAGATGTTTGGTGGAGTATACCATTGTTGGACATAAAAGTTTGGAATTATTAGGATAAGTATTCACGAGCATTATCACTTCTTAAGGTACGAATAAACACACCAAACTAAGTTTTTATTTCTTTATAAAATTGTTCAAAAATAAAAAATTATTTAAATATATTTTTCATTAAAAATAACCACATGCAACATGAAAAATCATCAATAAATGTGACAAAATAATTAGACTCCAGAGTAGAGACAGTATGCAAGAGATCCCAAACATAGGAGTGAACTAAAGCAAAAAATGGACGAAGTTCGTTTATTGACTCAATTGAAAAATTGACTACGAGTGTGTTTCTCTAACTGACACGACTCACAATTTAAATTAGATACATTCGATAAACTTGACACCAACTTCTATAGTTTGGAAAGATCGGGATGACTTAAATGAGCATGGATAGTGAGTGAAGAATTTTTGGTTGAACATGTATTAGATGACACTGACAAATGATAAAGACCTTAAGACTCACATCCGACGCCAATCATCTAACCCAAACTCCGATATTTGTATTTCTTTCCTACAAGATTGATGTATTTACATGCTTTTTTTATAAGCTACATGTTTTCTTCTTGTTTTTTTTATATGTATAAATGTTTATTTCTTTTATGTTTTTCAAAGTTTTAGAGTTATCTTGTACATTACTAATTCGATATACGGGTTTACGAAGAGCATATTGATATGTAGTCTGTGACTTCGAGATTTGTGGACCTTTGGTGTTAGTCTTGTCAGAAGATTTTTCCTCTCTCTAGAGTTATGACTAGTTAGTTGTGTATTAGATTTAAAAAGAACATGATATTTGGTCATAGAATTATTTATTTAAATTTATGCTTTGGGTTTTTTTTTTGTAATACTAATCTAATTTATCATTTTTAGAAAATATAAAAAAAAATAAATTATTTATTTAAAAGTTAACGAGTCTGGTAAGTTATTTAATCATAATATAAAATTTATGTTTTCTTTTTCACAATGAATTATATGATTCAAAGTCCGGAAAATTTGAAAAGATACATTAAACATTCAATGAACTTTTTTTTTTCATAGCTAATTAACCTTAGCAACATATTTTGACAAATATTTTAGCCGCTCATATATGATGTTTAAGGTGAGTTAAAATTTAGACACTTTTTATTGAATAAGTACGCGATAACAACTCACATATTTATTATTAAAATAGTTGTTTAGCCAAAATTATGCTTATTAAAAACTAATATTTATTTATATAAAATTTAAAAAAATTCATTTTGGAAAATAGGTAAAAAAATTGTATTCTACTTTTTTTTAATAATCAAATATATTCAACATAAGGATACAATAGGGGTATCCGAACCCATTTACAAAAACCAACCGATCAACCGCCATTACAAAAAATCTATAGGCGATTTGAACCAATCATAGTAATTACATGTAAAATTGTATTTTCTACCAATCCACCTCCAAGCTATAATCATGATCTTATGCACTATATCCTCTTCTATCCAAAAAGCATCATTAAATAGAATATCATTCCTAACTTTCCACACATACCAACAAACTATAAGCCACAAACCTACTGCATTCTTTACTGTCACCCCCTCAAAATTTAAGGAAGATATCCAAACTCTAAGGTGTTCCACCATTGATCCATCCAAGGAAACTACAACTCCAAGCCATCCAATAATTCTCCTCCACACCAAGATTGTTTTTGGACATTGAAACAATAGATGAGCAACCGTTTCTGCGACATGAAAACATAGGGGGCAGGCTGTGTCATGAGGAGAAGATATAACCCCACGAACACTTAAGTTATCACGCGTAGGAAGCCGATCATGAATTAACCGCCAACCGAACACCACCGTTTTGATTGGTGAGGAAGCTGACCAAATCAATTTAAACGCTGCAGATATATCACGAGGAATATCGTGAGGAATAACCTTCCTGTTATACAAATATTCATACGCCGAATGTACCGAAAAAACTGCATCAGTCACTGACTGAAGTTTCCAAGAAACTCCATCCTTGTTCTCCTTGCACAACACTTCATTGTGAATTAAATGATTTATTCTAGCCAGCTGTTGTAAAAGATGTTGGTTCTCAATACCCTGTCGAAATTCAACCCTCCGCCATACATTTCCAACCCAACTTCCATTATCTATCACCAAACTTCTGGGCAACACTGCAATGTTATGTAGTTCTGGAAATAATACAGCTAACGGCTTGCTATCACACCAAGAAGCTTGCCAAAATGCAGTTGTTTCCCTATTTCCAACAGACACGTCTAAGTGAGAGAAGAAAGGGTCATTACCGAAATTATTTGCAAGGCGCACCATGTCGCGCCACCATAAGGAAGGTATGATAGAACCAGTACTGAATTCTCCACTCACCAAATCAGCCATGACAACACCATATCTAGCCTGCAATATGTCACCCCAAATATGATCCTGTGAACTCAAGATTTTCCATAGCCATTTCCGAGTAGGGCCTCATTCAAACATTGGACGTCCATAATGTTCAAACCCCCTAACTCCTTAGGTTTACAAACCGTCCTCCAAGAGATCCAAGCAATGCCACTCTTTATAGTAGAACCATTCCATAAGAATTTTCGCTGTAGTGTTGTTATAACTTTGATAACTTTTGACGGCATCCGGTAAAATGACAAGCAATGAATTGGCAGGTTTGTTAGCACTGATTTGATCAACGTAGTTTTGCCCCCCATAGATAGAATCTTCCTTTCCAAGATGCCAACCTAACTTGAACCTTGAGAATCACCGGTTTCCAAAATGATAACAGCCTATGATTCCCTCCTATTTGGATGCCAAGAAATTTAAATGGACACTTTTGCAATTTGCAAGCAAGGAACCTTTCACCAGCTTTCAAAAAAGAATCTTCAACACCATATCCAATAATGCTACTTTTGTTAAAATTAATCTCTAGACCAGACGATAATTGAAATCCTCTCAAAATGACTTTGAACGCCCAAAGATTTCTCTAAGTAGCTTCCCCTATAAGGACCGTGTCGTCAGCGCATTGAAGCAATTTTATAGACTCCTTTTGATTAATTTTGAATCCTTGATATAGACCAACTTCCTCAGCTTTCTTAATCATAGCGGCCAATCTTTCAGCAGCCATAGAAAATATATATGGTGATAAAGGATCCCCCTGCCTAAGCCCACGAGTAACTTGGAAATCACGCGAAGGGCTACCATTAACAAGCACCGACATAAAGCTATTAAACACTGACCCTTCTATCCATCGCATAAACTTACTACCGAACCCCATGCACTTCATTACCTGGCGAATATACGACCATTCAGTGCAGTCGTATGCTTTCGCAAAATCGACTTTAAGGATTAAACTTTTATGGCTGCTCCTTTTTGAATAATCTACAGTTTCATTCAAAGCAAGAACTCCATCAAGAATATTCCTCCCGGCTACGAAAGCTGTTTGTGAAGGGGATATTATCTTGTTCATAACTCTCTTAAGTCTACCTGCCAATAACTTAGTAATCACCTTATACACACATCCCACTAAACAGATTGGACGATATTCATCGAGACTACATGGATTGTTATTCTTTGGGATGAGAACTAAAAAGGAAGACGCTAGTACCTTTGGAAGTTTTCCTTCAGCAAAAAATTCCTTAATACAACCTGTAAAGTCATATCCCACAATGTCCCAGCATCTTTGAAAAAATTCCAGATTGAAACCGCCTGGGCCTGGGTTTCTATCACCATTGCATTGAAAAATAGCTTCTTTGATCTCTGCTTCTGAAAAAAATCTTCTTCCAACATGTTTCCATCCAGTTCTGATATTTTCGTGAAAAATTCAGACTTTAATCGAGTGAGAGGTCTATCTGCTGAAGTTAGTCTCTTTTCAAAATGATCTGCGATCGCTTTCTTTACCCCTTCAACATCTTCAATAATGCCGTCCTCATTTTCCACCTTATTAATCACGTTCAAAAGGTTACGATGTCGGATTGTCGAATGGAAAAAGGCAGTATTCTGATCACCATCTTCAACCCATTTTGTTCCAGCTTTTTGATGTAGAAGACTTTCCTTTATTCTCAATAATTTCCACATCTCGTCTTCAGCATGTTTTCTCATCTTAAGAGGTTGTTATCTCATTGAATCATCACTGTCTATCAAGATGTCTTCTGTATTGTTTAGCATCTCCCTGTTCTCTTCTATATTAGTGTCTATCCACCCAAAAACACTTTTGTTCCACCATCTAATTTTTGTCCTAAGAGCCTTCAATTTCGTGGACAAGACAAACATACGACTGCCACAAACATTGAGACCCTCCCACACTTCTTTAATGAATCTTATAAACTGTGGATGTTGGAACCAGCACCGGAGTATACGAAATGGTTTGGGACCCCAATTGACATTTCTCATTGATAACCACACTGGTATGTGGTCAGAGATGTCCCGTTTATCCACTTTTTGGTACGCCTCATTCCATCCATTCAATAAACCAATCGTAATCAGAATGCGATCAATTCTGCTACAAGACTCCCCAGAAGGATTGAACCAGGTGAATCGATTACCAGAGGTAGCTAAGTCAATACACCCAGTCAGATGAATGAAGTCTTCAAACTTCAACATCAATTTCTTGTTATAATGTCCACTTCCTTTTTTCTCACTTGAGTTTTTGATGGCATTGAAATCGCCACCAATGACCCACTCTCCCGCCTCTTGATTCGCTTTTAAGTTTAATATGTTACACCAAAGCTGCCTTTTCTCTCTATTGTTGCATGATGAATATATGTTTAGGAAGTAACAAATTTTGTTCTTCCACGACGCTTTAAGACCCAGGAATCCATCTCCCTTGAAGCTGCATAATGGATCAATAACCCCACTTTTCCACATGATTAGAATCCCACCCGACAAGCCTTCAGATTTTGCCGCAGACCACTGGCAATTCTCACTGCCCCACAGTTTGTGAACAATATCATCTGTCATAACTTCACATTTTGTCTCTTGAATAAATGCAATATTCGCCCCTCCCTTCATCAACAATTCCCTAATCTTACGTTTCTTTATCACACTCCTGCATCCTCTGACATTATAGGTAACTATATTCATAAAGAATCTATAGCTGCCTCCTTCTTATTATTCATCGCATTTCTTTCTTCTTCTTCTAAATTTCGAATGATAGATTCAAACATGAGAAAACGAGCTAGGCAGCATTTTATCAGCAAGTAACAAAGATGCGTAATATGATGGTGTAAATGGAATCTTCAAGTTCCCATAGATTTCACTCAAGGATTTCTTCCTTCATAACAAGTTGTTGTGTCCCAACGACGTGATAATCCTCTGTCCTTCGTTAGCCTCATTGATATTGCAATCTAATTTCTCACAGTTGTTATCATTAATTAGCCCATCGTCCCCTTCCTTGTCTTTTCCATCAACCATACAAGGATCACTTCTTCTTTTATCTTTATTGGTCTGCGTCGTAACATTTGTCAGTTGATTAGTCATCTTCTCAAGAAAAAGTAACTCTTTATCAATATGACAGCCATCAGTTGAAAGGTTCACTTCATGCGAGGGCCCTACTAGGTCATGCTTTTTCTGTACACCCACTCTTTGCAATGAACGTGTATCAGACGACTCATTGCAGCAGCCCATATTCCTAGAGTCTACTTTAATATTATTCTCCTTCAACTGGTCAATAAAGGGCGCCTTCTCACCTACTTCGTACGTACCCACATTTGACTCAGGGATAATAATCGTTGGCTCATTTTCTTCTTGCAACGTCTCTTCCACCTCACTACCGGATGAATTCACTTCTGAGCTATCTTCACAGCTATCATTGAAGGATCTATAGGTCTTATTTGGACAACAAGAAGGAGCTTCTTCAACCATCTTAATGCGAAATTTCTGCTCATTAACTTCAATATTAACAACTTTATTTAAGTTCATTGCATATTTTGTTCTTATAAGAATCCTGGCCACGTCGAATTTTTCATGTCTTTGGGTTTCAACATCAGCTTTAACATAAACACCAACGGTTCCAGCTAAAATTTTGAAAAACTTATCTCCCCACACATGACAAGGTAATCCGAAAATATTGATCCACGACATCCTCTCAGTATCCACATCTAACGAACTCCAAGGATGAATTTCTGAAAACCACTTCTCCACCCATTCTTTATCTTCCTCTATCATCTTCTTAATATCACCAGTAACCTCCTCTTCTAATAGAACCAAATTCGCCCCCATAGGGGTAGCTTTGATTTTGAAATATCCCTCTATATGAAGTGCCTCCTGTATCTCATAAGATTGACCTGGGATTTCCACTTTACCTACAAAAGCTTGTTGGAACCGTTCTAACTCCTCATCTTTAACATCGAACATGAGATGAGAAAAGTTTGGTTTGTCATCCATGTACATCCTCTCCTTCACCTTTTGTTTCGTAGTCCCTTTAATTATCTCCACAAATGACCTTTTGCCATTCCAAGGATTTGTTTTCTGTAATGACTCTCTCTCATGGTCGTTGTTCCATTGTTTAAACTCCGGCCTTGTTTTCGTATCTTCCATAGCCGTAACTCTATCAACTCTTTGGAACCGCGGTTTGTTAACGAATATCTTCCTGCCATTAAGAACAATCTTGTCCAGTTCAATGGCAAAAAGATGTTCATCAAACACTTTTTTGAAACGAACAAAACTGAATCTCTTCCCTCTTTTATCAAGTCTGGGAGGAATGAATACTTCAGTGACTAATCCGAATTCCTTGAACACATTGAACATCTCTTTAGCCTAAAAGGAATTTGGAAATTCAGTGAAGAAAAAAGAAGAGGTACTATTAGCATTAAAATCAGTCCCTTTGCTTCCATTAGCTCTCCACACAGATCTCTTTGCAATGGCCGTCTTGTTCATCTTCCCTTTCCTGATTTGTTCCCAACCACTATCTAAACCCATAATTATCTCCTATGTACTAACCCACAAATCAATGCAAAGACTCCCTCTGTATTCGCAACCACTCAGAATACTCCAGAACCCATCCCCGAGATTCAATGTACAGAAATCACCCCAAGATTCAGCACACGAAAAAGAGGACGAAGATGCCACGGATTGAGGCCGCACTGTTCAATGTAGACCCAAAGGGAGGAAGGTCCCTAACCCTAAGGCTAGGACTTTAAACCAAACCATTTGAACCTACCAGATTAGCAACCAATCCGAGATATCCAAGGTCCAAACGAACACACAATAATTGAATCTGGGAATTTAGTGTACCTGATACATAATCCTGTGATTTTGGTTGAAGAATATGAAGCGTTTTAAGTACAGGTCGGTTCAGAACTTAGAGAGAAGGGAGAGACTCTCTCTCAAGATTTTCCCATCACACTAAGTTTTTTGCAATATATATTTTTTCTCTCAATTCATGCAATTTTTATTCTACTTTTTAATTTGTTGATAAGGTGTAATCTTGTGTAGCAAAATAAAAATCATAGAAACAAATTTCTAGTTAATGTCAATAAATGTGAAAGAAGAGAATTCAATTTCCATTGTTGATGTTGTATAATATTTTTTTTATAAGCAAATTCAATAATAGGAGATTAAGGAAATCTCAACCCATAGAATTACAACTGGCAAAGAAATAAAACAATTATAAAAAATCGAACGAATTTTTAAACCATTCGTACAATCTACAATACTTACTACCATGGCTACCTAAGACCAACCAATTCCACGACGTAATTTTAATGTCATTGACAATCTCGTTGAAGTTAAAAACCGCGATGTTGTATAATATTGAATCTTGAATTAAGTTATGTCTTTTTTTTATACAATTTAGGTCAAGTGTTAGTAACATGAAATAAATAACATATTTATTCAATTGAAAAAATCTAACATAAAGTCTAACTAATACAATTGAAATTAAAAAATAAAAGTATTGTTGGTCATATTTTTTTATTGAGCAACAAAGCAAATATCCGGGCTAGAATTGTTATAGATATAATTGTTATATTAAATGTAACAAAATATGCAATAAATAATATATTAAATTAAATGAAAATATTATACCATCATTGTTTATTTTGAAATATGTGCACTAAATTGTCAATTATATCATTACTGTTTGTTTTGAAATATGCGTACTAATTTTTTTTTTCATTTTTTATTAATCAACAAAAAAGTATACTTTGGTAATAGGTATACTTGGTTCAGTTCGAACGGTAAGAGTCGTAGTAGGTTGGATAGGATTTTGGTAGATGACCTTCTGATTAATAAGTGGGAGCTGCTGAATCAATTCGTGGGTGAAAGGGATGTGTCAGACCATCGTTTGGTTTGGTTGAAGTTCAACTCTACTAATTGGGGGCCAAAACCTTTCAGATTTTTTAATTGTTGGTTGGAGCACAAGGAGTTTCTCGGATTCGTGGAGAATACTTGGAAATCTGTCGCATTCACGGGAACCTATAGTAATACTTTGGTTTTGAAATTTAAAGTGTTGAAAGCTAAATTAAAGTGGTGGAATGTTAACACTTTTGGCTGGCTTGACCTTAATGTTGCTGATGTTGTTGATCGGATTAACAGCATTGAGATGAACCTGGACAGTAGTGAATCTGCTGATGATAGTCTGCTGTTGGATAGAATGTCGGCCCAAGAAGAAATTTGGAAAAATCTTAGGTTAAAAGAGAGTATGATTCATCAGAAGTCGAGAGCAAAGTGGGTGAGGGATGGTGATAACAATTCAAAATTTTTTCATGCTTCGCTTAAGCACCGCAACAGAAGAAACTGTATTATTGGTATCAAGGTGGATAATGTTTGGATTGATGATCCTGAGTCTATAAAACTTGCTGCTATGAACTTTTTCAAGGAAAAATTCCAAAGTCAGAAGGCGGTTAGGCCTGCTTGTAACTTTGTGGATGTGGCTTGTCTAAGTGAGAAGGATAGGTTGATGTTGGATGCTGATTTCAACAGAGAGGACGTTGTTTCTGCAGTTTTTGCGTGTGACGGTAATAAGTGTCCGGGTATGGATGGGTTCAATTTCACTTTCCTTAAGCAGTGTTGGGATATCGTTGGGTCTGATGTTATTAATTGTGTGCTGGAATTCTTTGTATCAGCAGCGTTACCGAAAGTTTTTGCGTCCTCTTTTATTTCGTTGGTTCCTAAGATTGATAATCCACAAGTTCTCGAGGAATATAGGCCTATTAGCTTAATTGGGTGTGTCCTCAAGATTATTTATAAGATGCTTGCAAAAAGGTTGAGCAGTGTCATTGATAAATTGATTTCTCCTTCTCAAACTGCCTTTGTTCTGGGTAGACAGATTCTAGACGGGATTCTTGTGGCTAGTGAAACCGTGGACTTTGCTAGAAGGTTGAAGAATAAGTGTATACTATTGAAGGTGGATTTTACACAAGCATACGACTGCGTCAAATGAGAGTTCTTGGATACCATGTTGATTAGGATGGGGTTCAGCGTCAATTGGCTGAAGTGGATTAGAGGCTCCATTTATAACAGCCACTTGTCGGTTCTTATAAACGGTAATCCATCCAAGGACTTTAAGGTGTCTCGTGGCTTGAAGCAAGGAGATCCCCTTTCTCCTTTTCTGTTTGCGATTGTTGCGGAAGGTCTGGCTAGTCTGGTAAGAAGGGCGGTTTCTTTGAACATCCTTTCTGAATTTAAGTTTCATGATTCTTCTTCTGCTAGTATTCTGCAATTTGTGGATGACACCCTGCTGATTGGTGATGGTTCGTTCTCAAACCTTTGGGCTTTCAAGGATATTTTACGTGGATTCGAGTTATTATCTGGTCTTAAGATTAACTTCTCTAAAAGCTGTCTGTTCGGGGTAGGATTGGATCCGGAGCTCTTGGTTGCAGCTGAACACTTCCTTCATTGCAAACCGGGTCTTTTGTCGTTCAAGTTTCTTGGTCTTGTTGTGGGAGAAAATCAAAGAAGATACTCTTTTTGGAAACCGGTGTTAGATTGTATGAAAACAAGACTTTTGAGGTGGGTGGGGCGTAACCTTTCCTTTGGAGGGAGAGTTACTCTTATTAACTCCTTCCTTGCCAATATTCCCATTCATCATCTCGCTTTCTTCAAGTTACCGTCGTTGGTGGTGAAGGATATTATTGCCATACAAAGACGTTTTCTTTGGGCCGGATCCGATGAGAGAAATTTTATTCCGTGGGTGAGTTGGAATTCTATTTGCAAATCTAAGAAACGTGGAGGCCTTGGTATTAAGCATGTTCATATCTTTGGCAAAGCGTTACTTGCTAAATGGATTTGGAAATTTTTTCAAACTGTGTTTCTCCAATATTGAGGATTCTTCCCATCTCTTCTTCAATTGTTATAAAATCATTTTGTTGTGGAATAAGGTGTGTGATTGGGTAGGATTAGAGAGGATTTCGAAAATCGATTGTCGTAGTCATGCTTTCGCTTAGGTGTCGCAGATTAAGGGAAAAGGAAAACCGGAATCACTCTCTTCGATTTGGTTTATTACTTGTTGGTTCATATGGAAGAGTAGAAATAATATTCTTTTTAATGATGAAATTTGTAATGTTGATTTAATTTTCAATAGGATTGTTGTTGTGTCTTGGTCTTGGTTGGCTTTAGGCCTTGGTGGTAGGATGAAGTGTAGTATTTTTGAGTGGACAAAGTTCCCTTGTGACTTTTTATAACTTTGGGGGTCTTTTCTTTTGATTGCTGTATTGGGTTGTGTTGTGGGGGCTGTTGGTTGGACTTTGTCCTTCTTGTGTTGTAGTGTGTTTTTCCTTTGGTTGGAGATTTCCTTAATTTCTCCTTAATGAATTTGCTTATAAAAAAAAATCAACAAAAAATATCTGTCCTGTATTATTTTTATTGTATCAATGATAAACATATATAATAACAAATATTTGTCATTCACTTTTTAATGTAAGTAATATATATTTATCACTTTTTTTTATATTTATCATTGATGAATATATCATCTATTTTTGTTATATTAAATAGTGATAATTATTTGCTGTGTATTTTATTTTGATTTATTGAAAACAACCAAGTGAAACTTGTAATGTACAAATGACATTGAAATATTCAAATGAATCATTGATATGTTTTGGATAAAATAGGAAAATAGAGTATTTTTTTAAAATATATCCCGGCATGCAAAAGTAATTAAAAATAGTTTATTTGTAAATTTAATAGCGATTTATTTTTTCAATTCTACATTATATAAATTATTATTAAATTTAAAAGTTAGTTTGGTGTATGAATTGTAGGCTTCAACAACTTGTTTTTAGAGAAATAATTTAAACAAAGTTGAAGTGTGAAACATTATTGTCATAATGTATTATAGTTGTTATTTTAATTCAACGACATTATAAAAAAATATTTTTAACTAATTTTTTAGTCACAAATATTTGTTTTCAAAATAATTTTTATAATAAGATACATTATACTTTTTTATATTTTAAATTTATTAAAAAATTATGACTTTTAACTAATTGATTGAATAAACTTTATCTTGTGTGTGAATTCTATGTGCAAACGATTTTTTTAATTACTCATCTATATAAATGTAAAGATAAAAAGTTAAAGTATAAAATGATTATAGTTTTTGTTTTATAATTGTTCAAGTTTTTAGGTTGAAAATATAAAACAGAAAATCAAGTAATTTTGTTGTAACAGTATTTATTTGATGTATGATTCTTTAATAAATTTCAGTATTTATCAAATAAGAAAGAAAAGGAGATATTAGTAAAATTAGTAGCAATTTAATTTCTCAGGATTATAAGAGATAAGTTCTTTTAAATTAACAAAAACAATATATATGGAAAGTCTTGATTTAACTGTTTTTAAATAACTTAGGGAATTTTTTCTTTTTTGAAAATTAAATTAACAAAATATTACATTTTATATTTTACAATTAGTAAAACTATTAATTATTACATTCTTAGTAAAACTATTAATTATAACATTCTATTTTTAAAATCTGAATTAATAGAATTAGTACTAAATCAAACCTAAATGGGAAAATCAACCTTATATGAGATTTAGTTTTTGAATGCCATTTATAACAATTATTTATAAAAATACCATTTGTAAATTTGTAATATATGGAATCGGTTCTAAAATCTAAATCAACCATATATAATAGTTTATTATAACTTAATAATTTTAAAATTGAAATTACGAGAATGATATCGATCATAAATCAACCTAGTTGGAAAAATCATTCCAAGATAAGAATATTAATTATATCACTGCTTTTAAATTGAAATTAATTAATTCAGTCTTAAACACTATAAATAAAAATTAGATTTTATATTTTGTTTTCTTAAAAACTCAAAAATACACCGTCAAATAAAACATTTAGTTCCTATATATTAAACCATCACCATAACTCTATCAAAGTTCTCTTTTTTTAATTAGTTTTTCTTTTCAATATCATAGTTCTTAAATCATGTTATCACAAATAAGATTAGAGAAGAAAAGTAAAAAGAATGAACATGTATCATCTTCTTCAACAATACAATCACTTCCAAAAGACATATTACGTGATTTGATTGTAAGGATAGGCTCTCAATCTTTCATTGATCTTCACAAGATGAAAGTGTGTTGTAAAGACTTTCTCGAAATTGCACAAGAAAGTTACGTGTTACAAAAGATATCTTTGGACAACTTTCCATTCATCCAATGGATTCCCAACGAAAATGCGTCGTTATTTTTTAAACGTTGTGTGGAAAGTGAAAATATTGAGAGTTTGTATAGAAAGGGATTACTTGAGTACTTTAATTATCCAAATGGAAATATTGATGGTCTTGAGAGCTTAAAGATTGCAGCTCAAAAAGGTCATAAGGAAGCGATATATGTGTATGGAATGATTTTGTTGTGTTCTGAGGATCACGAATCAAGAATACAGGGAGTTGAGTACATGCGTTATTTGAGAAAGTCGAAGTGTATTATGAGTTCAAGGAGGAAGGTACAAAATTTAACAAATTCTTTATGGAAAAATAATGGTATGTTGGTGCACAATCAAACTCCTATATGCAACTCTAAGAGCACGTGCCATGGATGGAGAGTGAAAGAAGGTCGATGGTCATTATTGGATGATGAAGATGATGATATGAAATTGTGTGAAAATTGTAGATGGGATCATGAGTTAGAATTCTTTTATAAATTACTTAATGTTTTGTAGTTGTAGTTCTTGAAATTTTGGAGAGTATTACATTTACGAAAAACATTTATTTGGGTACAATCCTAAATAAAAATAACAGTACGCACAAATAAATAAATTATTAAAATTATTTATCTTTTACTTTTTATTTGTTTTAATGTTGAAATATGTAATCATTTCAATTGTCTTCAAGTAAGACATTTTATACTTTTTTAATGGTTTGGTGCATTTATTTAGTTACTTAACTTAATTTAATGTTTCATTTTAGTCTCCTATCTAATAAACATTACATATAGTCCATTGAAAATCATTATGTTAGTCAAATAGGTCATTTCCGTTAAATTTTATAAAACAACCTTAATTTTTGTGTACGAGACATGACAACATGGTATTATTTTATCTGACATGACATTTTTTATTATTTTAAATTTATTATTATTTTTAATGAAACACTTTTTTCAAACTAAACCCTAGTTTTATTTGGATTGTTCTTAATGAACCTTGAACATATCATCCACATCCTTGTTCATATTTCTACTGATCTCGCGTCCTTTCTACGCGTCTCCTTATTCTCATTGATTTATTTCTTCTTCGCTTCCTTGTTTTCATTCTTCTTACAGGTTGCATTTTCTTTCTCTACTTTTGCAAATTTATTTTCATTTTGAATGGAGGATTTCTACTACAATTTATTTAAGGTTTTAGGGGATACTTCATTCATTGTGTTTTGTTCACAATACTTATACTACAATTGATTTACGACTTTGTGTTTGTCATTTGTTACTTGATTGTTTGGTTTTCTGATTTGTTATTAGATTTATTTTAATTTTATTTCTTCCATCCACATATTTACAACAATGTTATGCAATAATGGATAAACTTGGGTTTGATGAGTGACAATACATATTCTAAAGAGTCAAGTACTCATTAAAGACAAGACAAGGTTGCTGTCATCTGAATATACTTCAACAACCAAGAGATGCACCTCTTAAAGGAGAAAAATACTACATGGTTTGTGAATAGGAGAAAAATACTACATGGTTTATGAATAAGAGATTGTTTACTATAGATCTATAATAGGTTTGACCCTCACCTGACTAAGCCATGGTGGGAGCTTTAAAGCTTCAGGCTGTCTCTTATTCCTTCATCTTTTTAATTGTAACCCAACACATTACTTTAAACTCTATGCAATTAAAAGACAATACTTTGATGTATGCGAGTATTTTTATTTTGTATCCATCATATGAATCTGCACTTGCAACTTCTGACCAAAAACTTGGCTTGTGGCTAGATTACTATCATATGGTGACCAAGGTACCAAACCTGTCAAATATATATTTAATTGGTCTTACTATGTAGTTTTCAATAATGCATATATTACCTTTAATTTTTTGAGTTTTGATCATGCAGATGGGAACATCACAAAAAGCTATTGTTGTTAAACATGTTCTTGCTAAACATGTTCCTGCTGTTACTTTTAATGTGGACTCCGATGATGATGATGGTGTTTTCCAAGATGAGTTTGATGGTTAGAAAACTGTGACTAGAGTCATTCAAAGGGAGCCTCTAACTAAGGGAAAGAAAGGAGCTTGTTCTGCACTTAAGGATGCTAAATATCTTTCATGAGCCATCAACTTTGATGACGTCTCAATTGAAGAAGCTTTTAAATCATATGGAGAAATACTCTATGTACACATGAATATATACACTCTATTCAAACAAAGTAAAGACAAATATTAGATTCATTATTATTCAAAATTCTAGTTTAATATCATTAAATTCAAGAATCTATTGATATAAAATTCTTGTATGGTAAAATAATAGGTTATGGTCAGGTAAAATGTGATAAAATTCTGATTGATAACTTTATTTGCAGTTTGGTTGATATCTGAGTCTACTAGATAAAAACTTTCAATTTAATCCTTATTATATTGCTAACTCACAATTTTGACTTCTGCCATGCTGTTATGCCAAATCAACAAAAATTAATATTATTTTTTTCAACATTTAACGTAAAAGATTAAATTAGCTAACGAAACTGTTTTTAAGAGACTAAATTATAAAGTTTATTAGATAAGATACTAAAGTGAAATATAAAATTAAATTAAAAGATTTCATCACTAATTATGTCTTTTTTATTCAAACCAATATTGAGTATTGGATGAGAAATGTTTAGTAACCTCATATATATTTCTTTTGTAATGTTGGATATTGATGATTGATATTATCAATCATCTTTTTTCATATTCATTATGTTTTTCTAACAGAATGTTTATATAAATATTATATTACTATGGAAATTGTATTACATATAGAGAGATTTACATCTAATTACATGTTATAGTCAATGTGAGACTTTTTATATAGATAAATATTCTTTACGTATACAAATATCAACACTGTCCCTCAAGCTTGAGCATATAACTCCAATGCACTAAGCTTGCCACATATATAATTAGTTTTGAAACTTCGTAGGGATTTTGTAAACACGTCTGCCAATTGATCGTTAGAAATGACAAATCTTGTGACGATATTTCCTGATTCAATCTTCTCTCTAACAAAGTGACAGTCTATCTCAATATGTTTGGTCCTCTCATGAAAAACTGGATTTGAAGCAATGTGCAATACAACTTGATTATCACAAATAAGTCTTATGGGTCTTGCTTCATCAATTTGAAGTTCCTTGAGCATCTGCTTTAACCAAATGAGTTCACATGTTGCCATTGCCATGACCCTATACTCTGCCTCGGCGCTTGATCTTGCAACTATATTTTGTTCCTCAATTTTCAAAGATATAAGTTTTCCTCCAACAAGTACATAGTACCTAGAGGTGGATCATCTATCTATGAATGATCCTACCCAATCAGTATCGGAGTATCAAATTATTTGAGTATGTCACTTATCATCATACATGAGACCTTTTCCTAGAGTACATTAGATGTGTCTCAGAATCCGGATAACAACATTCACGTGTTCCTGGCAAGGAGAATTTAAGAACTGACTTACCACATTAACTGCAACAGAAATATTTGGACGAGTGACTCTGAGAAAATTCAACTTTCTAACTAATCTCTTATACTTTCCTGAGTCAGATAGATTCTCTCCCTAATTGGCTGGGAATTTGACACTTGGATCCATAGGAGTATCAGTTGGTTTAGTGTTCAACAAACATGTTTCTTCCAAAATATCCATAGCATATTTTCGATGAGAAATCACCAAACCATTTTAGATTAAACTACCTTAATACCCAAAAAATAATTGAGTTTACCAAGGTCTTTTGTTTGAAATTGATTCGAGAGATGTTAATTACACTAGAGTATTCCTTGCTGATCACTACCAACTATGACAATATCATTTACATACACAATAAGATAAATACACCCTTGGACTGAGTGACAAATGTGTCAAAGGAATCCCTCTCTATTGTTGCATGATGAATATATGTTTAGGAAGTAATAAATTTTGTTCTTCCACAACGCTTTAAGACCCAGGAATCCCTCTCCCTTGAAGTTGCATAATGGATCAATAACCCCACTTTTCCACATGATTAGAATCCCACCCGACAAGCCTTCAGATTTTGCCGCAGACCACTGGCAATTCTCACTGCCCCACAGTTTGTGAACAATATCATCTGTCATAACTTCACATTTTGTCTCTTGAATAAATGAAATATCCGCCCCTCCCTTCATCAACAATTCCCTAATCTTACGTTTCTTTATCACACTCATGCATCCTCTGACAGTATAGGTAACTATATTCATAAAGAATCTATAGCTGCCTCCTTCTTATTATTCTTCGCACTTCTTTCTTCTTCTTCTAAATTTCGAATGATAGATTCAAACGCCTCATCATCCTCATCTGCTTCTATGCCCAATCTTTTGATGGATTTCCAAACACGTCTAGGAAGGCCTGCTAACTTCTTCTTAATTCTAGAGTTACTAAAAAATATCTCATTATCTCCAATAGATCCAGAGCTTTTCCTGATTGACCCCTCTGAAAAACTCGATATAGAATCACTTAAATTCGGAGAGTGAGTCTCACTAACATGAGAAAACGAGCTAGGCAGCGTTTTATCAGCAAGTAACAAAGATGCATAATATGATGGTGTAAATGGAATCTTCAAGTTCCCATAGATTTCACTCAAGGATTTCTTCCTTCGTAACAAGTTGTTGTGTCCCAATGATGTGATAATCCTCTGTCCTCCGTTAGCCTCATTGATATTGCAATCTAATTCCTCACAGTTGTTATCATTAATTAGCCCATCGTCCCTTTCCTTGTCTTTTCCATCAACCATACAAGGATCACTACTTCTTTTATCTTTATTGGTCTGCGTCAACATTTGTCAGTTGATCAGTCCTCTTCTTAAGAAAAAGTAACTCTTTATCAATATGACAACCATCAGTTGAAAGGTTCACTTCATGCGAGGGCCCTACTAGGTCATGCTTTTTCTGTACATCCACTCTTTGTAATGAACGTGTATCAGACAACTCATTGCAGTAACCCATATCCCTAGAGTCTACTTTAATATTATTCTCCTTCAACTGGTCAATAAAGGGCGCCTTCTCACCTACTTCGTACGTACCCACATTTGACTCAGGGATAATAACCGTTGGCTTATTTTCTTCTTGCAACGTCTCTTCCACCTCACTACCGGATGAATTCACTTCTGAGCTATCTTCACAGCTATCACTGAAGGATCTACAAGTCTTCTTTGGACAACAAGAAGGACCTTCTTCAACCATCTTAATGCGAAATGTCTGCTCATTAACTTCAATATTAACAACTTCATTTAAGTTCATTGCAAATTTTGTTCTTATAAGAATCCTGGCCACGTCGAATTTTTCATGTGTTTGGGTTTCAACATCAGCTTTAACATAAACACCAACGGTTCCAGCTAAAATTTTTAAAAACTTATCTCCCCACACATGACAAGGTAATCCGAAAATATTAATCCACGACATCCTCTCAGTATCCACATCTAACGGACTCCAAGGATGAATTTCTGAAAACCACTTCTCCACCCATTCTTTATCTTCCTCTATCATCTTCTTAATATCACCAGTAACCTCCTATTCTAATAGAACCAAATTCGCCCCCATAGGGGTAGCTTTGATTTTGAAATATCCCTCTATATGAAGTGCCTCCTGTATCTCATAAGATTGACCTGGGATTTCCACTTTACCTACAAAATCTTGTTGGAACCGTTCTAACTCCTCATCTTTAACATCGAACATGAGATGAGCAAAGTTTGGTTTGTCATCCATGTACATCCTCTCCTTCACCTTTTGTTCCGTAGTCCCTTTAGTTATCTCCGCAAATGACCTTTTGCCATTCCAAGGATTTGTTTTCTGTAATGACTCTCTCTCATGGTCGTTGTTCCATTGTTTAAACTCCGGCCTTATTTTCGTATCTTCCATAGCCGTAACTCTATCAACTCTTTGGAACCGCGGTTTGTTAACGAATATCTTCCTGCCATTAAGAACAATCTTGTCCAGTTCAATGGCAAAAAGATGTTCATCAAACACTTTTTTGAAACGAACAAAACCGAATCTCTTCCCTCTTTTATCAAGTCTGGGAGGAATGAATACTTCAGTGACTAATCCGAATTCCTTTAACACATTGAACATCTCTTTAGCCTAAAAGGAATTTGGAATTTCAGTGAAGAAAAAAGAAGAGGTAGTATTAGCATCAAAATCAGTCACTTTGCTTCCATTAGCTCTCCACACAGATCTCTTTGCAATGGCCGTCTTGTTCATCTTCCCTTTCCTGATTTGTTCCCAACCACTATCTAAACCCATCCTTATCTCCTATGTCTAACCCACAAATCAAAGCAAAGAATCCCTCTGTATTCGCAACCACTCAGAATACTCCAGAACCCTGCCCCGAGATTCAATGTACAGAAATCACCCCAAGATTCAGCACACGAAAAAGAGGGCGTTGTTTCTGCAGTTTTTGCGTGTGACGGTAATAAGTGCCCGGGTATGGATGGGTTCAATTTCACTTTCCTTAAGCAGTGTTGGGATATCGTTGGGTCTGATGTTATTGTTGCACCCCAAATTTTACCCTCAGATCCTCTGATCATTTTCACATCATTTTAAATCGGCAATTTTTGCATTTTTAGTTAAACATCTTTAATCTTGTATTTTAAGCCAATTTTTATCATTCCATGTCATCCTATTATTATTATTATTTTTTTCATTTTAGGGTTATTCAAATAATTTGTCTTAGATTATTTAATTTTAATTTAGTTTAATTTCAATTTTTTAAACTAGTTCATTTCCATTTAACTTCTTTTAGATAGAGTTTATTTTACCTTAGTTCAAATTTAATTTTAGTTTATTTGTAAGTTTTAGTATATTTGTCAATTTAATTTTTAATTCTATTTTAACCTTTATTTTATGTCTAGTTTAATTTAGATTATCTTTAACTTAGCTTTTATTTTTAGTCTAGTCCTAATTAGATTAATTTTCATTTAATTTACTTTTAATTTTAGTCAAATTTTATTAATTAGCTTAAGTTTATTAATTGTAATTTTCACTTTAATTCTAAGTTTTAACTTTAACTTTAAATTTTAGTCTAATTTTAATTAGTTTAATCTTTAATTAACTCAGTTAATTTTAATTCTTATCATAATTTTATTTTTATCTTGATTTTTAAATTAGTTAATTCAATTATTTTTTTTCTGGTTCCATAAAATAGAAATTACAAAAAAAGAGGTCCCTAACTTGTATTCTTGTTACACAAACTAAGTTAACTAATTCTTGAGCCAAGCCAAGTACACTCCGCTGACTTTTTCTTTCCCATCAGTTCCAACACCTTTTTTTTTCTGTCATCAAACCAAGACCATCCCTACACACTACACTCCCCATTTTTCTGCAAAAGAAACAAAACTCCACACCATCCTCCCAAACTCCTGCAGACTATACAAAACCTCCAAGCTACCGCCACTCTATACAAAGCCTACCCCACCACTGTAATTCGTACAAGCCACATTGCCATTATAGCCCACCTTTACCTTTCACACGAAACCTATTTTTTCCATTCCATCCACACACTACTCAAAACTTCAGCAAAAAAGGCCAAGCCTACTTCTACACAACCTTACCAAGGCAACCACGCGCAAACCGTACGACAGCTGCAGAAAAACAACAATAAAACCCGTTACATCTTGCAGATTGAGGGAAAAATCAACATATAATTTGTTTGAAATTGTTTTAAAAGAAAAGGAGGAGAACAATTAAAAAGGGGCAGAACTGAAATTGAAAGATAAAACGAAGAGAGAAATCTCTCTGACCATAAGCTCCACATTCTTCTTCCTTACCTCTAACAACATCACTCTTTCATATAATAGCTAAACACATTCATTGTTCATCTTCTTCCAAGCAATCTCCACCTTAAACACTTCCACTACAACCTTCTTCCTCTCCCTCATTCAACAATTGTTTTGTAAAAGTAAAACAGTCCCTCATACAACTTGAAAAAACCTTGTTTTCATCTTCATCTCACACTTATCTCTTTCCCTTAAAATACAACAACCCGACCATTCATTAAACCCTGCTTCAACAAATCATCTTCTCTTCCAACCATACGATTCCAACCTTCTTCAATCCTTATTCAAAACCTCCTTAAACCCTTCTTAACCTTCATCAACATCAACAACAAACATCAACTCTGTAACCTTCTTTAAAAAAAAACTTCATCATTAACCAAAACCTCCTCCGTCCTTCGATCCTCCATTTTTTCACCTAGAATCACCCTTCACCGCTTCCTTCAATCGCACAACCATAACCACCACAAATCATCAACCGTAAAAAAAACGTTCTTTCGCACTTCAACCCCAACCCTTTCACAACCCAGAATCAAAGATATGAAGGGAGTATAAAGCAAATCAGAAACACAAACCCAATCAGAAACCAGAAAGATAGGGGAGATGAAGAGAGTTTGAGTGTCAAAATCAAATCGCAAACCTGAGACGAACTGTGAGCGTCTGAATCAGAATGGGTGAGTGAAGCCAACGAAAGAGAGACGGAGCAAGATCTTTGTGCGCAAGATTGAGTTCAATGGCGTCGCCTTCTTCGTGATGTTTTTCTTGACGTTTCGAACAAGCATTTTGGACCGTGTTCTTGAAGAGGCCTTTCGTCCTATTTTTTATTTGTACGGCTGAAGATTCATTTGGTTTTATGTTGTTACACTGTGTTTTTCAACTTGAGGAAATGTTGACCTTAGCTTTCCTTTGTTTTTTTTCCTGAAGCGGTGATGATGAATGATGGGCCACGGTGTCCTTTTCATTCCCTATCACCGATTTTGCTTTAAATGCATTAATGCAACCAAATCTGTTTGGTTCTTGGTGGCTCTTTTTTAGGATGGGGTGAACGGATCATGGGCTCAGCCCGTGGATCCTATGACTTCTCTTTTTGTTTTTTTTCTTTTTAACCAGGTTGTGGATGACAGGCTTTGAACCCACGTGATACACCTATGTTCACACCCTCATTTCAGCACACCCTCCTCTTCGTTTTTTTTATCATTTAACTTGTATTAAATTGTTTTCTATTTTTTTGAATTCTAGTTCTTAAAATGTTTGAACTTAACCATTTCTAAAGTGTTTTTTATTAAATCTCATTTTCTATATTTATTTGGGCCTATGATATTAAAAAGCCACGATTTTCATTGATTTACTTTACTAAAAAAAATCGTGATGACTATGAGGCCACTTTCAATTTATTTTTATTGGTCAATGAAAATCTAATAGAAAGGTATTCGATTTATCGATCTAAATCCTTATTTAGATGAGACCGATTTTATTTTCATTTCGAGCCCGTTTCTTTATTTTTGGGCTAATGACATAACAATACTCATGATTTAGTTGATTTTCTCAAAAATTGATTCAAATCTTGATTTATATGAGGCCTACCATTTTATTTTTCGATTCATTTGTATTTATACTATTTATTTATTTCATTTCAATTTATTTAGTATTTATACCATTATTTATATTCATTTTGGTCAATGAAAATCTAATAGACAGGTATTCGATTTATCGATCTAAATCCTTATTTAGATGAGACCGATTTTATTTTCATTTCGAGCCCGTTCTTTATTTTTGGGCCGATGATATCACAAAAATCATGACTTAGTCGATTCATTCAAATTACTAAAAGTCGTGACATATATGAGGCCACCTTTTTTATTTTATCGGTCGATGAAAGTCGAATATCATAGATTATCGGTTTCTCGATTAAATCATGATTAATACGAGACTGACTTTATTTCTACTTCATTCGGTATTTTCTTATATCTTCATTTTCATTTTTGACCGATGAAGTCTTTCTATTCACGAACGTTGTTGGCGAAGCGACGAACCTTCATTATTTCAAATCTGTAGTGAGTGATCATTGAGATTTCTTTCTATACTTTGAGATCGTGATAGGTTACCTTCGACTAATCAACGAGAGTTTGTAACTCAAGATGAGGTCTCCACCTTTTCTTTTCGTGTGGCATGGTTTCATTGGAGAATGATCTTCTATATCATTTCTCTATCGTGTCTTAATACAAAGATCAAGTTATGCATCCTCCTATAGTATGGTCTTCCTCATAGACCGTACTACGACGAATCAACACTACATTGGACCCGATTCATCGATCCAATAAATTAATCAACAATCACTAAATTTACTTTCAGTCAATATATATATATATATATCCTGATTTATTCTTTATGTCGATTATTATCCTTGTTAATATTATCATTCTCCATATTTATATCTTGTGTATATTGTTCATTTTATTTGTTCATTTAAAATACACTAATAAATATCGAAACCCTAAAAAACTCAATTGACCGGACTATGGTTACTATTGTGTTTTGAGGACTTAGATTTAGGACTTTTACCCTATGCTCTTGGAGTGGAGGTTCTGATCTTGTTTTGTCAGTGGCTCACCAGTATGCTCTCTATTTTGGGTTAGATCTTTCTATCTCTTGCTCATTTACATTGATGCATTTTTGTCTGGTTGTATATATGTTTGCCTGACATTGTTTTAGCATTTTAGCATGTTAAGCATGATACTATGTGGTTACTATCATTCTTTGATTTATTATCATTTGATTTTGATGTTTTAATTATTACCATGTTCATATCTTGTTCATTCTATCTTGATCATATTCATGTTCATATCCTGTTCATATTATCTGGATTATATCTTTGTTCATATTCATATTATTCACTGTATATTCACACTATTTATATCATATTCATGCTTGATTCTTGACCTTCCTCCCAAAGGAAAGTTCCTACTTTGACTCCTAAGTCCATAATCCATTCCCATTTCATCCTTGGCTCTTTCCCTCATAGTTTAGTAATAGGATGAAGTTATCATGAACTCCATGTGATTCTCACTATCATGATAACTCACTTTACCTTTTACCCAGACTTACAGAGTTATCATGAACTCTGTGTGGTTCTCACTATCATGAGAATTCACCTCTTCCCTTCATAACGTAGACTTAGAGAGTTATCGTGGACTCTATGTGAGCTTATGCTCCTTCCCTTTGGAACGTTGGCCATAGTCAATGTTTCCTTTTCTTTCACCCTTAGTTAGGTGAATTACGGTTGCTCTGATTCTTTAGTCAGATACGTAGGCACAAGATGCGACGTCTTGGCGAGCAAACTTAGTGTACATACCTAGGTCTTTACCTTAGTCGTAGTACAGATTTACCTTAGCAAGCAAACATAACATAACACAAACTTAACAAGAGGTTCCTGTAGAGTACTACAGATACTTAGGGTGCTAATACCTTCCCTTTGTATAACCAACCCCTGAACCTTAGATCTCCCCCCTTTAGGTTTTTTTACGATCTTGAACCTTTCCTTTGGATAAATCAAAGTCGGTTGTAAAAGAAATATGATGCAAGTTAATTAATAACTTGTTATCCGATTTTCACCGCAACAGAAATGGCGACTTCACTGTGTCATACCCCAAATTTTGACCACTAAGATTTCCATTATTATGTTAATCACCATCACAATATGGAAGCACCTTTATGCCTCATCAATATCCTCAAGGAATTGTTGAGCATTCACCACAATCAAAATTAGGGTTTCAAGCCCTCTCAGAGCCTTAGACAAAGGATCAATCAAGGAATGACATGATCTTCAACTTGTCTAACCTCTCAAGTAACTACAAAGGATCAAAAGGACTCCCACTTCAAGGATCAAGCACAAGGTTGCTCCCTTTTAGGTGGATCAAGTCTCAAGATCGACAATATCACCAAATTAGGTTTTTGGTCGACCAGGGGCCTCCAGATGGAAAATTTTCATCTGGGCACAAGCCAATGATCCAAAAAATAACCTAATATACTTCATGGGACCTCATGGACCCAATCATCAACTCAATTTTTCCTCAAGGGATGCATTCATAAAAAATCAGGAATTAGGGTTTCTTGACGTAATTCACCCCTAAGTGGACTTTTAGGGCAAATCATGAGCCAAGACCTCAAGAGAGGATTTAAGGGTCTCCAATATGCCATATTGATCCATTTGGAACAATGGATTAATCCAAGAAGCTTGAGCAACAAGTCTCAATTTCATCTGCACCACAGTTAGGGTTTTGAGAGAGAAGTCAACTGTAACTTTGACTTTTGACCAGGACATGCTCCCAAGCCCTATAACATGCACCAATATACCCTATAACACCCATGGAACATGTCCATCAAGTTTGATTTAGGTCAAGGACATGATTTCATGAAGAATTGCACAGTTTGGAATTCATTTGATAAAAAGTCAACTGTGCACAAAAGTCAACTTTAACTTTTTAAGATTTTTCACCAAAATGGATTTTTAACCCTAAAATGATGTTAATGTATGATTTGAATCATCATTCATCAAGAAAAATCAAGAAAAGTTGGATAACTTGTAAAAGGGGTAACCATAAAAACTTAGAAAATTTTCTAAGTTAAAAATAAAGTGACAAGGGTACCAACTTTGGATGATCATAACTCCTAAACCACAAGGCCATTTTTTTCCATCCAAAGCTTGATTTGTAGATCTCATTGCCCTCTACAAAAACTTCAACTATACCTAACTCCAATTCATTGTGTATTTTGAGCTATGAGTGAGCCAAAATGGCTGAAAATATGAAAGTACACCATTTTCCAACACTTAGAAAAATTCTGGGCAAGGCAGATTTTGTGTTGAAACACCAAAACTTGTGAGATCTTTTCACATAAATGCAAGCTGAATCAAGTCCAAAGTTAAACATCAATGTTGTTGCATATGTTGCCAAGAATTTAAAGAGCTTAACAGCATGAATTGATTCAACTTGAGCCAAGAGAAATCCATGCCCAAAGTCATGCTGCTGCAAGCTGTTTTGGAAAAATCAGTTTGCATGTTTGTTTGCCACACACGATTTTGAACCAAAAACTGAGGATCAGCATGCCACATGTATTCAAACCAATCACATTGCATCTAATCCAACTGATAAATCTGAGTAAAAAAGCCAAGGAATCTTCCAACTTGAAATTCATCCACTTTGGCACATTTTGCCTTGAATTCAAAGTGCATTAATGTAGAATAGTGCATTGTCAAGGTAGCTACCCTACTCAGTCAAATTCTCTGATTAAACAACAATAAAAACATCCGAGGAATGTGATTTTGGTCAAGGCATAGCCCTGCTCTTGGGAATGGCTAGCTTGCCTTGCTTGAGAAGAAATCCTCCAACCCAATCCATGCAAATGTGATTTGATCCAGCAGCCATTCACTATTCCTCCAAAACAAAAGTTGATCACCTATAAATAGAGGTCCCAATGGATCATTCAACTCACACCAAAGCCAGTTACATCACTGCTTTCTCTCATTCTTCCTTGAACCTCAAGTTTTTTGGTTTTTGAGTAACCACTATCGGGTTTTGAGTTGTAGCCTTAGGCAATTAATTCCAATTGCTCAAACACATCATATATGATGTATTTGAGGTGTCCAAACACTTAAACACTGACTGTAAGACCTCGGGCTCAAAATCACCCTTCAACCAAGCCATTATACCTCAATTATGCCGGTGGAGGTCTCCAGCTTGATCCAAAGAGTTTCAAAGTGTTCCAAAGCTTGTAACACACTCCATAACATCCATTGAAGCTGTAGGGATCATCAGTTCACGACTGGAACAAAGTTTGTGCAGAGTTCCATTTCAGCTTGCATTAAGGTAAGCCTCACAACTCAAACTCCATGATCCATGCATATTTCCTCGCATGATATTTTTACCAATTGCTTGCCATCATATGCTGATTGTTTTCCCTCAAAAAATTTGATCATTGCACTTATAATCATGCCTACTCGATTGTTTTTGCAAAATTAGGGTTCATACGACCACAATGATATAATTTGTTATACACTGAAAATGAATAAAATTGGGTATTGCCATCTTCTTCCTTGTGAAAAAACGCGTGAGTTTGGTGTTTGAATGATGTCCAATGGTTGAGAGATGAGTAAGATATGGTGCTTCACGCACGAGCTCGAGGAAGAAGATGGCCATGGCGCCATTCTCAGAAAATCCAACAAGTTCTCTATATATTTTTCCCTTGCCATGTTATATTTGAATTGGCATTGCGCCCCAGCGGTTCATCAGCTGGTTTTGTGTGTATTGGCAAGCGAGAGGTCTGGGGTTCGAATCCCCCTCGCCCCAGACTTCTTTTTATCACTTGTTTATTTTGTTATTTTTTCATATTATTATTTTTAATGATTTGAAAAATTAATAACTCCTTCAATTTTTATCATTTTTGATTGGTTCTTTTTGCAACAATTCACAAAAATGCTGAAATATTTTATTCCACCAAAAAATTAGATTTATATTATTTATTTAATATAATTAGTATTTTTGTGAATAAATTCATTTTTAACTATTTTTAAGCATTCTAAAAATGAATATTTACTTTGAAAATCAAAACCTAATGAGTTTAAATATTCCTTGTGATTATCCCTCATTTTTTCCAAACCTTAAACAAAATCATAAATGGATTATTCAAATTTATTTTGAATTTTGTTTGATTTTCTTTAAATATTTACTTTTAAAGATTAAAATTAGGGTTTTTAATTAATTCAACTTTCAAAATTGATTTTCAAATACACATGGGCCTCTAATAGAGTGTAAGACCCAATCCTTTTTTGACCAAATCATTTTTGGGCCTCAGTGTATTGTATAAGTCCCGATACCGTAAAAAACAAACGGCGGGATCGTCGCCTTTTTTAAAAAAATAATAACCATGAGCCTCTCCTCGAGCTATAAGACCCATTCAAAACTTTTGGGCCTCTATTAGAGTGTAATACCCAACACCCTTGTACAGATAACATTTTTGGGCCTCACTTATTGTATAAGTCCCTCTGTACATTTTCAAATAAACGGCACGATCGTCGCCTTTTCAAAATAACTTTGGGCCTACCCTCGTGTTATAAGCCCCACTCTTTTTTTTAAACTTTTTGGGCCTCTTGAGAGAGTGTAAGACCCATCCCTTTGTACAGAAAACCTTTTTTGGGCCCCAGTCACTTGTATAAGTCCCTCTGTACCAAAACAACAGTACGTTCACTGATAAAACCCTGGGCCTCTCCTTGAGCTGTAAGCCCCAAATCTTTCTTTTTCAAAGTACTTTCTCCTTTGATTTTGAATATACTGTTGTTTTCAATTTTTCTTTGTTGAACAACTAACCAAACAGCATGGAAGCTCTACAACCGAGTAAGTGGTTATTGCTTTCATTTACTGCTTTCATATACATATAACTGTATTGTGGGGCTGTTTCACTGTAAGTCTTATTTCATTAACTCATATCAACTGTGTAATAATAGTATAGATATTTAGAGTTTCCCCGGCAACTACGTCTAGCATTAAGCCCGTTGATCACTCTTAGAAATAGTCTAAACTAGATCCCCATAGGATTACCAGACACAATCTTCCCTCCTCTTGGGGTTAAACAATATGGAGACATGAAAGGCAGCATTCTCTGTGAACCCTTTCATAGACTGTCACTCATAGAAGTTGTCAAGAAACTCTATTCCCCAGAGATGATCTTTTCTTCGTGAATGGCATCTCTTGAGTTTCTTCCAAATTCTCGGACTTTCCTGGCTTGATCTATTCTCGGTGAATGGCATGTCTTGAACTTCTCGGGGTTTGGGGACCCACAGGCTTCTTAAAAGCATTTGTCAAGAAACTCTGCTCCCCAGAGATGATCTTTTCTCCTTGAATGACATCTCTTGAGTTTCTTCCAAATTCTCGAACTTTCCCGACTTGATCTATTCCTTGTGAATAGCTTGCCTTGAATTTCTCGGGGTTTGGGGACCCATCGACTTCTTAAAAGCATCGGCCTCCTCTTGGGCATTATACAAGGACCCACAGGCTTCCTGAAAGCAACCCCGCCTCCTCTTGGGCTTAGTACAAGGACCCTACGGCTTCTTAGAAGTATTCATAGCCTCCTTTTAGGCTTCGTATAATGATCTCTTCCTCCGGGAATGATAGCCTCCTCTTGGGCTTCGTACAATGACCCGTCGGCTTCTTAAAAGTTTCCAGCCTCCTCTTGGGCTTCGTACAAATTGTCCCGACGACCTCCTAAAGGTATAGGAACAGAACTTAATCATCTGCATAGAACAGTCCTTTCAAAGAGTCTACTACTGTTTCTCAAAACATAGTACAAAAGACAAAACTCTAGACTTGGACAGTCTAATCTCCTTGAGTCTCAAAGACATTCTCAAGCACTCCCCCAAAATAGGAAGGAAACCTGTAGACTCGGACAATCTCAATACCCTTTGGATTTCCCGCTTCCTTAAAGAACAGGAATAACCTGGATCCTTGAATCAAATCCATGAGTACAGTGTTGCTCATATAAGAACTGATTTTCTCTTTAAAATCAGTATACTGGACCTGTCACTTAACTGAAACAAATTTTAGCCTACTCTTAGGCTTTGTATAATGATCCTTCTCCAGTGAAGTTAGCCTTTCTCTTGGGCTTTATACAATGATTCTCCCCAGTGGAGTTAACAATTTTAGCCTCTCTCTCGGGCTTTGTACGAGACACATAAGAGATTCCCTCGTTGAGTCAATCACCCCTTTTGCCTCCATCTCGGGCTTTATACGAGATACAAAAAAGGTTCTTATTGAGCCAAACAAACAACAGCCTCCATCTCGGGCTTCGTACGAGATACAAAAAACTCTCTTGTTGAGTCAAATAGCCTCCATCTCGGGCTTTATACGAGATACCAAAAGACTTCATCGTCGAGTCAAAACTTTTTAGCCTCTCTCTCGGGCTTTGTACGAGACACATACTAGCCTCCTCTTAGGCTTTATATAAGAAAACCACTGGTTAATCCAATTAACCTTTTAGCATCAAAGCTGTGCCTCGTTCACAGTACACAAACATCAACAACTCCTTCCCTTTCATCTAATTGCTGTAAGCGGCAAGCCTCTGGATTATTTACATCCATGCCAATGTTCCTCTTTTAGTATGAGAAATTCCTAAGGAAAGATAGCATTGCTCTACACTGAGTTAAAGTCTTCTCCTTCAGGTTAAAATCCCTATAAAGGAAATTATGGCATTGCCGGATTCACAAATCCCGGTTAAAGTAATCCTCCTTTACAGTCAGTCACCCAACAGTTGTGACAAACAGACCCCTTTAGAGATGACAAATTCTCTCTAAAGTCAACACTTTTAGCTTTACATCTTGGGCTTTAAACAAGATACAAACCACCTTTCGCTTCACATCTTGGGCTTTGAACAAGACACCAAAAACAACCATTTCCTCCCATAGAATAGGAGGAACTACGAACGCTCTGATTTCCCTGTTTCGGTAAACGGGAATATGTAGGCATAAGATCGAAAGAAAAGATCTTAGCGAGCACACTAAACAAAAACCCAAAATCCCATACTCTCATGTATCTATCAAAAGCATCAGTCCTAACATCCTAAATCCTCGTTCCCCGCCAGAAAATCCAAGAAAGAGAGAAAACCGTATTGGCGAAAATACAAATAACCAGTACAAAGGCCCCCCCCACATTGATAGCATTCGTAACCTAACAGACCGCTGTTTAAACTCAGTATGCAAAGCAGGGTTAATTGGAGACATCTATTTCCCTTCCGTCATCAGCTTTAATAGGATAAAAAATGAATCGATCTGTAGTAAGCTCAACCGCAGAGAGAGACCAGCGCTTAAGAACCGCGTCCAAAATCGCTCGCTACACACTGAGGAAACTTACTTTTGAGGGTTAAACCCACCTTGCTTTTGCTTATGTTATTCATGCTTGCTTGCTATATTTGTACATATCTGTATTATTACTTGTATACATGCTTTGTTTGAGATCTTCTGTGTGCAGGGTGCTACTATTGAGTGGTGAGAAAAGTCCTAACCCGGACTTGAGTGCACAAATATGATAGGATAGTGGTGTAATCAATAGTCGGTTATTGGCAGCAGTACCAATAATTTATGGCATATGATGACCACACTCAGATGAGGCCCTTTGGGATTGTTGATGTCTGATGTGAGCAGTCACATTGATATTACTTTTTCAATTGAGTGCCAGGGATTCTGAGGACCGTAGTTACCTTTACCCCACTTGGCCTTTTAGGATGTAGTGCGGTGACTATGAGGGAGCCAGTCCCGAGTAGTTGTCACGCGATACTACACTCAGACGAGTTTATCTTAAGAATATTATTAACCCGTGTAAGTAGTTACATGGGCCGATAATATCCGAAGGATTTACGTAGACTCTGGGAACTTTTTAGAACTCGGTTCTACAGATGAAAACCCATAGTACATACCTTTTGGGATGGGTAGACCATGGCTCCACGCTCGTGATCTTCAAACCTAGGCCTTCTTTTGTTTGTGTGTGCATATCTATGAATATCTGTATATGTGTGTTTGTGCATACGTTCATCCATGCATGAGACCCTAAACCTAGGGCTTGTGTGATGTTGTGTGTACATATATCTATGTTTTTGTGTGCCCGTGTTTTGTACATTGCATACATCTCATCGCATCCATTGATGGTTTCAAGGAACTCAGACGTTCTTTTCTTTGCAAAGATCCTTAGAGATCACAGATTTTAAAACAAAACTCTTCAGCTTTCCAAAATGTTTGCAGCTCGCCTTTGAGTTCCTTGAAACCATTTGGTTTGCATTAGCATTGCATGTGCATTTGCATTTCTCAGCCTTGAGTCTCATCCGCCCTTTGTCTGTAACCCAGTCGACTTCCTGAAGCCATCATTGGACTTGAAGTAGATTTTGGAGGATCATGAACTCAGAATAGCAGAGCCAGTTTGTGACCAGAGCAGACTTCGATTTGTTGAGAAACCAGTTGAATCAGATTATGATAGCCTTGGTAAAGAGAGATGACAACATTCAAAGGACTTCTGTGAACGATGTTGCCCAAGCTTAACCTGTGCAGATTCCTGTTAAGAATCAGGTTATACAAGAGCGTGCCATTGTCCAAGATGGACGTTCCTCTTCTGTTGATGCAGTGGAATATCAAAGCTTTGCTTTCTCTGAGCTAGGTTCCCAAGAGGTAGTCCCTGTGTTGAAAATCAAGGATCCACGAGACGTTGAGTTAATGGAAAAATGTCGTGCCTTGGAAGAAAAGCTTGATGCACTTAAGGGTCGTGACTCTGCTGATCTGAATGCTCTGAACGCGTGTTTGGTACCTGACCTTGCGATGCCTCCTAAGTTCAAAACACCAAAGTTTGAGAAGTACAAATGGGATAGTTGTCAGAAGCAGCATTTAGTGATGTTTTGTAGGAGAATAACTTCACATGTCCGTAACGACAAACTTATGATCCACTATTTCCAAGACAGTCTGAGCGGGGCATCATTGAATTAGTACATACAACTAGAGGGTCGCAACATCCAATCATGGTCAGACCTATCCAATGCCTTTGTTAAGCAATACAATTACAATCTTGACTTGGCTCCCAGTCGCTTGCATTTGCTAGACCTATCACAAGAAGACAATGAACCTTTCAGAAAGTATGCTCAGAGACGGAGAGAAATAGCTTCCCGCGTTCAACCACCACTTTCAGATAAGGAATTGGTTGACTGGTTCATGGACACTTTGCAAGGCCCGTACCGAGAAAAGCTGTTTAGCATTGCAACATCAAATTTTTCTGATTTGGTAAAAGCTGGAGAGTGCCTTGAGAGCGGTCTCAAGAGTGGAAAAATCCCAGCTAGTGAGAGTGAATCAATTGTCAGTTCTCAAGAAGAATGGGAGAAAGAAAGTGATTCTATATGGGAATCTCCAAAACTTCAGCCTCAGCGCTCATGCAACTCAAGTATTCAGAGTCAGCAATCTTTTGGGTCTCAGCGTCAGATACCATCCTCTCTACAGGGTCAATATTTGTCTCCAAATCAAAGACTTTCTCAGTATCAACAGTCATTTCCTCGTTAGCCGCGTCAACGTTTCCAATACTATACAGTCAGTTCTTGCCAGATCTAATAAAAAATGGATTGATAGTGCCAGAGGAGGTAGATCCCACGTCTTTTCCAGACTCACCGGGTTTTGACACCGACGTCCGTTGTGACTACCATGCTGGGGCATAGAGGCATTCAACTGAAGATTGTAGAGTGCATAGAAACAAGGTTCGGGATCTGTTAGACTCCGAGAAGATCTCATTCACACCTCAAGGCATTCAAATCAACAAGCTTTCACCTAATCAAGAGGGTTTATCAGACTCTGAGGTGAAAGAATTTTCTGAGAGTATGTGTGAAGATGATTCTCAATCAAAGAGAGGTATCGTGACCTCAATCAAATCAAAAGAAGAGGTATCGTGACCTCAACCAGTAAAGACAAGGAGAAGTCTCAAAGTCTCAGAGATTAACCAAATTCTGCGAGGGAGTACTGACTATCCAAGGGGTCTAAATCATCATCAATGATCATCAGCTCGTTCCTAGTCTGTAGGAACCTGAATGTATAACTTAAGTTAACTGAGCTTAGGATTGGAGTTCATCACGAAGATGGGGTGGGACAAATAAACTTTGAGCCTTTATCTTTTTTTTCATAAACCGTGAACCAGGCCACGTTACAACCCTTAAAAGACCTAATTGAGGTAAGGTTGTTTTGAAAGCATACTACAACAAGGTTGATTAACCTGACTCCTAATGATCTTTGCTAGTTGTGTGTGTTGATCACTTCATCTGTCATTCTGTAAATGACCAGATCCACGTTGTTTTTGATTACTTAATCATTCCACTATGCGTGTTTCATCAATAAAACTTGATTTCAAAAGCTTGCATGAATTTTTGCACTGAAATTGCCAATTTTAAATGAACAATGCTTGTTTGTGAAATGATTCAACATCAAAGAATCCCGACAAATGCAGTCAGCTAGGGAATTTGATTTGATAAAGGAAGCTCAGTCTAGGGGCAACTAAGCGGAAGGTTCTGCCGATCCATCATTTCAAGAGTTGTTGAATCAGGGGTAGAACTCTTCAAAGTTCGGAATATTAGGGCAATCCTTCTTGAGGTCATTTCATGACAAGTTTGGACTCCGATGACCCATCAACAGGGGCAAGTTTGTTCCCCAGTTGTTTCTACCGCAGTCTGAGTACTTTGTATTATGAATGCAGTTGAACTGGGGCAGTTATGTCAAGACTCATGGATCTTTTCAAGAGTTTGAAGATATTGAAGCATTTGGTATGCCAATTCTTCTGTGAAATCCTTTTGGTGACTTATCATCACAAGACCAGTTAATCAGAAGCAATCAGGTCGAGATTCGGTAAATCTCTAAAAGACAACCAGTCTGGGGCATCTCCTTCACCGACCAACCAAGCTGGCAGGGGCAAGTCTGTTCCCCAGTTGTCATCAACCAGTCAAAAAAACTAATTCAAGGACTTTGTTGTGCAGACGCTGTTAATATTGGGCTCTGTAAACTCCGTGATGAGTATAAACTATCAGAAAACCTCCTCTTAGGCTTTGTATAAGGATTCTCCCATGCGGAGTCAGTCAGTCAACAGATAGGCTCCTCTTAGGCTTTGTATAATGATTTCCCCAAGTGGAATCCAACCTCCTCTTAGGCTTTGTATAATGATTTTCCCTAGCGAAGTCCAATCAATCTCTCAGCTTCAACCTGGGGTTTCGATCAAGACACATAACTAGTTCACGGGCTCTATCGTGCAAAGCAGTCAATCAGGGGCAGTTATGTCGAGATTCGGTAAATCTCTTCAAGAGGTTGAAGACATTGAAACGCCTTGTGTACCAATTCTTCTATAAAATCCTCTTGATGTATTCTTCTGACAGACCATGTACCCTGGGGCAGATGAGTTATGCAGAACTACTCAGCTTTTGTGGCGTCTCTGCCAGCTCCCAGTAAGTTGTCTCTTCAGCTAATCTTGGCACCTCCCAATGGATCTCTTCTCTCCAATGAAGAAATTAAACTCATGATGGTATTCCTACTGAAGTCAAGATGCTATATCAAGTGGAGTACTCTTTCCCACAGAGAAGGACATAACCTTGAAGCAAAGCTACTTCACCCCCAGTGATGGTCCAACCTTTTGAGTTTGGCTGGGTATCCTCATCGAGATGTTTATTTCATCTCCAGTTTCGCTTCTTGTTTGTTTTGTCAGCATAAGCTTAAGCATGACATAAGCACTCATATGCATAGCATATTATCATTTTTTCTGCATGTTTTTGGTGTTTACCTACGTTGTTCACTTTGGCGTTTGTCTCCCCAAGTGACTGGGTTTGTCTATTCACTCCAATAGAAAGTCAGCCCTAGGCATAAAGTGCCCATCTTTTTTGAAATCCCCAGAGAGTCATATCCTCGTGGATGATGGTTGTTTCAGTTATCTTTTCCACATTTGGATAAGATAAATCCCCATTTGAGTTCATTCCTCAATTGGAGTCTTGTTTGACCGTTTCTTTCTAGCTTGCTCCTAGACTGAACCTTGGTCCCAGGCAGGTGTGGTTTATGAACCCACTTCCGAAAGTGCATTTATTTTGCACCGTTGTCTCGCAGGAAGATTCTTCTTCAGATCCCCATTGAAGACATGTTTATTTTCTACAACAGTGTTGTAATGTTAACATCTCTTTGGAATTTATACCCAACAACAAATATCATTCTCTTAGAGAAGCTTGTTCTTTCATGGCAATAAGTGGCAGTCTCTTATGAGAAACTTATCTATCTCTGGTTTTATTCAATCTCTTTGCAACCATAATGGGTATTCCCCAGGAAGTCTAATCTTCATTGATGCAACCCTAGTACTTACCTATATGGTATTTAATCACCTCATTTGGATACCTAAGGTCCAGTAATCGCTGGCATTGTTCAACCAGGTCAAATATGAACCTAAACTTCGAGTCAAATATGAACCCGTTATTTGAACCTTTTTCAAAGTCCAGTCATCACTGACATCTTTTCTTTTTCAGGTCTCATAAGAACCTAAAGTCCAAATTATCGTTGGCACCGTCTTTGGTTTGAATCGAGTCACCTTAGGCTTTTAAGATCTTGTTCTTGTTTGAATCGTGTCAAACCTGAACCGAGTCCTTGTTTGAATCGTGTCGGACATTGTCTCTTGTTTTAAGATCTTGTTCTTGTTTGAATCGTGTCAAACTTGAACCGAGTCCTTGTTTGAATCGTGTCGGACATTGTCTCTTGTTTTAAGATCTTGTTCTTGTTTGAATCGTGTCAAACCTGAACCGAGTCCTTGTTCGAATCATGTCGGACACCGTCTCTTGTTTTAAGATCTTGTTCTTGTTTGAATCGTGTCAAACTTGAACCGAGTCTTTGTTCGAATCGTGTCAAACATTGTCTCTTGTTTTAAGATCCCGTTCCTATTTGAATCATGTCAAACTTGAACCCAAAGTCCAATTATCGTTGGCACCGTTTTTGGTTTGAATCGAGTCACCTTAGGTTTTTATTTCAGTTTGTTCCTGCTTGAATCGTGTCAAGCTTGAACCTAAAGTCCATTCATCGTTGGCATCCTCCATAAACGGAATCATATTTGTTATCTCAACCAGTTCTGGTACATTTTTTATTCATTAACCTCATTCACAGCCAAAAGGTCCAATCACCTTTCATCATCTGACGCAGAGTTTACCTCTGTCTTTTCTGGCTTTTCTTGAAGATCCCGTTTGAACTCTTCAGTATAGGAAACCCCCAAAAAATCTTTGTAAGATGTTTATCCTGTTATTTCAAACTGATCTCCAGTGGAGATCATGTCTTCTTTCTGGTTTCATGCCCAGTAAGAATGTGTCATTTCCCCAGTATCGTCCGGTTACTTTTGAACTGCGTCGTCTACCTCCCTGGATCTTTCCCCAGTGGAGAACACCTCTTTAGTGTCCTATATCCAGTAAGAACTTATAGGGTTTCCCCTCAATTTTTCTATCCCCAGTGTTTCCTTAGAGTCTTCCCAGTGAGTCTCTTTTGTCTGTTAGCTTGTATCCCCAGTGGGTCTTTCTCATGGATACTAACCTTCATCCTTCCCTGGTGTTATCCACCTGTGTGTGTTTGCTTTCGTTGTTGATTGCATTTTTGCATTATCATGGCATCATACCATCATACTAGAAGTTCACGGCATGTCCGCATATTAGACTAGTTTTGTCGATATCATTGCATACCAGCGTATCTAAGGGCAAAATTTTCAGTTATCTATATTTAAATATCTTTCACCATCTTTCTATATCCCTTGTCATCCGGTGAAGATATTTAAATAAGGGCAACTGTTGCACCCCAAATTTTACCCTCAGATCCTCTGATCATTTTCACATCATTTTAAATCGGCCATTTTTGCATTTTTAGTTAAACATCTTTAATCTTGTATTTTAATCCAATTTTTATCATTCCATGTCATCCTATTATTATTATTTTTTTCATTTTAGGGTTATTCAAATAATTTGTCTTAGATTATTTAATTTTAATTTAGTTTAATTTCAATTTTTTAAACTAGTTCATTTCCATTTAACTTCTTTTAGATATAGTTTATTTTACCTTAGTTCAAATTTAATTTTAGTTTATTTGTAAGTTTTAGTATATTTGTCAATTTAATTTTTAATTCTATTTTAACCTTTATTTTATGTCTAGTTTAATTTAGATTATCTTTAACTTAGCTTTTATTTTTAGTCTAGTCCTAATTAGATTAATTTTCATTTAATTTACTTTTAATTTTAGTCAAATTTTATTAATTAGCTTAAGTTTATTAATTGTAATTTTCACTTTAATTCTAAGTTTTAACTTTAACTTTAAATTTTAGTCTAATTTTAATTAGTTTAATTTTTAATTAACTCAGTTAATTTTAATTCTTATCATAATTTTATTTTTATCTTGATTTTTAAATTAGTTAATTCAATTATTTTTTCTGGTTCCATAAAATAGAAGTTACAAAAAAAGAGGTCCCTAACTTGTATTCTTGTTACACAAACCAAGTTAACTAATTCTTGAGCCAAGCCAAGTACACTCCGCTGACTTTTTCTTTCCCATCAGTTCCAACACCTTTTTTTTCTGTCATCAAACCAAGACCATCCCTACACACTACACTCCCCATTTTTCTGCAAAAGAAACAAAACTCCACACCATCCTCCCAAACTCCTGCAGACTGTACAAAACCTCTAAGCTACCGCCACTCTACACAAAGCCTACCCCACCATTGTAATTCGTACAAGCCACATTACCATTATAGCCCACCTTTACCTTTCACACGAAACCTATTTTTTCCATTCCATCCACACACTACTCAAAACTTCAGCAAAAAAGGCCAAGCCTACTTCTACACAACCTTACCAAGGCAACCACGCGCAAACCGTACGACAGCTGCAGAAAAACAACAATAAAACCTGTTACATCTTGCAGATTGAGGGAAAAATCAACATAGAATTTGTTTGAAATTGTTTTAAAAGAAAAGGAGGAGAACAATATAAAAGGGGCAGAACCGAAATTGAAAGAAAAAGCGAAGAGAGAAATCTCTCTGACCATAAGCTCCACATTCTTCTTCCTTACCTCTAACAACATCACTCTTTCATATAATAGCTAAACACATTCATTGTTCATCTTCTTCCAAGCAATCTCCACCTTAAACACTTCCACTACAACCTTCTTCCTCTCCCTCATTCAACAATTGTTTTGTAAAAGTAAAACAGTCCCTCATACAACTTGAAAAAACCTCGTTTTCATCTTCATCTCACACTTATCTCTTTCCCTTAAAATACAACAACCCGACCATTCATTAAACCCTGCTTCAACAAATCATCTTCTCTTCCAACCATACGATTCCAACCTTCTTCAATCCTTATTCAAAACCTCCCTAAACCCTTCTTAACCTTCATCAACATCAACAACAAACATCAACTCTATAACCTTCTTTAAAAAAAAAAACTTCATCATTAACCAAAACCTCCTTCGTCCTTCGATCCTCCATTTTTTCACCTAGAATCACCCTTCACCGCTTCCTTCAATCGCACAGCCATAACCACCACAAATCATCAACCGTAAAAAAAACCGTTCTTTCGCACTTCAACCCCAACCCTTTCACAACCCAGAATCAGAGATATGAAGGGAGTATAAAGAAAATCAGAAACACAAACCCAATCAGAAACCAGAAAGATAGGGGAGATGAAGAAAGTTTGAGTGTCGAAATCAAATCGCAAACCTGAGACGAACTGTGAGCGTCTGAATCAGAGTGGGTGAGTGAAGCCAACGAAAGAGAGACGGAGCGAGATCTTTGTGCGCAAGATTGAGTTCAATGGCGTCGCCTTCTTCGTGATGTTTTTCTTGACGTTTCGAACAAGCATTTTGGACCGTGTTCTTGAAGAGGCCTTTCGTCCAATTTTTTCTTTGTACGGCTGAAGATTCATTTGGTTTTATGTTGTTACACTGTGTTTTTCAACTTGAGGAAATGTTGACCTTAGCTTTCCTTTGTTTTTTTTCCTGAAGCGGTGATGATGAATGATGGGCCACGGTGTCCTTTTCATTCCCTATCACCGATTTTGCTTTAAATGCATTAATGCATCCAAATCTGTTTGGTTATTGGTGGCTCTTTTTTAGGATGGGGTGAACGGATCATGGGCTCAGCCCGTGGATCCTATGACTTCTCTTTTTGTTTTTTTTTCTTTTTAACCAGGTTGTGGATGACGGGCTTTGAACCCACGTGATACACCTATGTTCACACCCTCATTTCAGCACACCCTCCTCTTCGTTTTTTTTATCATTTAACTTGTATTAAATTGTTTTCTATTTTTTTGAATTCTAGTTCTTAAAATGTTTGAACTTAACCATTTCTAAAGTGTTTTTTTATTAAATCTCATTTTCTATATTTATTTGGGCCTATGATATTAAAAAGTCACGATTTTCATTGATTTACTTTACTAAAAAAAATCGTGATGACTATGAGGCCATTTTTCAATTTATTTTTATTGGTCAATGAAAATCTAATAGAAAGGTATTCGATTTATCGATCTAAATCCTTATTTAGATGAGACCGATTTTATTTTCATTTCGAGCCCGTTTCTTTATTTTTGGGCCAATGACATAATAATACTCATGATTTAGTTGATTTTCTCAAAAATTGATTCAAATCTTGATTTATATGAGGCCTACCATTTTATTTTTCGATTCATTTGTATTTATACTATTTATTTATTTCATTTCAATTTATTTAGTATTTATACCATTATTTATATTCATTTTGGTCAATGAAAATCTAATAGAAAGGTATTCGATTTATCGATCTAAATCCTTATTTAGATGAGACCGATTTTATTTTCATTTCGAGCCCGTTCTTTATTTTTGGGCCGATGATATCACAAAAATCATGACTTAGTCGATTCATTCAAATTACTAAAAGTCGTGACATATATGAGGCCACCTCTTTTATTTTATCGGTCGATGAAAGTCGAATATCATAGATTATCGGTTTCTCGATTAAATCATGATTAAGACGAGACTGACTTTATTTCTACTTCATTCGGTATTTTCTTATATCTTCATTTTCATTTTTGACCGATGAAGTCTTTCTATTCACGAACGTTGTTGGCGAAGCGACGAACCTTCATTATTTCAAATCTGTAGTGAGTGATCATTGAGATTTCTTTCTATACTTTGAGATCGTGATAGGTTACCTTCGACTAATCAACGAGGGTTTGTGACTCAAGACGAGGTTTCCACCTTTTCTTTTCGTGTGGCATGATTTCATTGGAGAATGATCTTCTATATCATTTCTCTATCGTGTCTTAACACAAAGATCAAGTTATGCATCCTCCTATAGTATGGTCTTCCTCATAGACCATACTACGACGGATCAACACTACATTGGACCCGATTCATCGATCCAATAAATTAATCAACAATCACTAAATTTACTTTCAGTCAATATATATATATATATATATATATATATATATATATATATATATATATCCTAATTTATTCTTTATGTCGATTATTATCCTTGTTAATATTATCATTCTTCATATTTATATCTTGTGTATATTGTTCATTTTATTTGTTCATTTAAAATACACTAATAAATATCGAAACCCTAAAAAACTCAATTGACCGGACTATGGTTACTATTGTGTTTTGAGGACTTAGATTTAGGACTTTTACCCTATGCTCTTGGAGTGGAGGTTCTGATCTTGTTTTGTCAGTGGCTCACCAGCATGCTCTCTATTTTGGGTTAGATATTTCTATCTCTTGCTCATTTACATTGATGCATTTTTGTCTGGTTGTATATATGTTTGCTTGACATTGTTTTAGCATTTTAGCATGTTAAGCATGATACTATGTGGTTACTATCATTCTTTGATTTATTATCATTTGATTTTGATGTTTTAATTATTACCATGTTCATATCTTGTTCATTCTATCTTGATCATATTCATGTTCATATCCTGTTCATATTATCTGGATTATATCTTTGTTCATATTCATATTGTTCACTGTATATTCACACTGTTTATATCATATTCATGCTTGATTCTTGACCCTCATTCCAAAGGAAAGTTCCTACTTTGACTCCTAAGTCCATAATCCATTCCCATTTCATCCTTGGCCTCATAAGAGCCGTTTCCCTCATAGTTTAGTAATAGGATGGAGTTATCATGAACTCCATGTGATTCTCACTATCATGATAACTCACTTTACCTTTTACCCAGACTTACAGAGTTATCATGAACTCTGTGTGGTTCTCACTATCATGAGAATTCACCTCTTCCCTTCATAACGTAGACTTAGAGAGTTATCGTGGACTCTATGTGAGCTAATGCTCCTTCCCTTTGGAACGTTGGCCATAGTCAATGTTTCCTTTTCTTTCACCCTTAGTTAGGTGAATTACGGTTGCTCTGATTCTTTAGTCAGATACGTAGGCACAAGATGCGACGTCTTGGCGAGCAAACTTAGTGTACATACCTAGGTCTTTACCTTAGTCGTAGTACAGATTTACCTTAGCAAGCAAACATAACATAACACAAACTTAACAAGAGGTTCCTGTAGAGTACTACAGATACTTAGGGTGCTAATACCTTCCCTTTGTATAACCAACCCCTGAACCTTAGATCTCCCCCCTTTAGGTTTTTTTACGATCTTGAACCTTTCCTTTGGATAAATCAAAGTCGGTTGTAAAAGAAATATGATGCAAGTTAATTAATAGCTTGTTATCCAATTTTCACCGCAACAGAAATGGCGACTTCACTGTGTCATACCCCAAATTTTGACCACTAAGATTTCCATCATTATGTTAATCACCATCACAATATGGAAGCACCTTTTTGCCTCATCAATATCCTCAAGGAATTGTTGAGCATTCACCACAATCAAAATTAGGGTTTCAAGCCCTCTCAGAGCCTTAGACAAAGGATCAATCAAGGAATGACATGATCTTCAACTTGTCTAACCTCTCAAGTAACTACAAAGGATCAAAAGGACTCCCACTTCAAGGATCAAGCACAAGGTTGCTCCCTTTTAGGTGGATCAAGTCTCAAGATCGACAATATCACCAAATTAGGTTTTTGGTCGACCAGGGGCCTCCAGATGGAAAATTTTCATCTGGGCACAAGCCAATGATCCAAAAAATAACCTAATATACTTCATGGGACCTCATGGACCCAATCATCAAGTCAATTTTGACTCAAGGGATGCATTCATAAAAAATCAGGAATTAGGGTTTCTTGACCTAATTCACCCCTAAGTGGACTTTTAGGGCAAATCATGAGCCAAGACCTCAAGAGAGGATTTGAGGGTCTCCAATATGCCATATTGAACCATTTGGAACAATGGATTAATCCAAGAAGCTTGAGCAACAAGTCTCAATTTCATCTGCACCACAGTTAGGGTTTTGAGAGAGAAGTCAACTGTAACTTTGACTTTTGACCAGGACATGCTCCCAAGCCCTATAACATGCACCAATATACCCTATAACACCCATGGAACATGTCCATCAAGTTTGATTTAGGTCAAGGACATGATTTCATGAAGAATTGCACAGTTTGGAATTCATTTGATAAAAAGTCAACTGTGCACAAAAGTCAACTTTAACTTTTTGAGATTTTTCACCAAAATGGATTTTTAACCCTAAAATGATGTTAATGTATGATTTGAATCATCATTCATCAAGAAAAATCAAGAAAAGTTGGATAACTTGTAAAAGGGGTAACCATAAAAACTTAGAAAATTTTCTAAGTTAAAAATAAAGTGACAAGGGTACCAACTTTGGAGGATCATAACTCCTAAACCACAAGGCCATTTTTTTCCATCCAAAGCTTGATTCGTAGATCTCATTGCCCTCTACAAAAACTTCAACTATACCTAACTCCAATTCATTGTGTATTTTGAGCAATGAGTGAGCCAAAATGGCTGAAAATATGAAAGTACACCATTTTCCAACACTTAGAAAAATTCTGGGCAAGGCAGATTTTGTGTTGAAACACCAAAACTTGTGAGATCTTTTCACATAGATGCAAGCTGAATCAAGTCCAAAGTTAAACATCAATGTTGTTGCATATGTTGCCAAGAATTTAAAGAGCTTAACAGCATGAATTGATTCAACTTGAGCCAAGAGAAATCCATGCCCAAAGTCATGCTGCTGCAAGCTGTTTTGGAAAAATCAGTTTGCATGTTTGCTTGCCACACACGATTTTGAACCAAAAACTGAGGATCAGCATGTCACATGTATTCAAACCAATCACATTGCATCTAATCCAACTGATAAATCTGAGTAAAAAAACCAAGGAATCTTCCAACTTGAAATTCATCCACTTTGGCACATTTTGCCTTGAATTCAAAGTGCATTAATGTGGAATAGTGCATTGTCAAGGTAGCTACCCTACTCAGTCAAATTCTCTGATTAAGCAACAATAAAAATATCTGAGGAATGTGATTTTGGTCAAGGCATAGCCCTGCTCTTGGGAATGGCTAGCTTGCCTTGCTTGAGAAGAAATCCTCCAACCCAATCCATGCAAATGTGATCTGATCCAGCAGCCATTCACTATTCCTCCAAAACAAAAGTTGATCACCTATAAATAGAGGTCCCAATGGATCATTCAACTCACACCAAAGCCAGTTACATCACTGCTTTCTCTCATTCTTCCTTGAACCTCAAGTTTTTTGGTTTTTGAGTAACCACTATCGGGTTTTGAGTTGTAGCCTTAGGCAATTAATTCCAATTGCTCAAACACATCATATATGATGTATTTGAGGTGTCCAAACACTTAAACACTGACTGTAAGACCTCGGGCTCAAAATCACCCTTCAACCAAGCCATTATACCTCAATTATGCCGGTGGAGGTCTCCAGCTTGATCCAAAGAGTTTCAAAGTGTTCCAAAGCTTGTAACACACTCCATAACATCCATTGAAGCTGTAGGGATCATCAGTTCACGACTGGAACAAAGTTTGTGCAGAGTTCCATTTCAGCTTGCATCAAGGTAAGCCTCACAACTCAAACTCCATGATCCATGCATATTTCCTCGCATGATATTTTTACCAATTGCTTGCCATCATATGCTGATTGTTTTCCCTCAAAAAATTTGATCATTGCACTTATAATCATGCCTACTCGATTGTTTTTGCAAAATTAGGGTTCATACGACCACAATGATATAATTTGTTATACACTGAAAATGAATAAAATTGGGTATTGCCATCTTCTTCCTTGTGAAAAAACGCGTGAGTTTGGTGTTTGAATGATGTCCAATGGTTGAGAGATGAGTAAGATATGGTGCTTCATGCACGAGCTCGAGGAAGAAGATGGCCATGCGCCATTCTCAGAAAATCCAACAAGTTCTCTATATATTTTTCCCTTGCCATGTTATATTTGAATTGGCATTGCGCCCCAGCGGTTCATCAGCTGGTTTTGTGTGTATTGGCAAGCGAGAGGTCTGGGGTTCGAATCCCCCTCGCCCCAGACTTCTTTTTATCACTTGGTTATTTTGTTATTTTTTCATATTATTATTTTTAATGATTTGAAAAATTAATAACTCCTTCAATTTTTATCATTTTTTATTGGTTCTTTTTGCAACAATTCACAAAAATGCTGAAATATTTTATTCCACCAAAAAATTAGATTTATATTATTTATTTAATATAATTAGTATTTTTGTGAATAAATTCATTTTTAACTGTTTTTAAGCATTCTAAAAATGAATATTTACTTTGAAAATCAAAACCTAATGAGTTTAAATATTCCTTGTGATTATCCCTCATTTTTTCCAAACCTTAAACAAAATCATAAATGGATTATTCAAATTTATTTTGAATTTTGTTTGATTTTCTTTAAATATTTACTTTTAAAGATTAAAATTAGGGTTTTTGATTAATTCAACTTTCAAAATTGATTTTCAAATACACATGGGCATCTAATAGAGTGTAAGACCCAATCCTTTTTTGACCAAATCATTTTTGGGCCTCAGTGTATTGTATAAGTCCCGATACCGTAAAAAACAAACGGCGCGATCGTCGCCTTATTTAAAAAATAATAACCATGAGCCTCTCCTCGAGCTATAAGACCCATTCAAAACTTTTGGGCCTCTATTAGAGTGTAAAACCCAACACCCTTGTACAGATAACATTTTTGGGCCTCACTTATTGTATAAGTCCCTCTGTACATTTTTAAATAAACGGCACGATCGTCGCCTTTTCAAAATAACTTTGGGCCTACCCTCGTGTTATAAGCCCCACTCTTTTTCTTTAAACTTTTTGGGCCTCTTGAGAGAGTGTAAGACCCATCCCTTTGTACAGAAAACCTTTTTTGGGCCCCAGTCACTTGTATAAGTCCCTCTGTACCAAAACAACAGTACGCTCACTGATAAAACCCTGGGCCTCTCCTTGAGCTGTAAGCCCCAAATCTTTCTTTTTCAAAGTACTTTCTCCTTTGATTTTGAATATACTGTTGTTTTCAATTTTTCTTTGTTGAACAACTAACCAAACATCATGGAAGCTCTACAACCGAGTAAGTGGTTATTGCTTTCATTTACCGCTTTCATATACATATAACTGTATTGTGGGGCTGTTTCACTGTAAGTCTTATTTCATAAACTCATATCAACTGTGTAATAATAGTATAGATATTTAGAGTTTCCCCGGCAACTACGTCTAGCATTAAGCCCGTTGATCACTCTTAGAAATAGTCTAAACTAGATCCCCATAGGATTACCAGACACAGTCTTCCCTCCTCTTGGGGGTTAAACAATATGGAGACATGAAAGGCAGCATTCTCTGTGAACCCTTTCATAGACTGTCACTCATAGAAGTTGTCAAGAAACTCTATTCCCCAGAGATGATCTTCTCTCCGTGAATGGCATCTCTTGAGTTTCTTCCAAATTCTCGGACTTTCCTGGCTTGATCTATTCTCGGTGAATGGCATGTCTTGAACTTCTCGGGGTTTGGGGACCCACAGGCTTCTTAAAAGTATTTGTCAAGAAACTCTGCTCCCCAGAGATGATCTTTTCTCCTTGAATGGCATCTCTTGAGTTTCTTCCAAATTCTCGAACTTTCCTGACTTGATCTATTCCTTGTGAATAGCTTGCCTTGAATTTCTCGGGGTTTGGGGACCCATCGACTTCTTAAAAGCACCGACTTCCTCTTGGGCATTATACAAGGACCCACAGGCTTCCTAAAAGAAACCCCGCCTCCTCTTGGGCTTAGTACAAGGACCCTACGGCTTCTTAGAATTATTCATAGCCTCCTCTTAGGCTTCGTATAATGATCTCTTCCTCCGGGAATGATAGCCTCCTCTTGGGCTTCGTACAAGGACCCGTCGGCTTCTTAAAAGTTTCCAGCCTCCTCTTGGGCTTCGTACAAATTGTCCCGACGACCTCCTAAAGGTATAGGAACTGAACTTAATCATCTGCATAGAACAGTCCTTTCAAAGAGTCTACTACTGTTTCTCAAAACATAGTACAAAAGACAAAACTCTAGACTTGGACAGTCTAATCTCCTTGAGTCTCAAAGACATTCTCAAGCACTCCCCCAAAATAGGAAGCAAACCCGTAGACTCGGATAGTCTCAATACCCTTTGGATTTCCCGCTTCCTTAAAGAACAGGAATAACCCGGATCCTTGAATCAAATCCATGAGTACAGTGTTGCTCATATAAGAACTGATTTTCTCTTTAAAATCAGTATACTGGACCTGTCACTTAACTGAAACAAATTTTAGCCTACTCTTAGGCTTTGTATAATGATCCTTCTCCAGTGAAGTTAGCCTCTCTCTTGGGCTTTATACAATGATTCTCCCCAGTGGAGTTAACAATTTTAGCCTCTCTCTCGGGCTTTGTACGAGACACATAAGAGACTCCCTCGTTGAGTCAATCACCCCTTTTGCCTCCATCTCGGGCTTTATACGAGATACAAAAAAGGTTCTTATTGAGCCAAACAAACAACAGCCTCCATCTCGGGCTTCGTACGAGATACAAAAAACTCTCTTGTTGAGTCAAATAGCCCCCATCTCGAGCTTTATACTAGATACCAAAAGACTTCATCGTCGAGTCAAAACTTTTTAGCCTCTCTCTCGGGCTTTGTACGAGACACATACTAGCCTCCTCTTAGGCTTTATATAAGAAAACCACTGATTAATCCAATTAACCTTTTAGCATCAAAGCTGTGCCTCGTTCACAGTACACAAACATCAACAACTCCTTCCCTTTCATCTAATTACTGTAAGCAGCAAGCCTCTGGATTATTTACATCCATGCCAATGTCCCTCTTTTAGTATGAGAGATTCCTAAGGAAAGATAGCATTGCTCTACACTGAGTTAAAGTCTTCTCCTTCAGGTTAAAATCCCTATAAAGGAAATTATGGCATTGCCGGATTCACAAATCCCGGTTAAAGTAATCCTCCTTTACAGTCAGTCACCCAACAATTGTGACAAATAGACCCCTTTAGAGATGACAAATTCTCTCTAAAGTCAACACTTTTAGCTTCACATCTTGGGCTTTAAACAAGATACAAACCACCTTTCGCTTCACGTCTTGGGCTTTGAACAAGACACCAAAAATAACCATTTCCTCCCATAGAATAGGAGGAACTACGAACGCTCTGATTTCCCTGTTTCGGTAAACGGGAATACGTAGGCATAAGATCGAAAGAAAAGATCTTAGCGAGCACACTAAACAAAAACCCAAAATCCCATACTCTCATGTATCTATCAAAAGCATCAGTCCTAACATCCTAATTCCTCGTTCCCCGCCAGAAAATCCAAGAAAGAGAGAAAACCGTATTGGCGAAAATACAAATAACCAGTACAAAGGCCCCCCACATTGATATCATCCGTAACCTAAGAGACCGCTGTTTAAACTCAGTATGCAAAGCAGGGTTAATTGGAGACATCTATTTCCCTTCCTTCATCAGCTTTAATAGGATAAAAAATGAATTGACCTGTAGTAAGCTCAACCGCAGAGAGCGGCCAGCGCTTAAGAACCGCGTCCAAAATTGCTCGCTACAGAAAAAATGGCACCCACCGTGGGGCCCGTCTCTCTTTTTCTCCTTTTCATCTCTTGTGTTAATACCACAGATTGGGGCTTCAGCCGGGGAACCCAATTTCTGTCAGGAACTTAGGATTCATAGCTTTAAAAGTCTAGGATGATTAGGACAAATATATATACTGCTTTTCCTAATTGCTATACGTGTTTATTTTTTTGCTAATGGGAATGCGTGTGATGCCGCATGTGGAGAGATCGAGTATACACTTAAGATAAGTGATGGCGACGAGGTCGACCATCAACCTCAGTGGAGGCTGACCAATGCAACCCATTCTCTCACCTAGACAATGGGCCGATTGTTAAGTCTGAGAAGTTGAGGAGCCAGACCCTTTTGTAGTGCGGAAGCTATCGGAAATAGTTGTCACGCGATACTACCCTCATTTGAGGCTGGTGATCTATTCTCGGTGAATGGCACTTACTCTAAGATTGCTCTACAACTCGCTGGCGATCCGCTTGTTGTTTTGCTTTCCTGGGAGGAGCTGATGATAATGAGTACAGGTACAAAAATCACCCTAGTATAAACCTTTGGGGATGGGTAGAGCCTTGACTTCATGACAACGACCCTTTGACCCCATGTTTTTTCTATGTTTTTGTGTGCTGCATTCATGCATTCATTTAAAAAACATTAAAAACATTCAAAAAAATTCTCTTCTAGTCTCTCTGTTTTTCAAATTAAACTGAGATTGTGATTGCAAATATCAGAGAAAAGGATTGCACTAATGGATTTCGGTAGAAGGAGAACTCATACGTATACCTTCAAGGTTCCAAAGCTAGAGGATTTAAGAAGGTTAGCAAGGATGATCACAAACCCAGAGGCTTTCAGAGCCAAGCAGGGAGGTCTGCTACCACTATTAAGAGTCCATGTGATTGAGGGAATCATGGATGTGCTCATTCAGTTTTATGATCCAGTTTATCACTGTTTCACATTCCCGGATTACCAGTTAGCACCAACGCTGGAGGAGTATTCTCATCTGATTGATCTACACATTACTGATCGAGCTCCATTTTCTGGACTGAAAGAAATTCCAAAGAATCAGACTATTGCAAGAGCAATTCATTTGGACGAGTCTGAGGTCAGGACTCACCTAACTACCAAGGGTGGCATCCAAGGTTTGCCAGCCCAGTTCTTGACAAAGAAGGCCCTGTACTTCGCTAGTATCGGGAACGTCACTGCTTTTGAAAGCATCATTGTCTTGCTCGCCTACGGGTTATTTTTGTTTCCCAACATTAATAATTTTGTCGATATCAACTCCATTAAGATTTTTCTCATTGGAAACCCTGTGCCGACTTTGCTCGCAGATGCGTATCATTCTGTACACTTGGGAAATTTGTACAGCGGAGGGGAGATCACATGCTATGTACCTTTGCTTTACAAATGGTTTATCTCTCACTTGCCCAAGTCTGCTGCTTTTTGGGATTGTAAGAGTGCCTTACGATGGTCGCAGAAGATCATGTCCCTTACCAACTCTGATATAGATTGGTGTAATAGGATCTATGATGGAATCAGGATCATTGACCGTTGTGGAAACTTCCCCAAAGTACCCCTTATAGGAATTAAGGGAGGAATCAACTACCATCCAGTTCTCGTTCATCGTCAATTTGGATACCCGATGAGACACGTCCCATGGGGTGTTCATCTGGAAGGTCTTTTCTTCAAGGAAGGAGAAAATGACAGAGCACTAAAGATGGAAATAGTGCACGCTTGGAAGCATGTTTATAAGAAAGGACGAGAGTCTCTAGGAAAACCAGACTGTGTCTCGGTGGAGCCTTATCTCCATTGGGTACAAACTAGAGCTCTCAAGCTAAAAATGCCTTATCCTCGTTACAAAATTCTTCCGCCAAAGGAATCTATCATGTACTTCATGACGGAAACTGAAAAGCTTCAGGTTACTCTCAACAAAGTTCAAAAGGAGAGAAGGTCTTGGAAGAACAAGTACCGCACCCTCGATGTGGAGTGCATCAAAATACAACAATTACTGAAAGATAAGGATGCTCTTATTGAAATTTTGGAGCAACATGCTGTGGATAATCAGGATAACCAAAGGAATTTGCTCACTCCTTTCACCTGGCAAAGGAATGACAACCCGACAACGGTCCAAGAGCCCCGGTCAAAGAAAAGGAGGATACTAGAATCAGCACCCGATTTCTCTTCAGAGAGGACTCAGGACCCATTAGTTTAGGTTTCTGTTTCTGCACCTTGTAATCTACTGTATTTCCATTTCTGTAATCCTTTGAATTTCAATAAAAAGGGGTTTCCCCACCATTTGATATTTGCAATCTAATTGTCGAAGTTTATTTTGATTAAACCTTAAACAATTAATATAATCATTGCATTCATCATTCTCACATCGCGTATTCTTCTTACCTACGAATCTCACATTTGTGTCTCGGTTCTAGAGTCAAACTGTCTCATTCGTATAATACTCGGGCCAATCGTCAGAAAAAGATGGATGATCTTGAGGAAGAAAACAGAGAGTTGAAAGAAGAGATCGACGCTCTGAGAGAGGATATGAGAAAGCTTCGTAACGACATGCAAGCCATGGCAGAAGCTCAGCTACAAAGAACTGTGATCTCAGAGATCACCTCGACGCCCATAGTGGAGAAGTATGATCCTAGGTATCAAATACCGAAAGATCGTCCTTGGGGCATGCCTGTTAACTATATCCTGGAAGGATATGTTCCGCCGATCACTGAAGATCAGGGAATCACACAGAAGCCGCTGGGCCTGAAGGTTACAAACTTAGGGAAAGCGAAGATGCCAGAGGCATACTGAAGACTCCTGAAGGTTACAAACTTTGGGAGATGCCAAGATTTACTGTCGTAGTCACGGTACCACCCCCTGTGGTGCACACTGTCCCGGAAGGACAGATTCCACAGACACCTTCTGGTAAAAAGGAAACTATGTTTGACCGAATGGAGGAATTCCAGGAGCAGTTCTTGGAAATGCAGAAGGAACTGCAAGCTATTCGCGGTCAGGATCTATTTGGAAAGGACGCCGCAGATCTCTGCTTGGTCCCAAATGTGAAAGTCCCGCACAAATTTCAAGTGCCCGACTTTGAAAAGTACAAGGGTAACTCTTGCCCTCAAAGCCATCTGGTGATGTACGCTCGGTGGATGTCAGCTCAGACGGAGAATCAGGACCTACTGATTCACTACTTTCAGGATAGTTTAACCGGTGCCACACTCAAATGGTACATGGGTTTAAACCGTAATACGATCAGTACATTCAGAGATCTTGGCACTGCCTTCGTCCAACAATACAAATACAATCTGGACATGTCACCGGACAGAGATCAACTCAGATCAATGTCACAAAAGGACAAGGAAACCTTTAAGGAGTACGCTCAGAGATGGCGTGAAATTGTCGCTCAAATTTGTCCACCTCTTGAGGAAAAAGAGATGACAAAGATCTTCTTAAAGACCTTAAGCTCATTTTACTATGACCGAATGGTTGCCAGTACACCCAGTGATTTCACCGAGATGGTGGGCAAGGGCGTACGTCTTGAGGAAGCCGTCCGAGAAGGACGTTTGGTAAAAGACACTGGATCGACGAGCGGTACTAAAAAATACGGTAGTACTCTCCCTAAGAAAAAAGAGCAAGATATTGGGAATATCTCTCTCGGAAAGCAAAGGCGACGTTATCAATCGGTAGCAGCTGTGACTCCTGCTATCAGTCCTGCGCCTATGCCTACGTATCAACCTCAGGTTGTGCAGAGTCAACCTGATCAGCAAAGGACACAACAACCTCTTCAGCAGGCTTGTCCCCAATACAACAATAACCGTACAACACGGCCACCAGGATTTGATCCTATACCCGTAACGTACGCAGAGTTGTTTCCATTACTACTGGCTAAGGGGCACATTCAGACTAAATCTCCTCTTACAGTACCGGAAAATCCGCCTTTTTGGTTTAAGGTGGATCAAACTTGCCCTTATCATCAAGGAGGTCCAGGGCATAACATAGAGACTTGTCTCAATTTCAAGTCCGACGTGCAAAAACTTGTTAGGAGCGGGGTCTTATCTTTCAAGGATACAAATCCTAATGTTCTCACGAACCCGCTGCCTTAACACGAGAAGGCTGCAGTCAATTTGATAGAAGGAGAGACTAATGATGTCTATCAAATTCACGATGTACTCTTGTTGAAAACCAATCTGGTCAAGATGCATTGTAGACAGAGTGGGTACGGCCATGTGCCACCTCATAATTATCATTAGTGTGATGTCTGCTCTAAAGACAACCAAGGATGTTCTGTGGTGCAAGCAGCCCTACAGGAACAAATGGATCTCAGATGGATCCAAGAGCACCAAGTTCGTGGAGTTAACATGGTTTACACGAATTCCAACGTCATTCAAAAACACGACATCTGTGCGATGAATGTCAACTTGGTGGCAATGCACTCAAGGCAAAGCCAGTATCATAATCTGCCACGGCACGATTACAGTTCCTGTCTGATTTACTCGGTAAACAAACAGGGATGCTCTTTCATACAGGAGGCCCTCCAGCGTCAGATGGATCTTGGATGGATCCAAGACTACCATGATAGGAACCCTTATCAGATCAATATGGTTCAGATCTTCGATATTTGCGTGATGAATACCAACCTGGTAGAGTTACATGCTGAGCAGGTCCGACTCGGAATCTTAATATCGCATGACTATCAAAGTTGTAAGGCGGGTTGCGAAAGCGATCAAGGTTGTACCCTTGTCCAGGAGGCACTTCAGCACTTGTTAAATCACTGGTGGATGCCAATTTATATGGATGAAGATACTCAGCAGATTAGTATCAATAACAGAAACCCCACTCGGCGTCAGAGTCAGGATGTCTGATCTGTGGAAGCTAACCTAGTGAGGTTACATTGTATTCAAAGTGGACGTGGCCAGGCGCCACCACACAACTATGAACGTTGCGACGTCTGTTCGGAAAGTAACCAAGGGTGTTACTTTGTGAGAGCAGCTCTTCAGGGTCAGGTGGATCATGGAGAGATTCGTCCATATCCGGGTTCTGGACCCATCAACTGGACGCCGAACTACCTTGCCGAGCAAGTTGAGGACGTTGTCACGATCTCTGGTCATCACAGGACCATGGATGTTTTTGCCATTATCCCTCTACTTGACGAATCTAAAGTTCCCAACTGGGAACGGATCGAGATTACTTATGATGGTCAGAAAAATCAGAAGGTTCCCATAGTCATCTATCTGCCGGGACCACTACCGTACGAATCAGCTAAGGCTATCCCTTACAAATACGGTGCAACGACAGTTGAAAATGGAAAGAAAATTCCATTACCCGCCGTCGTGAATATTGCAGACATCAGTCGTGTAACACGGAGCGGTAGACTCTTCAACCGAGGAGTTGGAGAACCTAACAAGGAAAAGGAACTTCAGACGGAAACTCCTGATCCACCAGTCGGTCAATCCAGTGATCCTGACCTTTCGAAAAATAATGATGAGATGCTGAAGCTCATCCAAAGGAGTGAATACAACATTGTTGATCAACTGTTACAAACTCCTTCAAAGATCTCTGTGTTATCACTGTTACTCAGTTCGGAAGCGCATAGGGAGGCTCTACAGAAAGTCTTGGAGCAAGCCTTTGTGGAACAGGATGTAACAATCAGACAGTTCGATAACATTGTCTCTAACATCACTTCCTGCAATAATTTGAGATTTAGTGATGAGGAATTACCCGAAGAGGGTCGCCGTCATAACATGGCGCTCAACATTACAGTTAACTGCCAGGACGATGCTTTAGCCAGTGTACTGGTAGACACAGGGTCAGCCCTGAATGTTATTCCGAAGTCCACTTTGATGCAATTATCATTCAAAGGCCCTCCGATGAGAATCAGCGAGGTCGTCGTCAAAGTGTTCGACGGATCCAGAAAAACAGTTATCGGCGAAGTTGATCTTCCAATAACTATCGGTCCTCACACTTTCCAAGTCACTTTCCAGGTCATGGACATCCGGGCAACATACAGTTGTTTATTAGGAAGACCTTGGATACATCAGGCTGGAGCGATCACTTCGACCCTCCACCAAAAGCTAAAGTTCGTCAAGAACGATCAACTTGTCACAGTTTGTGGGGAACAAGCCTTGCTTGTAAGCAACTTATCATTATCTACTGGCATAGAACCCGAGGAGGTTATTGGAACTTAGTTCCAAGCACTGTCGGTGGGCAAGGACAATCGATTCAAAGGAGTAACCTCGATTTCCTCATACAATGATGCTATCAAAGCGGTCGAGAGTATCGATACAACAGGATGGGGACAACTTGTCATTCCTAGTGACAATAAAACAAAGAAGGGTCTTGGTTTTTCTGCAACCTGTACCCAGACAGCTGCCAACGATGGAAGTCTTCATCCCCTTTAAAACTTCTTCCACAGTGGAGGTTTTCTTCACCTAATGTCTCAGGCAGTACATGCTATCAATGAGGAAGATCCCTCTGACACAGATGAAGAATGGAAGTCCTATCTTAATGAGGACGGTTATATGTCTCAGGAAGAGGTGCCTACACCATTTTGCTTTCCTACATAGAGTCCGAGATTTATACCAAGGTCAGACGTCGAAATGATATATGGAGATTGTGATCCGAAAGGATGCCGTGCTCCGCCAAATTCATTAGAGGAAGACACTCCGATGAAAGGCAACTTTGACCACAATTACTATGGCCCAATGGATGGTCTGCCAATCTGGCAACCTTACCCAGGAAACTTGGGGCAAGAGAGTCAGCCGAACAATGAAAATCAGCTGACCATCATTGAACAGAATACTTGTGTCCCCACCATGTCATGGGATCAACACTCAGGTCATTCAGAAACTACTCAACATGAAGATGAATTCGCAACGTTTGCAGGACTTGAATTCATCAACTATGCTTTTCCCGAGGTCAACCTCATCGAGAGAGATGACTCCTCCAGTTCCAGAGAAGTGTGGGACACCTTGGGACAACTGAGTGGAAAATACGACTATATGGTCAAGTACACCGCTCCGAAAACTCTCGTATCAGGCTCGAAGATATCTAGCCTACGGGATGGGGAGATACAGCTGAGAGCACCACTGCTCTGCAAAATGCAACAGAGGAATTCTCCTACGACAATTCTGCTTGGGAGACAGATTCCCATGATCCCGCTCCACCAGAAATCAGCGTCATTTCTGAAGACAAATCAAGGAAGGTGCCAGACTTTGTGATTCACCGAGGAGTTCGCCGCCAATGGGTTGCTGTCGATGTTCCGAAGGTCGTTCATCAGTCAAAGTAATTGCCATCTTTAACCTTTCACCCTGCCCAGGTGAAACAGATGTTTTGATAGGGCTCGCTTTCTGTAAATTTCCCTTTTCGCTTAGCCCAAAGCGACAGAGTTTTGTTTTATAGGGCTGTAGTTTCAAGATTCGACTTGTTCATTAATAAAATAACGTCGTTCTGTAATTTTCGCATTTATTGTTGTTTTCTCTTTTTGCTTTTTTCAGAAAATGGTAATCCTAAAAAACAATTCAATAATAAAAACAAGCAGTAAAAAAAAATACACTGCACACACTTGCATTTTCTCTATCTCTTCTAAACACGAATCATCACGTCATGCAGATTGCTTGTTTTAAACCCCGTTGAAACACACGATCCAATGCCTTCTCCCAACTTTGAGTTCCCGGTATTCGAGGCTGAAGAAGAAAATGACGACAAAATTCCAGAAGAGATCTCCCGACTACTCAGAAAAAAGGAAAGGTCCATTGAACCTCACAAAGAACCATTGGAAACGATAAACTTGGGTTCAGAAAAAGAGAGAAAAGAAATCAGGATTTGGGCACTGCTCGGTCCAACTGCCAGAGAGGGTTTGATAAAGCTTCTCAAAGAATTTCCTAATGTATTCGCTTGGTCCTATCAGGATATGCCAGGGTTGGATACCAGCATCGTGGAACATCACTTACCGTTGAGATCGAAATGTCCGCCAGTAAAGCAAAGGTTGAGACACATTCACTCGGACATGGCCATCAAAATAAAAAAAGGAGGTGCAGAAACAGATTGATGCGGGTTTCCTCGCCACATCAGAATATCCTCAATGGTTAGCCAACATCGTACCCGTTCCCAAAAAGGACAGAAAGGTCAGAATGTGTGTCGATTACAGGGATTTGAACAAGGCTAGTCCAAAGGACGACTTTCCTTTACCACACATTGACATGCTGGTAGACAGCACAACAAAGTTCAAAATTTTCTCCTTCATGGATGGATTCTCGGGCTATAACCAGATTAAAATGGCGCCGAAAGACATGGAGAAAAATTCGTTCATTACCCCATGGGGTACCTTTTGTTACAAGGTAATGCCGTTCGGTTTGAAGAACGCCGGGGCAACCTATCAAAGGGCCATGACTACTCTGTTTCATGACATGATACACAAGGAAATCGAGGTATATGTCAATGATATGATTGCAAAATCAAAAACAGAGAGTGAGCACATTGAACATCTGTCAAAATTGTTCGAACGTCTAAGAAAATTCAAGCTCCGCTTGAATCCAAACAAGTGCACCTTCGGTGTCCGTTCAGGGAAACTACTAGGGTTCATCGTCAGCCAGAAAGGAATTGAGGTTGATCCTGACAAGGTCAAGGCCATTCAAGGAATGCCTTCTCCGAAAACTGAAAAATAAGTCAGAGGTTTCCTAGGACGTTTGAACTATTTCTCCAGATTCATATTCCTTATGACCGTGACGTGTGCGCCGATTTTCAAATTACTCAAAAAGAACCAGGATTGCGTTTGGACAGAAGATTGTCAAACCGCCTTCGACAGTATCAAGGAATATCTGTTGAATCCTCCGATTCTATCATCTCCAGTGGAAGGAAGACCACTGATTATCTACCTCACCATCCTAGAGGACTTAATGGGTTGTGTACTTGGCCAACAAGACGAAACTAAACGGAAAGAGTCTGCCATTTATTATTTGAGCAAGAAGTTCACCGACTGCGAGACTCGGTACACGATGCTTGAGAAAACTTGTTGCGCTTTGGCTTGGGCAGCCAAACGTCTTCGCCAATACATGATTCGTCATACTACTTGGTTAATCTCTGAAATGGATCCAATCAAGTACGTATTTGAAAAACCTGCTCTCACGGGAAGAATTGCCCGTTGGCAGATGCTGTTATCAGAATATGACATAGAGTACCATGCTCAGAAAGCCGTTAAGAGAAGTATTTTAGCCGATCATTTGGCTCATCAACCGATTGACGATCAAGAACCAATCGGGTTTGACTTACCTGAAGAAGATGTCATGTATCTAAAAATGAAAGATTGCAATGAACCGTTACCCAGTGAAGGGCCAGAACCAGGTTCCCAATGGGGACTAATCTTTGATGGAGCAGTTAATCATTACGGAAACGGAATTGGGGCAATCATTGTTACCCCTTAGGGTACCCACATTCCTTTCACTGCCAGACTTACGTTCAAATGTACGAACAACGAGGCCGAATACGAAGCTTGTATCATGGGTCTCGAAGAAGCAATTGATTTAAGGATCAAAAACTTGGACGTATATGGCGACTCAGCCTTGGCTATCAATCAGATAAAAGGAGATTGGAACACATACCAATCAGGATTGATTCCTTACAAAGACTACGCAAGAAGGTTGCTACCCTTCTTCAACAGAATCGAGTTTCATCACATCCTTCATGATGAGAATCACATGGCTGATGCATTAGCCACTATCTCTTCCATGATTAGTGTAGGCCAATGGAATGACTTACCTAAGATCGGCATAATGCGCCTTGAAAGGCCCGCTTACGTCTTCGCAATTGAAGCAGTCATAGACGACAAACCTTGGTATCACGATATCAAATGCTTCCTTCAGAAACAAGAGTACCCACCTGGGGCACTAAGGAAAGACAGAAAAACCCTCAGAAGATTGGCTGGAAACTTCTTCCTGAGCGGGGACACTCTCTATAAGAGAAATTTTGACATGGTCTTGCTCCGATGCGTCGACAGACCAGAAGCAGACATGCTTATGAAAGAAATTCATGAAGGGTCCTTTGGCACTCATGCCAACGGACACACAATGGCGAGAAAAATTTTAAGAGCAGGGTACTATTGGTTGACAATGGAATCTGACTGCTACAAGTACATGAGGAGGTGTCACAAGTGTCAGATATACTCCGAAAAAATTCATGTACCGCCATCACATCTCAAAGTTCTTTCTTCCCCATGGCCTTTTTCCATATGGGGAATCGACATGATTGGCATGATTGAGCCCAAGGCTTCAAACAGACATCGGTTCATCCTGGTAGCCATTGCCTATTTCACCAAGTGGGTCGAAGCAGCGTCATACGCTAATGTAACCCGACAAGTGGTGGTCCGATTTTTCAAAAACAATATCATCTGTCGTTATGGTGTTCCGAGCTAGATCATTACTGATAATGGATCTAACTTGAACAACAAGATGATGAAGGAGTTGTGCGCAGAGTTCAAGATTGAACATCATAACTCATCTCCCTACCGACCCAAGATGAAGGAAGCGGTAGAAGCGGCTAATAAGAACATCAAGAAGATCGTTCAAAAGATGGTTGTGACCTACAAAGACTGGCACGAGATGTTACCCTTTGCTCTTCACGATTATCGCACATCTGTCCACACTTCAACAGGGGCAACCCCTTTCTCTCTAGTGTATGGCATGGAGGCAGTGCTCCCCATAGAAGTAGAGATCCCGTCAATCCGAGTATTGATGGAAACTAAGCTCACCGAAGCTGAATGGTGTCAAAGCCGACACGATGAACTGAATCTGATCGAAGAAAAACGAATAACGACATTATGCCACGGTCAGTTGTATCAACAGAGAATGAAAAGGGCGTTTGACAAAAAGGTCTGACCTCGTGTCTTCAGGAAAGGAGACCTCGTGCTCAAAAAGATACAGTCATTTCTCACTGATTCGCGAGGTAAATGGACTCCGAATTATGATGGCCCCTATGTGGTCACGAAAACTTTCTCAGACGGCGCCTTGAGACTTGTAACCATGGACGGAGAGGAATTTGCCTACCCCACGAATGTTGATGTAGTCAAGAAATACTTCGCCTAAACTAAAAAAAAAACGTCTCGGTGGATTGAAAACCCGAAAGGGCGGTCCAGGCAAAAGTTAGAGACATGAAAAAAATCATCCTAGTGGATTGGAAACATCACAGTACAATCCAGGCAAAAATTAGGGATAATGGCAAGTAACTATGTTCAACAGAGGCAAGTCCCTCAGCAGCAGTTACATCATCCATCGGAAAACTCCAGTCAAGGTCATCTTCGACAGAAGCTCAGGATGCCCTGAATTCAAAGTTGGTAGAAGGATAGTGGTCGTTATGTTTCAACGTAGCCCTTTTCCCTGTAAATTACCATTTTCTAACTTTGTAAATACTCTTTGGAATCACGCGTTTGGCCGATCTCCATCTTATCAATAAAATTTGAGCCCTTGTGCTTTTGTTTGTAATTCTTATTTGTTTTAGCTTTACAGAACGACGTTTTTAATATGATTAACGATTCTTGAAATAAAACAAAAATGAATTTACTTGTTAAAACTTTTTCTGCTTTAAAATAAAGACGGCAATTTCTTTTGACTGTTGAACATCAGAAGAACATCGGTCGCTTCTCCAGAAGTAATCGAACCTTAAAGTGCAGAATCAAAGTACTTTTTCTAACCCAGTATGCCTGAATGAAGGGATCAACTGTGTCAGAGACCTTGTTTCGTATAACACGCCTCGGCCGAGTTCTTATCTCCTAATCCCGACCAACATAGCTCCCAACAGGGACTATCTCTCCTAAGCAAGGTGGAATTGCTATTCTGAACCAACGGTACTTCTTCGCTCCGCGATGGCCGAGTATCCAGTCGTGTTCACCTGTCAGTTTGTATGTTGCGTCAGTTTTGTCGGCATAAACATACATACATCATGCATTATTTGATTTGCATTCACATTTCATATTGCATCACTATCACTCTAGTCGGTCTTGTCCCCTAGTGATAAAAGTCTTCTCAATCGAGTTGTCAGTTCTTGCCTCGTCAGGAAACGCTGAGTTTGAACCATCTCGCCTCCAGTTTATTTCTGAAAGGAAGTTGGCCCTTGACAACTTTGATAACTTGAACCTCTGAAAAACTAGAGGAACCCTCAGTCAACATCACTCTTCACCATTGAAGATGATATCTTTGTTTTCCCGGATTAAGGAAAATCCACAGAGAAAACCTCGTAATCGGAGATTCGGCAGCACGCCAGTTTCGCTCCGAAAAGATCGCTGATGAAAAGGTCATCGGCACCTCAAAATTGGACCCCATCATATGGCATTTCTCCGGGAAGATCCCAAGAAAAGTATGATGTAATCCCAAATGAAGGCAGTCTCTCAAGAGACTCGCTTTCCCCAGATAGAGTCGGAAAGTGGCATCTCCAACAGAGAAGTTTATACACCTCTACAACCCAGACGACTGGGTTCCCCAACAAGTCTGGCGTCAAAATTTTTTCCGTCAAATGGCATCTCCCCAGGAAAATTCGGCGAGAAGTTTGAGGAAAGCCACTACACATAGCGTCCCTTGTCAATTAAGTTTATTGACAAAAGAAACTACGACCAGTTCCTTGGTAGGAAACCAGGATCGAGGGGAAGTTTATTTCAGAAACTAAGACCAGTTCCTTGGTAGGAAACCATGATCGAGGGGAAGTTCATTTAAAAGAAAACTGAGACTAGTTCCTTGGCTGAAGACCAGGATCGAGGGGAAGTTTACCTTTTCTAAGCATCATTGCTTAGCAAAAGAAGATGAATGCGTAAGCTGCCATTCATAGCCATCAAAATTTCGGGTATTCCGATATTTAATCCTCTTGCACCCCGAATGCCCGAATACCTTCGTCATTCACACCTTCAGGTCCAAGAAGATTAAATAGGGGCATCTGTCATACCCCAAATTTTGACCACTAAGATTTCCATCATTATGTTAATCTCCATCACAATATGGAAGCGCCTTTATGCCTCATCAATCTCCAAAAGGAATTGTTGAGCATTCACCACAATCAAAATTAGGGTTTCAAGCCCTCTCAAGCCTTAGACAAAGGATCAATCAAGGAATGACATGATATTTAACTTGTCTAACCTCTCAAGTAACTACAAAGGATCAAAAGGACTCCCACTTCAAGGATCAAGCACAAGGTTGCTCCCTTTTAGGTGGATCAAGTCTCAAGATCGACAGTATCACCAAATTACGGTTTTGGTCAACCAGGGGCCTCCAGATGGAAAATTTTCATCTGGGCACAAGCCAATGATCCAAAACATAACCTAATATACTTCATGGGACCTCATGGATCCAATCATCAAGTCAATTTTGCCTCAGGGGATGCATTCATCAAAAATCAGGAATTAGGGTTTCTTGACCTAATTCACCCCTAAGTGGACTTTTAGGGCAAATCATGAGCCAAGACCTCAAGAGAGGATTTGAGGGTCTCCAATATGCCATATTGATCCATTTGGAACAATGGATTAATCCAAGAAGCTTGAGCTACAAGTCTCAATTTCATCTGCACCACAGTTAGGGTTTTGAGAGAGAAGTCAACTGTAACTTTGACTTTTGACTAGGACATGCTCCCAAGCCCTATGACATGCACCAATATACCCTATAACACCCATGGAACATGTCCATCAAGTTTGATTTAGGTCAAGTACATGATTTCATGAAGAATTGCACAGTTTGGAAATCTGATAAAAAGTCAACTGTGCACAAAAGTCAACTTTGACTTTTTGAGATTTTTCACCAAAATGGATTTTTAACCCTAAAATGATGTTAATGTATGATTTGAATCATCATTCATCAAGAAAAATCAAGAAAAGTTGGATAACTTGTAAAAGGGGTAACCATAAAAACTTAGAAAATTTTCTAAGTTAAAAATAAAGTGACAAGGGTACCAACTTTGGAGGATCATAACTCCTAAACCACAAGGCCATTTTTTTCCATCCAAAGCTTGATTTGTAGATCTCATTGCCCTCTACAAAAACTTCAACTAGACCTAACTCCAATTCATTGTGGATTTTGAGCTATGAGTGAGCCAAAATGGCTGAAAATATGAAAGTACACCATTTTCCAACACTTAGAAAAATTCCGGGCAAGGCAGATTTTGTGTTGAAACACCAAAACTTGTGAGATCTTTTCACATAGATGCAAGCTGAATCAAGTCCAAAGTTAAACATCAATGTTGTTGCATATGTTGCCAAGAATTTAAAGAGCTTAACAGCATGAATTGATTTAACTTGAGCCAAGAGAAATCCATGCCCAAAGTCATGCTGCTGCAAGCTGTTTTGGAAAAATCAGTTTGCATGTTTGCTTGCCACACACGATTTTGAACCAAAAACTGAGGATCAGCATGCCACATGTATTCAAACCAATCACATTGCATCTAATCCAACTGATAAATCTGAGTCAAAAAGCCAAGGAATCTTCCAACTTGAAATTCATCCACTTTGGCACATTTTGCCTTGAATTCAAAGTGCATTAATGTGGAATAGTGCATTGTCAAGGTAGCTACCCTACTCAGTCAAATTCTCTGATTAAACAACAATAAAAACATATGAGGAATGTGATTTTGGTCAAGGCATAGCCCTGCTCTTGGGAATGGCTAGCTTGCCTTGCTTGAGAAGAAATCCTCCAAGCCAATCCATGAAAATGTGATTTGATCCAGCAGCCATTCACTATTCCTCCAAAACAAAGTTGATCACCTATAAATAGAGGTCCCAATGGATCATTCAACTCACACCAAAGCCAGTTACATCACTGCTTTCTCTCATTCTTCCTTGAACCTCAAGTTTTTTGGTTTTTGAGTAACCACTATCGGGTTTTGAGTTGCAGCCTTAGGCAATCAATTCCAATTGCTCAAACACATCATATATGATGTATCTGAGGTGTCCAAACACTTAAACACTGACTGTAACACCTCAGGCTCAAAATCACCCTTCAACCAAGCCATTATACCTCAATTATGCAGGTGGAGGTCTCCAGCTTGATCCAAAGAGTTTCAAAGTGTTCCAAAGCTTGTAACACACTCCATAACATCCATTGAAGCTGTAGGGATCATCAGTTCACGACTGGAACAAAGTTTGTGCAGAGTTCCATTTCAGCTTGCATTAAGGTAAGCCTCACAACTCAAACTCCATGATCCATGCATATTTCCTCGCATGATATTTTTGCCAATTGCTTGCCATCATATGCTGATTGTTTTCCCTCAAACAATTTGATAATTGCACTTATAATCATGCCTACTCAATTGCTTTTGCAAAATTAGGGTTCATACGGCCACAATGATATAATTTGTTATACACTGAAAATGAATAAAATTGGGTATTGCCATCTTCTTCCTTGTGAAAAAACACGTGAGTTTGGTGTTTGAATGATGTCCAATGGTTGAGAGATGAGTAAGATATGGTGCTTCACGCACGAGCTCGAGGAAGAAGATGGCCATGGCGCCATTCTTAGAAAATCCAACAAGTTCTCTATATATTTTTCCCTTGCCATGTTATATTTGAATTGGCATTGCGCCCCAGCGGTTCATCAACTGGTTTTGTGTGTATTGGCAAGCAAGAGGTCCGGGGTTCGAATCCCCCTCGCCCCAGACTTCTTTTAATCACTTGTTTATTTTGTTATTTTTTCATATTATTATTTTTAATGATTTGAAAAATTAATAACTCCTTCAATTTTTATCATTTTTTATTGGTTCTTTTTGCAACAATTCACAAAAATGTTGAAATATTTTATTCCACCAAAAAATTAGATTTATATTATTTATTTAATATAATTAGTATTTTTGTGAATAAATTCATTTTTAATTGTTTTTAAGCATTCTAAAGATGAATATTTACTTTGAAAATCAAAACCTAATGAGTTTAAATATTCCTTGTGATTATCCCTCATTTTTTCCAAACCTTAAACAAAATCATAAATGGATTATTCAAATTTATTTTAAATTTTGTTTGATTTTCTTTAAATATTTACTTTTAAAGATTAAAATTAAGGTTTTTGATTAATTCAACTTTCAAAATTGATTTTCAAATACACATGGGCCTCTAATAGAGTGTAAGACCCAATCCTTTTTTGACCAAATCATTTTTGGGCCTCAGTGTATTGTATAAGTCCCGATACCGTAAAAAACAAACGGCGCGATCGTCGCCTTTTTTTAAAAAATAATAACCATGGGCCTCTCCTCGAGCTATAAGACCCATTCAAAACTTTTGGGCCTCTATTAGAGTGTAAGACCCAACACCCTTGTACATATAACATTTTTGGGCCTCACTTATTGTATAAGTCCCTCTGTATATTTTCAAATAAACGACACGATCGTCGCCTTTTCAAAATAACTTTGGGCCTACCCTCGTGTTATAAGCCCCACTCTTTTTCTTTAAACTTTTTGGGCCTCTTGAGAGAGTGTAAGACCCATCCCTTTGTACAGAAAACCTTTTTTGGGCCCCAGTCACTTGTATAAGTCCCTCTGTACCAAAACAACAATACGCTCACTGATAAAACCCTGGGCCTCTCCTTGAGCTGTAAGCCCCAAATCTTTCTTTTTCAAAGCACTTTCTCCTTTGATTTTGAATATACTGTTGTTTTCAATTTTTCTTTGTTGAACAACTAACCAAACAACATGGAAGCTCTACAACCGAGTAAGTGGTTATTACTTTCATTTACTGCTTTCATATACATATAACTGTATTGTGGGGCTGTTTCACTGTAAGTCTTCTTTCATAAACTCATATCAACTGTGTAATAATAATATAGATATTTAGAGTTTCCCTGACAACTACGTCTAGCATTAAGCCCGTTGATCACTCTTAGAAATAGTCTAAACTAGATCCCCATAGGATTACCAGACACAGTCTTCCCTCCTCTTGGGGGTTAAACAATATGGAGACATGAAAGGCAGCATTCTCTGTGAACCCTTTCATAGACTGTCACTCATAGAAGTTGTCAAGAAACTCTATTCCCCAGAGATGATATTTTCTCCATGAATGGCATCTCTTGAGTTTCTTCCAAATTCTAGGACTTTCCTGGCTTGATCTATTCTCGGTGAATGGCATGTCTTGAACTTCTCGGGGTTTGGGGACCCACAGGCTTCTTAAAAGCATTTGTCAAGAAACTCTGCTCCCCAGAGATGATCTTTTCTCCGTGAATGGCATCTCTTGAGTTTCTTCCAAATTCTCGAACTTTCCTGACTTGATCTATTCCTTGTGAATAGCTTGCCTTGAATTTCTCGGGGTTTGGGGACCCATCGGCTTCTTAAAAGCATCGGCCTCCTCTTGGGCATTATACAAGGACCCACAGGCTTCCTAAAAGCAACCCCGCCTCCTCTTGGGCTTAGTACAAGGACCCTACGACTTCTTAGAAGTATTCATAGCCTTCTCTTAGGCTTCGTATAATGATCTCTTCCTCTGGGAATGATAGCCTCCTCTTGGGCTTCGTACAAGGACCCGTCGACTTCTTAAATGTTTCCAGCCTCCTCCTGGGCTTCGTACAAATTGTCCCGACGACCTCCTAAAGGTCTAGGAACATAACTTAATCATCTGCATAGAACAGTCCTTTCAAAGAGTCTACTACTGTTTCTCAAAACATAGTACAAAAGACAAAACTCTAGACTTGGACAGTCTAATCTCCTTGAGTCTCAAAGACATTCTCAAGCACTCCCCCAAAATAGGAAGGAAATCCATAGACTCGGACAGTCTCAATACCCTTCAAATTTCCCGCTTCCTTAAAGAACAGGAATAACCCGGATCCTTGAATCAAATCCATGAGTACAATGTTGCTCATATAAGAACTGATTTTCTCTTTAAAATCAGTATACCGGGCCTGTCACTTAACTGAAACAAATTTTAGCCTCCTCTTAGGCTTTGTATAATGATCCTTCTCTAGTGAAGTTAGCCTCTCTCTTGGGCTTTATACAATGATTCTCCCCAGCGGAGTTAACAATTTTAGCCTCTCTCTCGGGCTTTGTACGAGACACATAAGAGACTCCCTCGTTGAGTCAATCACCCCTTTTGCCTCCATCTCGGGCTTTATACGAGATACAAAAAGGTTCTTATTGAGCCAAACAAACAACAGCCTCCATCTCGGGCTTCGTACGAGATACAAAAAACTCTCTTGTTGAGTCAAATAGCCTCCATCTCGGGCTTTATACGAGATACCAAAAGACTTCATCGTCGAGTCAAAACTTTTTAGCCTCTCTCTCGGGCTTTGTACGAGACACATACTAGCCTCCTCTTAGGCTTTATATAAGAAAACCACTGGTTAATCCAATTAACCTTTTAGCATCAAAGTTGTGCCTCGTTCACAGTACACAAACATCAACAACTCCTTCCCTTTCATCTAATTGCTGTAAGCGGCAAGCCTCTGGATTATTTACATCCATGCCAATGTTCCTCTTTTAGTATGAGAAATTCCTAAGGAAAGATAGCATTGCTCTACACTGAGTTAAAGTCTTCTCCTTCAGGTTAAAATCCCTATAAAGGAAATTATGGCATTGCCGGATTCACAAATCCCGGTTAAAGTAATCCTCCTTTACAGTCAGTCACCCAACAGTTGTGACAAACAGACCCCTTTAGAGATGACAAATTCTCTCTAAAGTCAACACTTTTAGCTTCACATCTTGGGCTTTAAACAAGATACAAACCACCTTTCGCTTCACGTCTTGGGCTTTGAACAAGACACCAAAAACAACCATTTCCTCCCATAGAATAGGAGGAACTACGAACGCTCTGATTTCCCTGTTTCGGTAAACGGGAATACGTAGGCATAAGATCGAAAGAAAAGATCTTAGCGAGCACACTAAACAAAAACCCAAAATCCCATACTCTCATGTATCTATCAAAAGCATCAGTCCTAACATCCTAAATCCTCGTTCCCCGCCAGAAAATCCAAGAAAGAGAGAAAACCGTATTGGCAAAAATACAAATAACCAGTACAAAGGCCCCCCACATTGATAGCATTCGTAACCTAACAGACCGTTGTTTAAACTCAGTATGCAAAGCAGGGTTAATTGGAGACATCTATTTCCCTTCCTTCATCAGCTTTAATAGGATAAAAAATGAATCGATCTGTAGTAAGCTTAACCGCAGAGAGAGACCAGCGCTTAAGAACCGCGTCCAAAATCGCTCGCTACACACTGGGGAAACTTACTTTTGAGGGTTAAACCCACCTTGCTTTTGCTTGTGTTATTCATGCTTTCTTGCTATATTTGTACATATCTGTATTATTACCTGTATACATGCTTTGTTTGAGATCTTCTGTGTGCAGGGTGCTACTATTGAGTGGTGAGAAAAGTCCTAACCCGGACTTGAGTGCACAAATATGATAGGATAGTGGTGTAATCAATAGTCGGTTATTGGCAGTAGTACCAATAATTTATGGCATATGATGACCACACTCAGATGAGGCCCTTTGGGATTGTTGATGTCTGATGTGAGCAGTCACATTGATATTACTTTTTCAATTGAGTGCCAGGGATTCTGAGGACCGTAGTTACCTTTACCTCACTTGGCCTTTTAGGATGTAGTGTGGTGACTATGAGGGAGCCAGTCCCGAGTAGTTGTCACGCGATACTACACTCAGACGAGTTTATCTTGAGAATATTATTAACCCGTGTAAGTAGTTACATGGGCCGATAATATCCGAAGGATTTACGTAGACTCTGGGAACTTTTTAGAACCCAGTTCTGCAGATGAAAACCCATAGTACATACCTTTTGGGATGGGTAGACCATGGCTCCACGCTCGTGATCTTCAAACCTAGGCCTTCTCTTGTTTGTGTGTGCATATCTGTATATGTGTGTTTGTGCATACGTTCATCCATGTATGAGACCCCTAAACCTAGGGCTTGTGTGTTGTTGTGTGTACATATATCTATGTTTTTGTGTGCCCGTGTTTTGTACATTGCATACATCTCATCGCATCCATTGATGGTTTCAAGGAACTCAGACGTTCTTTTCTTTGCAAAGATCCTTAGAGATCACAGATTTTAAAACAAAACTCTTCAGCTTTCCAAAATGTTTGCAGCTCGCCTTTGAGTTCCTTGAAACCATTTGGTTTGCATTAGCATTGCATTTGCATTTCTCAGCCTTGAGTCTCATCCGTCCTTTGTCTGTAACCCAGTCGACTTCCTGAAGCCATCATTGGACTTGAAGTAGATTTTGGAGGATCATGAACTCAGAATAGCAGAGCCAGTTTGTGACCAGAGCAGACTTTGATTTGTTGAGAAACCAGTTGAATCAGATTATGATAGCCTTGGCAAAGAGAGATGACAACATTCAAAGGACTTCTGTGAACGATGTTGCCCAAGCTTAACCTGTGCAGATTCCTGTTAAGAATCAGGTTATACAAGAGCATGCCATTGTCCAAGATGGACGTTCCTCTTCTGTTGATGCAGTGGAATATCAAAGCTTTGCTTTCTCTGAGCTAGGTTCCCAAGAGGTAGTCCTGTAGAAACGAAAAAACACAAGAAGGGGGGTTGAATTGGAGTTTTTAAAATTATAAGGCAAAGGACACGTTGGTTATCCTGGTTCGATTGAACTCAATCTACTCCAGTCCACCCGCCAAGGTGATTTCGCCTCTTTCTTGAGGACTTAATCCACTAATCAGTTTAAGATTACACAATTTCAGTAACAACCGTCACTCTTCTTGAGTTTTAACCACAACTTGGTTTTCTCAAGGAATATCAAATAAAAACAAGTGCTTCTAGTAAGCTTTATCAGAACCGTGATTTTTTACACAATGTTTTATCAAAATATAAAAGCAGATGAGATTTAAGAATTGTGAAAAGTATGTGTGCAAAAAGTATCTTGGTCATCTGCATGGACTCCTTTAAATAGACGAGAAGATTTGATCCGTTGGAGACGAGTGAGTTATTTTTGGAGAGGATAATAATGCATTTTAATGCTTCTTTCCAAAAATATAGATCTTGTCTGATTTAATCCATTGGTTTGTGATACTCATAAATAGGAGCATAGCGTAACAGAGTCCCCGTTGATTAGATGCAATATCAGAGTTTCTGGCTTGATACAGCTTTGGTGCTGAAGCGTGAGACATCCTTCATCAGAACTTAGCTAGTTTGGATCTGTGATTTTTCCATATCAGAGCTTCGCTTGATTAGAGCTTCGTTTTGCTTAGATCTTGTGAACTTTGCTTGGATGAGATCTTGTGATACTTATATATCAGAACATCTTTAATTAGAACTTCCCTACATATTAAACAAAATGAATTAAGGAGCATCAAGTTCTAAATAATATAATGTTTGTTATCATCAAAACTATTAGAAATGTAGAATCAATTCTTGTTCTAACAATCTCCCCCTTTTTGATGATGACAAAAATTTATATTTTGAAAAATAATTAATAGAGTATGGAGTAGAGAATACTCCCCCTGAGTTGAAGATTTTCTTAAAGATGTTGACTTAAAACCACCAAGAAGTTCTGATTGCCATTTACCTGCTATCTTAACTAGAAATTGAAGCAGAGGTTAAAATGTTCGAGACATAGTCATGGTGCACTGTTATATTTCAAAATATTCTACGCTCTCCCCCTTTGCCATTAATAAAAAAGCGAACAGATACATGAGAACATAAGCAAAAAATAAGCAAAAAAATTGCAAGATAAAACATAAAACACAAAGAAAAATAAAAAGAATCTAAGGTTGAGGAGCAGGTGGAAGTCTTGTGAACAATGCTTCCAGAAGGCCTTTGATCTGATTAGCGGATTCCTCTTGTTTGCCAAGCATTCCTTTAATTTCTGCGTTTGTCTCATCCTGTTTGTCCAATCTCTTTCTAACTTCTTCATTCTCTTTCTTCAACTCATCTAGAGTTTTCAGCACAAGAACAGATGAAGAAGGTTCTTCAGAAGTTACCAAATCCGCAGAGCTTTTTGCATTCACTTCCTTTGGAGGGGCTTCAGGTGATTTATCTTCCACTTCAGTAATAACCAGAGTTTGATGCTCAGAGTTGTGTGCATGAGGTTCTGAATCCATAGGAGCTTTCCAGCCTAGAGGAAGAATGGGTTTCTTTTCCCAGAATCTTAGAACCTGCTCATTGAAGATCTTCATATGATCATAGAAGTTCTGTTGGGCTATGTCATAGCTTAGTTCCTTCATTTTCTGAGATTCAGAGTTAAACCACTTTCTGAATTTGGTCCAACGATAGTCAGAGGCAGCTGGATTCAGATTCTCCAAATAACCCTGCTTCAGAAAGTTAATCCATTCCTGCATTTTTACCTCGAAAGCCAATAAAGAGTTACCAACATCTGATTTGGATACATATGGTTTTGGTTTGGGAATGGCTATTTTGTGTGAGGTTGAGGTAAGCTTGTCTAGAGCTTCTAGGTCAATTATAGTTCTGAGGGGATCATCTGAGAGATGTGTTGAAGGGGAGTCAGAAATGAGAATAGGAGAGGTGGGTGAAGTAATTTCTGAAGAGATTTGAGGGTGACTGGAGAAATTAGGTGAAGGTTGAAAGAAGTTGAGAGGGCAGTTGATACCAGGTATAGAAGTGTCAGGATGTTGAGTTTGATGTTCTGGTTTTGGTTGGGAAGATGTGAAGAGAGGTTCATGACCAATGTCTGACATAATTTGAGCAAGTTCTGGTTGTGGTTCAATAAAATCAGAAGGAGTGGGGTCAATGTCAATGTCAAAATCCTCAAGAGTTTGTGGTGATGGTGGTGGATTTTGAGTTTGTGGTGATGGTGGTGAATTTTCAGAGGGTTTAGGAGACGATGGGGTTTCAGATGTTGATACCATTATGGATTCGACGATAGAAATGAAAGCGGAGTTACCTTTCTTCTTAGCAGCTTTAGCAACTTTTGGAGTTTTCTGAGGAGTTCCTTCAGAGGTTTTCCTTTTTCTTGAAATTCTGGGGGCAACTTCTAGAGGTGCTTGCCTGAGCTGTTGCAGAGAAACTTCTGGCAGGGTTCCATCAGCTTTACATGCATCCAAATATCTGAGGACAATTTCTGGATGAGTATCTGATGAGAACAGAGGAAAATCTTTCAGAGGGATTTTTCTGGTGGTGATGACTTCCTTAGAGATTAGGGTTGGATCCTTCTTGATGGTATCAATGATTTTCATCTTCTTGAGATTCTTTGCATTGAGAGGTCTTCCAGCAATAGTTTCTAGATCAGAGATTTCCCGAGCTTCAGTTAAGTGATCTATCAGCTTATTCTCTGTAAGAATATCTGATATAAGTCTACCTAGAGGAATCCAATCTCTCTTGGTTCTTTCATCTTCTCTTGTTTCTTTGACACTGTTCTTCAGATGATTGAATAAATAGTAGGGAAGATTTGCTTTGGTTTATATGGAGCTTCACCTTTAGGATTAACATAACCTATGCCTTTTCTCCCATTTCTACTAACTCCATAGATCATTGAAGCCATTTTGCTTCTGTCTATGTTTTTAGTTAGAAATTTTTGAAAACTATAGTCGTAATTTTTTAGGACATTATTAGAACTAGTGGAAACTTCTGAATCAGATTGTTTCTGAGATTTTTCAAAAGAGTTGAGTTTTGAAACGGTTTCTTTTAACTCAGAATTTTCTGCTTTTAGCTTTCTGTTCTCTTCAGACTCAGATACCAGATCGTGTTTCAGATTCTTATATTTGAGCTGAAGTTTCTGATAGTTTTCAAGAATTTCTGACAAACTTTCTTCTAATTGAGATCTAGAAAAGTTAGAGAATACCTCTTTAGTTTCTGAATCAGAGTCTGATTCTGATGAGTTTGAATCATCTGATATGTTGGCCATTAGGGCAATGTTCGCGTGTTCATTTTCTGATTCTGATTCTGCTTCAGAAGATTCCGAGTCATCCCAGGTAGCCATAAGACTTTTCTTTCTTTCCTTGTTAAACTTTTTATTTGGCTTTGGCTTTTCTTTCTGCAGCTTAGGGCAATCACTTTTGTAGTGTCCAGGTTCCTTGCATTCATAACACACCACCTCTTTGTTTCTAGACTTTTTGTGTTCAGAGGATGGTTCAGAATGACTGCTTGATCTTCTAGAGTTTCTGAATTTTCGTTGCCTATTTTTCCATAGTTGTTGGATTCTTCTGGAAAGGAGTGATAGTTCATCTTCTTCTGAGGAGCCACCAGAGCTTTCTTCTTCTGCCTGAAATGCTTTAGTTTCAGATTTATATTTAGATTTAAGAGCAATAGACTTACCTTTCTTCTGGGGTTCATCTTCTTCTAGTTCTATCTCGTGACTTCTTAGAGAGCTGATCAGTTCTTCAAGAGATATTTCGTTGAGGTTCTTGGAGAGTTTAAGTGCTGTGACCATGGGTCTCCACACTTTTGGTAAGCTCCTGATGATTTTCTTGACATGATCTGATGTTGAGTACCCTTTATTCAGAACTTTTAGTCCAGCAACTAGAATTTGAAACCTTGAGAACATTTTCTCAATTGTTTCATCTTCTTCCATTTTGAAGGCTTCATACTTCTGGATGAGTGCCAGAGCTTTAGTCTCTTTGACTTGAGAGTTGCCTTCATGCGTCATTCTCAGAGAATCAAATATGTGTTTGGCGGATTCTCTGTTAGTGATCTTTTCATATTCTGTGTGGGAGATTGCGCTGAGGAGAATCGTTCTGGCCTTGTGATGATTTCTGAAATCTTTCTTCTGTTGATCCGTCATGGTTTTCCTTTCAATCTTCTGACCGTCTTTTCCGACAGGGTGAGTGTAACCATCTGTTACCATATCCCAGAGATCACCGTCATGAGCCAGAAAGAAACTTTCGATTAGATCTTTCCAGTAATCAAAGTTTTCGCCGTCAAACACCGGTGGTTTGCCACTGATTTTTTCGTTGTAGTTCTGAACGGATTCCGCCATAGTGCTTTTTCGTGAAGGATCTTTTATCTGACACGGTTAAGTGTTAGCACCCAGAACCAGGCGCTCTGATGCCAATTAAAGAAACGAAAAAACACAAGAAGGGGGATTTAATTGGAGTTTTTAAAATTATAAGGCAAAGGACACGTTGGTTATCCTGGTTCGATTGAACTCAATCTACTCCAGTCCACCCGCCAAGGTGATTTCGCCTCTTTCTTGAGGACTTAATCCACTAATCAGTTTAAGATTACACAATTTCAGTAACAACCGTCACTCTTCTTGAGTTTTAACCACAACTTGGTTTTCTCAAGGAATATCAAATAAAAACAAGTGCTTCTAGTAAGCTTTATCACAACCGTGATTTTTTACACAATGTTTTATCAAAATATAAAAGCAGATGAGATTTAAGAATTGTGAAAAGTATGTGCGCAAAAAGTATCTTGGTCATCTGCAGGGACTCCTTTAAATAGACGAGAAGATTTGATCCGTTGGAGACGAGTGAGTTATTTTTGGAGAGGATAATAATGCATTTTAATGCTTCTTTCCAAAAATATAGATCTTGTCTGATTTAATCCGTTGGTTTGTGATACTCATAAATAGGAGGATAACGTAACAGAGTCCCCGTTGATTAGATGCAATATCAGAGTTTCTGGCTTGATACAGCTTTGGTGCTGAAGCGTGAGACATCCTTCATCAAAACTTAGCTAGTTTGGATCTGTGATTTTTCCATATCAGAGCTTCGCTTGATTAGAGCTTCGTTTTGCTTAGATCTTGTGAACTTCGCTTGATTAGAACTTCGCTTTGCTTAGATCTTGTGAACTTCGCTTGATTAGAACTTTGCTTTGATGAGATCTTGTGATACTTATATATCAGAACATCTTTAATTAGAACTTCCCTACATATTAAACAAAATGAATTAAGGAGCATCAAGTTCTAAATAATATAATGTTTGTTATCATCAAAACTATTAGAAATGTAGAATCAATTCTTGTTCTAACAAGTCCCTGTGTTGAAAATCAAGGATCCACGAGACGTTGAGTTAATGGAAAAATGTCGTGCCTTGGAAGAAAAGCTTGATGCACTTAAGGGTCGTGACTCTGCTGATCTGAATGCTCTGAACGCGTGTTTGGTACTTGACCTTGCGATGCCTCCTAAGTTCAAAACACCAAAGTTTGAGAAGTACAAATGGGATAGTTGTCAGAAGCAGCATTTAGTGATGTTTTGTAGGAGAATGACTTCACATGTCCGTAACGACAAACTTATGATCCACTGTTTCCAAGACAGTCTGAGCGGGGCATCATTGAATTAGTACATACAGCTAGAGGGTCGCAACATCCAATCATGGTCAGACTTATCCAATGCCTTTGTTAAGCAATACAATTACAATCTTGACTTGGCTCCCAGTCGCTTGCATTTGCTAGACCTATCACAAGAAGACAATGAACCTTTCAGAAAGTATGCTCAGAGATGGAGAGAAATAGCTTCCCGCGTTCAACCACCACTTTCAGATAAGGAATTGGTTGACTGGTTCATGGACACTTTGCAAGGCCCGTACCGAGAAAAGCTGTTTAGCATTGCAACATCAAATTTTTCTGATTTGGTAAAAGCTGGAGAGCGCCTTGAGAGCGGTCTCAAGAGTGGAAAAATCCCAGCTAGTGAGAGTGAATCAATTGTCAGTTCTCAAGAAGAATGGGAGAAAGAAAGTGATTTTATATGGGAATCTCCAAAACTTCAGCCTCAGCGCTCATGCAACTCAAGTATTCAGAGTCAGCAATCTTTTGGGTCTCAGCGTCAGATACCATCCTCTCTACAGGGTCAATATTTGTCTCCAAATCAAAGACTTTCTCAGTATCAACAGTCATTTCGTCGTCAGCCGCGTCAACGTTTCCAATACCATACAGTCAGTTCTTGCCAGATCTAATCAAAAATGGATTGATAGTGCCAGAGGAGGTAGATCCCACGTCTTTTCCAGACTCACCGGGTTTTGACACCGACGTCCGTTGTGACTACCATGCTGGGGCATAGAGGCATTCAACTGAAGATTGTAGAGTGCATAGAAACAAGGTTCAGGATCTGTTAGACTCCGAGAAGATCTCATTCACACCTCAAGGCATTCAAATCAACAAGCTTTCACCTAATCAAGAGGGTTTATCAGACTCTGAGGTGAAAGAATTTTCTGAGAGTATGTGTGAAGATGATTCTCAAGCGGATCTCGACAATCAACTCTGAAGATGACCATCTCAGCTTGGCAAATTAAGAAGGAAATTTCAATTCCCTAAAGCTGGCAATCATTTGGCTGTTTAGCATTTTTGTTGTATTTTCTTTGCATGTTTGAATTATATTTGCTTATAAGCATTGTTGTACTTTCAAGTTGGCAAGATTAATGAAATGTTTGTGCATATTTTGATTAAGTCCATTCGTTTCACTCATTTACTTTTGTGTTCATAAAGACAAAAAAAAAAGCCAGACAAATTTTTTTCCCATATCAATCCTTTTGTTCAAGCAAATATTGGGGAGGATGACGAAAATATTATCCATAATTGTTGTGGTATGCTTTCGATTAAACCTTGCCGAGGATGTAAGGCATTGTTTCAATTCCCAAACACTGGAGAAATAAGGAAGATAATCCCTCGTTAACCCTTTGAGCCTAGAAGTAGGAGTTTTCTTTCCTTACACAGAAAAAACCCTTAAATCTTCAACCTTGGGGTGGGTAGTTCTCAGTTTTTACTTGGTTACACATTCGAGCGCAAGCGCTTCATGCAAGACACCAGTCAGCTCTCTCAAATCAAATGAGTTAGCGTTGTACAAGTTGTTCGTCCAAGCAACGATAAGGAAGGATAGCTGAAAAAATCCTTAATCAAAGGATGAGCCGAGTCCCTTTCAAGGCAAAAGCCAAGAAAGATGGGAAGCCCAGAACTTTGCCTTATACAAAAAGAACTTGTACAATAGCCAAAAAAGGAGTTTCAAAGCAACAATCAAACAAAAAGGAGGTCCTAACCGCAAACAAAGAGAGGTATCGTGACCTCAATCAAATCAAAAGAAGAGGTATCGTGACCTCAACCAGCAAAGACAAGGAGAAGTCTCAAAGTCTCAAAGATTAACCAAATTCTGCGAGGGAGTACTGACTATCCAAGGGGTCTAAATCATCATCAATGATCATCAGCTCGTTCCTAGTCTGTAGGAACCTGAATGTATAGCTTAAGTTAACTGAGCTTAGGATTGGAGTTCATCACGAAGATGGGGTGGGACAAATAAACTTTGAGCCTTTATCTTTTTTTTCATAAACCGTGAACCAGGCCACGTTACAACCCTTAAAAGACCTAATTGAGGTAAGGTTGTTTTGAAAGCATACTACAACAAGGTTGATTAACCTGACTCCTAATGATCTTTGCTAGTTGTGTGTGTTGATCACTTCATCTGTCATTCTGTAAATGACCAGATCCACGTTGTTTTTGATTACTTAATCATTCCACTGTGCGTGTTTCATCAATAAAACTTGATTTCAAAAGCTTGCATGAATTTTTGCACTGAAATTGCCAATTTTAAATGAACAATGCTTGTTTGTGAAATGATTCAACATCAAAGAATCCCGACAAATGCAGTCAGCTAGGGAATTTGATTTGATAAAGGAAGCTCATTCTAGGGGCAACTAAGCGGAAGGTTCTGCCGATCCATCATTTCAAGAGTTGTTGAATCAGGGGTAGAACTCTTCAAAGTTCGGAATATTAGGGCAATCCTTCTTGAGGTCATTTCATGACAAGTTTGGACTCCGATGACCCATCAACAGGGGCAAGTTTGTTCCCCAGTTGTTTCTACCGCAGTCTGAGTACTTTGTATTATGAATGCAGTTGAACTGGGGCAGTTATGTCAAGACTCATGGATCTTTTCAAGAGTTTGAAGATATTGAAGCATTTGGTATGCCAATTCTTCTGTGAAATCCTTTTGGTGACTTATCATCACAAGACCAGTTAATCAGAAGCAATCAGGTCGAGATTCGGCAAATCTCTAAAAGATAACCAGTCTGGGGCATCTCCTTCACCGACCAACCAAGCTGGCAGGGGCAAGTCTGTTCCCCAGTTGTCATCAACCAGTCAGAAGAACTAATTCAAGGACTTTGTTGTGCAGACGCTGTTAATATTGGGCTCTGTACACTCCGTGATGAGTATAAACTATCAGACAACCTCCTCTTAGGCTTTGTATAAGGATTCTCCCATGCGGAGTCAGTCAGTCAATAGATAGCCTCCTCTTAGGCTTTGTATAATGATTTCCCCAAGTGGAATCCAACCTCCTCTTAGGCTTTGTATAATGATTTTCCCTAGCGGAGTCCAATCAATCTCTCAGCTTCAACCTGGGGTTTCGATCAAGACACATAGCTAGTTCACGGGCTCTATCGTGCAAAGCAGTCAATCAGGGGCAGTTATGTCGAGATTCGGTAAATCTCTTCAAGAGGTTGAAGACATTGAAACGCCTTGTGTATCAATTCTTCTATAAAATCCTCTTGATGTATTCTTCTGACAGACCATGTACCCTGGGGCAGATGAGTTATGCAGAACTACTCAGCTTTTGTGGCGTCTCTGCCAGCTCCCAGTAAGTTGTCTCTTCAGCTAATCTTGGCACCTCCCAATGGATCTCTTCTCTCCAATGAAGAAATTAAACTCATGATGGTATTCCTACTGAAGTCAAGATGCTATATCAAGTGGAGTACTCTTTCCCACAGAGAAGGACATAACCTTAAAGTAAAGCTACTTCACCCCCAGTGATGGTCCAACCTTTTGAGTTTGGCTGGGTATCCTCGTCGAGATGTTTATTTCATCTCCAGTTTCGCTTCTTGTCTGTTTTGTCAGCATAAGCTTAAGCATGACATAAGCACTCATATGCATAGCATATTATCATTTTTTCTGCATGTTTCTGGTGTTTACCTACGTTGTTCACTTTGGCGTTTGTCTCCCCAAGTGACTGGGTTTGTCTATTCACTCCAATAGAAAGTCAGCCCTAGGCATAAAGTGCCCATCTTTTTTAAAATCCCCACAGAGTCATATCCTCGTGGATGATGGTTGTTTCAGTTATCTTTTCCACATTTGGATAAGATAAATCCCCATTTGAGTTCATTCCTCAATTGGAGTCTTTTTTGACCGTTTCTTTCTAGCTTGCTCCTAGACTGAACCTTGGTCCCAGGCAGGTGTGGTTTATGAACCCACTTCCGAAAGTGCATTTATTTTGCACCGTTGTCTCGCAGGAAGATTCTTCTTCAGATCCCCATTGAAGACATGTTTATTTTCTACAACCGTGTTGTAATGTTAACATCTCTTTGGAATTTATACCCAACAACAAGTATCATTCTCTTAGAGAAGCTTGTTCTTTCATGGCAATAAGTGGCAGTCTCTTATGAGAAACTTATCTATCTCTGGTTTTATTCAATCTCTTTGCAACCATAATGGGTATTCCCCAGGAAGTCTAATCTTCATTGATGCAACCCTAGTACTTACCTATATGGTATTTAATCACCTCATTTGGATACCTAAGGTCCAGTAATCGCTGGCATTGTTCAACCAGGTCAAATATGAACCTAAACTTCGAGTCAAATATGAACCCGTTGTTTGAACCTTTTTCAAAGTCCAGTCATCACTGACATCTTTTCTTTTTCAGGTCTCATAAGAACCTAAAGTCCAAATTATCGTTGGCACCGTCTTTGGTTTGAATCGAGTCACCTTAGGCTTTTAAGATCTTGTTCTTATTTGAATCGTGTCAAACCTGAACCGAGTCCTTGTTCGAATCGTGACGGACATTGTCTCTTGTTTTAAGATCTTGTTCTTGTTTGAATCGTGTCAAACTTGAACCGAGTCCTTGTTTGAATCGTGTCGGACATTGTCTCTTGTTTTAAGATCTTGTTCTTGTTTGAATCGTGTCAAACCTGAACCGAGTCCTTGTTCGAATCGTGTCGGACATTGTCTCTTGTTTTAAGATCTTGTTCTTGTTTGAATCGTGTCAAACTTGAACCGAGTCTTTGTTCGAATCGTGTCAGACATTGTCTCTTGTTTTAAGATCCCGTTCCTGTTTGAATCATGTCAAACTTGAACCCAAAGTCCATTCATCGCTGGCATCCTCCATAAACGGAATCATATTTGTTATCTCAACCAGTTCTGGTACATTTTTTATTCATTAACCTCATTCACAGCCAAAAGGTCAAATCACCTTTCATCATCTGACGCAGAGTTTACCTCTGTCTTTTCTGGCTTTTCTTGAAGATCCCGTTTGAACTCTTCAGTATAGGAAATCCCCAGAAAATCTTTGTAAGATGTCTATCCTGTTATTTCAAACTGATCTCCAGTGGAGATCATGTCTTCTTTCTGGTTTCATGCCCAGTAAGAATGTGTCATTTCCCCAGTATCGTCCGGTTACTTTTGAACCGCGTCGTCTACCTCCCTGGATCTTTCCCCAGTGGAGAACACCTCTTTAGTGTGCTATCTCCAGTAAGAACTTATAGGGTTTCCCCTCAATTTTTCTATCCCCAGTGTTTCCTTAGAGTCTTCCCAGTGAGTCTCTTTTGTCTGTTAGCTTGTATCCCCAGTGGGTCTTTCTCATGGATACTAACCTTCATCCTTCCCTGGTGTTATCCACCTGTGTGTGTTTGCTTTCGTTGTTGATTACATTTTTGCATTATCATGGCATCATACCATCATACTAGAAGTTCACGGCATGTCCGCATATTAGACTAGTTTTGTCGATATCATTGCATACCAGCGTATCTAAGGGCAAAATTTTCAGTTATATATATTTAAATATCTTTCACCATCTTTCTATATTCCTTGTCATCCGGTGAAGATATTTAAATAAGGGCAACTGTTGCACCCTAAATTTTACCCTCAGATCCTCTGATCATTTTCACATCATTTTAAATCGGCCATTTTTGCATTTTTAGTTAAACATCTTTAATCTTGTATTTTAAGCCAATTTTTATCATTCCATGTCATCCTATTATTATTATTTTTTTCATTTTAGGGTTATTCAAATAATTTGTCTTAGATTATTTAATTTTAATTTAGTTTAATTTCAATTTTTTAAACTAGTTCATTTCCATTTAACTTCTTTTAGATATAGTTTATTTTACCTTAGTTCAAATTTAATTTTAGTTTATTTGTAAGTTTTAGTATATTTGTCAATTTAATTTTTAATTCTATTTTAACCTTTATTTTATGTCTAGTTTAATTTAGATTATCTTTAACTTAGCTTTTATTTTTAGTCTAGTCCTAATTAGATTAATTTTCATTTAATTTACTTTTAATTTTAGTCAAATTTTATTAATTAGCTTAAGTTTATTAATTGTAATTTTCACTTTAATTCTAAGTTTTAACTTTAACTTTAAATTTTAGTCTAATTTTAATTAGTTTAATTTTTAATTAACTCAGTTAATTTTAATTCTTATCATAATTTTATTTTTATCTTGATTTTTAAATTAGTTAATTCAATTATTTTTTCTGGTTCCATAAAATAGAAGTTACAAAAAAAGAGGTCCCTAACTTGTATTCTTGTTACACAAACCAAGTTAACTAATTCTTGAGCCAAGCCAAGTACACTCCGCTGACTTTTTCATTTCCATCAGTTCCAACACCTTTTTTTTCTGTCATCAAACCAAGACCATCCCTACACACTACACTCCCCATTTTTCTGCAAAAGAAACAAAACTCCACACCATCCTCCCAAGCTCCTGCAGACTGTACAAAACCTCTAAGCTACCGCCACTCTACACAAAGCCTACCCCACCATTGTAATTCGTACAAGCCACATTACCATTATAGCCCACCTTTACCTATCACACGAAACCTATTTTTTCCATTCCATCCACACACTACTCAAAACTTCAGCAAAAAAGGCCAAGCCTACTTCTACACAACCTTACCAAGGCAACCACGCGCAAACCGTACGACAGCTGCAGAAAAACAACAATAAAACCTGTTACATCTTGCAGATTGAGGGAAAAATCAACATAGAATTTGTTTGAAATTGTTTTAAAAGAAAAGGAGGAGAACAATTAAAAAGGGGCAGAACCGAAATTGAAAGAAAAAGCGAAGAGAGAAATCTCTCTGACCATAAGCTCCACATTCTTCTTCCTTACCTCTAACAACATCACTCTTTCATATAATAGCTAAACACATTCATTGTTCATCTTCTTCCAAGCAATCTCCACCTTAAACACTTCCACTACAACCTTCTTCCTCTCCCTCATTCAACAATTGTTTTGTAAAAGTAAAACAGTCCCTCATACAGCTTGAAAAAACCTCGTTTTCATCTTCATCTCACACTTATCTCTTTCCCTTAAAATACAACAACCCGACCATTCATTAAACCCTGCTTCAACAAATCATCTTCTCTTCCAACCATACGATTCCAACCTTCTTCAATCCTTATTCAAAACCTCCCTAAACCCTTCTTAACCTTCATCAACATCAACAACAAACATCAACTCTATAACCTTCTTTAAAAAAAAAACTTCATCATTAACCAAAACCTCCTTCGTCCTTCGATCCTCCATTTTTTCACCTAGAATCACCCTTCACCGCTTCCTTCAATCGCACAGCCATAACCACCACAAATCATCAACCGTAAAAAAAACCGTTCTTTCGCACTTCAACCCCAACCCTTTCACAACCCAGAATCAGAGATATGAAGGGAGTATAAAGAAAATCAGAAACACAAACCCAATCAGAAACCAGAAAGATAGGGGAGATGAAGAGAGTTTGAGTGTCGAAATCAAATCGCAAACCTGAGACGAACTGTGAGCGTCTGAATCAGAGTGGGTGAGTGAAGCCAACGAAAGAGAGACGAAGCGATATCTTTGTGCGCAAGATTGAGTTCAATGGCGTCGCCTTCTTCGTGATGTTTTCCTTGACGTTTTGAACAAGCATTTTGGACCGTGTTCTTGAAGAGGCCTTTCGTCCTATTTTTTCTTTGAACGGCTGAAGATTCATTTGGTTTTATGTTGTTACACTGTGTTTTTTAACTTGAGGAAATGCTGACCTTAGCTTTCCTTTGTTTTTTTTCCTGAGGCGGTGATGATGAATGATGGGCCACGGTGTCCTTTTCATTCCCTATCACCGATTTTGCTTTAAATGCATTAATGCATCCAAATCTGTTTGGTTCTTGGTGGCTCTTTTTTAGGATGGGGTGAACGGGTCATGGGCTCAGCCCGTGGATCCTATGACTTCTCTTTTTGTTTTTTTCTTTTTAACCAGGTTGTGGATGACGGGCTTTGAACCCACGTGATACACCTATGTTCACACCCTCATTTCAGCACACCCTCCTCTTCGTTTTTTTTTTTATCATTTAACTTGTATTAAATTGTTTTCTATTTTTTCTGAATTCTAGTTCTTAAAATGTTTGAACTTAACCATTTCTAAAGTGTTTTTTTTATTAAATCTCATTTTCTATATTTATTTGGGCCTATGATATTAAAAAGCCACGATTTTCATTGATTTACTTTACTAAAAAAAATCGTGATGACTATGAGGCCATTTTTCAATTTATTTTTATTGGTCAATGAAAATCTAATAGAAAGGTATTCGATTTATCGATCTAAATCCTTATTTAGATTAGGCCGATTTTATATTTATTTCGAGCCCGTTTCTTTATTTTTGGGCCAATGACATAACAATACTCATGATTTAGTTGATTTTCTCAAAAATCGATTCAAATCTTGATTTATATGAGGCCTACCATTTTATTTTTCGATTCATTTGTATTTATACTATTTATTTATTTCATTTCAATTTATTTAGTATTTATACCATTATTTATATTCATTTTGGTCAATGAAAATCTAATAGAAAGGTATTCGATTTATCGATCTAAATCCTTATTTAGATGAGACCGATTTTATTTTCATTTCGAGCCCGTTCTTTATTTTTGGGCCGATGATATCACAAAAATCATGACTTAGTCGATTCATTCAAATTACTAAAAGTCGTGACATATATGAGGCCACCTCTTTTATTTTATCGGTCGATGAAAGTCGAATATCATAGATTATCGGTTTCTCGATTAAATCATGATTAAGACGAGACTGGCTTTATTTCTACTTCATTCGGTATTTTCTTATATCTTCATTTTCATTTTTGACCGATGAAGTATTTCTATTCACGAACGTTGTTAGCGAAGCGACGAACCTTCATTATTTCAAATCTGTAGTGAGTGATCATTGAGATTTCTTTCTATACTTTGAGATCGTGATAGGTTACCTTCGACTAATCAACGAGAGTTTGTGACTCAAGACGAGGTCTCCACCTTTTCTTTTCGTGTGGCACGATTTCATTGGAGAATGATCTTCTATATCATTTCTCTATCGTGTCTTAACACAAAGATCAAGTTGTGCATCCTCCTATAGTATGGTCTTCCTCATAGACCGTACTATGACGGATTAACACTACATTGGACCCGATTCATCGATCCAATAAATTAATCAACAATCACTAAATTTACTTTCAGTCAATATATATATATATATATCCTGATTTATTCTTTATGTCGATTATTATCCTTGTTAATATTATCATTGTTCATATTTATATCTTGTGTATATTGTTCATTTTATTTGTTCATTTAAAATACACTAATAAATATCGAAACCCTAAAAAACTCAATTGACCGGACTGTGGTTACTATTGTGTTTTGATGACTTAAATTTAGGACTTTTACCCTATGCTCTTGGAGTGGAGGTTCTGATCTTGTTTTGTCAGTGGCTCACCAGCATGCTCTCTATTTTGGGTTAGATCTTTCTATCTCTTGCTCATTTACATTGATGCATTTTTGTCTGCTTGTATATATGTTTGCCTGACATTGTTTTAGCATTTTAGCATGTTAAGCATGATACTATGTGGTTACTATCATTCTATGATTTATTATCATTTGATTTTGATGTTTTAATTATTACCATGTTCATATCTTGTTCATTCTATCTTGATCATATTCATGTTCATATCCTGTTCATATTATCTGGATTATATCTTTGTTCATATTCATATTGTTCACTGTATATTCACACTGTTTATATCATATTCATGCTTGATTCTTGACCCTCCTTCCAAAGGAAAGTTCCTACTTTGACTCCTAAGTCCATAATCCATTCCCATTTCATCCTTGGCCTCATAAGAGCCATTTCCCTCATAGTTTAGTAATAGGATGGAGTTATCATGAACTCCATGTGATTCTCACTATCATGAGAACTCACTTTACCTTTTACCCAGACTTACAGAGTTATCATGAACTCTGTGTGGTTCTCACTATCATGAGAACTCACCTTTTCCCTTCATAACATAGACTTAGAGAGTTATCATGGACTCTATGTGAGCTTATGCTCCTTCCCTTTGGAACGTTGGCCATAGTCAATGTTTCCTTTTCTTTCACCCTTAGTTAGGTGAACTACGGTTGCTCTGATTCTTTAGTCAGATACGTAGGCACAAGATGCGACGTCTTGGCGAGCAAACTTAGTATACATACCTAGGTCTTTACCTTAGTCTTAGTACAAATTTACCTTAGCAAGCAAACATAACATAACACAAACTTAACAAGAGGTTCCTGTAGAGTACTACAGATACTTAGGGTGCTAATACTTTCCCTTTGTATAGCCAACCCCCGAACCTTAGATCTCTCCCCTTTAGGTTTTTTAACGATCTTGAACCTTTCCTTTGGATAAATCAAAGTCGGTTGTAAAAGAAATATGATGCAAGTTAATTAATAGCTTGTTATTCGATTTTCACCGCAACAGTTATTAATTGTGTGCTGGAATTCTTTGTATCAGCAGCGTTACCGAAAGTTTTTGCGCCCTCTTTTATTTCGTTGGTTCCTAAGATTGATAATCCACAAGTTCTCGAGGAATATAGGCCTATTAGCTTAATTGGGTGTGTCCTCAAGATTATTTCTAAGATGCTTGCAAAAAGGTTGAGCAGTGTCATTGATAAATTGATTTCTCCTTCTCAAACTGCCTTTGTTCCGGGTAGACAGATTGTAGACGGGATTCTTGTGGCTAGTGAAACCGTGGACTTTGCTAGAAGGTTGAAGAATAAGTGTATACTATTGAAGGTGGATTTTACACAAGCATACGACTGCGTCGAATGAGAGTTCTTGGATACCATGTTGATTAGGATGGGGTTCGGCGTCAATTGGCTGAAGTGGATTAGAGGCTCCGTTTATAACAGCCACTTATCGGTTCTTATAAACGGTAATCCATCCAAGGACTTTAAGGCATCTCGTGGCTTGAAGCAAGGAGATCCCCTTTCTCCTTTTCTGTTTGCGATTGTTGCGGAAGGTCTGGCTAGTCTGGTAAGAAGGGCGGTTTCTTTGAACATCCTTTCTGAATTTAAGTTTCATGATTCTTCTTCTGCTAGTATTCTGCAATTTGCGGATGACACCCTGCTGATTGGTGATGGTTCGTTCTCGAATCTTTGGGATTTCAAGGATATTTTACGTGGATTCGAGTTATTATCTGGTCTTAAGATTAACTTCTCTAAAAGCTGTCTGTTCGGGGTAGGATTGGATCCGGAGCTCTTGGTTGCAGCTGAACACTTCCTTCATTGCAAACCGGGTCTTTTGTCGTTCAAGTTTCTTGGTCTTGTTGTGGGAGAAAATTAAAGAAGATACTCTTTTTGGAAACCGGTGTTAGATTGTATGAAAACAAGACTTTTGAGGTGGGTGGGGCGTAACCTTTCCTTTGGAGGGAGAGTTACTCTTATTAACTCCTTCCTTGCCAATATTCCCATTCATCATCTCGCTTTCTTCAAGTTACCGTCGTTGGTGGTGAAGGATATTATTGCCATACAAAGACGTTTTCTTTGGGCCGGATCCGATGAGAGAAAGTTTATTCTGTGGGTGAGTTGGAATTCTATTTGCAAATCTAAGAAACGTGGAGGCCTTGGTATTAAGCATGTTCATATCTTTGGCAAAGCGTTACTTGCTAAATGGATTTGGAAAATTTTTCAAACTGGTAACGAGTTGTGGAGGCCCTTGTTGGTTAGTAGGTATGGGAACCTTGCTGTGAAGATCCTGGATTTTAGAGAGGAGGGATTTGCTAGACCAGATCCTGGTCTACTATTTGGGCTGGTAATGGTACTATTAGGTCGTTGTTCCCTAATGTGTATGAAGCTTCTTTATTTAAATGTTGTACGGTGCTGGATATGGGCTTGTGGGATGGGGAGAGGTGGTGCTGGGACGTGCGTCATTCTGGTTTCGCGGAAGGCATGATGACCGAAACAGAGTTGTCTGACTTGGAGCAATTTCTAGACAGCATAACAATCAATTGGCAGGTTGATGACAGTTGGTCTTGGCGTCCAGATGAAACAAAAGGTTTTTCCGTTAATTCATTTTATGCTATAATGCTTGAGGTTGTTGATTCTGTTGTTGTGGATTCGAATATAGTTGTTGTCCTGGACCTGTTGTGGAGGTCTAAAATTCCTATGAAACTTCAATTTTTTGCTTGGAGGTTAACTCTTGATTGGCTGCCTACCCGGTCGAATCTCGTCGCTAGAGGTATTATTGTTAACCCTCATGAGATGGTGTGTATGTTGTGTTTCTCCAATATTGAGGATTCTTCCCATCTCTTCTTCAATTGTTATAAAATCATTTTATTGTGGAATAAGGTGTGTGATTGGGTAGGATTAGAGAGGATTTCGAAAATCGATTGTCGTAGTCATGCTTTCGCTTGGGTGTCGCAGATTTAGGGAAAAGGAAAATCGGAATCGCTCTCTTCGATTTGGTTTATTACTTGTTGGTTCATATGGATGAGTAGAAATAACATTCTTTTTAATGATGAAATTTTTAATGTTGATTTAATTTTCAATAGGATTGTTGTTATGTCTTGGTCTTGGTTGGCTTTAGGCCTTGGTGGTAGGATGAAGTGTAGTATTTTTGAGTGGACAAAGTTCCCTTGTGACTTTTTATAACTTTGGGGGTCTTTTCTTTTGATTGCTGTATTGGGTTGTGTTGTGGGGGCTGTTGGTTGGACTTTGTCCTTCTTTTGTTGTAGTGTATTTTTTCCTTTGGTTGGAGATTTCCTTAATTTCTCCTTAATGAATTTGCTTATAAAAAAAAATCAACAAAAAATATTTGTCCCGTATTATTTTTATTGTATCAATGATAAACATATATAATAACAAATATTTGTCATTCACTTTTTAATGTAAGTAATATATATTTATCACTTTTTTTTATATATATTTTTTTTTGATAAGCTAGATTTTATATATAACATGGATACAATGTGTACCACCAATAGAGTGCAAATACCCCCATTACAGAACACTCAATTACAAAAATTGAATTGGACATTTGTACCACTCATAAAAAGAGAAATTCAAATATCCATTTTCTAAATTCAAGATCCACCACCAAGTATAAAATTTAATGCGTGTAATACACAACTCCGGATCACAAATTTCACCCCTAAAAATGATGTTGTTTCTTGAGCTCCATATTACCCAGTTAACCACCATCCAAAAACTAGTAGCAACATTGCTTTTGATACTTCGTTGGAATCCGAATGTCCACTCTAGAAAATGTGAAGATAAAGAATTTGCTTGGTATGTATTTCTCCCCATCCACCCACAGACCTTATTCCAAATAATTCTACTCTTATGACAGTTCAAGAAGAGATGAACAACATCTTCATCAGACTGAAAGCAGAACACACAGCAAGTTTCATGGCTGTTGGTAATGATCCTCCTCCTAACTAGATTATTTGTAGTAGGTAACCTATTTAGGATCAACCTCCAACTGAACAACTTTATTTTGCTTATGATGGAAGCATTCTAACATATCTTCAGTGCTGCCAGCTCTCCTTCTTCGAGAACCCTTTCCTCCACGCCACCCATCATGCTTGTGTAAAATGAGTTTACTGAAAAAATGGTTGAATGCCCAGAATTCCAAATAACAACATCAGGTGAGTGTGTAGGTGAGATATCCACCAAGATTGTCTGCAACTGCACAAATTCATTCTCTGCTTCTGGAGGCAACTGATCAGATGAAAGCTGCGAACTCCACTCCCATCTAGAATTCTGCCAAGAGCCCAAGTCAGCAACCATTGCTCCTTGATCAGGTACCTGCAGAAAAAGGTTAGGAAAAATGTGTTTCAGAGGTTGTGTGCCTATCCACTTGGAGCTCCAAAACGGGATTGTAGTTCCTTCTCCAAGCCTAATAGATATAAATTCTCCAAATGGAACATATGTAGTCGACACCGCGATCCTCCTAATATCCTTCCACCACTGAGAATGAGTTTTATTTGGCTTCAGTTCTTCACGGGAAAGAATAGCTTTACTGAATTCACCATATTTTCCTGTCAATACTCCACACCAGTTAGCACTACACTCTGTAATAAACCTCCATAACCATTTGGCCAACAACGCTATGTTGAAATTCTTTAAGTTCTTTACACCCAGCCCCCCTTTTTTCTTTGGGTTTACAAATGTTTTTCCAGCTGACCCAAGCCACTCCCCTACTTGCATCTGTTCCTGACCATAAGAAACTCCTTTGAATTGCAACTAATTCCTTCAACACACAGGTAGGGGCTTTATAAAACGATAGATGATGAATTGGCATGTTTGTTAGGACGGAATTTATCAACGTTACTCTCCCCCCAATTGATAATCCTCTACCATTCCAAGCAGAAAGTCTTTTCCTAAAAGATTGTATCCCCGGGTTCCAAAAAGATTTGCGTCTGTGGTTTGAACCAACATATATTCCAAGGAATTTAAATGCGTGATTACCAACTCTACACATCAGGAACTGAGCTGCAGCTCTCAGAATATAATCATCCACTCCAAAGCCAATTAAACTACTCTTGGATGCATTAATTTCCAAACCAGAAATCAAAGAAAAACCTTTTAGTATTGTCTTGAGAGCCCAAAAATTTTGCCAATTGCCATCAGTTAATAAAATTGTGTCGTCTGCAAACTGTAGGATTTCGTAACTACACATGTTGTTGATCTTAAAACCTTTCAAGGTACCATTTGCAGAAGCCTTCCTGACCATATATGCTAGACTTTCAGCAGCAATTACAAATAAGAATGGGGACAGGGGATCACCTTGGCGTAACCCTCGCGTAACTTTGAAATCTGCAGTAGCACTCCTATTGACCAGAACTGACATGAAACTCGAGAAAACTGTCCCCTCCATCCATTTCATCTACTTCTCCCCAAAACCCATGGTTGAGAGCATTTGACGTAAGTATTCCCAATCAATACAATCATAGGCCTTAGAAAAGTCCACTTTAAACAGAACACAAGGAAGTTTCTTCTTTTTCGCCAAGTCAATAACTTCATTCAGAATCAACACTCCATCCATCAGTTGACGGCCAGGAATAAAAGCAGATTGATTATTGGATATGATTTTCCCAATAACTCTTCTCAGTCTGCTTGCTAAGATTTTAACTACCACCTTGTAAATGCAACCAACCAAACATATAGGACGATACTCATCAAGTTTTTGAGGATTTTGACACTTTGGAATCAACGCAAGGAAATAATATGATATTACCTTATTTAACCTGCACGAAACACTAAATTCCATAATACACTTAATGAAATCAATCTTAATTACCTCCCAAAATTCTTGGCTGAAACCCAAACTGAAACCATCAGGGCCAGGACTTCTCCTAGCAGCACATTCAAAAACAGCCTCACGAATCTCCTCCTCATCAAAATCTCTCTCCAACTGAATACTATCCTCAACTGAAATCTTAGACATGTCTTGAAAGTCAAATTTGACACGAGGGCGCCTTTTTCTACTAAATTGCTCAGCAAAAAACTCTTTAACCTCATATTTCACTTCCCCAACATCTTCAAGTATCCTATCTCCCACCTTCAAGGATGATAAACAGTTTATCTTTGCTCTATACTTGAACCTCCTATGAAAGTAAGCTGAATTCTGGTCACCTTCCTTAATCCACTTGTTCCTTGATTTCTGGCTTATCATTGACTCTTTTAGGCGAGATTTCTCCCAGAATGATTTCTGAGCAACCAACCTGTCACCAAAAACCTGTTCTGAAATAGCAGAGGACTCTTCAGCCATCATATTTTCTATCTTATTAAACTGATCTACATTTCCTTCAATCTCCAAGTCCAATTTTCCATAAACATTTACGTTCCACCATCTTAATCTTTCTCTAAGCAGTTGAAACTTTTTACTGATAATGAAAGCAGCATTTCCTTTTACTTCAAAAGAACTCCATTCTTGCTCTACAAACTTTCTGAACTCTCCATGGTCAAACCAAGCCTCGAATACCTTAAAGGGCTTTGGCCCCCAATTAACCTCTCTTCCTATTAGCCAAACAGGTCGGTGATCAGATACATCCCTAATTCCCACTACCTGCTTTGAAGTGTTCCACGCCTTCGCCAGATCCCAAGACACAAGAAATCTATCCAATCGACTCATAGCCTTCCCATTTGAGTTAACATAAGTGAATAAGTTCCCTGATACAGGCAGATCCACTATCTCCATTTCATTAATGAACTTATCAAACTCCTCTATCTCTCTTATATTTCTCACCCTAATCCCTTTACTTTCTACTCTAATTCTCGTGGCATTAAAATCACCCCCCAGTACCCATACTCCCTCGGGAGATTCTTCCTTCAATTTTATCAGTCTAGCCCATAAAATTCTTTTTTCTCTAATATTACATGATGAATACACATTCACAAAGTACACATTGAAATTCTTCCATTCTGCATTGAGACAAAGAAATCCTTCTCCTCTGATAGAGTATATCGGTCTCAGAGCATCCTTTCTCCACATTGTAATTAAACCACCAGAGTTTCCTTTTGAATTCATAGCAGACCATGACACTTCATCATTCCCCCATAACCCCTGAACCACCTGATCAGTAGTGCTTCTACATTTTTTCTCTTGCAAGAAGCATATGTCTGCCTTCCCTTCATTCATTGTTCGCGATATCCTTCTCCTCTTGATATGACCTCCACACCCTCTTACATTGTAGCTTAAAAAATTCATCTATCCACAGTAGCTGCCTCCAACTGAACTTCGTATGCTTTCCTATCCGAATCTTCCATTTTCCTAATAATACCCTCAAAGTATTCATCATCTTCATCACCCTCAAGTCTCATTTGCTTAAGAGACTCCCATATCCTTTTGGGTAATCCCTCCAACTTCTTTCTGATTCTTGAATTACTCCTGATAACATCACCATCTGACATTGACTCACAGCATAACACAGAACCTCCAGAATATTTAGAGCCCCCATCCTCCGAGCTCACTGATTGCGGTGAAGTAGACAAATTGTTCCCTATTTTGTTTCTTGTTTCCATTTTAACCAGTGAAGCAAAATATGAAGGGGTGAACGATATCTTGATATTTCCTAGTATGTCCTCAATATTTTTTGTCTTTCTGGGTCTGCTTTTCTTCTCCTCAACATCAGGCTCATTCATCTCTTGAACTTTACGGCCCAAATTAACCTTTAAGCCCACATTCGAGTTTTGTTTGCACCCCCAATTTTGCAAAAGTCTTTCCTCTGAATCTCCCTCCACTAGATGCTCAGAAACCACTTTATTATCATGATTACCTTCTCCTGCTACATTGGAACTACGAATATTTCTTCTGACTTTACTTTCCCCAGCCACTCCAAATACCACCTTTTGTACTTCTCCTTCTATCATAACCAAGTTTCCCTCTTCCCCAGCACCCACTATGCCGCCCTCGTTTCCCGTGTCTGAAACCTGTTGCGTGTTTTGCTCGATAGAACCTTCATTTGTCCCATCATTGTTTTGTATATTTCCAAAGCTATTCTCTCTCTCACCCGTATCATTCCACGTGCCACCCCTACCATCACCGTAATCCTCACCATCCCCCATGTCACTTTCGCCCGAGTCTTCATCTTCATTCTCTTCATCTGATTCATCAGTTTCTGAAACCACCTCTTCCTCTTCATTCATCAGAACTCTCTTTGGACCGTGGAAATCCTCCATTACTTTGATATTATAAACTTCATCATTAACCTCTATGTTAAACACCTCATTCAAACAAAGTGAGTATCTGGTTTGGACAAGGAACCTAGCAACATCAAGACACTCCATGTTCTCTGTCTCTTTGTCACTTCTAACGAACTCCCCGACGCACCCAGCTATCAACCTGAAAGTTTCACTACTCCATGCATGACAGGGAAGACCGAAAACCCTCAACCACGTAAGCCTTTCATTATCTACTTCGCCCGGATTCCATGGTATGATTTCTTCAAACCAGTTTGAAATCCAATCCCTATCCTCTTCAATCAGTTCAGCCAGAACACCTTCCTCATTCTCTTCTAATAGACACTTCCTCGCCCCCATAAGAATATCATTAATAGTAAATATTCCTCTACTATTCAGAGCATCTCGAATCTTATAACTGGAACCAGCCTTCCCCACAATTCCAACGTGTGCTTTGTCAAATCTACTCATGTGTTCCATTCCAAAATTCACCTGTAAATGTGCAAAACTTGGCTTGACTGTTTCTTTCCATCCTCCTCTTTCCTTTCTTGAATTAAGATTTCTGCCAACTGCCTGAACGTATGTTTTTGTGTTTCCGAATTGCTCTATTTTTCCAAGCTTTCCATTTTTCCAGCCAACTCTCTCTTTCTCTTTCTCATCTTTCCTAGCTCTGCTGTTTGCTATCTCTCCCAGTTTATCCCGTCTGCTTTGCATCTCAGTCTCTTCATTCCTTCTTTGAAACCTTGGAAGATTTACATGGATTTTCTTCCCTTGGACGTAGATATTATCCAGTATGATTCCGAACCTCCTTACATCCTCCACCCTTCTAAATCGCACAAAGCCGAACCTTTTTCCTCTTTTATCTCTTCTCTGTGGGATGAAAACTTCATCCACAACACCATATTCTCTGAACAGGTTGAACATTTCCCTAGCTTCGTATCTTTCCGGAAACTCAGTGAAAAAATAGCTTGTTGTATCAGTTTCTCCACTCTTCCTTTTTCCATTTATAGCTTTCCACACCGAAAAATGTCCCCTTGGTTGATTCCTATTCCTTCCCTTTACCTGAACCCAATCTTCTTGATTTTCCATGTCAAAGAAAGCAATCCAATACTAAAGAAGCAATCCAATACTAATAATTTTACTAAACCTAGACGTAAATGGAATAAGCCAATGTCGATGAGCAAAGAGCACCGATTGCCAAGGCCCCTAGTCCTAAAACTAGGAGTTTAAGCCAAAAACAACCAGTACTCAATCCATCATAACACCATTGCCGATGACCTTCACGAGGAACATGCAACGAAACTCCATTAAAATTATTAGATTAGCCTAGTTGGAGGGCTTGTTCATTGAAGTAGTAATCTATCATCTATTTTTGTTATATTAAATAGTGATAATTATTTGTTGTGTATTTTATTTTGATTTATTGAAAACAACCAAGTGAAACTTGTAATGTACAAATGACATTGAAATATTCAAATGAATCATTGATATGTTTTGGATAAAATAGGAAAATAGAGTATTTTTTTTTCAAATATATCCCGGCATGCAAAAGTAATTAAAAATAGTTTATTTGTAAATTTAATAGCGATTTATTTTTTCAATTCTACATTATATAAATTATTATTAAATTTAAAAGTTAGTTTGGTGTATGAATTGTAGGCTTCAACAACTTGTTTTTAGAGAAATAATTTAAACAAAGTTGAAGTGTGAAACATTATTGTCATAATGTATTATAGTTGTTATTTTAATTCAACGACATTATAAAAAAAAATATTTTTAACTAATTTTTTAGTCACAAATATTTGTTTTCAAAATAATTTTTATAAGATACATTATACTTTTTTATATTTTAAATTTATTAAAAAATTATTACTTTTAACTAATTGATTAAATAAACTTTATCTTGTGTGTGAATTCTATGTGCTAACGAATTTTTTAATTGCTCATCTATATAAATGTAAAGATAAAAAATTAAAGTATAAAATGATTATAGTTTTTGTTTTATAATTGTTCAAGTTTTTAGGTTGAAAATATAAAACAGAAAATCAACTAATTTTGTTGTAACAGTATTTATTTGATGTATGATTCTTTAATAAATTTCAGTATTTATCAAATAAGAAAGAAAAGGAGATATTAGTAAAATTAGTGGCAATTTAATTTCTCAGGATTATAAGAGATAAGTTCTTTTAAATTAACAAAAACAATATATATGGAAAGTCTTGATTTAACTGTTTTTAAATAACTTAGGGAATTTTTTCTTTTTTGAAAATTAAATTAACCAAATATTACATTTTATATTTTACAATTAGTAAAACTATTAATTATTACATTCTTAGTAAAACTATTAAGGCTTAATACCCTTTTTGGTCCTCTAGCTATAGGGGTAGGTCCAAATAAGTCTTCTAGCTTTTAAAAGTTTCAAATTGGTCTCATACGATTTTAAATAGGTTCGTAGTGATTCTTTCCGTTAAATACATGTTAACGGTGTTAAAAAAACTGATGTGTATGCTGAGTTGGCTGGGGAGTGAAGCACAGTCAGCATCTTCTTCTCTAGGTTCATAATGTTATCTGAATCTTTATAAATTGAATCCCAATCTCAAACCCTAGGTTCACAATTCATCCAAAATTCACCAAATTGAAAGGGAAATCAATAATCTTCAAGAACCGTTCGAAGTTCTGGGCGACGTTTCTTCTTCATCTTCTTCCCAATAATGAGTTCTGGGCACGTTTCTTCTTCATCTTCAAGAACCCATGTCGATTCGCAAGTTTATACCAGTTTTGGGAAAGTCATGTGTGCTTGTGGAGACCTGTGTGTACTTTGCAAGGCAAGAACCGTCCAAAATTATGGAAAGCTTTTCTGGGGTTGTAAACATTTTAAGGTAATCTTCTTTGTTAAACACATACATTTCATCCATTACAGCTTCACTGTTAACAAGTTGGATGCATATATGTATAGGGACACACGAATGCCGGATGCGGTTTTTTTGAATGGTTCTATGATGATTCAAGAGATGGCAATGAGGAACGCATGAGAAATCTGCAATGGAAGATTAAAATGCAATTTAAGGAGTTGGAAGAAGCCCAAAAAAAGCTGGCTGAGGCAAAAAGCATGGTTGAAGTGTTGAAGGTCAATAATCTGCTTCTAGAAGAAGCTTTGAAGAACACTAGGAAATGGAAGATGATCTGGAAGTCCATGTGTTTTATTGTGTTATTTGTTTTAATGGTTAAGGTGTTGTGAATGTTGAAATTGATGTAAAAGTTGCTTCCATGACATGTACAATTTGGTTAAGGTGTGGGGATTGATGTATCAGTTGTTGTTACCAAATCTACTAATTCAGTGTTGTTGACATATTTGTGGTCCTGAAATTGTGCACCTGTTTTACATCAAATAATAGTTGGCATAAAACAGTTTGTGGACCTGAAATTGTGCACCTGTTTTACACTAAATAGCAGTTTTTAACAGTTTAGCAGCTTAAAATGTTTTAACAGGTTTTTAACAGTTTAACATGTTTTAACAACCTAGCAGTTTGTACACTGAATGGTTTTACAGCCTAGCAGTTTGTAACAGTTTGTACACCATAATTTATGACAATAATATGATAACAGCTTAACAGAAGTAATCATTACATCATAACAGAATAGCATAATAATATGATAACACCATAAACATAATCTGATTACATCAACATTACACAAAATAGCATAATCTGATTACATCATAATAGAAGTAATCATTACAGAGGTTGTTCATAACATAAGTAACCATAAGTGCTTAGTACACAACATTACACAAAATAGTAGAAATTGTTCATAACAGAAGTAACCATAAGTACTTAGTACAATATTACACAATACAACACAAACTATAGACCCTAAGAGGATTTCTTTGGAATGTTCCTTTTAGTTGGTGTTGCCCTCCTAGTAGTAGGACCCACTGCATTCTGTGATGCACTCAATCTGGTGGTGGGTCTTTTTGAAAGTTGTGTTGGTCTCTTAAAAGGAAACTTGTGCCTAGCTTGTGTTGCAGGCTTCTTGGTAGTAGTCTGAGAAAGCTGAGTTGGTTGAGTTGTTTTGCTTGTCTGAGTTGGTTGAGTTGACTGAGTTGTTTTGTTCTGAGTTGGTTGAGTTGTTTTGCTTGTCTGAGTTGGTTGAGTTGACTAAGTTGTTTTGTTCTGAGTTGGTTGCTTGACTGAGTTTGTTGCATAACTAGTCTGTGTTTCCAGATTTACTTCAGATGCTTGCTGGGTTAGCTGAGTAGTATGAGTTGCTTGCTAGGTGGCCTGTGTTGACTGTTGTGGTGGCTGAGCCATCTTACAAGTTGATTTGTTGTGGCCATTCTGTCTGCACCTAGTGCACCTCACAATCATACCAGTTTTTCTTATTTTCCTGTCAGAACCATCAATCTCACCCTGTTCCCTATTCCTCTTCTTCTTTGGTCTCCCAGGCATTTTCTTGAATTTGGGAGGCTGCACATCAGGGTATTCAGTTCTCACCCATAGATTTGTACCATTTAAAGGGTAAATGATTGGTTCATACACTCTAATGTACCTAGCCTTCTTGTAATAGTTTGGAATAAACTGGTCAATATCAAGACCTCTACTCTTAATTGAGGAAATGACATGGACACATGGGAGACCTGTCAGGTCCCACTTTCTGCATGAACAGCAATGTTCCTTCAAGTTGACAGGGAATATGTCTCCCTGATTCTCAATATGCTTCACCTCAAAAATATGTTCAGATGACATCCTATAAAAACACAACAGTAAGTTTATATCCTATCAAATGAATTTCATACTACAAAAACACAACAGTCAGTCTATATCCTATCAAAAGAAAATCATATTACCTTACAATCCATGAATTTGTGAAACTGCTGGTTTTCTCGACCTTCTTCTTAATGTTTGGCAAGACTTCATCATCACCTAAGTTAGAGAACTTTAGCCTATTTGCCGCCCATTTTTACATTATGTATCCCCTTATCTCCTCTAACATTGTAACCAAACCTTGCTTCCACAATTACACTGTTGAAAGCTTCTGACATATTATTCAAGACAGTATCAGACTTTGATATGGTTCTGAAATAGGACTTGCTCCAAAATCGTGGTGGAGTTTGCATCATGTGTTTGTAGGCCTCTTCATTTATCCTCCTCATGCCTCTCATCTCTCTTTCCCAGGCCTGTGGATAAGTAGCTCTGGCTGCCTTCCAAATGATTTCTTTCAACACTTTTCCTGGAAATTTCTTTCTGAAATTGTTGTACAGGTGTCCTCAAAATTTCATGACAATAGTCATAAATCCTAGTGTAGTCTCCTAAATAAGATCCATCTACCATGTCCCTAGCTGCAAATCTAGCCCTAATAGCCTTGGTCTTGTTAACACCTACATTCTATTTCTTGAGGGCTTTCTCCTTAATATCCTTTAGCTTAAGCTTAGGATTGTTTTTCAATGTATTTTGCAATCTCTTGCTTAACCATTTTGTGCTCATCATCTTAACATTATACTCTCTAGCACAGTTTTGTGTGTCAACTAGTTTCCTAAGCTGCCAAGTATCCTCATCAGGAAGTTTTCCACAGTATGCCTCCCATTGACATCCAGGCTTACATACCACCTTCACTCTTATGTTATCATTTTTTAGAAACTTCAAACCTCTCCCATTCTGCACAGCATATGTTTGAATGGCTTCTTTAAAATCAGTTTTGGTATTGAAATAGGTTCCCAACTCCCATTTATAGTTTTGCATGTCTTTCATTGCCTTGAAGATTGGATGTTTCCTCTTCCTTGGTTCTTCTTCATCCTCAGTGTCACTTCCACTTTCCAACTCTTCACTATCATACACAACTCCATTCTCCCCTCCACTATCTGCACCCCATTTCCTTTTCTTCAATTTACTTGTTCCTTCATGTTTCTCATCATATGCCACCATTTTGGCAACATGTTCTTCCTCATAATCCAGACTAGCATCAGAATCACTAAAATCAAGCTCCAAGGCACTATCATAGTTATAGGATGAATCCTCACTGTCATCAGATGAAGTATCATTCCCATCATGCACCTGACCATGAATCTCATCACCCTCTTTCTCAACACCCTCTTTCTCAACACCCTCTTTCTCAAGACCCTCATCAGAATTCATATTCTCACCATCCAAGATACCCTCATCAGAATTCATATTCTCACCATCCAAGACACCCTCATCAGTAGTCACACCCTCACCAGTAGTCACACCCTCACCAGTATGCACTCCCTCACCAGCCTTGACACCCTCACCAGAAGTGTTTACATCCTTAAGCACTTGTTCAACAAGTTCAGCAACAATATCATATTGTTCTTCATTCACAACATCCAAAGGTTCTTCATTTAATATATCCTCCTCCATGTTAATAGGTTCTTCATTTAATGTGTCACCCTCATCAACATACTCAGGTTGGGATAATGGGTGTTCAATGTATATGTCAACCTTGAGGTGTACCCTACATAGGTCAGCTATGTCTAACGCACCTCTATCATCAGTAAGCACATTAATCCCAAATGTAGGATCCCTGTAGTATATGTTGTCTACCTCGTTATACCCTATATCTTTCAAAACACCTATCAACTCAAAATACGACCACCTATCGACATCTACCTTTAATTCGTTACATTTATCCCCCACGTAGTTCGTTTTATCAGAATCCATAAATTCCCCACTATGATGAATGTTGAGGGTAATCATTTCTTCCATTTCAACCTAATATCATAAACAAGCAGAAACTTCACAAACCCTAGAATACTGAAAACGTAAATTCTACGAAAGGAACATAGACACTTACCAGGATAATACTTCGTCTTCAATCGTATGTCTTGGAAACGTAATATTTGTCTTCGTCTTCACACGCGATCTTCTTCTTCTTCGTCTGGCTGTGCTAGGGTTACAGAAACTGAACAAATGACTTGATGAAAAAAAAAGTGGGAAATGATATCACCTATAACCACCGCGCCACATCCCCATTCAGAAACGTACACTTCAGCACACCCATGTCATGTCATCAAGATTTTAATTAAAATTTTAACTTTTCTAACGGCGAGGACAAACGTGGACCTATTTAAAATCGTATGGGGCCAATTTGGAACTTTTAAAAGCTAGAGGACTTATTTGGACCTACCCCTATAGCTAGAGGACCAAAAAGGGTATTAAGCCAACTATTAATTATAACATTCTATTTTTAAAATCTGAATTAATAGAATTAGTACTAAATCAAACCTAAATGGGAAAATCAACCTTATATGAGATTTAGTTTTTGAATGCCATTTATAACAATTATTTATAAAAATACCATTTGTAAATTTGTAATATATGGAATCAGTTCTAAAATCTAAATCAACCATATATAATAGTTTATTATAACTTAACAATTTTAAAATTGAAATTACGAGAATGATATCGATCATAAATCAACCTAGTTGGAAAAATCATTCCAAGATAAGAATATTAATTATATCACTGCTTTTAAATTGAAATTAATTAATTCAGTCTTAAACACTATAAATAAAAATTAGATTTTATATTTTGTTTTCTTAAAAACTCAAAAATACACCGTCAAATAAAACATTTAGTTCCTATATATTAAACCATCAAACCATAACTCAATCAAAGTTTTCTTTTTTTAATTAGTTTTTCTTTACAATATCATAGTTCTTAAATCATGTTATCACAAATAAGATTAGAGAAGAAAAGTAAAAAGAATGAGCATGTATCATCTTCTTCAACAATACAATCACTTCCAAGAGACATATTACGTGATTTGATTGTAAGGATAGGCTCTCAATCTTTCATTGATCTTCACAAGATGAAAGTGTGTCGTAAAGACTTTCTCGAAATTGCACAAGAAAGTTACATGTTACAAAAGATATTTTTGGACAACTTTCCATTCATCCAATGGATTCCCCCAACGAAAATGCGTCGTTATTTTTTAAACGTTGTGTGGAAAGTGAAAATATTAAGAGTTTGTATAGAAAGGGATTACTTGAGTACTTTAATTACCCAAATGGAAATATTGATGGTCTTGAGGGCTTAAAGATTGCAGCTCAAAAAGGTCATAAGGAAGCGATATATGTGTATGGAATGATTTTGTTGTGTTCTGAGGATCACGAATCAAGAATACAGGGAGTTGAGTACATGTGTTCTTTGAGAAAGTCGAAGTGTATTATGAGTTCAAGGAGGATGGTACAAAATTTACCAAATTCTTTATGGAAAAATAATGGTATGTTGGTGCACAATCAAACTCCTATATGCAACTCTAAGAGCACGTGCCATGGATGGAGAGTGAAAGAAGGTCGATGGTCATTATTGGATGATGAAGATGATGATACGAAATTGTGTGAAAATTGTAGATGGGATTATGAGTTAGAATTCTTTTATAAATTATTTAATGTTTTGTAGTTGTAGTTCTTGAAATTTTGGAGAGTATTACATTTACGAAAAACATTTATTTGGGTACAATCCTAAATAAAAATAACAGTACGCACAAATAAATAAATTATTAAAATTATTTATCTTTTACTTTTTATTTGTTTAAATGTTGAAATATGTAATCATTTCAATTGTGTTCAAGTAAGACATTTTATACTTTTTTAATGGTTTGGTGCATTTATTTAGTTACTTAACTTAATTTAATGTTTCACTTTAGTCTCCTATCTAATAAACATTACATATAGTCCATTGAAAATCATTATGTTAGTCAAATTGGTCATTTCCGTTAAATTTTATAAAACAACCTTAATTTTTGTGTACGAGACATGACAACATGGTATTATTTTATCTGACATGAAATTTTTTATTATTTTAAATTTATTATTATTTTTAATGAAACACTTTTTTCAAACTAAACCCTAGTTTTATTTGGATTGTTCTTAACGAACCTTGAACATATCATCCACATCCTTGTTCATATTTCTACTGATCTCGCATCCTTTCTACGCGTCTCCTTATTCTCATTGATTTATTTCTTCTTCGCTTCCTTGTTTTCATTCTTCTTACAGGTTGCCTTTTCTTTCTCTACTTCTGCAAATTTATTTTCATTTTGAATGGAGGATTTCTACTACAATTTATTTAAGGTTTTAGGGGATACTTCATTCATTGTGCTTTGTTTACAATTACTTATACTACAATTGATTTACGACTTTGTGTTTGTCATTTGTTACTTGATTGTTTGGTTTTCTGATTTGTTATTAGATTTATTTTAATTTTATTTCTTCCATCCACATATTTACAACAATGTTATGCAATAATGGATAAACTTGGGTTTGATGAGTGACAATACATATTCTAAAGAGTCAAGTACTCATTAAAGACAAGACAAGGTTGCTGTCATCTGAATATACTTCAACAACCAAGAGATGCACCTCTTAAAGGAGAAAAATACTACATGGTTTATGAATAGGAGAAAAATACTACATGGTTTGTGAATAAGAGATTGTTTACTATAGATCTGTAATAGGTTTGACCCTTACCTGACTAAGCCATGGTGGGAGCTTTAAAGCTTCAGGCTGTCTCTTATTCCTTCATCTTTTTAATTGTAACCCAACACATTACTTTAAACTCTATGCAATTAAAAGACGATACTTTGATGTATGAGAGTATTTTTATTTTGTATCCATCATATGAATCTGCACTTGCAACTTCTGACCAAAAACTTGGCTTGTGGCTAGATTACTATCATATGGTGACCAAGGTACCAAACCTGTCAAATATATATTTAATTGGTCTTACTATGTAGTTTTCAATAATGCATATATTACCTTTAATTTTTTGAGTTTTGATCATGCAGATGGGAACATCACAAAAAGCTATTGTTGTTAAACATGTTCTTGCTAAACATGTTCCTGCTGTTACTTTTAATGTGGACTCCGATGATGATGATGGTGTTTTCCAAGATGAGTTTGATGGTTAGAAAACTGTGACTAGAGTCATTCAAAGGGAGCCTCTAACTAAGGGAAAGAAAGGAGCTTGTTCTGCACTTAAGGATGCTAAATATCTTTCATGAGCCATCAACTTTGATGACGTCTCAATTGAAGAAGCTTTTAAATCATATGGAGAAATACTCTATGTGCACATGAATATATACACTCTATTCAAACAAAGTAAAGACAAATATTAGATTCATTATTATTCAAAATTCTAGTTTAATATCATTAAATTCAAGATTATATTGATATGAAATTCTTGTATGGTAAAATAATAGGTTATGGTCAAGTAAAATGTGATAAAATTCTGATTGATAACTTTATTTGCAGTTTGGTTGATATCTGAGTCTACTAGATAAAAACTTTCAATTTAATCCTTATTATATTGCTAACTCACAATTTTGACTTCTGCCATGCTGTTATGCCAAATCATCAAAAATTAATATTATTTTTCTCAACATTTAACGTAAAAGATTGAATTAGCTAACGAAACTGTTTTTAAGAGACTAAATTATAAAGTTTATTAGATAAAATACTAAAGTGAAATATAAAATTAAATTAAAAGATTTCATCACTAATTATGTCTTTTTTATTCAAACCAATATTGAGTATTGGATGAGAAATGTTTAGTAACACCATATATATATATATATATATATATATATATATATATATATATATATATATATATATATATATATATATATATATATATATATATATATATATATATATATATATATATATATATATATATATATATATTTCTTTTGTAATGTTGGATATTGATGATTGATATTATCAATCATCTTTTTTCATATTCATTATGTTTTTCTAACAGAATGTTTATATAAATATAATATTATATATATATATATATATATATATATATATATATATATATATATATATATGTATATATATTTCATTTGTAATGTTGGATATTGATGATTGATATTATCAGTCATCTTTTTTCATATTCATTATGTTTTTCTAACAGAATGTTTATATAAATATAATATTACTATGGAAATTGTATTACATATAGAGAGATTTACATTTAATTACATGTTATAGTCAATGTGAGACTTTTTATATAGATAAATATTCTTTACGTATACAAATATCAACACTGTCCCTCAAGCTTGAGCATATAAGTCCAATGCACTAAGCTTGCCACATATATAATTAGTTTTAAAACTTCGTAGGGATTTTGTAAACACGTCTGCCAATTGATCGTTAGAAATGACAAATCTTGTGACGATGTTTCCTGATTCAATCTTCTCTCTAACAAAGTCACAGTCTATCTCAATATGTTTGGTCCTCTCATGAAAAACTGGATTTGAACAATGAGCAATACAACTTGATTATCACAAACAAGTGTTATGGGTCTTGCTTCATCAATTTGAAGTTCCTTAAGCATCTGCTTTAACCAAATGAGTTCACATGTTGCCATTGCCATGACCCTATACTCTGCCTCGGCGCTTGATCTTGCAACTATATTTTGTTCCTCAATTTTCCAAGATATAAGTTTTCCTCCAACAAGTACATAGTACCTAGAGGTGGATCATCTATCTATGAATGATCCTACCCAATCAGTATCGGAGTATCAAATTATTTGAGTATGTCACTTATCATCATACATGAGACCTTTTCCTAGAGTACATTAGATGTGTCTCAGAATTCGGATAACAACATTCACGTGTTCCTGGCAAGGAGAATTTAAGAACTGACTTACCACATTAACTGCAACAGAAATATTTGGACGAGTGACTCTGAGAAAATTCAACTTTCTAACTAATCTCTTATACTTTCTTGAGTCAGATAGATTCTCTCCCTAATTGGCTGGGAATTTGACATTTGGATCCATAGGAGTATCAGTTGGTTTAGTGTTCAACAAACATGTTTCTTCCAAAATATCCATAGCATATTTTCGATGAGAAATCACCAAACCATTTTAGATTAAACTACCTTAATACCCAAAAAAATAATTGAGTTTACCTAGGTCTTTTGTTTGAAATTGATTCGAGAGATGTTAATTTAACTAGAGTATTCCTTGCTGATCACTACCAGTTATAACAATATCATCTACATACACAATAAGATAAATACACCCTTGGACTGAGTGATAAATATGTCAAACCAAGCTCTCGGAGATTGCTTAAGACCATAAAGATACCTGTGTAGCCTACAAACCATAATTAATGACTCCCCCTGAGCAACAAACCCAGGTAGTTTCCCCCTATATACTCCCTCTTCAAGATCACCATGTAAAAATGCTTTTTGATGTCAATTTGATGAAGATGCTAATGTCGAATGGCTACAATGGTGAGAAGAATTCTAAGTGATGCCATCTTGGCTACAAATGAGAAAGTATCACTATACTTCGACCTAAAAATTTGAGTGTACTGTTTGGCTACCAAAGAGCTTTAAATCGATCAATCTTACCATCTAGACTAACCTTCATAGTATAAAGCCAATGATAACCTACCGAATATTTGTAATACCCCGTATAATATAAATTTAGAATAATATCATACAAGTTTTAATTTGGTATTGATACAACATAAGCACCTAACGACATCATTTATATACATGTCCAAGAGAAAAAAAATACATCATATGGCACATGATATACAAAATGTCTAATAAAATACTACGATATGAACAACAGAAACTATCATGAAACATCAAAGTCTTCGGATCTTCTTTGCACGATATTTCCTTTACCTTTATCATGCCTTGAGTTACCTGAAAAACAACGATAATAGTCGGATAAGATAATAATCTCAGTGAATTCCCCTATCTTATGGGTCATCTCAACTCTAAAAGGTATTCTTATTGATTCTTAACTTAAGCCTTTCAACTTCGTCCTACTTGTGTACACTTACATAATAGAGCAATGACTTAAGTATCTAAAGGGATATACGCTTCGTATGGAAATACACAACATGACCTCTCATAATTCAATGAAGCATTATTCTCGTATTATCATGTAACACAAGGGTGATTAGCGCAAAACCAATCACAAAGATCTACTAACTCATGTGTCAGATATGGTCTATGGAAATACCAGATATTCACTACCGGACACACTGACCACCAGATATGGCCAACGGTAGTACCCATCCTCCACCGTGTAAAATACACTATTTACAGGATATGGCCACTGGTACTTCTAGCCGCCACTGTGTGGTGATACTCAATCCATCATATATGGCTAACGGTTGTCCTAGCCTCCACTAAATGGATTACATAATCCATTAGATATGGCCAAAGACACTTTTATCCTCCACTGAATGGACTGCACTAAATCTCTTTCCATCAGATATAACCAATGACAGTACCCATCCTCCACCGTATAGAATACACTATATACCGGATATGGCCAACACTACTCCTAGCGTCCTTTGTGTGGAATATGCTTAACAGAGTTACAGAAAACCATCTCAAAGATTCGTGTTTCTCGATTACTATTTAACATAAGTCTCGAACTTGGGACAAGCACGAATAGGGGTTATTCCCGAATAGGCGATTAGTCTCAACAATCACAACGTGATTGCACTCATCAATCATTGGGTCATCATACTCACCAATCTCATATCATAACAACATGTTCCATACAAAGCACATTATTCATAAGTAACCACCATTCACCGTCCATGCCATTCGACATTCTCATAGATGGGACAACTCATTTCATGTGATTACTCGTCTATGATACACCCTGAGGTACCTTCACGTCCGAGCATCTCAATCTAAGTCATTTAGCATAACCTAAGTTAATCTTTTACTAATTCATTCACCTATCCACAATCCTAGGTTTAACCTCACTCATCTTCATAGTATTTAATCAATTATTTTACATTTATCATAACATGTCATATTATAAAGCAAAATGTACACATGATTTATTTATCATTCATTCAATGCATACACATCACAATGTTATACATTAAGCACACATAATAGTTTATCACCAAATAGGACTTTCAGAATAAAGGTTCCTCACCAGATATCCAACCAATAATTAGAACATCAACATGGTTTCTCTTTACCAAAAAGGTAGAGCATTGTAATATCCCATATTTCCTTAAATGCTTAATTGGGTGTCAGTTGAGATCAACTGAGTTCGTATATACTCTATTTTGTTAGTTAGAACAATTTGAACTCCTATGTATTCTAAATGTTTTTAGTTGGGACCAATAGAGTAACTAGTCAACTCTAAAGAGAGAGCAATTATTAATGAAAGAGACAGACCAATATTAATAAGTATAAGAGAGGACTTTTGGTAACTCTAATATTTGGTCAATTTGTGTTAGATGAAAAGAATATCAAATGGAGATATTTTATACCAGTGTATAATATTATATTATATATGTATTATATATATTGGTGGAAAGAAAATAGAAAAGGAAAAAGAAGAAAGTTGGTAAGAAGAGGAAAAGAGAAAGAAGAGAGGGAGAAAGAAGAAGCTCTTGGAAGAGAAGAAGAAGAGCTTGGATTCATCATCATCATCATCAACTCCATCTCATTTTCTTTATATCGAAGGTGAGTTCCATTAGATAGTATAGTTTTTGGGGGGAAAGTTGGAGAGTATTGGGAAGTTAGGTTTTGTGTGAAAAACATGTTTAATTGTGATTTGCATGTTGATAGTTGACGATCTTGATGAGTGTTTTAATGATGTTTCATTGTGTGGGTATGAGTTTTGGGCCATGGTGACCTTCATTTCCGCATTCTGCAGAATCTTTGTTCTGCTTGGGTCGCACATCAAGCTCCAGCGAGCCCAAGGAGACATGTTGTTCTGCTATGGTCGCACAGTGAGCTCACGCGGACCGAAAGCGAGCACCTCGCCTTGCGGTCGCACAACAACCATGATAGGGTGAAGTTTTCCCGTGTCTTGTTTTCTTCATATCTTGTGAACTGTAACTCGGATTGAGGCGCGGTCGGAAGTGTTAAAAATATGGATATAGATGTTTGATTAAATGAATAATATTGAAATAAATGTAGAATAATATGTGAGCGGGTGAAGATGACCACCTAGTGTTGTGATGAGTGCCATATGGATGATTGATAATTGGTGAGGGACCTTTATTCTGAAAGTCCTATTTTGGTGAGGGGCTTGGCTCCAAAAGTCCTATTTATTATGATGATTATATGCCTTGTGTGCATTATACATACTTGACTTGTTATGTCACTATACGTGTTTTATGTATGATATATGTGTATGTTCATATGTTTGATTGTGTGATAAAATGCTTAAAATAATATGAAGATAAGTGAGGAAACTTAGTCTTAAAACTAGGAAATTGGATTAAAAAGAAAAATAGATTACAAGTATGATTTATATAACACTAGAAGGTGACATTCATGCTATGATACCTAGGTGTGTGTCATGGATGAATGGTTACCATAATTGTGAGTGAGATGAATTGTATGCAACATGTATGGTTAGTATGTTGCTTTATGGTTAAGGTGAATGTCGTCACCTTGTGATTGTCGAATACAATCATGGGATGTTTTATTTCATCACGTAGTTGGAAACAACCCTTGAGATGTGTCATCCCAAGAGTTGATGCTTATGTAGAGCTCCTTTGGGATGTACGCACTATTACTTTGGCAGGTTTGAGTCTCGTGTGTACGAATGGAGCCTACGGGTAAAAGGCTTGAGATGGGGGTGGTCCCATAGGAAGCGACGATTCATGTGGAAAGTACCTTGAATCCGAATGCATTTCATATGTAAAAGTAGATACAAGGATCCGTGACCCGTGTCGATAACTCTAGACGTAGGGTTGGTCGGGAAAAGATGCCTTGGTATGGTTTCCGATTAATGATAGTTTGAGTTGATGAACTCAAGAGACATGTTTCCATACATTGCAAGTTTGTGAGCTCAAGTCTTATGTCCCTTTTTTCCTCTTGTCTTGAGTTAGATTATTTTAGAACCCTGTAGAGCCGAGTGAACCCATAAGATAGGGGAACTCACTGAGATTATTATCTCACCCCATCATTGTTGTTGTTTTTCAGGTATTATTTACAGGTTTAGTTTAAAAGTGGAGCTATGAATGGATGTTTCAAGGGAAGCTTAGATTATGATTATTCCACTGTGTATTGTGTATATTGTATAATGACAGATATTGTACTTAGATCTTAGATTTTATTGTTTTGACACTTTCCATATTTTGTACCATAGGTTGTTTCATTGTTTTAGAAATGGTCAAGTATATAAATGTTGCCAATAGGCACTTATGATGGTGTCCGTACCAAATAATAACACTTGTTTGATATTATTCTAGATATATGTTATACAAGGCATTACAGGAATCGTGAATCTCGTACTATGGTGGAGACAGATGTCGCAACGCGAAAAATTCCCAGGCGTAACGAACACTCGAAATAACAACAGAGTCGCCACCAAAGTTTATTTATTCCAAAAGGAAAGATAAAATATTGATAAAATCCTTAAAGAAAAAAGAAATGGTCTTCGCAACCAAATTCGGGTTCGGGAGTCGGTTATGCGAGGGGAAGGTATTATCACCCCTCACATCCGTTGTACTCAACGAGAACCATTTAGTTTTCTTTGCGAATAAGTGTTACATAATGTTATTTGTTTTCTTCTAATTATTAAAATGCATGAAAATAGGAGAACTAACAATCAGTTTATTTTATTAGGGTGTTAACAAGATTGTGAGTCTTGTTCCACATATCCTCAGGTGCAATGAGGAATTCAAAGCTACGTAGTTCATAGAAAAAAAAGGATATTTTTGAGATTTTTTTTATTATAGTGTTTGACGAGACGTTGAATCTCGCTCCAAAGTATCCTCTGGTGTGATGAGGAATTCAAAGCTACGTAGTTCTTTGTAGAAAACCACGTATGTGTTGGTTGATTTTTGTGAACGATGTTTAGGTCTCAATCTAGCAGTTAAACGTTGATTGTATTCTCGTGCATGAGAGGATTAAGCATTTGTTTGTATCACGTTACAATGGATCATGTTTGATTGCATTCTAGCAGTTAAATGTTGCTTCTATGCTCGTGCCTGGGAGGATTAAGTGTTTGTTTATATTGCGGTAGAATGGATAAAACATTGTTCATTTGTGAAAAGGTTTGTGGTTATGCTAGGGAAAAAATGAGTTTGATTGGTTGAGTTTATTTTAGATGGGAGATGAGAGTTCGTTAAGTCAAATGGTGTGCGCCTCAGAGCTATTTATTCGGGGTTTCAATAGAGTGTACACTATATTATATTTTTTCATCCGATTTTTATTGAGAAAAAGATTTTGAAGCTTTAGAATTGAAAAAAAAAACTTGATGTTTATCAAGTATTTGATCCGCATAAAATTTACAATTTAATAATGTTATTAATCTAATTTTGTACAACTAAAATTATGATATTATTAATTTAATATATTATAATATAGCAATGAGAGAAAATTAATACGTCATTTAAAAATGGAATGTGTCACATTATCAAAATAAATTGAGGACGACCAAAATTTAAAAATACTAAATTTTTAAAATTAATTAATTAAAAATATTTATTTCATGTATGAATTGAACACACCAATAACTTTTTTAATGAGTTGTTTAAAATATGTTAATTTTAAATATTAAAAAGATATAATTAATTTCATATAATTATTGTTCTTCTTATTGTTATGTCAATATTGTTCAGATTTAATAATGTTATTAATTTAATTTTGTATAACTAAAATTAAGATATTATTAATTTAGTTTATTATAATATAGCAATGAAAGAGAAAATCTAATATGACCTTTAAGAATTCAACATGTCACATTATCAAATTATCAAATAAGAAGAGAAAGGAAATATTAGTAAAAATATTGATTATAAGAGATATAATTATTTTTATGTTTATTTAAAAAATATTTAAAAATTACTAAATTGATCAAATTGGTATATTATTGTAATTATTTTTATGTTTATTTGAAAAATGATTTTAATATTCTTTCAGGTTTCATATGTTAATCTTGAAATTCATTTTAATCTTTTTATTTAAAAAAATTATATTGGTTATTTAACTTTTCAATGTATTATATTAGTTATTTTTGTCCAATTAGCATTTGATCTTAGCAATCAATTTAAGCATTATTTTTTTTGTTTCACATTAAACAAGTTAAGGAATAAATATGGACACTCTTTAAATCAAGGGATCAAAATAAATTTCAAGAACGACCAAAATTTAAAAATTCTAAATTTTAAAAATTAATTAATGCAAATATTTATTTCATATGTGAATTGTATTCACCAATAACTTTTTTAATGAGTTTTTTAAAATTGGTTAATTTTAAATATTGAAAAAATATAACTAATTTATTATAAGTATTGTTCTTGTTATGTCAATATTATTGTTGAGATAGGATTTATAATTTATAATATTATTAATTTAATTTTGTTCGACTAAAATTATAATATTCTTAATTTAATTTATTATAATATAGCAATGAGAAAGAAAATCTAATATGACCTTTAAGAATACAATGTGTCACATTATTAACTAAGAAGAAAATTATATATTGGTAAAATTAATGACAATTTGTTTTCTCAGGATTATAAAAGATAAGTTCTTTTATATTAACAAAAAAAATATATATGGAAAGTTGTAGTTTAACTGTTTTTAAATAACTTTGGACATTTTTTCTTTTTTGAAAGTTTAATTAGGCAAACATTAAATTTCATATTTTACAATTAGTAAAACTATTAATTATAACATTCTTAGTAAAACTCTTAATTATAAAATTCTATTTTTAAAATCTGAGTTAATGGAATTAGTACTAAATCAAACCTAAATGGGAAAACCAACCGTATATAACAATTATTTATAAAAATACCAAATGTAAATTTGTAATAGATGGAATCGATTCTAAATCAACCATATATAATAATTTATTATAACTTAACAATTTTAAAATTGAAATTAAGAGAATCATATCGGTCATAAATCAACCCTAGTTGAAAAAATCATTTCTTAGATGAGAATATGGGTCAGTTTGTTTCAGCTTTAAAAAAATGAATTTTTTCTTTGTATTTTTTAAAATAGATTCTACAAAAACGTTTTTCAAAATATTACAAGTTTTTTTTAAATTTGTTTTTTATAAATTAAAAGCTAATTTTGACATTCGATAATATTAATATACATTATTGAAGACCAAAATATAGTCAAAATCACAATTTTTTCAAAAAGTTGTATTTCAAAAATGATTTTCTTGAAAAGCTATTTGAAATAGCTTCAAAATTAAGTGATTTTTTAAAATTTTGATATCCATAAAAAGTTTCGATAAAATGATGAAATACCTAAAATAACATTTTAAGAATAACTATTCAAACCAAATTTTCATTTGAAACTTTTATGAAAAGTTTCTTTATAAAATTTTTTTCTACAAAATTATATTACACTATAAAAATTATTTTTAAAAAAGCCAAAACAAACGGGTCCTATTAGTTATGTTACTGCTTTTAAATTTAAATTAATGAATTCAGCCTTAAATACTATAAATAAAAATTAAATTTTATGTTTTATTTTTTATTATTTTTTTTATAATCAAAACTCCATATGTTAAAACAAAACTCCATATATTAAAACAAGAGGTCCAAAGACAAGTCCAAATATAAATACATTGTACCTAACTCACTACAAAATCAACCTCCGATAGGAATGTGACAAATCTAACTCTAGACATCACCAACTTTGATGATCAAAGCGAAAACTCTACCATACTCACCGATCTGCACAAAACAGTTATGATCGATTAATATTATTCATCCTACTGTTGTTTTCGACTTAAATTCCTTGCTTTAGGGCAAGAGGACTTGGCAATAGTGGGTTTGGATAGTTTAATCTGACTGACTGTGGAGTGAAAATTTTATATTATACATTGTATTTTGAACTGATTTCGAATGGACTGGGAGGTAGTGAATCGGAGAAGGAAGGAACCGAATAGGCCGAAGGTTTCAATTTGGACACAAAAAAGCTGTAAACACTTGGAGAATCATGAAGACATAACTTCATACTTTTTTTTACTGAATTTCCCGAAAATTATAATGTAGAAGATATGGCTAGGATTTTTAGGGAATATGACATTCTTGTAGAGGTGTTCATTCCGGTGAGGAGAGACAAAAGAGGAAAAAGATATGGGTTTGTGCGATTCCGAAGGGTGGAAGATGAGAGGATTTTGGGTATAACTCTGGATAGTATCCAAATCAAAGGGAGAAAATTGTTTGTCAACAAGCCAAGGTTCAATAGAGAAAGAATGGGATTCAAAGACGTCAAACACAGAGCTCAGGTTGTGAGAGGTTCGATAACGAAACATGACAACTGGAAGAAAATCAGAACGAATATATCATATGCTGACACGGTTAGGGGAGATGAGCGAGATTTGAGGAAGTTTCAGAAGAACGGCCAAGGTCCTAAATTTGGAGATGATAAGAAGGAAGTGAAACTAAATTGGGTTGGCTTATTGTTTAAAATAGAGGAGAAGGAAATGAAGAAGCTTATGTGGGAGTGGTAAAACAACCTGGAAATTCTTATAACATTCAGAAAATCTTTAACAGAGAAGGATTCTTTCATATTAAAATCACTCCAATGGGAGCCACAATGTGTTTACTTGAAGATTTAGAGGATAATGCTGTTAGGAATCTGATAAAGGATGAAGAGGATTGGCTTTTAAACTGGTTTGAGGATATTCGACAATGGTCCCTTGCAGAAGTTGATAAAGAACGTCTCACATGGGTAAAATGTTTTGGGGTTCCTTGCCACTCTTGGAGAAAGGACTTCTACAAATACATATCGAGTCGAATAGGGGAGTTTATCTGTTGTGACGAGGAAACTGAGACTCTGTCTGAGTTTGATGTGGCAAGAATCCTGATCAAAACAAAATACACTGGTAATTTGAATGAAGTGATTAACATTGAAATTAATGGATTGTTGTTTTGTATTAAAGACGATTGAAGATAACCATGGCCCAAAAAAATAGTATTCCATGGTAATGAAGATGAAAAATCAGATTCAGAGGAGTCATTTGTCGTGGAGACAGAAGAAGAGTCTGAAGAGGAAGAAGATAAAGATGATGTTGCAGAGAATTTGAACAATGGTGGTAAATCAGGGGGAAAAGATGAAGTTAACTCGAAGGACTACAAACCTGATGAGGACGGCGACACCAGACGAATGTCAGGGCATGGGAAGAATAATAGAGCAACTAGTTTGGATAATCAGATAGAGAGGCATAATGAACATGGGACATTGGGAAAGGCTAAAAAGTGTAAAAAGTTAAACTTTGGAGATTGTGGTGAAAAGGATCAACATGAGGAGAGGTATAATGTTGACAGAACATTAAATGCTTTGACATCAAAAGAAGTCTAGATGGGACAGGATAAAGTGGTTAGACGTGTAGGTCAAGAGTCTGTCGGGAAAGTAAGTAAGAATTGTACTGCAGAAATAAGAGAAGGGCGGGAGAAATTGAAAGGAGATCCACCAAACTGTAACTTGGAAATGGGTCTTGGTAGTGATGCAGAGGCTAATATTGAAGGAGTTGGGCCCAATACTATTAAGTTAACAAATACCAATCCTATTGGGCCGCCTGCAACTAATCTTTTCAGGAAAAAGAAATCTCTGGCTGAATTATATGAGAAGATTCAGATTCCATATGCTTCTTATTTCTATTCAGCACTGTTACACACTTCAAATGTTGTAAAACCAAATTTACATTCAATTGAGATTACAGAAGAATCTCTGCCCTCAATTCAGACGGTAGGAAGCAATTCAAGATATACAGGGGGATCAATACTATGTTGTGGATCTATATCTGATAATGATGTGGAAAGAGGCAATGAGAGGATAAAGAGAATACACAATGATGTCCCAGGGAAGGTTTGGTCCATCTTGAGATATTTAGGAATAGAAGGGGAAGAGGACGAAGAGGTTTTTGAAGGCATCATAAGAGGGCTGGAAAAAAGGGATATGCATAGAGTTCAGAATCAGAAGGAAACCTACATAAATGTCCCATGAATATCACCATTTTTAACATACGAGGGAGCAACTCTTCTATCAAAAGTAGGAGAGTTAAACATCTTATCGAGAAGGAAATGATTGAATTTTGTCTTCTTTAAGAAACAAAAAGACAACACATGGATGACAAATTTATAAAAAGCATTTGGGGAGGAGGAGATTTTGAATGGTCTGCAAAGGGATCGATCGGGCAATCTAGAGGTATGTTATTTGTATGGAATAGGAAATCTTTTTAATCCGAGTTCAGTTTTTCTGGCACTGGTTATCTTGGTGTATATGGGGTTTGTAGACAAAGAGCAATATATATTGTGAACATATATTCTTCATGTTTATTGACTGATAAAAGGAAAATGTGGGAGGAGCTTGTTAGATTGAAAATAAAATTTCCTAGAGGAGATTGGATTTTAGTGGGGGGATTTCAATGCTGTGAAAAATAAGGGAGAAAGGTTTGGCAAGGGAAGTTTTAAATTTGCTGAGATGGAGGAATTTGGTATTTTCATTGAAGATATGGAGTTAGTAGATTTACCTATTTTGGGGAATAGGTTTACTTGGTTTAACTCCAATGGATCATGTATGAGTAGACTAGATAGATTTTTGATATCAGAAGATTTGTGTAGAAGTTGGAAGACTTGCCATCAAAAGGTTGGGAATAGGGAGATTTCAGATCATAGACCTGTGTCCCTTGTTCTTAATGATAGGAATTGGGGTCCTAAACCATTCAAAACGATAAATGCATGGTTTGAGCATCCTAATTTCTTAAAATTTGTGAAAGAAGTGTGGGAGTCTTGTAAAGTAATAGGAGATGCTTTTAGAATTCTAATTCAAAAAATGAAGTTCCTTAAAATGAGATTGAAGTGGTGGAATCTCAATGTTTTTGGAATATTGGATCTCAAAGCAGAAGAAGACATTGAGAAGATGAATGAGTTAGAAGGAGTTATGGCAGATTAGGAGAATGAGATTCCTGATAGTATTCTAAAGGAGAGAAGTGAAACAACAGATAATATTTGGAACAGGTTACATCTGAAGGAAAGCCTATTGTTTCAGAAGGCAAGAACCAAATGGTTAGTCGAAGGGGATAACAACTCTAAATATTTCCACTCGGTCATAAATTATAGAAGGGGAGACAACTACATTTCAGCCTTGAACATAGGATTGAATGAACAAGACAAGGTGGACACAGTAAAACAATTCATTCATGATCATTTTGAGAACAAATTCAAGAGCAAGTCAGAAGGAGGGTTTATGATGGATTTGAATGCATTGGAAAAACTCAATGTGGAGGAGAATCATTATCTGACAGAACCTTTTTCACCTGAGGATATACAAGAGGCAATTAATTCGTGTGATGGAAATAAAAGCCCTAGGCCAGATGGGTTCAATTTGAAATTCATTAAGAAAGCTTGGGAGATCATTGGTGGAGACATTACAAACTGTATCTCAAAATTCCATGAGAAGACCTATTGCTTTGATAGGAAACATCCATAAAATCATTTCAAAAATAATGGCAAGAAGACTGAGTAGAGCCATTGGAAAACTTGTGTCTCGATCACTCTCAGTCTGCATTTATCCCTGGCAGACAACTCCTGGATGGAGTCTTAGCTGCAAATGAAATTCATGATTTTATGATGAAGAGGAAGAATAGAGGTTTCATGTTCAAAGTTGTCTTTACACAAGCATATGATTGTGTAAATTGGAGTTTTCTAATCAGAATTTTGGAGGCTATGAATTTCAGTTCCACTTGGATTGGTTGGGTTAAAGGAGTCATATGTAATAGCTATGGATCTATTTTAGTAAATGGAAGCTCCTCTAAAGACTTCAAATTGCATAGGGGTCTCAAACAAGGAGACCCACTTTCTCTTTTCCACTTTGTGCTTGTAACAGAAGGTTTGGCTGTGTTGATTAGGAAAGCTGAGAGTAACAATATTTTGAAGGGTGTGAAGTTGGATGATGTAACCTCCATCAATCTGCTTCAATTTGCAGGTGACACATTAATTATGTGTAATGATTCTTGGTCCAATGTTTGGGCATTAAAATCAATTTTGAGAGGCTTTGAAATTGTTTCTGGACTAAAGATAAACTACAGCAAGAGTCATATTTTTAGGCTGAATATTAAGAAGGATATAATGGAAGCAGTTTCTGATTTCTTGGCATGCAAAATTGGTAAATTTCCTTTTAAGTTTTTAGGCTTGACAGTAGGAGGTAGGCATAAGACTGTGGCATTTTGGAAACCTGTTTTAGAAGCTATTAAAACTCGTTTATCTTTGTGGAGGGGCAAAATGTTATCTATTGGAGATCGAGTGACATTGATAAACTCTGTCATTTCCAATCTCCCTATACACTTCTTATCTTTTTATCTAGCTCCTGTTAGTGTTTTAAAAGAGATTAAAGCCATTCAAAGAAAGTTTTTGTGGGCTGGAGACTAGGCTAAAAGGAGCATAACTTGGGTCAAGTGGTCACAAGTTTGTAAATCTAGGAACCAATGAGGGCTAGGAATTAAAGATGTTTCTACTTTCAATAAAGCCTTAATAACTAAATGGCTTTGGAGATTTACTAATGAATACGATACAATTTGGAGTGGCATCATCAAGTCAAGGTATGGAAGTGAATTACAAAGATTCAGTATTGATCACAATATGATTATTTCAAGGCAGGGTTCAAGTTGGTGGAAAGACCTCATGTGGTTGGGTATGCCATCAAATGATCATGGAATTTTCAGGTCTTTAACTTGGAAGGTGGGTAATGGAAATAAAACTTTATTTTGGCATGCAAGATGGGTTAGAGGGAAAGCTCTTAAGCTTCAGTATCCAGAGTTGTACATGTCATCTCCTGATCAGAATGTGTTGATCAAGGATTGTGGAGATTTGACAGGAAACGACTGGAATTGGAATCTCATTGGAAAGAATGTGCTCTTGAATGCAGTAGATGGAGGATCAGGTTCAGAGTTATCTCTTTTAATCGATGAGGTGAGGTTGAAGCTCCAGGAAGAGGATATCATAATTTGGCCAAGATGTGTGGAGAATAAGTTTAGTGTGAATGCTTGTTATAAGAATTTGAATCATAGTTTGGAGGGAGAGGAACTAAGTCATAGTCTTGTGGAAGCATTGGATGCATTGTGGAAGACCAAAATACCTCTTAAAGTCAAAAAATTTGGGTGGAGATTACTTCTTAATAGTCTTCCAACACGTAAAGTTCTTGAAAGCAGAGGAATTATCTCTGATCCTCATCAACTGTCATGCGTGTTTTGTTTCCAAGAATTGGAAGATGTATCTCACATATTCATTTCTTGTAGAAAAATTGGGCAGATATGGAGAAATATTAAAAACTGGTTGGGTATACCTTTTCCTATAGAAACAAATTGTGTTGAGTCATTTCTACAGTGTGCCAAATTGCCAGGGAGAGGTAAAGTATTATGTTATATCTGGCTGGTGGGATGTTGGGCAATTTGGAGACATAGAAACATAGTTTTATTCAAAGATGGTGTTGCAAATCACAAGGAAATATTCCATTCTATCATCACAACAGCTTGGAATTGGAAGATTTTGGACAACAAAGAGAGGAGGAGGGCTTCTCTTTATGAGTGGTATAAATTACCTATGGAGTTTTAGTGTTGTTTGTTTGTCCTTAATTAGGCGTGGTCACCCTGTTGTTGTTCCATTTTTGCTGCTAGTTTAGTCTGTTTTGTGGGTGATTCCTAGACACCATGTTGTAGTTTGTTTTTGGAACAAAATTCCTGATGTAATTGTTGTAAATCTGGGATCGTATCCCTTGTTAATATATTTGACTATTAAAAAAAAACTCACTACAAAATCACCTTTACAAAAAATTGTATGGACGATTGAACGACTCATAATAATTACATTTTATCCTTTTATTAGAGCCAATAGTTAACCATCACCTCGATGTATAAATAATTCTGTAGAACAATTTCATCGGGCATCCAACTTCGTCATTAAACAAATTTGGTTTCGTTGCCAACCAATACACCAAACTGTTCAAACCAAATCACATAAGCATTCCCTTTGGATGAGAACTCAAACATCTTTATGAAAACCTCCAACAAATGCTCACAATAGGAACCTGAACTAGTCACCGACACCCCAACCCAATTACCAACAACCCTCCAAACAGCTTGAATTTTAGGACAAGAGACAAACAAATGTTCTACAGATTCTTCACATTGAAAAGAAAAGACGCAAACAATTCGTGGGGAATAGAAATTATTTCTCTGGCCGCCAAATTAGATTGGGTCAAAAGTCTATTCAAAATCAATATATTTTATTTTTTTAAAACTCAGAAATACACCGTCAAATAAAATATTTAGTTCCTATATATTAAGCCATCAATTAATTACTCTATCAAATTTTGTTTTTAATTAGCTTTTATTTTCAATATTGTAATCTTTGAATCATGTTATCAGAAATAACATTAGAAAATAAAAGTAATATGAGTAAACATGTGTCATCTTATTCAACCATACAATCACTTTCAAGAAACGTATTACATGACTTGAGTTTAAGCGTAGGCTCACAATCTTTCATTGATCTTCAAAAAATGAAAGTGTGTTGCAAAGATTTTCTCGAAGTTTCACAAGAAAGTTACGTGTTACAAAATATATCTTTGGAAAATTTTCCATTCATCCAATGGATTCCTAACGAAAATGCATCGTTATTTTTTAAACATTATGTGGAAAGTGAAAATATTGAGAGCTTGTATAGAGAGGAATTACTTGAGTACTTTAATTATCCGAATGAAAATATTGATGGTCATGGGAGCTTAAAGATTGCAGCTCAGAAAGGTCATATGGAAGCGATATATGTGTATGAAATGATTTTATTGTGTTCTGAGGATCACGAATCAAGAAAACAAGGAGTTGAGTACATGTATTCTTTGCGAAAATCGAAGTGTATTATGAGTTCAAGGAGGAATGTATAAAATTTAACAAATTCTTTATGGAAAAATAATGGTATGTTGGTGCGCTATCAAACTCCTATATCCAACTCTAAGAGCACGTGCCATGGATGGAAAGTGAAAGAAGGTCGATGGTCAATATTAGATGATGAAGATGATGATACGAAATTGTGTGAAAATTGTGGATGGGATTATGAGTTAGAATTTTTTAATAAATTACTTAATGTTTTATAGTTGTAGTTCTTGAAAATTTGGAGAGTATTACATTTACGAAAAACATTTATTTGGGTACAATCCTAAATAAAAATAATAATACGCACAAATAAATAAATTATTAAAATTATTTATCTTTTAATTTTTATTTGTTTTGATGTTGAAATATGTAATAATTTCAATTGTGTTCAAGTAAGACATTTTATACTTTCTTTTATTGGTTTAATACTTTTTTTGATTTCTTAACTTAATTTAATATTTTTAATTTAGTCTCTTATCTAATAAAGTTACATATAGTCCCTTGAAAACCCTTATGTTAGTCAAATTGTTCATTTCCGTTAAATTTTGTAAAAAAAATCCTTAAGTTTTGTATACGTGGTATGACAACATGATATTATTTATCTGACATGACATTTTTGGTTATATTAAATTTAGGGTTAATACTCCTTTTGCCCCCTGCCATATAGGCGAAATCCCAAAAACAACCCTGTAAAAAAAAACACAGATTTCATCCATGCCATTTGTAGATTCTCTCTTTTTGCCCCCTGAGTAGATTTGGTCAACAAAATTGATGACATGGCTGCTTAGTTGAAATTTTATTTATTTTTTCTATATATTTAAATTACACGCGTGACATTTTATTATTATTTTAATATTTGATGTTGAAATGCTTAAAATTCAAAAATTCAAAAAATTGCCCACTACAAGGATTAAACCCACCCCCTTTTGTTTCAAAACTTAAACACCTACCACTAGGCTAGAGCATTTATCTTGTATTTCAATTGCTTTTAAACATACATATTATACGTTTGCATACTTGTTTTCATTTTCATCAATTATTATTAGAATATATTGTAACTATATTATATATACTATAACTATTATTAGAATATAGTTAAATAACATATTGTAAATATTATACTGTAACTATAATTTTTTTACATATTATACATATTGTAACTATATTGTAGCTAAATTCTAAATATTTACTAAATATTAATATTAAAACACATTTACTAAATTATTATTTATATTTTAATAATTATTAATTACAGTAAATAATAACTAAATAATAATTTCAGCTTATTAAACTAAATAATAACTAAATATTTATAAATAGTAATTACTGTAAATAAAAGCTAAATATTTATAAATAGTTAAGATATTTGTAAAAAATAATAACTATTTGTAACTAAAATATTAACTAAATTAATAATAACTAAATAATATTTATAGTTAAAAAAATAATAATAATTAATATTTAAAAAAAAAAGCTGTTATTTTAAAAAACACTGCTATTTTAAAAAAACTGTTATTTTAAAAAACTCTTAATAAAAAACTAAACTAAACTAAATAAATATAATAGTAGTTTTAATATTAGTAATTACTAATAAACTGAAAATAAAAATATTAGTAATTAATAGTAAACTGAAAATTAAAAGATTTTTAATTAAAATAACAGTTTTTTATATTAATAATTAATAACAAACTGAATTTTTTTTTAAATTAATTATAACGTTAAATAAAAATAAAAAATTTAGTTTTTATGATATAGATTTGAAATAAAATAAATAAATAAATAATTTTTAAATAATAGCATTAAATAATTTTAGAAAAAATTATTCATTAGTTCAGTTAAAATTATTTAACGCTAATAATTTCATTAGTTAAAAAAGTATTAAATAAAAATTATTCATTTATTTAACGCTAATAATTTAGTATTAATTAACGTTTTAATATTAAATAATTCAGTATTAAAATTAATATTAATATTAATTTAACATATTAATATTAAATTTACAGTAATTAATTAATTAACGTTTTATTTTAGTATTAATATTAATATATAATTCATTATTAATATTTAGATTAATAGTTCAGATTAATAATCCATAATTAATCCTAGTTCAGATTTATAATGTAATATATAATTTTCAAAAGGATAATATAACAAAACAATCAAGATGGCCTAGTGGTGGAAGGCGCCCCATGTAAGCTTTAAGTCATGGGTTCAATTCGCATAAGTGACAAAATTTTGATATTTTGACATTTTAACATGCAATCAATAAAATATTAATAAAAATGTCACGCGTGTAATTAAATAAATAAAAAATAAAAAAAAGCCAACGAAGCAGCGCCATGTCATCAATTTTGTTGACCAAGTCTACTCAGGGGGCAAAACGAGGGAATCTACAAATGGCAGGGATGGAATCTGTGTTTTTTTTTACAGGGTTGTTTTTGGAATTTCGCCTATATGGCAGGGACAAAAGGGGTATTAACCCTTAAATTTATTATTATTTTTAATGAAACACCTTTTTCGAACCAAACCCTAGTTTTATTTGGATTGTTCTTAACGAACCTTGAACATAGCATCCACATCCTTGTTCCTATCTCCACTTATCTCGCGTCCTTTCTTCGCGTCTCCTTGTTTTCATTGATTTATTTCTTCTTCGCTTCCTTGTTTTCATTCTTCTTACAGGTTGTCTTTTCTTCCTCTACTTCTGCAAATTTATTTTCATTTTGAATTGATGATTTCTACAACAATTTATTTAAGGTTTTAGGGAATACTTCATTCATTGTGCTTTGTTTACAATTACTTATACTATCATTTGTTACTTGATTGCTTTTTTTTTTTTTCTGATTTGATATTAGATTTATTTCAATTTTATTTTTTTCCATCCACTGATTTACAACAATGCTATGCAATAATGGATAAACTTGGGCTGGATGAGTGAAATAGATATCCAAAAGAGTGAAGTACTCATTATTGACTAGTCAATGTTGTTGTTATCTGAATATACTTCAACAACCCAGAGATGCACCTCTTAAAGGAGAAAGATATTACGTGGTTTATGAATAAGAGACTGTATATAATAGATCTGCAATGGGTTTGACCATCACATGACTAAGCCATGGTGGGAGCATTATAGCTTCAGGTTGTCTCTTATTTCTTAATATCTCTAATTCTAACCCAACACATGCCTTTAAATTCTATGCAATTAAAAGATGATACTTTGATGTATCAAAGTTTTTCATTTTTGTATCCATCATATGAATCTGCACATGCAACTTCTGACCAAAAAGTTGCTTATAGCAAGATTACTATCACATGGTGGCCAAGGTACCAAACCTGTCAAATATTTATTTAATTAGTCTTACTATGTAGTTTGTAATAATCCATATATTACCTTTAATTTTTTGGGTTTTAATCATGCAGATGGGAACATCACAAAAAGCTATTGCTGTTAAATGTGTTCTTGTTAAACATGTTCCTGTTGTTACTTTTAAATTAGACTTCGATGATGATTATATTGTTTTACATGATGAATTTGATGTTTATGAAACTGTGACTAGACTCATTAAAAGGGATCCTCTAACTAAGTGAAAAGAAGCTTGTTATGTCCTTGAGATGCTAAATATCTTGCCCGAGCCATCAACTTTGATGGTTCCTCAATCGAATAAGCTTTTAAATCATATGTACACATGAATATATATATATATATATATATATATATATATATATATATATATATATACACACTCTATTTAATCAATGTAAAGAAAAATATTGGATTCCTTATTATTCATTTGAGCATACGAGCACTTGTTTCATTCTCCATTTTTGCTTAATGATTTTCAGTTTTTATGAAGAATATAACTAAATTCTAATTTAATGCCATTAAATTCAAGATTATATTGATATGAAATTTTGATATGGTAAAATAATAGGTTATGGTTTGGGAAAATGTGATAAAATTCTGATTTGATTACTTTAATTGCAGTTTAGTTGATATCCTTGTCTCATCCTTTAACTAACTAAAAAGTTTCAATTTAGTCCCTTTTTTAAATTGCTAACTCACAATTGTGACTTTTACTATGATGTCATGCCATATCATCACAAAATATTTTTTTTCTAACATTTAACAGAAAGGATTAAGTTGAATAACATAACTATTTTTAAGGGACTAATTATAACACTTATAAGATAAGAGACTAAAATGAAACACGAAATTAAATTAAAGGACTTCCTCACTAATTAAACCTTTTCTATTTTATACAATATTGAGTACTAGATTAAAAAACTTTGATAACATGATATATATATATATTAGAGAGAATGAGAGATATTTGAATAAACCGTGTGTATTACATTAGAGAGATTTATAGCTAATTACATGCTATAGTCAACGTGTGACTTTCTATATAAAAATTTTCTTTACATATACAAATATCAACACTCCCCCTCAAGCTTGAGCATATAAGTCAAATGCACCATGCATGCGACATCTATAATTAGCACTAGAACTTCATAGGGATTTTTTAAACACGTCTTCCAATTGATCATATGTCGCCTGATTCAATCTTTTCTCTGATAAAGTGAGAGTGTATCTAAATATGTTTGGTCATCTCATGGAAGATTAGATTTGAAGCAATACCTAGAGGTGGATTGTCTATCAATGAGTAACCCTGCCCAATCAACATCAGAGTATCCAATTATCTGAGTATGTCTTTTATCTTCATACACGATACCTTTTCCTAGAGTATATTTGATGTATCTCAGAATCCGGACAATAACATCCATGTGTTCCTAGTAAGGATAATTTAAGAATTGGCTTACCACACTAACTGCAAAAGAAATGTCTAGACAAGTGACTATGAGATACTTCATCCAACCAATATTCTATACCTTCCCGAGTCAGATAGAGGATTTCCCTGATTGGGTATAAGTTTGACACTTGGATCCATAGGAGTATCACCTGGTTTAGCGTTCAACAAACCTGTTTCTTCCAAAATATCCATAACATATTTTCGCTGAGAAATCACCAAATCATCTTTAGATTGAGCTACCTTAAAACCAAAAAAATTATGGATTTTACCAAGGTCTTTTGTTTGAAATTAATTTGAGAGATGTTGCTTCACCATGAGTATTCCCTGTTAATCACTAATAGTTATGAAAATATCATCTACATACATAATAAGATAAATACACCATCGTGCTGAGTGACGGATATGCCAAACCAAGGTATCAGAGATTGCTTAAGACCATAAAGAGACCTGTGTAGCCTACAAACCATCGTCGATGACTCCCCTGAGCAACAAACCCAAGTGGTTTATCCATATATACTTCCTCTTCAAGATCACCATGTAAAAATTTATTTTTGATGTTAATTTGATGAATATGCCAATGTCGAATGGCTGCAATGGTGAGAAGAAGTCTAATCGATGCCATCATGGCTACAAGCGAGAAAGTATCACTATAATCCAACCCAAAAATCTAAGTGTATTGTTTGGCTTCCAACGAGTTTTAAATCGTTCAATCTAACCATTTATACCAACCTTCACTTTATAAAGCCAACAACAACCTACCAAAGATTTTGTAACACCCCGTATAATATAAATCTAGAAAAATATCATACATATGTTAATTTGGTATTGATACAACATAAGAACCTAACAACATCATGTATATACATGTCCTAATGAAAAAAAAATACATCATATGCCACATGATATACAAAAGTTCCTAGAAAAATACTACAATATGAATAGCGTAAACTATCTTGAAACATCGAAGTCTTCGGATCTTCTTTCACCGATATTGCCTTTACCTTTGTCCTGCCTTGAGTTACCTGAAAAACAACGATAATAGTGGGATGAGATAATAATCTCAGTGAGTTTCCCTATATTATGGGTCCACTCGGTTCTAAAGGGTATTCTTACCAATTCTTAACTTAAGCCTTTCGAGTTCTTCCTACTTGTGTACACTTACACAATAGAGTAAGGACTTAAGTATCTAAGGGGATCTATACTTCGTATGGAAACACATAATAGGAGCTCTCAAAACTCAATGAATCATTATTATCATATTATCATGTAAGATAAGGGTGATTAGCACAAAAATGATCACAAAGATCTACTAACTCATCGGCCATATAAAGTCGATTTTAATACCTGACCTCCACTGCACGAACACATTGACCACCAGATATGGCCAACAGCAGTACCCAGTTGTCTCATATAAAAAAATATGATCCTTCCCGAAGAGTTTTGTGTGCTTGCGAAAAATTGATTCAAACAGCGTTGCCACCGAGCTTTATTTATTCCAAAGAAGGAAAGGAAAAATATCGATAAAACCCTTAAAAGAAAAAGATGATTTTCGTTGCAACCAAATTTGGGTTTGGGAGTCAATTATGCTAAGAGAATGTATTAGCACCCCTCACATCTGTTGTACTCAACGAGAACTTTTTAGTTAAATTCACGATTGAATGTTAGCTATCTTTATTTCTTTTCTTCGAATGATCAAAAGTGCAAAAAGAAAAAGGGTCACAAAAATGTTTTTATTAGGGTGCTTGACGAGATTGCAGGTCTCGCTCTTACGTATCCTCAGGTGCAATGAGAAGCTCAAACCTTTGTAGTTCAGGGCAAGACGAAAGGTATTTTTGGGTTTTTTGGTTATAGGGCTTGACGAGACGTTGAATCTCACTCCTACGTATCTCTAGGTACGATGGAGAACTCAAAACTACGTAGTTCTTGGTAGTAAATGAGAGTTAGTTGATTGATTTTAGAGAATGAATTTTTAGTTCGTATTCTAGCCATTAAACATTGGCTTTTATGCTCACGCATGAAAGGCTTAAGCATTTGTTTATTTCGCGGTAGAAAGGATCTTGTTTGATCGCATTCTAGCGGTTAAATGTTTCTTGTATACTCGCGCATGGGAAGCTTAAATGCTTCTTTGTATTCGCGTTAGAACGGACTAAAAAAATGTTATTTTTGAAGAGGGTTTTTGATTACGCTGGGGCGAGAAAAGAGGTTTGATGTGTTTGAGTACGTTTTAGGATTTGGAAGACAAGTATTTATGACTTTCAAGTTTTTACATCTTAGTTCTAATACTCAGGACTATGACTTGACCTTTCACCCAGGTAGTCTTTTTCTTTGCAATGCGTTGCGAAAAGGTTTGAATATTTATAGTGTCTTGAGAAAAAGTTAAACACTTGGGCTAGCAAGTTATTACAGTTTGGGCCTTGTATTTGGGACTATGACTGAACCTTTCACCCAGGTAGTCTTTTTCTTTCGATTTATTGTGAAAAGGGAGACGCATTTGTATTTTGGCGAAAGACGATCATTTATGAATTACAAGCTATTACAACTTGGGCTTAACACTCGGGCTGAAGGTGAGAAAAATACACAAGAAGGGGGGATTGAATTGTATTTAATGATTTCTTTTTCACTTCTGAAAAACACAGCTTCAAAATCTGAACAAGTTCAGAGTCTGAACACAAAATAAGAGTAGCAGTGGAATAATAAAATTTAAAAGCAAGAGAAAAGCAACACATAGATTTTATCCTAGTTCTTCTCCTGAACTAAGAGCAGTCCAATCCTTTTGCCCCAACAAGATTTTTCCACTATAATCAAACTGATTACAATTTTTCTCAATCAAACCAGAAAGAGACTTCATTGCTCAATCAATCCAAAAAGAGACTCCCGCTCAAGAAACCTAGCAAGAGACTTCTGCTCAATCACACAAGAAAGAGACTTCAGTGCTCAAGCACACAGGCAAGAGACTTCACTGCTCAAGCAACCTTGCAAGAGACTTCTACTCAATCACACAAGAAAGAGACTTCATTACTCAACACACAGGCTAGAGACTTCCTTTACTTTAAACAAACAGTTTAGTAGAAATGATAACAACTATACTGGATGTTCAATTAGAGGTATATCAGTTGTACAATAACCACAAAGGTTCTTAACTCTTAAGATTTCTAAGATATACAAAATAAGAAATCTTAAGACCTTATGCAATAACGTATATAAACAATAGCTCAAAGTTATGCTCAAAGTTGTTTTGATGTAGTATTGTAACCTTCTTTCAAATCTTCTGCTCCCTTTTATTGAGGCATAAAAAGAGTCACTGGAATGTGACATGCATAAGAGTTCTTAGTTGAGAAGAAATCCAAGAGACACGTTGGAGGATAAAACCGATTAAGATTATAGTCCATTGAGTAATAGCATTGTCCATAACATTTTTCTCATACTAGGTATCTACCAAATGGTTATAGCTGACTTAAGAGGTCACATCACCATTCCATGAGCCTTGAAAAACGAAACCTTAGTTGACTTTCTTCCAACTCTGGTGTTTTGACAAGACTGATATGCTTTTGGGATAGAGTATGGATCAGAGGCTGAGCACCGTTAGCTGAGGTCTTTAGAGTATGAGTTGTCACCAAAGGTAGGGATACCATGATCAAATTCTGATCCTTCAGAAGTTGATACACACGTTCAGAGCCATCATATTCTGATCTTTTAGAACTTGACTCACTTTGCTTCTCTTCACATGCTTTTATTAGGGTTAATTCATAGTTGAATTCTAAGCTTGTGATCCTTCACACTTGAACATATGTTAGTATACCCAATTTTTCTTTAAGTACTTTGTTATCATCAAAACCCAAGGGATATGATCAATTTTGTTTCAACAATCTCCCCCTTTTTAATGATGACAAACAAAGGTATTTAAGAACAATGGTTAGTCAGTTTAACTAACTTAACAACATTAGAGTCTGAGGTTTGTAACCTCCCCTTGAGTTTGATAGTTCCAGAGGCAATTGCTAGGTCAGTTTGAAGGTGGGAAAATACACAAGAAATGGGGGTTGAATTGTGTTCACTAAAAACGTTTCTGCTTCTGAACAAAGTTCAGAGTCTAAACAATAGTTCAGAATCTGATAACAGGTGCAGCGGAAAATATATCAGAAGTAAACTAAACAGAACAATGAAGACAACGTATTTTATCCTGGTTCCTCTCCAAACTGAGAGTATAGCAGTCCCCTTGCAACATAAGATATTTTTCAAAATAATCAACACATGATTACAACTGCTTTTACACTTAAATACAAGAATTTCACTGCTCAGACCCATAGCCTAAGACTTCACTGCTTAATCAACACCTAATTAAGACTTCTCTTCTTAGATCCTCAGATCCTAAGACTTTCCATGCTTAAACCCTCCTGGTTCAAGACTTCACTGCTCAGACACTCTGCCTAAGACTTCTCTGCTCAGACGCACCGTCTAAGACTTCCTTTGCTCAGATTCTCAATCCAAGACTTCACTGCTCAGATGCACCATCTAAGTCTTCCTTTGCTCTGATTCTCAATCCAAGACTTCACTGCTCAGATGCACCGTCTAAGAATTCTTTTGCTCAGATCCTTGATCCAATACTTCACTACTTAATCAACATAGATCAAGACTTTCAATGCTCAAGCACATAATAAGAGACTTACTTGGCTAAATCTTTTCAACCAGAGACTTTTATGCTCAAGTACTTAGCAAGAGACTTTGATCTAATCGGCTAAACAACATGTTCAGCAGAATAAAAAACAAGGTGTACATGATACTGAGATTAGCGGTGTAGGGTAATCACCTTAACAAAGACCTTAAGCATTTAATATTTCAAAGATATTCAATGTTTAGGAAATCTTTAGACTTTTTACAATTTACAACAAGTAACAGAAATTTCTGGATATTCAGTAGTGTTGCTTATTGCTGATCATGTATGTCTTCATTCAGATAGAAATGTTGAGCACTTCTAATCTTCTTGGCATTCCTTCTTCTTCTTATTCCTTGTTAAAGATTCAAATTGAACCTTTAGCAACTTATATAGCAGATTGTAGAAGACTAGTCATTGGAAGAGATAACTTGATCAAGAGTATTTGTTTTCTCCATAGTACAAGAGACATTGAAAATAGATACATCAAAAGATCTTGATCCATTGTGTAACCTATTTAACCATTGAGTCTTCAAAGAGATCATGTACTATACAGCTATTGAGAGTTATTATCTGTAAAGCATGTAAACTCTTCTTGAGCTTTGTGAACTTAGACTCTAGCTGACTGACTGATTTGACAAAGCAGCATGCATCCTGCAGTACTGATAGCTTTACCTTTGCTACTGTTTCTGAACGATCATCAGAAACTAATACAGTGACCAAGTGTAGAGACAATGTGTTGTTTCTTCTGAAGATGAGGTCTTCAGCTTCAGAGTCTACACCAGACATCACTTAGGGAGTGTTCTTTAGATTCTGTATCATCAGGAGCAAGTAACTCAGCTTCTCTCAAGTGTGCTTTCATATCAGATTTTGAATATATATCTTTAAGCATAAGAACCTTCATACTTGAACACACATTAGATAACACCATTGTTCTTTTAATACTTTGTTATAATCAAAACCCAAGGAATATATGTCATGAAAAAATCTTGTTCTAACACGGTTAACTATATCCGATTTAAGAAAGAAACTTTTTAAGTCAGATACAGATGGTATAAATTCTTTCTGAAATTTTAGATTTATTAAGTCGGATTATGTTTAACAGACCTAATAACTCTTTCTTAAGTCAGGTCTAAATCCGACTTAAAAAGTAAAAAGTTCTTATATCGGTAATTCTTAGGTCAGGCTGGGAACCGACTTGACGAGTCATTTTTAACCGACGTAACAAGCATTTTTTCTACAAGTGCAAGTCACAAATATCTTCATAGAAAACATCAGGAAATTCAAACTACACCGACATATCACTAGCCGCCACATTGTTCTCTACTCTCAGAAAAGGGAACATCACAAGTACCTAATCCTTCTCCCTCAAAGATATCTCAACTTGACCGACATGCATGAGTCTCAAAGTCATACTCTCTTCGGGCTCGGGAAATAGCACAACTTCATCCAAAAAATTGCAATCTTGCAATCAGTGGCACACTTAACCAACTCTATCTCCACTCCAGAATATCCCAGAGAAGCAGCAGCTTCTTCCCACTTGTTTCAATCCCGCTCCTGCTGGCAAGCGGTAGGAAAAAATAAATGAGCACCGACAGTATTTCACAGACATGTCGAGTACTAGGAAACATATAAAATCACAAATCATGGTCGGACGGACCAACCTGATCTGATACCACTATGTAACACCCTAATCCCCGACTCGACAGTTAATAAAATATTTCAAATAAAAATCACCTATTAGAGTTTCACACATGCATCACCAAAGTATAAAGTCCTCAAATACCAAATAGTCGTGTAAAATAAGCAGCGAAGATTAAACAAAGTCTGACATAAAGTCTCAACAACAACTCCAACAAAACAAAACATAACACAAATAATGGAAGACATCCCAAATGATAAAAGCTAAAAGGGGCATATATGTCATCCCGTACCTAATTGCATGTACTCTCGAGGAGTACAGACGCCACAACAACAAATAAAGGGTGAGAATACATCTAACAAATATTAACGATGAAAATTCAGCAAGACAAGATAGTAATAACGAGTATAATAGTATTCTCAATCACACTCAAAAACATAATCAAACAAATGATAATGTAAATGCAATGCAATATCGCCATCTCCTTCACAAATGCATGTGGTACCAAAATCACAGGGATCAGAGGTATGTTACTAATATTCCCATGTATATCGTTCTTCTTTGAACTGTGTCCCTCTCTAGACATGAGATCGCCATAGTCCCTCTCTGAACCAGGCCATCACTGGAGCAAAGTCCTACATATCTCTGAAATACATGAAATCATGAACGAAAATAACACAACATGCAATAACATCATCATCTCAAAATCATAACAGAACACAAGTCTCAATCATTTACAGAATATTCCACTATTGAATCCATAATTTTCCATATTTGGCCATCACTATAATCCTTCTCTAGATTACTCTACTCAAAACGCCATTCTAGGGCATCATTGTAATCTCTCTCTGGATTACTATACTCAAAATGCCATTCAAGGCCAACACTGTAATACATCTCTGGATTACTATACTCCTATATATATATATATATATATATATCAAAAGGTAAAGTTATATTATTACTGTCATACCCCAATTTAGTCCGGGCATTTTAAGCTTTCATCCGTATCCATTTTATTTGGTCATGGAATCACATAAACATTCATAAGTCAAAAGTCAAAACAAAATCAACACTTTCGTATTAGGAAATCTGACTAAAACTTCATGCATCATGGTTCATCATTACATTAATCACTTAATTCATCAAACAAGTAGTATTCTCAATCATTGCATTTTTCTTTATTAATTTTGGAGAATAAATTCATCATCATTTGATTTATCATCATAATATCCATTTGAATTTTACTAATTATTTTCATGCATCATAAAATAAAAATCAATGTTTCTAGAAGACGCAAAATATCTCTCTCATATATTACATCATTATTACATGCAAATATTACATCATACTTAACTATTTAATTAATTAAATTTCTAGAAGGCAACCAACCATAAACTACCTTTTTTAGAGCCGATAAATAAAACCATTTTCTTTCATAAATCTCACCGAGAATGTCTCAAAAGAAAGAACAAGCCAAAACTTCGGACAAATTTCTCTCCAATTTTCAAATCAATTTCTATTTTTCTTTATTTTGGTAGAGTTTTAGTATTTATTATTTATTTCATTTTCTTTCTATTATTATTTTGGCTACACTTAATTAGTATCTTAATTATCACCATTTTGCATAGAAACTCCATTGATTCAAAATCAAGAGTTTAAAGTGTTCTTGAACCTCCATGAGTAAAAGTGATTAAATGTGAATTAATTTTCGTTTATTTAATTTTCTTTGCATTATTATTCTTGTTGCACTTAATTAGTATCTTAATCATCACTATTTTGCATAGAAACTTCATTGATTCAAAATCAAGAGTTTAAAGTGTTCTTGAAGCTCCATAAGTAAAAGTGATTAAATGCGATTTTATTTTTTATTTTTTTGTGACTTATTTTTAAATTCCAAGCTTTCCGTGATGTTCGTGAGATCGATTAGATGAATTTTCATCATTCATTTACTTAATTCGATAAAAATTTGAGCAAGTTTTGACCAAAATAAGGATGAATATTGATGAACAAAGAGGAACAAACACAAATTTGATCACCACCGCACGATGCATCTTGTTGTTTTCTTATCTTTTTCCTGCGCATATGGGCCTCTTCCTTGGGCCAGACTTCTGCCCCCACCCCCTATATTTCTTCTTTTTTATATTTTATTTTGAACAATCAACTTCGAGGCACACGTCTCGTTCTTGTTGAAAATTCGTTGTCCATCAAAAAAATTTCATAAATACATTGAATGGAAAAGGTTCTTTGGAGTCTAGCATTCCAGTGAAACCCCAAATAATAGGTCCCGAGGCTTACGTCTCATTTTGACCGAGCATTCATCATTTGCCTAAAAGCACTCAACACATCAAACTTATTTTCTCGCCCCCGTGCGATCGAAAACTATTTTTTTTTTTTAAATATTGTCTAATCCTTTCTAATGTGTATACAAACTAGCACTTAAGCCTCCACCACGAGCATACAAGCCAACGTTTAACCGTTAGAATGTGATATAGGCACTTATTCATTAAAACAAACCAACATACAAAACATAGTTTTCTAGACATTACCATATTACAATTGTGGTGCTCGTAAGTATGATTTTTACGTTGATAATTTCTATTTATAATCATATGTTCTCGTACTATAACAATAAACATTTGATTCTTGCAGGTACTTGCATTACATGTGTGTTTAAAGGGGTTTAAGAAAGTATTTTATCGTAGATCCAAATGTCATTGGCCTTCATGGTGGTACGGTAGCAAACAATATCAAGGTTTACTTACAAGACATGTTTATAGAAGAGAAGAAAGAATGTTATTTGACCCTGTTTTTCCACACGTAAGTATATATTGATTTATGTTTTCATTTATAAATCAATTTTTTACATATTATTAATTATTTTGAATGTTTATGCATTAATCATTGGCAACTAATTATTATATGTCCGAGATAAAATATTGTAGTTATGCTTTTCTCTATGAACAATCCCCTTAATGAAGTTATGTTAAACGCTTTGTGTGGGTAAGTGTTATTATTTTTTATTAAAATTCAATATTTAGTTTTGAATAGTTTTTATGCGTGTTTAATTTTTACCGACATGTGTAGAGCGATGGAGGTATACAGTGCAATCAAGCGTTATTTAATTGGTAAAAAGGACAAGGATCTTTACCCCAAAAGTAAGTATTCCTTGTGCTTTTTTATATTCTTTTATTTGTTTGTATTAATTAGTAACTATGTTATACTAATTAGTAACATTATTTGTAGTCGAGAAGACAATCCGACAACTATTTTTGTTGATATTATGTTATGAAACATATGCATGATATTGTCACCGAAAGCATTGCAAATAGATGGACCAAGCGTAAAGTATTAGCTTAATCTATATACATGTTGTTTATGTATATTTCTTAAGTTAATGTTGTTGTTGTTAGCTTACCATAATTTAAACTTTTTCAAATTATAGGAGTTTAACGACAATACACCATTCTCACAATAGACAGATGATATCCGATCAATTTGGGTTGGTGTCTTATCATTTTGTCATGAAATTCAACAACAATAGTTTTTATTTAGTTATAAGCAGAATTTGTACATATAGAGGTTTTGAATTTTTCATGTGTTGATGACAAAATGTAAATTTGAACATTTGGTTTTGCTACAATGTAAATTTGTAATTCTGTATAAAAAAATGAATACCAATTTTGTTATCTGTTTCTCATTTGGTATTCTGTGTTAATTTGGTATTCTCCAAAAATTTTATAGTTTCTACATGTGTACAAAATGAACAAGTCTGCCAGTAAAATGAGGATCAAACCAAATTTATGTAGCATGAAAATTTGTTAAACCCCTCGGTTAAAGTTAAAAACCAATGTACAAACATATCTTATTATCTCGGCTATTTAATAAAACCGAGAGGTATGTTGCACACACTAGTTAGTTTTGAAAATACAAATATGTTATTGCTAGGGATCAAACCCTTGACCTTTTCAATTTTAATCTCGGCTTTAGAAACACCTAGAGGTAAAGTTTTCACTTTTCATATCACCATTCGTTACTTCGGCATTGTAACCGAGGTAAAATCCATTTCGCGTCCGACATGACATGTGTTATTTGTATTAGTGCATGTTAGGTAATGGTTTGAGAGATATGTCATAAATCATACCAATTACTTGATTCTATTGTTCAAAGGTGCTCTAATTTACACATGCATGTTAGAATATGATTCTTCTTCATTATATGTTCATTGCATGTAAGAATTGAACTGGTGTAGGATAATTTCTGGTTGAAATATATACTTTCAGAACATCATGGAAAATAGGTAAAAAGCTGGAAAATCGCAGGTTTAATTCAAATAAGGGAAGTTTTGATTTAAATCAGAAACCTTTTTTATTGGCCTTTGGTCAATTCGATACAAATCATGGAATTGCATTGGCCAATTTGATTCAAATCATTGTCTGCGCTACTGTCTGATTTGATTCAAATCAAAGTTTACACTTGATTTGAATCAGGAAGGAAAATTTTGTTAAAACCTTGTTTCTTCATAACTTGAATTCTGTAACTCATAATAAAGTGTCGTCTTTTCCAACACATCCGCACATGCATGATACTTAAAGTTAGTTAAAATTTTAATACTTATTAATTGACTAAGTACGTGATAATACCTCACATGTTTAAATATTAAAATAATTGTTTAGTCAACAATATACTAATTAAAAATTAAACTTTTATTGATTAAACATTTATAAATTTTATTTTGCAAATTGAGTAAAAAATTCATAATATACTTTTGTGTTTTTGGTTTGAATGCCTAATCTTGTTTATTGCAAATAAAACTCAAAGAAACACATTTCTTATTAATGTCAATAAATCAGAAACAAGAGAATTGAATATATTTTATTGATCTACTAAATAATGAATCATGAATGAAGAGATGATATAATAATAGTGACATTAATTGTACCCAAAAAAATAGTGATATTAATATTTAAGGAATTAAATTAATTTTTATCCAAAATAAGTTCTTTTGAAATAACAAAAACAATATCGGGAAAGTCATACTTTAATTTAAAAAAAAAAAAAAATAGGTTAGGATATTGTTTCTTTTTAAAAAAAAAATAAATTAAATTTAATATCAAATTTCATATTTTACAATTAGTAAAAATATAAATTATAACATTCTATTTTTTAAAATTAGAATGAATGGAACCAGCCTAAATCAACCCTAATTGTAAAGATCAATCTTTTTATGAGATTTTAGTTAAAACATGCCATTTAAAATTAAAATTAATGGATTTGATCTTAAATCAACCTTAATAGGAAAACAATCAGTAGATAACAATTAAGTATAAAATACAATTTGTAAACTCGTAATTAATGGAATCGATTCTAAAATATCCCTAGATGATAATTACTTATAGCTTATCCTTTTTGATATCAAAATTTATAGAATCATATCGTTAGAAATCAACTCCAGTTGGTAAAATCAATCATAGATAAGAATATTAATAATATTTACCATTTTAAATCCAAATGAATGAAGTCGATCATAAATATTTAAAGTATACATTAAAGACATTATTATTTTTTTAAACTCAAAAAAGCACCTTCAAACAAAACTGTTAATCCTTATATATTTTACCATCAACCCAAAAAGCTATCAAAGCCTTTGTTCTCTAATAAGATTTTCTTTTAAATATTGAAATCCTTAAATCATGTCTTCCTCACCCGTACAATCACAACCAAGAGACTTGTTATTTGAAGTGGTTGCAAGTGAAGGTCTCATTCTTTTTTTTTATAAGCAATGATTCATTAAAGGAGATTAAGGGAATCTCCAACCCAAACCAGTACAGAACAAAAATGCCAACTACAGGAGAAAGATTACAGAAAAATACAAGACAAAGAGTTACTACTCCTGAAATCACGGCAACTCAAATGATCTTCACAAAATGAAAGTCTATTTCAAAGACTTTCTTGAAGTTTCACAGGAAAAATATGTGTTAAGAAAAAGTATTTTTGGACAATTTTCCATTCATTCAATGAACTCCTAACAAAGATGCATTGTTATTTTTTAAACGTTGTGTGGAAAGTAAAAATATTGAGAGCTTGTACAGAGAAGGATTGCATGAATACTTTAAATATCTGATTGGAAATATTAGTGGTCTTGAGAGCTTAAAGATAGCAGCTCAAAAGGGGCATAAGGAAGCAATATATGTTTATGGAATGATTTTGTTGTGTTCTGAGGATCATGAATAAAAAAAACAGGAGGTTGGATATATGTGTTCTTTGAGGAAGTCTGAATGTGTTATAAGTTCAAGGAAGAAAGTACAATGTTTAATGTTCTGGACTGGACCAATGGCGAGACATGGCCCAATCCACTTCTGCTCGCAGAACGGCCCAATTGCCTAAGTCCAATCCACAAAGGGGAAAAAGTTACCTTTCTTCCCCTCCAACCGGGCAAGGACTGCATCGCTCCTCCCCGAAAATGCTGCCCGCCACGCACGGCTTCCTCACTCCCCGAACAGCTGAGGGGATGTGCCCAAAACTATACTTATGCCCGACATAACGGCTAGTTTTGGGCACCCTGCCCGACATAACGGCTAGTTTTGGGCAGTTACCTATTCTTCGGAAAAACAGTTATTTCGCCCTGAAAATAGGACCGTTGGCCACGCATTAGGGGGCTCTATATAAACCCTCTCATTTGAGAGGGCCAGGTATCAAATATTCACCCTCGAAATTCATACTTTGTACTTGCCCCTTTTTCTCTGACCTTTACTTACTTGAGCGTCGGAGTGCCTTGCAGGTACACCCCCTCCTCCTCTTCATACGCCCAGCATCTCAGACGTACTTGGTGGCCCACTTCTACATGATTTGATCCAGCCTTCACGATCAGTGGCGCCGTCTGTGGGAACTCTTGTTCTCCCCATCTTTCTTTCCCCAGAAACCAAAGATCAAAGCGAATTCTCAAGATCATCATCATGGCCTCTCAAGATCACGTCAAAGGTGCTCTCCATTCTGCTGTCATCCCCGTCAGCAAGACTGACGTTGATGGTCCATCATCTCTCTTCGGAGATGCCCGTTTTCTAAGGGACGGGGCCACAGCTTCTCCTTCCCCTACTCCTGTTAATCGCAACAACGATCGGCCTTCGCTGGACATCCAGCCCATTCCTGTTCCGCCCAATGCCGACCCGGCCATGGTGGCCCTCCTGGAGGCGGTCAACAAAACCAACACCCTGATCCTGCAGCAGAATGAAAGGATCGGGGCGCTAGAAGAGTTTACCCGTCCAAGATCCCCTCCCCCGAGGAGGAACCAGCGACGATCAAGAAGCCCGCAGCCCCGGCGAGATATCGACCGAAGACTGCGCCAAGAACTTGACTCTCGCGCCGTCCGGAAGCGTGACCAAGTTTCCCCGCGTAACCAGTACTCTCCCGGTCACAAGAGGACCCGAAGAGACGAGCAGTCACTCCCGGTCAAGTCTAAAGGCCGAGCACGATCACCTTCTCCCCGAAGGAACCGCTCACCTTCTCCCCGAAGGAACCGCCGCCGCGAGCGTACCCTTCGATCCCCGTCATTCACCAGTTCCAGCGGTGATGATGAGCCTCGCGGCCCATTGTCCCAGGAAATCTTGGCGACCCGTCTCCCTAAGGGCCTGGAGAAGCCCCCGTCACTAGGCACGTACGACGGTACGACGGACCCCGACGAACACATTGAGAATATTGATGCACTTCTAGACTACTGCGGCATCCGGGGCGCCATCAATTGTCGGTTATTTCCGACCACGCTCCGAAAAGGGGCAATGACATGGTACAAGCAGTTGCCCGAAGAATCCATTACCTCATGGAGACAACTGGGCAGAATGTTCTCACGGCATTTCACAGCTTTTCGCCGTCACCCCAAGACTGAGGCATCCCTTGGGGCCATAATCCAAGGAAAGGACGAACCTCTCCGCGCATACATCGAGAGGTTCAACAAAGAAGCAGTACAGGTCCCTACAACGGATGAGATGAAAAAGTTTCTGCTCGAGCAAAGACTCCGCCCGGGTTCAGAGTTTTCTAAGGCCGTCGGCCTCGCACCTCCGAGGAACCTAGATGCCCTCCTCCTCAAAGCCCAATTGCATATTCAGTACGAAGAGAAGGTTGTGGCCAGCAACGTCCGAGCATTACGCCATCTGGAGAACGCTCGGGCGTCCAAAGTTGAAGAAGCCTCGACATCTCGTCTAGGAGAAAGGAAGCGCGAAGACCGTCCACGGGACTCCCGCGACAGCAAGGGAGCCTCCGGGCGATTCCACGACTATACCCCCCTGACCGTCTCCAGGGAGAAGATACTATCCGAATGTGCGAATTCGGAATTCAAACAAGCAGGGCTCCGCTTCCCTAAACAAATACCGGCCAAACTCAACGCCGACAAGTCGAAGTACTGCCGTTTCCATAAGAGTCACGGCCACACTACCGAAGACTGCATCCATTTGAAGGATGCAATCGAGATACTGATCAGGGACGGCCACCTGAAACAGTTCAATAAGAACAAGGACGCTCATCGGCAGGATGCCTAGGAGTCCAAGAAGATAGAGGAAGAGGTACCTTCCTCGGAAGAAGCCAGCATCCAGGTCGCCATGACCGTGTCACGACCAGAAGACTTCTGCGTCTCGGAAGGGCTCACAGCCCCTGCCTACTTCGCGGCCCACAGCCCGTGGGAGACATTCCCCTCTGCCATGGTCATCTCGGTCAGGGGCTTTAATAAAGTCACGGTGGGCTCCGTGAAACGAAAATTTGATCATCTAATCAACACAAGCTCCAATAAGGCGACCACGCTCGATCAAGCCCAGAAGGGCTCTGTCCCCATCTCCTTCTACCGGGAAGAGCTCCTCGGGAGATCTCCAAACTCGAGCATACCTTTGCTCGTCAGAGCCCGAATGGCGAACTTTGACGTTCGCAGAATCCTCGTCCACCAGGGCAGCTCGGTCGACATTATGAACTCCCAGCTGTTTTCAACACTTCAGCTTGACGAATCACACCTTACCCCCTACGTGGGGTCTGATTTACAGGGATTCAACGGATCAGTGACCAAGCCATGGGGATACGTCGAACTGATCGTAACCTTTGGATCAGCTGAGACGGCCAGATCCGTCAAAGTATAATTTCTAGTAATCGACTGCCCGTTGTAAGACCCCAATTTTTACCCCTAAGATTTCGCACATCTCATTTGCATATCATAACCACAAGCAAGATCACATTTTGTGCTTCTCCTGAGCACCTGTGTGTTTCTCTTTCTTACTTGCTTCTGTTTATCTAACCTCTAACCAAAATGCAAAAAATATGTTGTCGTTTGCTTGTTTCTCTCTGTGTGTGTTGTGCAGGTCTGTCAAAGACAATGAAGCGATTTCAAAGCAATATGCCTTGTGCTGAGATTCTTCAGTTTATCAAGCAGTGGCTCGTATGAGTTTTGGGTTCAGAAAATCAGATTCAAATGACAATCGTTCAGTGGTAGTTGTGTGCACTTTATCAGAGGCTTGTAAAAAAAAAGTCAAAAGTGGTCGTAGGCTAAAAGTAAAGATTTGTTATCCATCTCCATTTTGGTTATCCATTTCTTATCCATAATCCATAAATATCCATTTTTCTAATCCTTTTTTACCACATTCTTTAACCAATTTTTTAAATATCCATTTTTTTAAACCAATCATCCACATTTTTTTTATCAAGACCATTTTCCAATAACCACTTCTTATATCCAAATATCCAATTATTATTTTTAACACCCATTTCCTCACATAATTTCTAAAACCAATTTTTTGTTATCCAATTTTAATCCATTTTATCCAATCTTAAGACCATTTTGTTTTATCCAATCCATTTTTCATTTTTATCCAAATAATATCCAAACCCATATTACAATTTTCATATCCATTCAAAAATAGAAAAAATCACCATAGCCTTTTTTTTTTAATCCACATCATGGCCCATTATCACAAGTTACAAAAAAGAGAGTTCATAAAAAAAAAGTATTATACCATGAAATGAAACTCCACTCGGCCCACATCACCCCCACGTTTAACAACACGCACCAGTACCTTCCAAACTCCAGCCGTGCCAAAAACTACCACACGCACAAACCACGTGAGCCAAACGACGTCTGCAATCAAGTGAAACGCAGCAACGTAAGCACTTAGTATCATGAAATGAAACGCAGAAAAAGAAGCTAAACGGCAGCAACAAATGCAGATCAATTCAATTTCATTTCTCACCCAAATTCATCTATAAATAACACCCTCTATTCACTTCAAATCCAAGCTTTCACAGCCAAAAATACTCTGCCAAATTCAAAAGAAAAGCTTCAATTCACCAATAAAACTCTGCTCAAATTCCTCCAACCTTCATTCATCTTCACTTCCAATTCCTCAAAGCTTCAATCTAACCTCCAAATTAAACCACACTTCAAAAAAAATTCTGCAATAAACAAATTAACCTTCAACAATCTCACAACACCCTTAACCTTCACTTCAAGCTTCATTTTCGGACCTTCATCAACATCACAACAATCGTGATATCCGATTTCAACACCACATAACGTCTTCGAATCACCTCAAATCCATCAACAACCACAATAATTTCTCAAATTCGCAAAGAGAAGCAATGAGAGAAAGTTTTGAAGTGTCACGAACCTTGATTCGAAGGTAGTCTGAGGAACTTTCGCGGTTCCGATTCGAGCTATTAAATCATTTTCATACGAAATTAATGATATATTTGAGTCCTGCTTTCAATTACGATCGAAACCGTGTGAAAATCCGTCTCCGTCGTCCGCCGTAGTGAGCTCTGCGAGCAACCTCTCTCACCGTGAATAGTGACGCGTTTGGAAGAGGAAGAAGAAGATCATTTCCTTTTTTTTTTCATTTTCTGATTACATTACATTTAATTGCTTTTGGATTTTTTTTTTTGGTTCAAAAATGTTGGGCCTAGCCTGTTTCAATGCGAAATGCTACAGCGCCTCACCATTCCAATTTCACCTCCCTCTCATTTTGTTTCTTTCTTTTTTTAATTTTCTTGCATTTTTTTTATTGGTTGTGTGGATCCTAATTTTTAGATCCACTTTTTTTTTCATCTATTTTCTTTTTGATCGATGAAAGTCGAAGTGATCTTGAAATTTCTTTGTTGAATTTCGATCGAGACGAGATCATTACCACATTTTCTTTTCGTGTGGCATCGCTTTAGGATGACGATCCGTATATCGTTCATCTCGCGTGCATTAACACATACATCTCATGGCCGGCCTCATTCGTAGGGTAATTGCTCGAACAAATTACTCGGCGTGCGCTTAACATAGACCAAAATTTGTCCCGCCTCGGAAAACTATCAAGAATAGTTTATTATTTGTCTTTTGTTTCAAAACTTATGAAACTTATTGTTAGGAGGCTTTGGTCTTATCAATCCTCTAATGAGTTCTCATTAATCTTGACCGAAGTGCAAGTATTCAATTATAATTGATCACTAACTTTAACTACTAATCACTAACTTACTAACATTACTCTTGTACTAACTTCTTTACAATTACTTCTCGCACCCTATCTCTTTTACTTTTATGCTTCACTTTTATCATTTCATATCATGTTTATGCTTCCGCAATTTTTCCTTTGTCCGTTGGACACATGTTTATGCTTATGCCTTTTCTCTTTGTCCGCTTGGACCTAAAACATTAATAAAGGCCAAAACCTCTAAAAAACTTGTGATTCTAATCTTGGACTATGGTTACTATCCTATGCAAATGGACATGGAGTTTTGAACTTGGACCTTGGACATCCAATGCAATTCTTGGAACCTTGGACTTAGAACTTAGGACATTCCTCCCTTTGCTTTGGAATTATGGTTCGAAGACTTGGAAGCTTACTTGTGTGGTTAGGCTATTCTCTTCCTTAGCTTTTACTTTATGCTTTAGGATAGTCTCTTCTTCTCCTCCCCATTCTTTAATTTTCAAAATTCTCTCCCTTTTTCAAAACATTCTTGATTTCAAACTTTCACCGCTTTCATAAACAAACCTTGACTTTGTCAAGTGACTTTACTCTTTTCTTTTCATTTCTTAATCAAATGCTAAACTACATAAGCATATTGTCACCTTTTTTAAAAAACCCTTAAAAAACACCAAACTCACTTACTCTCTTTTTGTGCCCTCGTGCACTTTTTACTTTAACTTTTTCATAAGTTTAGACATGATTCATTTCTTTAAGCGGAATTATTCGCTTAGAAATGACGACTTGTCTTTACATTTAAAAACAACCAAAATAAACAATTTTCATTCTTTGTACCACGAACTACGGGGTTTTGATCCTACATTGCACATCGTGGGTACGTAGGCATGAGGCGACAAGTCTCTCCAAACACAAAAATCTTAAAAACAATTTCTCTTCTCATCTCCTCAATCTCTTTTCAAGCAAACCTTTTTCAGACCAAAGCGGTAGATATTTCTAAGGGCTCCTATAGAGTACTATAGACGTTTTGGGTGCTAACACCTTCCCATTGCGTAACCAACCCCCCGAACCCGGACTCTCTTCACTTGTTCTTGTTGTAGAGCTTGTGTAGGTTTTGTTCGCTCTTTTTCCTTTCCTTTTTTTGGATAAAATAAAAGTGCGGTGGCGACTCTTTTTCCTTTCTGTTTTGGAGTTCCTCTGTGTGTGAGATAGGTCCTATACCCGGACCAGAGTGTACTTTAAGATAGGAGGATGGTATAGTCAAGGGAACTTTGAGGGAGTCGAATCCTGAAAAAGAAGAACTTGAGAATCCATCCACTCGGTGGTTGCTTCTTTGGAATTACTGATGCCGATCGAGCAATCGAGAAGGCATTACTTTTTTCATAGAAGCCTATAACACTGAGGACCGTAGTAACCCTTAACCCATCCTAGCCATTTTAGGATCGTGGCGCGGAAGCTATGAAGATGCAAATCTGACTTAGCTGTCACGCGATGCCACACTCAGGTTAGATTCTCTTGAGGATAACTACCAACCTCCGAGCAAATCGGTGCGCTGGTGTGTCTGATAGTGAATTGTGGACCCTGGGCACTCTGTTAGAACCGTTGTTTTCTACAGGTACAATGAAGACAAACCTTAGCACATACCTTTTGTGGACTGGTTCTTGACCTTGGCTCTATGCTCGTGACTCGAACCTTTGAACCTGTGTGCTTTAAGTGATCTTGTTTGTGGTTGTTGCATCCATGCACTCTTGCATCCATGAGCATACATATGCATTTCTTCCAGGTTGTCTCAGAAACTCATTTCGGTTGTCTCCTTCTCTAGTTATCTGTTCGCCGTCAAGCTGTTTCCTCAACACAAATACGGAACTAGAGCTGTTGTCAGATTGAGAATGGAAAACCAAGAACAACACAACGCTGAAGTCAGAATGGAAATTGATGAGTTGAAGGCCGGTATGACCAAGCTCACAGAAATGCTGCAAGTTTTGATCGCCAGAGGTGAACCACCTCAAAGGACTGTGATTGTTGAAACTTCAACTGGTACTGTTGACCCTCCACTGACTCAACAACCAGCTTCGACTTGGCCAGAATTTGGGTTACCTCCGAATTACTCGCCACCCTTTGCAACTACTCCTGTGTTTGTATCGCCAGTATCTTCAGCTCCACTGTTCACTGAACCTCAGCCTGTTGTGCATTCTGTTGCTCAAGCTGCTCCTGAGAATCCTTTCGTGTACCATGCTGCTGGTCCACAATCTGAAAGTCAGGGAGAACCTGGATACATTGAAGAAGTCAGAGAGCAATGGCAAACTCTGGACAAAAGGATAAGAGCCGTGGAAGGAAGTGATGTCTTTAATGCTGCCGCAATGGACATGTGTCTGGTTTCTGACTTGGTTATTCCTCCAAAATTTAAGACTCCTAATTTTGAAAAATACCAGGGGCACACCTGTCCCAGAACCCACTTGGTGATGTATTGCCGCAAAATGGCCGCTCATGCAAAAGATGACAAACTGCTCATTCATTGTTTCCAAGACAGCTTGAGTGGGGCTTCAATGAAATGGTATATGGGACTTGATAAGAACCGTATCCAAAGCTGGATGGACTTGTCTGATGCCTTCTTAAAGCAGTATAAGTACAATTTGGACATGGCACCTGATCGCCGCCAATTGCAAAATATGGCTCAAAAAGAAAAAGAATCATTCAAAGAGTACGCTCAACGCTGGAGAGAGCTAGCTGCTCAAGTAGAGCCACCCTTAGCTGAAAAAGAATTGACTGGTTTATTTATGGACACTCTTCAGCCACTCTATTGGGAAAAGATGATAGGCAGTGTATCATCTGGTTTTGCTGACCTAGTCACTATTGGAGAAAGACTAGAAGAAGGTATCAAGAAAGGGAGGATTGCTAATGCTGAAGCCTTTAGTGGTGCTAAAAAGTATGCTGGGAATTTTCAAAAGAAAAAGGATGGTGATACCCATGCTGTTTCGGTTGAAGGTAAACCTCGTCGCAGACAACAACAATATGTAGCTGCAGTCGCTCCTGTTGTCAATGCTCAACCAGCTCAAGCTCCTCGTCAACCTGCTAGACAGAATCAGAATCGCAATAGGGTTAACTTTGATCCTATCCTGATGTCCTACACTGAGCTGTATCCATGTCTTGTAAAGAAAGGTTTGATTACAACAAGGACTCTACCTCCTCCTCCAAATCCTCTCCCAGCCGGCTATAGGGCTGATCTTCACTGTGAGTTCCATCAAGGTGGGGCAGGCCATAACTTGGAAGGTTGCTTTGCATTGAAAGCTAGAGTACAAGAATTGGTGAACTTAAAAATTCTGGACTTTATTGATAATAATCCCAATTTTGTCAACAATCCTTTGCCAGAGCATGCCAAGTGAAGTTTGAGTCAGTTCAAACGGATCATCTCCTAAAAGCCAGTGTTTCAGACAGGACAGCTCATCCTTGTTGCTGATTAGTCACTAGGCTTTGCTTCTTTCTGTTTGCATTTTCCTTTGATTGTATTGACTGTTTGCTTTCAAATTTTATTTGTACTTTCATGGTAATTTCAATGAAATGAGCATTGCAACTTTTGATTCAATTCATTTATATCCACTGTGTGAATCTTTATGCTTTCTTTTTCACAAAACAAAAATATATCTCCTGTTCAATTTCTTTATCAAGCTTTTGTTTATGCAAAGATTGGAGGGAGGATGATGAAAACGAAATACCTAACATTGCTGGACTGTATGCTTTCAATTGAAGCTTGGCTGAGGATGTACAGGCATTGTTTCAACTCCTAAACACTGGAGAAATAAGAAAGTTAATCCCTTGTCAACCCCTTTGAGCCTAGAAGTTGGAGTTTCTTTCTGTACGAAAAAACCCGCATCTTAACCTGGGGATGGGTAGTTCTCAGTTAATTTGACTGTGCATGCAAAACACTTTCAATAAAGGTTGCAATCACAAGTTTTCCTTCGTACACATCAAAGAAGTGTCGAAGATGTCTTTCAAATCAAAAGCCAATGATGGTTCACCGTAATCATTAAGCCAGGCAGTCACTATCTTTCAAAAAAAAAATGAAAAAATGAAAATAAAAGCCCGCTAAGTCAAAACCTATGAAGGAAACTTAGGCAAAAATTGGGGCATCCCGCTGACTGTAAAGTCAAATGACACAGTTCAGACAAAAGTTAGGGATAACAAAAGAAAAATCAAGAGGTTGCCAAAATCCTCAAAGACAAAACGAGTTGACTGAGGTCCTCATCAAAAAACAACAAAATGTTGTAAGAAAGAGTGACTGCCATCTCAAAAAATCCCTTGAGCCATCATCATAACTGTGTTGCAATTCCAAAATCACTTGGAACTTGAATGCACAGTTTGAATTAACTGAGCATAGGACTGGAGATCATCATGAAGAATGGGTTGGGTACAAATAAACTTTGAGCCTATATCCTTTGTTTCAAAAACCGTGAAACATACCACGTTACAACCTTCAAAAGACCTAATTGAAGCCAGGTTTCTTTTGAAAGCATACTACAGCAAGGTTGCGTAAACTGACTCCTATGTTTGTTGCCAATTATTTGCTTTGATGTCTCACCTTTGCTTTATCTTTCATCTTTGCATGTCTTAACCGCCGTGTTTTGACAAGTGTTTCATTTTGCTTTACATCAATAATATCATTCCAAAAATGATTTTTGATTTCAAAAATTGCATGAGCTTTGCATTAAAATTACCATGTTTGTTTGAATAATCTTATTTACAGGCAAACTTTCCTCATCAAGGAATTTTCAAACAGTTGAGAAACCTGGTCAGTGACCTTATCAGGGGCACATTACATACAGATCCTGTTGTGAATCAGATTTGTTGCTCAGTGCAAGGTATTCTCAGATTTGGTTAACCAAAAGATCTCTTTCAAGATTCATACTGAGTTTAACCTTCTCAACAGTCATTTCAAGAACTGAAGCCATGATCAGTTCATCCCCAACAATAGTCAAGCTGAAGCCATGATCAGTTTATCCTCAGCAATCATTTCAAGAATTGAAGCCATGATCAGTTCATTCTTCCCCTACAGCAGTCAAACTGAAGCTATGATCAGTCTATTTTCATCAGTCAATCAATCTGGGGCAGTCTTCTTCAAGAATCCTCAAGATGTCTTTCCTCAAAAGACCATCAGCCTGATACAATTCACAAGTGTGACAGAGATGTGTTTACCATCTTTTCTCCAAGCAGAATGGGCAGTGTTCCCTGTGTTGAGGAATCAGAGTTCCATTCTTCCCTCATAAAAGAGTCTATCTCAGTTGTCTCTATCATCTGCATCGTATACATAAATCATTTACATATCATTGCATAGAAACATTTTCATAGCCCGAAGTGTGCTTCGTGCTCATATGCATTTTTCGAGGTCCTGTTGCTTTCAACATCTTACCTTGTGACCAAAGTCCAACTTACTTGGCGCCTACCAAAACTTTTACCTGCCTTTTCATTCAGTGCCATTCCTGAATATTGTCGTTTACCTGTCTTTTCACCCAGTGTTATTCCTGGACGTCCTGCTTTCCTGGATCTTTGTATTCTTTCACTCCAGTGCCATTCCTGGATGTCCGTTTCTTTTGATCCCCAGTGCTATTCCTGGATACCTTGTTCCTCTTGTTTCTCCCAGTGCTATTCCTGGAAGTCTTTTCTCTCCTCTATAATCCCCAACAGATCTGCTTGGATATCTTTCGGTGCCATTCCTGAAAGTTTTACCTGTTCATTCAGTGCTATTCCTGGATGTCTTTTTCACTGTCATTCAATGCCATTCTTGAATGTAGTGATTCACCTTTATCTTTCAGTGTCATTCCTGAAAGTTTTACCTGTTCATTCAGTGCCATTCCTGGATGAGTTTTTACCTTTACTTTCAGTGTCATTCCTGAAAGTTTTACCTGTTCATTCAGTGCCATTCCTGGATGAGTTTTTACCTTTACTTTCAGTGTCATTCCTGAAAGTTTTACCTGTTCATTCAGTGCCATTCCTGGATGAATTTTCTCATTTGCATTCAGTGTTATTCCTGGATGTCTTTTTCACTGTCATTCAATGTCATTCTTGAATGAAGTGATTTACCTTTACCTTTCAGTGCCATTCCTGAAAGTTGTATCTGTTCATTCAGTGTCATTCCTGAATGAGTTTATCTTTACCTTTCAGTGCCATTCCTGAAGGTCCTTGATCACTTTATTCAATGCCATTCTTGGATATTGTGAACCTTTTATCCAATGCCATTCTTGGATAATTCTGATATATTTTCCAGAAACTTTTCTCACTACATTCAATGCCATTCTTGGATGTTGTGATTTCTTCTGTCCAATGCCATTCTTGGATATGATTTCCTCGACAGAGTCCAATGCCATTCTTGGACACCTTTTCCCCAGCTAAGTCCAATGCCATTCTTGGATATCTTTTCCTCAGCTGAATCCAATGCTATTCTTGGATGTCTCTGATGCTTATTGTTGCCTCATTCAATGCCATTCTTGAACGTTGCAGTGCCTTTATCCAATGCCATTCTTGGATATCTTACCCAACAGAGTGTTTTTCACCTCCATCCAATGCTATTCTTGGATGACGCTGCTGTTTTTACCAGAAACTTTCTTGTTGCTGTCCAATGCCATTCTTGGACATCTTTCGACATCCCTTTTGTCTCGTTTGTAGTTTCTATCCAATGCTATTCTTGGATGTCACTACTTGTCTTCCCATGGTCTTGTCCCTCTCTTTCCAACTATTGATGGATACTTCTTGTCGCCTTGACAGATCTCCAGAAATAGCTTGTGTTCCCTGGCGTGTCCCTTCGCGTATTTTCTCTCAATTTACCATACCCTTTGTTTCAAGTTTCCCCGAGTCTGTCTCATCCTTTGCATTCATATTATTTTGTGACATCTTATGGCTAAAAATTTGGATTTCTGTATTTAAGTATCTTCAATCTCGTCGAGACGAAGTTTTCAACCTTCATATCTCCTGATTGAAGAAACTTAAATAGGGGCAGCTGTAAGACCCCAATTTTTACCCCTAAGATTTCGCACATCTCATTTGCATATCATAACCACAAGCAAGATCACATTTTGTGCTTCTCCTGAGCACCTGTGTGTTTCTCTTTCTTACTTGCTTCTGTTTATCTAACCTCTAACAAAAATGCAAAAAATATGCTGCCGTTTGCTTGTTTCTCTCTGTGTGTGTTGTGCAGGTCTGTCAAAGACAATGAAGCGATTTCAAAGCAAGATGCCTTGTGCTGAGATTCTTCAGTTTATCAAGCAGTGGCTCGTATGAGTTTTGGGTTCAGAAAATCAGATTCAAATGACAATCGTTCAGTGGTAGCTGTGTGCACTTTATCAGAGGCTTGTAAAAAAAAAGTCAAAAGTGGTCGTAGGCTAAAAGTAAAGATTTGTTATCCATCTCCATTTTGGTTATCCATTTCTTATCCATAATCCATAAATATCCATTTTTCTAATCCTTTTTTACCACATTCTTTAACCAATTTTTTAAATATCCATTTTTTTAAACCAATCATCCACATTTTTTTTATCAAGACCATTTTCCAATAACCACTTCTCATATCCAAATATCCAATTATTCTTTTTAACACCCATTTCCTCACATAATTTCTAAAACCAATTTTTTGTTATCCAATTTTAATCCATTTTATCCAATCTTAAGACCATTTTGTTTTATCCAATCCATTTTTCATTTTTATCCAAATAATATCCAAACCCATATTACAATTTTCATATCCATTCAAAAATAGAAAAAATCACCATAGCCTTTTTTTTTTAATCCACATCATGGCCCATTATCACAAGTTACAAAAAAGAGAGTTCATAAAAAAAAAGTATTATACCATGAAATGAAACTCCACTCGGCCCACATCACCCCCACGTTTAACAACACACACCAGTACCTTCCAAACTCCAGCCGTGCCAAAAACTACCACACGCACAAACCACGTGAGCCAAACGACGTCTGCAATCAAGTGAAACGCAGCAACGTAAGCACTTAGTATCATGAAATGAAACGCAGAAAAAGAAGCTAAACGGCAGCAACAAATGCAGATCAATTCAATTTCATTTCTCACCCAAATTCATCTATAAATAACACCCTCTATTCACTTCAAATCCAAGCTTTCACAGCCAAAAATACTCTGCCAAATTCAAAAGAAAAGCTTCAATTCACCAATAAAACTCTGCTCAAATTCCTCCAACCTTCATTCATCTTCACTTCCAATTCCTCAAAGCTTCAATCTAACCTCCAAATTAAACCACACTTCAAAAAAAATTCAGCAATAAACAAATTAACCTTCAACAATCTCACAACACCCTTAACCTTCACTTCAAGCTTCATTTTCGGACCTTCATCAACATCACAACAATCGTGATATCCGATTTCAACACCACATAACGACTTCGAATCACCTCAAATCCATCAACAGCCACAATAATTTCTCAAATTCGCAAAGAGAAGCAAGGAGAGAAAGTTTTGAAGTGTCACGAACCTTGATTCGAAGGTAGTCTGAGGAACTTTCGCGATACCGATTCGAGCTATTAAATCATTTTTCATACGAAATTAATGATATATTTGAGTTCTGCTTTCAATTACGATCGAAACCGTGTGAAAATCCGTCTCCGTCGTCCGCCGTAGTGAGCTCTGCGAGCAACCTCTCTCACCGTGAATAGTGACGCGTTTGGAAGAGGAAGAAGAAGATCATTTCCTTTTTTTTTTCATTTTCTGATTACATTACATTTAATTGCTTTTGGATTTTTGTTTTTGGTTCAAAAATGTTGGGCCTAGCCTGTTTCAATGCGAAATGCTACAGCGCCTCACCATTCCAATTTCACCTCCCTCTCATTTTGTTTCTTTCTTTTTTTAATTTTCTTGCATTTTTTTTTATTGGTTGTGCGGATCATAATTTTTAGATCCACTTTTTTTTTTCATCTATTTTCTTTTTGATCGATGAAAGTCGAAGTGATCTTGAAATTTCTTTGTTGAATTTCGATCGAGACGAGATCATTACCACCTTTTCTTTTCGTGTGGCATCGCTTTAGGATGACGATCCATATATCGTTCATCTCGCGTGCATTAACACATACATCTCATGGCCGGCCTCATTCGTAGGGTAATTGCTCGAACAAATTACTCGGCGTGCGCTTAACATAGACCAAAATTTGTCCCGCCTCGGAAAACTATCAAGAATAGTTGATTATTTGTCTTTTGGTTCAAAACTTATGAAACTTATTGTTAGGAGGCTTTGGTCTTATCAATCCTCTAATGAGTTCTCATTAATCTTGACCGAAGTGCAAGTATTCAATTATAATTGATCACTAACTTTAACCACTAATCACTAACTTACTAACATTACTCTTGTACTAACTTCTTTACAATTACTTCTCGCACCCTATCTCTTTTACTTTTATGCTTCACTTTTATCATTTCATATCATGTTTATGCTTCCGCAATTTTTCCTTTGTCCGTTGGACACATGTTTATGCTTATGCCTTTTCTCTTTGTCCGCTTGGACCTAAAACATTAATAAAGGCCAAAACCTCTAAAAAACTTGTGATTCTAATCTTGGACTATGGTTACTATCCTATGCAAATGGACATGGAGTTTTGAACTTGGACCTTGGACATCCAATGCAATTCTTGGAACCTTGGACTTAGAACTTAGGACATTCCTCCCTTTGCTTTGGAATTATGGTTCGAAGACTTGGAAGCTTACTTGTGTGGTTAGGCTATTCTCTTCCTTAGCTTTTACTTTATGCTTTAGGATAGTCTCTTCTTCTCCTCCCCATTCTTTAATTTTCAAAATTCTCTCCCTTTTTCAAAACATTCTTGATTTCAAACTTTCACCGCTTTCATAAACAAACCTTGACTTTGTCAAGTGACTTTACTCTTTTCTTTTCATTTCTTAATCAAATGCTAAACTACATAAGCATATTGTCACCTTTTTTAAAAAAACCCTTAAAAAACACCAAACTCACTTACTCTCTTTTTGTGCCCTCGTGCACTTTTTACTTTAACTTTTTCATAAGTTTAGACATGATTCATTTCTTTAAGCGGAATTATTCGCTTAGAAATGACGACTTGTCTTTACATTTAAAAACAACCAAAATAAACAATTTTCATTCTTTTTACCACGAACTACGGGGTTTTGATCCTACATTGCACATCGTGGGTACGTAGGCATGAGGCGACAAGTCTCTCCAAACACAAAAATCTTAAAAACAATTTCTCTTCTCATCTCCTCAATCTCTTTTCAAGCAAACCTTTTTCAGACCAAAAGCGGTAGATATTTCTAAGGGCTCCTATAGAGTACTATAGACGTTTTGGGTGCTAACACCTTCCCATTGCGTAACCAACCCCCCGAACCCGGACTCTCTTCACTTGTTCTTATTGTAGAGCTTGTGTAGGTTTTGTTCGCTCTTTTTCCTTTCCTTTTTTTGGATAAAATAAAAGTGCGGTGGCGACTCTTGCTTTTCGAGTTAAGTTAATTAATAGCTTACACTCACGATTTTGCCGCTACACCCGTCGCTGTACTAGTGCAATATTGGAACTCCAACTCTAGCCGGTTGGTAGCTGTGCCTTCAACAGTCCACCTCAAGATGAAGTATTACACTTTAAAAGGGATGGTCGCCACCCTCCATAGTGACATCAAAGATGCACGACGGTGTTTCGAAGTAGCCACAAAAGGGCTCAACGCCATTGCGTCCAAGCCAAGGGCATCGAACAAGCCAGCGTTGCCCAGCAGCTCTGAGGAAGCCAAACCCCTACCTCAGGTCTACTCCATTGACCTCGACAACCGCTTCCCCAAAGAAGACCAATAGGAGGACCAAGCAGCTTCAGCCAGCTCGTCTACCTCGTCCAGCAGCAGCTCCCATCCGATGCGCCCAATCCCGGATGGCAACTTCTAGCTCGTTTTGTTCGGCGACGACCCTCAGCGGGGAGTGAAGATTGGAGCAGACTTGCCTGACATCGCGAGGAAACAGCTTAAAGCATGCCTCTGTGAGAACGCCGACCTCTTCCCCTAGAGCGCCGCCAAGATGGCCAGCTGTTTGTAGAGTAATAGTGGGGGTGTTTTTAATCGTCTCCACAGGGATTGTTCGATATTTGATGCATGCCGTTCAATAGTTGCGATATTTTAAGTTCAGTGGTTTCAAACGGTTCTCAATTGTTGTTAACATTAATTGGCAGCAAAGAGTAATTGGTGACAAAGAGTTTGTAAAAGTTTTGATAAAAGCATGTCAAGGTTAGGTTTCGCTAATCCTTTTCACGTATAAACAAATAATCAAGCATATGAACTCGGTTTTCGACCAATACAACCGCGTATCCTCCCGACTAAGTTTATGTCTAAAGCGAAGTTGTGAGTATCTTTGTTTAGACCGTCAGATGATGTCTCACGCTAACAATCTAAACAACAATCATTAAGATCAACACAATGTGAATAGAAAATCCCAAATCTATGTCTAGAGTTTGGTTTTTAAGAGATAAAATTGTTAGGTCATGATTTGTAGAATCTATGTCTAGAGCAATACAAATCACACATGGAGCATTAAGAGAAAACAACATCATCTATATTGATCAAAGACTTTGTTCATATACAATAGATCAAATGCAATACATAAAATCAGGATCAACTACATCTAACCTCAACATTGACTGTTTAGCTACCCATTCTCATGGTAGCTTTGATGACAAGTAAAGAGAGGAGATGAATGAGCATCCACGTCGAATAATCGAGAATGGATGCGACTTCAGCTTCTCCAAGTGAAATTACAATCTTCAATGATCAAAATACTGAAAACTATGATTTTTGCTTAAAAATGGACAAGAGATCCCTCTTACATAAAGTGAAAATCTATTTATACAATTAATATCTCAGCACCCTTCGCCTAGCGAAGGCTTCATTCGCCTAGAAAATGAACTAAAACATGGCACTTTAAGTGCCTCAGACTTAAACCGCCCACACTAATTATCGTGGGTTTGCTAGGCGAACCAAATCACTCGCGAAGCGAGCCTTCGCTACCACATTCGGCCCAGCGAAGTTTGGGTGTTTTCAAAAGTGGAACTTACTGCCACCCTTCGCTGGCACCTTCGCCTAGCGAGCACATCAGTGAGCCTTCGCTGGCTTCCTCGCCCAGCGAATTTACCCAGTTTTCCTACTGTAACTTTTTGCAACTTTCTGCCACCCCTCGCTGGCACACTCGCTAACGTTCGCTAGGCAAACCTTCGCTGGTTGCTTCGCCAACACTCGCCTAGCGAATGCTGCTGTTGATTTCTTCCTTCAATGGCAACTTGCTTCCATTCTTTGTGTCTCACAATCTTGATCTTTTTATGCCTATTCCTGCACATTAGCACACAAATTACAAGCACCACAAGTATATTTCAAAGTATGCACAACAACATCATTCCACACTAAAATCAACATATTCCACATGGAAAGAAATGAAAAATGCCAAGTAATTCATAAAAATATATATCATGTTTGACATCTAACAAACTCTCCCCAACTAACTCTTTGTTTGTCCTCAAGCAAAGTATGCCTCTCATGAGGATTTGTTCGAGCACTCAATTCAACCAAGACGCGAAAAACGGCTCAACTAAACAACGATTACAACAATACAACAATTACACAATTCAAGAACCTATAATGTAAAAGAACTTGACTCTTAAACAATTTCAAACAATGTTTCAAGAGACAACTAACTCATCATGCACATGTCATTCTACACTCCTCTTCGAAAAAGGATTGAAGGCAAACGTGCATACAAGCACGGGACAATTACACTCAAATGACCAATGATGCAAATACTAAGCAATTCATACCATATCTCAATGAACACAAAAGAAATCATGGAAGTAAAAGATCACTAAGGACTTCAAGGTTGTAGCTTGGTCGGGTAAACAAAAAGGGACATTTCTAATGGCCATTGAAACGAAATTGCCGAAGCAAAAGAACATTCACTAAACACATATTCACACATCACAACTTCATTTCACCAATTTTTCATTACACCTTCACAAACTACCGTGCACAATTATTGAATCTATTTTTTTTCATTCAAGCAAGCATTTTCTCATTTGTACAACATATTCACACTCTTTTCTTTACATGCTTGCTTGAATTTTTTTCAAAATTTGGAGTAATGCACCCATCTTCTTTTTATTCTCCCCAACTCATTTTCGACTCAACCTAAAGTGAATGTTCCTTTCTTTTTAAGGCAAGGAAATCAAAGTATACAATTTTCAAAGGTTCAAGAAGAAAATGTTAGAAACTCACCAAATTCAGTGATGAACCAAACTTGCAAATTATGTACATAAAACAAGTTCATCACTAAACTGAGTTCTAACTGTTTAGGCTCAACGGGGCTACCAAATTCTCACTCCTCACGGGTGAATTACTATATGGACATGGTTGTGCTCATTTTCAACAAGTGCCTTGATCACTTCTCATACTTCCACAAAATCACATGGTCATAAGATAAGGCATGAATTAAAAGTAAAAACAACATTCATCATCAATCCTTAGCATATAGTACACTTTGGAGGCTTCTCACTTTAATGGTTTTTGATCCTAAAATGACACATGCATTCAAAGGAAGTTGTAACATGAAACAACATTTTCAATCGCACCAAGACACAAAGTTCTAAAACATACAAAATTCTCGAACTAGGTAACGATGTACCTTGTCGCAACACAATGCTTAAGGTACTATCATAGCCCTCACATCTTGGAGGAATCTTCCTTCAAAATCAAGAGTCTCCAACCTACTTCCAAAATTCCATCATAAAAGAAGGAACATTAAAATGAAAACATATTAACAGTTTAACAACAAAAAACACATATAAGTGTTGAGCATTCGTAAACTGAAGAACTCAACACTTAATACAATAATTAAAAACCAACAAATTATTAGTAAAAGCGAAACAAAATTTTTTACTAAAAACACTTAACATTACTAATAATAATAAAGTGCTTGGTGTAAAAACACCTACATAATCCAAAAGGGTACCTCTAGGGTACAAGTACAACAATATTCAAAATATTCCACTATGTGGATACAATAGACTACTAAAAGCTGAAAAAAAACAAATACTAGAAAACTTCACTTTGGTGACCAAAGGAAGTGCAAAAGTCTATGAGCCACAAAAATAAATCAATCCTCCTCATCTGACACCTCAATATCCTCATCACCGCCAGCAGAAGTAGTCTCCTCCTCATCGTCATCATCACCAACAGTCTCCACGCCAGCCTCCTCATCATCAGCATCATCTTCACCCCCTCCTAAAATTGGCCTGGCCTCAGGCCAACCAGCATGTGCTAGGAACTGCTCCCTAGACATCATCATGTGCTCGGTAAAAGGGTCCCGGATCTGCAATTGGAGAACCTGCATAGAATCATGAAGATCAGTCATGGCACGCTGCTGGGCAGCCATCCAATCCCAATTATATTGGAAAATCTCCTACTAATACGGATAAAAGGCCGACGACGCCGGTTCAGAACCTCCACCAGCCTCAGCTGCATCTTCAGCACCAGCCCTAGAAGACTCTCCAACAACCCCTCTAGCCTTACAAAACTTATCCACATACCTATCATCAATTGTCGACGGAATCGTGACCTGCTTGCGTGCTGAGATATCCACACCAGCATGAGCACACAAGGACATAATAAGACATGGAAAAGCAAGCGGGGCATTCTTGCGCGCCGCAGTACCTCCCAAACCACTTAAAACAATTGGCTTGATTTCATCCGCAATGATGCGAGCCACGTCAATCTGAACATTCATCTGAATGCTATGAATAAGATGAGCAAGAGCAATAGGAACTGTACTATAATGCGACCTGGGAGCAATGTTGGTGAGCATAAACAAGAAGATGAGCTAAACCAAAGGCTGCATGTCCACCCTTCTGAATCTAATCGCAACCCCGGATGAATTTCGCTCAACTTTCTTACCCTCAAGAAGTAAATCCCGGGTCATCTTTTCAATGTCTCGGTGGAGATGCAAGTCGCGATGATAATCATCCAACTTAGTACCATCAATGGCAAAGGATCTCCCAAAACAGTGTTGATCGTCCTCCGATCAAATCTCACAACAGCCCCTCTAACAAATGAGGTCCAACTAAATCTCTCTCCATCATCCGGTAAGGCATTCGCATAAAACTCCCGAACAATTTCAGCATTGTACCCATCCAGAGGCATCATCAAACGATCCCATTTCTTTTGCACAAAAAGAGCATCAATTGTCCGGTAGCTTCCACGGTCACTAAGTAGGAATCTTTTCTCAGCTAAGATGTGCTTTCTCTCAAGGGTTTCGTATCGAGCTGCTTGCTTTGCTCCCCTAAATCGGTCCTCATCAAAACGAACGGGCACCTGTCTGGAAGTTGAAGCTTTTCGTTTCTTAGCCGCGTGAATTGCCGTTTTTGGTGCCATCTGCACATAACAAACAATAAAACAAAACAACGACAAACCAACGCATTAGTGAACCACAACAAACCAGCCAGAGACTTGCATTACCTAAAAAAAATTGTAAATTTGCATCTGTTCGCTCCAGGTTCGCTAGGCGAAGCCTGGCGAACATTCGCCCCAGGTTCGCGAAGCGAATGCTGGCGAATGCTCGCGCAGGCTCGCGAAGCGAACACATCAGCGAACCCGCGAAAATGCAGAAAAACAATATCAAAACCAGTCCAACAGCAATCTCTTTTTTCCAATTATCACTCTATACATAATGCCTAGGTAGTTTTTAACATGCAATCCACAAGCAAAATGACAGAGGTTCCAAAATTTTTTCAAACCCTAATTGATCTATCACAAAAATAAACAATGCACAATGAAATAAACAATGAAAGAGTGTGCAAACCTGAATTTCGCACGTTACTGGTGGGATTAGGGAGAATGGAAATTGGAAAGAGATGTGTTTCTAAGCTCTTGAGAGGAAAGGAGATGAAAATGCAAAAACGGTGGAAAAAGGGAAATGGTGGCAAATGAACTAGGGTTTTCCCCCTCAAAATTTCTGATTTAAGTTGGGTCATGGGCCCAATTGGTTGGCCCACCCACACTTCATTTTTTCTGATGTGGTAAAAATTGGTTTCGGCTGTCTCGCTGGGTTCGCGAAGCGAAGGGCAGCGAATGCTCGCCCCAGGCTCGCTAGGCGAACGCCAGCGAACAAGACCAGATTTTTCAAAAAATTTCAAAAGTTTACCACATCTTTCAAGGCTTCACAATTATAACCAAACACAATTAAAACAGAAATAAGCAGTAATACTTACAATGTTGGGGTACCTCCCAACAACGCTTGTTTAACGTCGGCTAAGCTCGACGGTCCGGAGACTAGACACCTCGCAAACAAAAGCCAAAACACCGCCTACCGAACCGAACACACTACGCGCACACAAACTCATCCGTTATCGTGCCCAGTTTTTGGTCTCCTTTTCTTTAAAAACAACCAATCCCAACATGAATTCATCAAGGCTACTTTTGCATCTTCATTCTTTTTCTTTTCAAATGCTACACGTTCCAACTTCTCTTTTTCCAAGTATTTTCCTTTTTGCATGACTTCATCCACTTGATTCACAAACATCACTCCTTTGAACAATGTAAAACAAGCTTCTTCCTCCATACCACTTTCCTTGATCCGCACTTTCATTAAGCCTTCATCAACATCCACCAACATTTTTGCGGTTTTCATAAATGGTCGGCCTAATATAATCAGTGTATCTTCATCCTCATCCTTTTCAACAACCACAAAATCAACAGGAAAAAAGAATTTATCTACTTTTACTAGCACATCCTCCACAACACCATACGGACGCGTTCTAGACTTATCCGCAAGTTGTAATGTCATGGTTGTTGATTTTATGGTCATATTATCAAGTCTTTTCACCACAGACAAGGGAATTAAATTGATGCTCGCACCCATGTCAACCAAAGCTTTGCATTGAAAATCAGTTCCTATTGTAATAGGTAATGCTACTCTTCCCGGATCTTGTTCTTTCCGCGGAAGCACACATTGGATGACGGCACTACACTCGCCATTAAGATCAATGTTGTTTTTGTCAGTGCACCTCTTCTTTTTCATGAGTATGTCTTTCATGAACTTGACATACCTAGGCATTTGTTCAAGAGCTTCGGAGAAAGGTACGGTTACTTGCAACCGACTAAATAACTCCAAAAACCTTGCATAATGCTTATCATTCTCTTTTTTATTTAGAGTAGGGGGATACGGTAATCGTCTTTGTAAGACTTCCTTCTCAAACTCCTTCCTTTCTTTTTCTTTTTTCTTCCTCACTTCTTCATCATTCTTTTCAACTACCCCATTTTCATCATTTTTTTCGACTTCTTCCAACACAATATCGTTTTCCTTTTCAACTACCACCTCATGTTCAACATCACTTCCAATTGTTCTACCACTTCTTGTGAAAATGGCTTTACAATCCCCTTTGGGATTTGGTTGAGTGGTAGCGGAGAAGGATGGCCCCGGTTGGTTTTCGGCTAATTGCTTGGCAAGTTGCCTTACTTGCGATTCAAGATTTCTAATCGAAGCTTCCGTACTCTTTTGCGTTGCCATAGATAATTGCATGAACTTGGTGAAAATCTCCTCCAATATTGAACTTCCACTAGGCTCTTGGGGTGGTTGGTAAGGATTTTGTCTCCATCCTTGTTGATTTTGGTACAGTGGTTGAGCACTTTGGTACGGAGGTCGTCCTTGATAACCTTGAGTCGGATTTCCAGGATAATTTACCTCCTCCACAAGCGAAGGACAATATCCGGTAGGATGATCTCCCCTACACAATTCACAATAAGTTACTTGTACACTTTTACTCTTGGAGTCATGAATCTCTTTGAATTGTTGCGGCAGTTTAGACATTTGCTTAGTCAACAACTCAACCTGTTGTGATAATAACTTGTTCTGCGCAAGTATAGCATCGTTTGTTCCCAATTCCAAAACTCCAGGAGTTCGTTGAGAAGGTCCATGGTTGTGACTACCTTGATGGTCGTTCAAGGCCATCTTATCAATAATAGTTGTGGCTTCTGCTGCGGTTTTGCTTAACAAGGATCCACCAGCGGTGGCATCCAACAAGGTTTTATGTACAAGTTGAAGTCCATTTCGAAATATATGAATTTGTGACAATTCATCAAAACCATGGCCTTTGCACCTTCTCAACATTGATTTGAACCTCCCAAGCTTCATTGAGAGATTCATTGGCTCCTTGTGTGAACACTGCGATGGCGGTCTTTGCCTCCATAAACCGAGTGTGTGGGAAAAATCTCTCCAAAAATTTCTCTTCCAGTGCATTCCAATCCGTCATTATGGCAGTTGACTGATCAAGATACCATTCCTTTGCCTTCCCAATGAGAGAATGTGGGAATAGTCTCTTAAAAAGAGATTCCTCTTCAGCTTCGGGCGCACCAGTCGCTCCCGCGATTTCATAAAATTTCGTCAGATGGGTAAAAGGATCTTCATGATCCATACCCGTGAATGGATTTTGATATAGTAGTTGGAGAATACCGTTCTTCATTTCAGAATGACGACCGTTTTGTGCATGGCGAGCGAACTGGGCATTGTGTCTTGGACTGTTTGTGCAAGGTCTAGAAGCAGGTGGTGGTGGTGGTGGTGGATCTGCCTCCATAACTGAAAGTATCTGTGGAAGTGGTGGTGGTGTAGAAGTACTTTCCTCTTGTTCTCGCTTCTGTCTTGCTAGCTGCCTCCTTCGTCTAGTTCTGCTGTTGATTCTACGAGCGGTTCTCTCAATCTCAGGATCGAAAAAGAAGTTGGTCCGCCGATAGTTTCCCTCGCATAAACTAAGTCTGCACACTAAACAAAACAAATTAACAAGTTCAAGAGAAAATGGTAACAAGCTTAAAATAGCTCAACTATCGCAATGCTTGCAATATCACTAAACAATCCCCGACAACGGCGCCATTTTGTTTGTAGAGTAATAGTGGGGGTGTTTTTAATCGTCTCCACAAGGATTGTTCAATATTTGATGCGTGTCGTTCAATAGTTGCGATATTTTAAGTTCAATGGTTTCAAAAGGTTCTTAATTGTTGTTAACATTAATTTGTAGCAAAGAGTAATTGGTGACAAATAGTTTGTAAAAGTTTTGATAAAAGCATGTCAAGGTTAGGTTTCGCTAATCCTTTTCACGTATAAACAAATAATCAAGCATATGAACTCGATTTCCGACCAATACAACCGCGTATCCTCCCGACTAAGTTTATGTCTAAAGCGAAGTCGTGAGTTTCGTTGTTTAGACCGTCAGATGATGTCTCACGCTAACAATCTAAACAACAATCATTAAGATCAACACAATGCGAATAGCAAATCCCAAATCTATGTCTAGAGTTTGGTTTTTAAGAGATAAAATTGTTAGGTCATGATTTGTAGAATCTATGTCTAGAGCAATACAAACCACACATGGAGCATTAAGAGAAAATAACATCATCTATATTGATCAAAGACTTTGTTCATATACAATAGATCAAATGCAATACATAAAATCAGGATCAACTACATCTAACCTCAACATTGAGTGTTTAGCTACCCATTCTCATGGTAGCTTTGATGACAAGTAAAGAGAGGAGATGAATGAGCATCCACGTCGAATAATCGAGAATGGATGCGACTTCAGCTTCTCCAAGTGAAATTACAATCTTCAATGATCAAAATACTGAAAACTATGATTTTTGCTTAAAAATGGACAAGAGATCCCTCTTACATAAAGTGAAAATCTATTTATACAAGTAAAATCTCAGCACCCTTCTCCTAGGGAAGGCTTCATTCGCCTAGCGAATGAACTAAAACATGGCACTTTAAGTGCCTCAAACTTAAACCGCCCACAAGAATTATCGTGGGTTCGCTAGGCGAACCAAATCACTCGTGAAACGAGCCTTCGCTACCACATTCGCCCCAGCGAAGTTTGGGTGTTTTCAAAAGTGGAACTTACTGCCACCCTTCGCTGGCACCTTCGCCTAGCGAGCACATCAGCGAGCCTTCGCTGGCTTCCTCGCCCAATGAATTTACCCAGTTTTCCTACTGTAACTTTTTGCAACTTTCTGCCACCCCTCGCTGGCACACTCGCTAACGTTCGCTAGGCGAACCTTCGCTGTTGCTTCGCCAACACTCGCCTAGCGAATGCTGCTGTTGATTTCTTCCTTCAATGGCAACTTGCTTCCATTCTTTGTGTCTCACAATCTTGATCTTTTTATGCCTATTCCTGCACATTAGCACACAAATTACAAGCACCACAAGTATATTTCAAAGTATGCACAACAACATCATTCCACACTAAAATCAACATATTCCACATGGAAAGAAATGAAAAATGCCAAGTAATTCGTACAAATATATATCATGTTTGACATCTAACACCAGCTTGGACCCGTCTGTCGCCTGCCACCAACTCACAATTGACCCCGGTCGTCAAGGCCGTAGCACAACGTAGGAGAAAGCAGTCTCCGAAAAAAACGGAGGCTGCAGAAAAAGCTGTAAAGGACCTCTTCAAGGCCAAATTTATCTCGGAGGCCAAGTACACCACTTGGTTGTCCAACGTTGTACTTGTGAAAAAAATGTAATGGAAAATGGCGAATGTGCATTGATTACACCGATCTTAATAAGGCATGCCCGAAGGATGCCTACGTCCTCCCCAATATTGATAAACTTGTTGATAATTCCGCCGGTTTTAAACTTTTATCGTTCATGGATGCCTACTCAGGCTATAATCAAATTCCAATGGTGATGGCCGACAAAAAGTACACGGCCTTCATGACCGAATCGGGCAACTATTACTACAACGTAATGCCCTTCGGCCTGAAGAACGCCGGAGCGACCTATCAAAGAATGATGAACAAGGTCTTCCAGGGAGAAATAGGAGACATGCTCGAAGTCTATATGGACGACATGATCGTAAAATTCCACGAGGAAATCGATCACACTGCCCATTTGAGAAAGGTCTTCGAACATGCCAGAAAATACAAAATGCGTTTTAACCCAGAGAAGTGCACGTTCGTTGTTCGAGCGGGCAATTTCCTCGGCTTCTATTTAACAGAACGAGGAATCGAAGCTAATCTCGATAAGTGCCGAGCATTTTCTGAGTTTCCAACGCCCAAGTCAAAGAAATCCATCCAATCCCTCAACGGGATGCTCGCATCATTGTCCCATTTCGTGGCCAAGTCTGCCCAACACGCCTTACCATTCTTTAAACTCCTCCGCAAAGAGGCAACATTCGAATGGACCGAGGAGTGTGACCAGGCTCTCCTCCATCTGAAATGAGCACTCTCAGAACCGCCCGTTCTCTCTCGTCCAGACAACGGCGAAACGTTGTACCTATACCTCGCCGTGACTACCGAGGCAGTAAGCACCGCTCTCATCCGCGAAACCTCTGATGGGCATAAGCCCATATACTTCACGAGCAAAGCACTGCAGGGGCCAGATTTGAGATACCAACAGATTAAAAAAGTGGCACTGGCCCTCATCAACACAGCTAGAAGACTGAGACACTACTTTCTAGCCCACACGATCGTGGTTCGAACAGATCAACCCATAAAACAGCTGCTGGGACAGCCGGACATGGTCAGTCGAATGCTCAAATGGTCGCTCGAGCTGTCTGAATTTGACATCCAGTATGAGAGCAGGAAAGCCCAGGATCTGGCCGCCTTCGGTGCAGAAATGACGTTCGCAGACTCCCCCGCTAGCGGAGCGCACAAATGGACCATTTTCGTGGACGGTGCCTCCAGCTCTTCAGGAAGCGGTGCGGGCATCATACTGGAAAGCGACGAAGGAATCATCATTGAAGTGTCGCTCACCCTGTCCTTCCCCACCTCTAACAACCAGGCCGAGTACGAAGCCTTCCTCGCTGGGTTACGTCTAGCCAAGGATCTGGGCGCGGAAGAAGTCGTCATTTGCACAGATTCACAACTCGTAGCCCTTCAGGTCTGAGGAGAATATCAAGCTAAAAACGACAACCTAACAGAATACTTAGCACTGGTCAAAAAGGAAATGACGAAGTTTACAGCGGTGGAGGTAAGGCATGTTCCCCGCGAACACAATGTCCGGGAAGACGTGTTATCCAAACTAGCCAGCACAAAGAAGAAAGGCGAAAACAAGTCCGTCATACAGGAGGTACTTCCTCGACCCAGTATCGAGAGGGCCTCCCCGACCCACAACGTACAGGTGATCGGCGACAACAATTGCTGGATGACCCCCGTTTACAACTATCTCGCTAAAAACGAACTTCCGTCCGACCCAAAAGAGGCCAGCATAGTTAGGCGAAGAGCTTGCTCCTACGTCCTGGTCGAAGATAAACTCTACAGGCGAGGATTCTCCATCTCGCTGCTCAAGTGCGTTGAGGAAGAGATGGTCGCACACATCTTGCGCGAAATCTACGAAAGAATCAACGCTCAACATCTCGGAGGGAGGTCCCTTTCCTAAAAGGCCCTTCGAGCAGGGTATTACTAGCCGACCATGCAGTACGACGCTAAAGAACACGTGAAATGCGATAAATGCCAACGGCACGGGGACATGCACCTGGCTCCACCTAACGAGCTCAAGGCTATGTCCTCCCCGTGGCCATTTGCCTGGTGGGGACTAGACATCCTAGGACCTTTCGTGGTAGGATCAAATCAGAACAAATACCTAATAGTGGGCGTAGACTACTTCACAAAATGGATAGAAGCGGGAGCCCTGGCCAAAATAACTGCCCTCAATATACTACGTTTCTACAAACGAAACATCCTCGCACGTTTCAGCATCCCCCAAGCGATAGTAACGGACAATGGGACACAATTCACGGACAGGAAGTTCCAGGACTTCGTCGCCCGACTGGGCACAAAGCAACACTTCACGTCTGTCGAGCACCCTCAAACAAACGGGTAGGCTTAAGCAGCTAATTGGATCATCCTTCGAGGCCTCAAACGAAGGCTGAACGAAACAAAGAGGGCTTGGGTCGAGGAGCTGCACAGTGTCTTACGGGCATACCGCACAACCCCACACTCTACAACTGGGGAAACACCTTTTCGTCTAGCATACGGGACCGAGGCTGTAATCCCCGCCGAAGTTCACATACCCTCTAGGCGAACAGAGTCTCCTCTAGACAAGGAAATGAACGACGAAGCATTATGCACGTCTAGGTAAAAGCGTCGCATACTGATAAAGCAGAACCCCGCTCAGTAATGAGCCGAGTATCTGCTCGACAACGGTCCTCAATCGAGCATCGTCGTCGTCAAAGTACAATGACTGGCAGAACCCCAGCTCACGATGGGACGTTCACGCTGCAAACGCGACCTGAGCTCCGCATCCCCGCCAGGATATTCCCCGGCCGTTAAACCAGTACCCCTCACTGCCGAACACATCTACAACGAGCAATCCCCTGAAACTTCACACAAGTCAAATACTCCCTATCACGGGTAAACATACATTCACAACGAGCATGAGTACAATGTTAGATGTCAATCATGATATATTTTTGTATGAATTATTTGGCATTTTCCATGACTTTTCCATGTGGAATATGTTGATTTTAGTGTGGAATGTTGTTGTTGTGCATTATTTGAAATATACTTGTGGTGCTTGTAATGTGTGTGCTAATGTGCAGAAATAGGAGTGAAAAGATCAAAGTTTGATGACACAAAGAAATAGTGCAAGTTGCCAAAGAATTGAAATCAACAACAGCATTCGCTAGGCGAGTGTTGGCGAAGATGCCAGCGAAGGTTCGCCTAGCGAACGTTAGCGAGAGTGCCAGCGAGGGGGTGGCAGAAAGTATGCAAAAACTTACAGTAGGAAAACTGGGTAAATTCGCTGGGCGAGGAAGCCAGCGAATGCTCGCTGTCATGTTCGCGAGGCGAAGGTGCCAGCGAGGGGGTGGCAGAAACTTCCACTTTTGAAAACACCCAAACTTCACTGGGGCGAGTGAGGTAGCGAAGCTTCGCTTCGCGAGTGAAATGGTTCGCCTAGCGAACCCGCGATAATTCCATTGGGCGGTTTAAGTCTGAGGCACTTAAATGTGCCATGTTTTTACTCATTCGCTAGGCGAAGGGTGCTGTGAGTAAAGTGTATAAATAGATTTTTTACTTTTTGTAATGGGATCTTTTGCTCATTTTCCATCAGAATTGATAGTTTACAGTATTTTGTTCATCAGAGAGTGTATTTTCGATTGGAGAAGCTGAAGTCGCATCCATCCTCGATTAATCGTCGTGGATGCTCATTCATCTCCTCTCCTTACTTGTCATCCAAGCTACCATGAGAAGTGGTAGCTAAACACTCAATGTTGAGGTTAGATGTAGTTGATTCTGTTTTTATGTATTGCTTTTGATCTATTGTATATGAATAAAGTCTTTGATCAATATAGATGAAGTTGTTTTCTCTTAATGCTTTATGTTTGATTTGTTTTACTCTAGACATAGATTCCACAAATCTTGACCTAACAATTTCATCTCTTAAAAACCAAACTCTAGACATAGATTTGGGATTTTCTATTCGCATTGTATTGATCTTAATGATCGTTGCTTAGATTGTTAGCGTGAGACATCATCTAACGGTCTAAACAACGGTACTCACGATTTCGCTTTAGACATAAACGTAGTCGGGAGGATACGCGGTTGTATTGGTCGGAAACCGAGTTCATATGCTTGATTAATCGTTTATACATGGAAGGGATTAGCGAAACCTAACCTTAACATGCTTTTATAAAACCTTTTACAAAAATCTTTGTCATAACTTAATCTTTGCTACAAGTGAATGATAACACCAATTGAAACTTTTGAAACTATTCACTTAGAATATCGCAACTATTGAACGGCAGGCATCAAATATCCGACAATCCCTGTGGATACGATAACAAAAACCCACACTATTACTCTTCTAACAAAATGGCGCCGTTGCCGAGGATTGTTAGTTGATATTGCAAGCATTGCAATAGTTGAGTTATTGTAAGCTGTTACCACTTTATCTTGAACTTGTTAATCTGTTTGTTTAGTGTGCAGACTTAGTTTATGCGAGGGAAACTATCGGCAGACCAACTTCTTTTCGATCCTGAGATTGAAAGAACCGCTCGTAGAATCAATAGCCGAACTAGAAGAAGGAGGCAGTTAGCGAAACAGAGGCGAGAACAAGAGGAAAGTACTTCTACACCACCACCATTTCCACAAATACTTCCAGTTATGGAGGGAGATCCACCACCACCACCACCACTTATTTCTAGGCCATGCACAAATAGTCCGAGACATAATGCTCAGTTCGCTCGCCATGCACACAACGGTCGTCATGTTTAGATGAAGACCGAAATTCTTCAACTTTTATATCAAAGTCCATTTACGGGTATGGATCATGAAGATCCTTTCACCCATTTGACAAAATTTTATGAAATAGCGGGAGCGACTGGTGCACCGGAAGCAGAAGAGGAGTCTCTGTTCAAGAGACTATTCCTGCATTCCCTCATTGGGAAGGCCAAGGAATGGTACCTTGATCAGTCAACTGCCATAATGACGGATAGGAATGCTTTGGAAGAGAAATTTTTGGAGAGATTCTTCCCTCACACTCGGTTTATGGAAGCAAAGACCGCCATCGCGGTATTCACACAAGGAGCTAATGAATCTCTCAACGAAGCTTGGGAGAGGTTCAAATCAATGTTACGAAAGTGCAAAGGCCATGGTTTTGATGAATTATCACAAATTCATATCTTTAGAAATGGGCTGCAACTTGTACACAAAACCTTGTTGGATGCCACAGCCGGTGGTTCCTTGTTAAGCAAAACTGCAGCGGAAGCCACAACTATCATTGATAAAATGGCCTTGAACGATCATCAAGGTAGTCACAACCGTGGACCTGCTCAACGAACTCCGGGAGTGTTGGAATTAGGAACAAGCGATGCTATCCTTGCGCAAAACAAATTGTTATCACAACAGGTTGAGTTGTTAATGAAGCAAATGTCTAAGCTTCCGCAACAGTTCAAAGATATGCATGAATCCTCAAGTAAAAATGTGCAAGTGTTAGTGTGTGAATTATGTCGTGGTGACCATCCGACCGGTTATTGTCCTCCCGTTGAGGAGGAAGCAAATTACGCGGGAAATCAAGGTTACCAACCCCGACCTCCGTATCAACAAGCCAACCAAGGTTACCAACAAAGGCCTAACCAAGGTTATCAACAACAATGGAGACCACAAGAAGCTGGACCATCAAACCGTCAACAATACCAAAATTACACTCAACCTCCGCAAGCTCCTGTTGGAAATACAAATATGGAAGACACTCTTACACAATTTATGCAAATGGCAATCTCAAATCAAAAGAACACCGATGCCGCCATAAGGAATCTTGAAACACAAGTCGGGCAATTATCAAAATAATTGGCCGACCAACAAAAAGGGCCCTTTACGGCAAATACGCTTCCGAATCCTAAGGATTGTAAAGCAATTCTCACAAGAAGTGGAAGAGAGATTGACATGGGTGTAGGTAAAAAGAGAGTGGAGGGGGAGGTTGTAATTGAAAAAGAAAAAGATAGGGAAGAGATTGAAGTAGAAAAAAATGTTGAGGGTGTGTTAGTTGAAAATGAGATAGAAAAAAATGAGAAAGAAAAAAGTGAGAATGAGAAAAAAATAGAGAGGGAAGAAAGAGTGAAGAGAACTAAGAAGGGAAAAGAGCCGATGAACAATATTCTGATTCAACATCTACCATATCCGCATGCTCCTACAAAAAAAGATAGTGCGCGACACTATTCTCGGTTTATGGATATCTTCAAGCAATTACAAATAAATATTCCATTTTCCGAGGCTTTGGAGCAGATGCCTAAATATGCGAAATTCATGAAGGATATCCTCACGAAGAAGAAAAGGTATACTGATCAGGAGACGATTATGGTGGATGCAAGCTGTAGTGCCATCATTCAACGGACTCTCCCGCGAAAAGAATGTGATCCGGGACGAGTTACATTGCCGGTTACGATAGGAAACATGTATGTGGGCAATGGGTTGATTGATTTGGGTTCTAGCGTCAACTTGATACCATTGTCGAAACGGCTAGGCAACATGGAATTGATGTCCACACAAATGACGTTGCAACTCGCCAATAAATCCACTACCCATCCTCACGGTGTAGCGGAAGACGTATTGGTCAAAGTGGACAAATTTTTGTTTCCGATCGACTTTGTTGTAATTGAAATGGAGGAGGACGATGATGCACCATTGATTCTTGGAAGGCCTTTCATGAAAACTGCCCGTATGGCAATTGACATGGATGATGGTCTCATGAAAGTGAGAGTCCAAGATGAAGTGGTGTGTTTCAATCTTTATGATGCCATGAAGCACAAGAAAGATAAGGGTGATTGTTTCTGAATCGATGCAACGGAGGAAGCGAGTTTGGAAGTTACAAAGCAAATTCATATCATTGATCCTTTTCAAAGAGCTTTGGATGATTCCTTGGAAATATTCTCGGTTGAAGAAGAGCAAGCTCTTGAAGAGTGTTTGTTGGAGCTTGAAGCTTTGGAAGAATTGCAACCGTGGGAGTATGAAGAGGAAATTCTAAAAAAAGAGGTGAATGAGAAACAATCCAAACTTGAGCTGAAAGTCTTACCTTCCACCTTGAAGTATGCTTTTCTCGATGACGGTGGTAATAAACCGGTGATCATAAGCAGTGTTTTATCTGAAGTGGAGGAAAGCCGCTTAATTCAAGTGTTGAGGAAAAATCAAGATGCAATGGGATGGACGTTGTCCGATCTCAAAGGCATAAGCCCTTCGTATTGCACGCATAGGATATTCATGGAGGAGGACTTTAAACCGGTTGCTCAACCTCAACGCCGCTTAAATCCTATCATGAAGGAAGTGGTAAGGAAGGAAGTGGTGAAAATGTTGGATGCCGGAATGATTTATCCTATTTCCGACAGCCCGTGGGTTAGTCCCGTGCATGTGGTACCAAAAAAAGGAGGATTAACGGTGGTCCGAAACGAGAACAATGAGCTTATACCAACAAAGACCGTAACCGGGTGGAGAATCTGTATCGACTACCGTAGGTTGAACAAGGTTACGAGAAAAGATCACTTCCCTCTACCTTTTATGGATCAAATGCTCGAGAGGCTTTCCGGTCAATAATTTTACTGTTTTTTGGATGGTTATTCGGGTTACAACCAAATAATTGTGAACTCGGATGATCATGAAAAAACAGCTTTTACATGTCCGTTCAGAATCTTCGCTTATAGGAGGATGCCGTTTGGATTATGTAATGCACCGGTGACTTTTCAACGGTGTATGCAAGCAATCTTCTCGGATTTGATCGAAAAGACAATTGAGGTCTTTATGGATGATTTCTCCGTGTTTGGACAATCGTTTGATTTGTGCTTGAAAAATTTGGATACGGTGTTAGAACGGTGCCTGGAAACCAATTTGGTGCTTAATTGGGAAAAATGCAACTTTATGGTTAACGAGGGAATTGTGCTCGGACACAAGGTTTCTTCAAAAGGCCTTGAAGTTGATAAAGCCAAAGTAGATGTTATCGAGAAATTACCACCGCCGATGAATGTCAAAGGAATAAAGAGCTTTCTTGGACACGCCGGGTTCTACCGGAGATTTATCAAGGACTTCGCCAAGGTCGCAAAGCCGTTGAGCAACTTGCTTGTCCAAGGTAAGGTTTTCGACTTTGACGAGTCTTGTCTTTTTGCTTTTAATTTTCTGAAAAAGAGTTTAACAACCTCACCGATAATCGTTGCACCAAACTGGAAATTAGATTTTGAATTAATGTGCGATGCGAGCGATTATGCGGTTGGGGATGTTTTGGGTCAAAGGAGAACGAAAGTTTTCCACGCTATACATTATGCGAGCAAGGTTTTAAACGAGGCTCAAATTAACTATGCCACAACTGAAAAAGAGTTGCTCGCCATAGTGTATGCGTTGGAGAAATTTCGTGCCTATTTCATTGGTTCACATGTCATCGTTTACACGGATCATTCGGCTATAAGGTATCTGTTCACCAAGCCTGATTCAAAACAGAGGCTGATTTGGTGGATCCTTTTGTTACAAGAATTTGATCTTGAAATTCGTGACAAAAGGGGTTCCGAGAGTTTGGTGGCGGATCACTTATCCCGCCTGATCAACGTTGACGTGACCAAAAATGAATTTGAGGTAAAAGAGGAGTTCCCAGATGAAAAACTTTTTAGAGTGCAAGTTAGACCGTGGTTCGCCGACATGGCTAACCACAAAGCCATCGGATTGATACCGGACGGCCTAACGCACCACCAAAAAGGGAAAGTTTTGTCTGATGCCAAGTCATTTGTATGGGATGAACCCCATTTATTTAAACTTGGTGTCGACAACCTCCTCAGAAGGTGTGTATCAGTGGAGGAAGCCACGAATATTCTGTGGCATTGTCATAACTCTCTGTACGGAGGTCACTTCAATGGGTTAAGAACGGCCACTAAAGTCCTTCAGTCGGACTTTTATTGGCCGTCCTTATTCAAAGATGCGCATGCGCATGCCCTTAGTTGTGACAAGTGCCAGAGAAGTGGCGGTATTTCACAGCGGCAAGAAATGCCATCACAAAATATGTTAGAAATCGAAGTTTTTGACTGTTGGGGGATCGACTTTGTCGGTCCATTCCCATCTTCATTTTCTAATGAATATATTTTGGTCGCTGTGGATTACGTTTCCAAGTGGGTTGAGGCGATAGCATGTGCTAAAGCCGACGGAAAAACAGTGGTGAAGTTTTTGAAAAGAAATATTTTTGCGCGTTTTGGTACACCTCGAGTGTTAATAAGTGATGGAGGATCTCACTTCTGTAACACTCAGCTTGACAAAGCTCTTGAGCAATATGGTGTGAAGCACAAAGTTGCTACACCATATCATCCTCAAGCTAACGGTCAAGCAGAGGTATCCAATCGTGAGATTAAGCATATCTTAGAGAAAACTGTTTCGGCCTCGAGAAAGGATTGGGCGAACAAACTAGATGACGCGTTGTGGGCGTATCGGACCGCTTTTAAGGCTCCGATCGGTCTCACACCGTTCAAAATGGTTTATGGTAAGAATTTCCACTTACCGGTAGAGTTGGAGCACAAGGCATTTTGGGCCTTAAAATTTTTGAATTTTGATCCAACTCTAAGCGGCGAAAAAAGAAAAGTGCAATTGCACGAGTTGGATGAATTACGCCTTCAGGCGTACGATTCCAACAAATTGTATAAGGAACGTGTAAAGTCTTACCATGACAGAAAAATTGTCATCAAACAGTTTGAGGTCGGACAGCTGGTCTTATTGTTCAATTCTCGATTAAAATTGTTTCCCGGAAAATTAAGATCTAAATGGTCCGGTCCGTTTTGGATTTTGGAAATCAAGCCCTATGGAGCAATCGTAATTGAGGACACATCGTCAAAAGAAAATTGGACAGTTAATGGACAGAGACTGAAAATTTATCTTGGAGGAGATTTCGAGCGGAATCCCGCCATTGTTCCCTTCCGCGATCCGTGAGATTGCGGTGGACCGTCGAGCTTAGCCGACGTTAAACAAGCGCTTGTTGGGAGGCACCCCAACATTGTAAGTATTACTACTTATTTCTGTTTTAAGTCTGTTTGGTTTTCATTTTGAAGCCTTAAAAGATGTGGTACCTTTTGAAAAATTGTGAAAATTCTGGTCTTGTTCGCTGGCGTTCGCCTAGCGAGATGGGGCGAGCATTCGCTGGCCTTCGCTCCGCGAACCCAGCGAGACAGACCAACCCAAGTTTTGCCACATCAGAAAAATGAATTGTGGGTGGGCCACCCAATTGGGCCCAAGACCCACTTTGTAAACAGAATAGAGGGGGAAAAACCCTAATTTATTTGCCACCATTTTCTTTCCACCGTTTGCAATTGTCTTCTCATTTCCTCTCTTGGACTAAGCAACACTCATCTCTTTCAATTTTCCATTTGCCCTAATCCACCACTAACTGTGCAAAATTCAGGTTTGCATACTCTTTATTGTTTATTTCGTTATGCATTCTTTATGTTCTTGGTTGATCAAGTAGGATTTTGAGAAAAATATGGAACCTCTGTCATGTTACTTTTGTATTGCATGTTAAAAATTACATTGGCATTATGACTAGAGTGATATTTGAAAATAGGAGATAGTTGTTGGACTGCTTGTGCTAGGGTTTTTCTGAGATTTCGCGGGTTCGCTGGTTTGTTTGCTTCGCGAGTCTGCGCGAGCATTCGCCAGCATTCGCCTCGCGAATCTGGGGCGAGTGTTCGCCAGACTTCGCCTAGCGAACCTGGCGCGAACAGAAGCAAATTTTCATATTTTTTTAAGCAATGCAGGTCTCTGGCTGGTTGTTTTTAGTCGCTAATGCATTTGTTTGTCTTTGTTTGGTTTTATTATTTGTTATGTACAGATGGCACCAAAAACTGCAATTCACGCGGCTAAGAAGCGAAAGGCTTCAACCTCGAGACAAGCGCCCGTGCGTTTTGATGAAGACAGATTTAGTGGTGCGAAGCAAGCATCAGATATGAAACCCTAGAGAGAAAGACCATTTTGGCCGAGAAACGATTTTTACTTAGTGATCGTGGAGATTACCGGACAATAGATGCTCTTTTTATGGCGAAGAAATGGGATCGTCTAATGATGCCGCTGGATGGGTACAACATTGAAATTGTTCGGGAATTTTATGCCAATGCTTTGCCGGATGATGGAGAAAGATTTAGCTGGGCCTCATGGGTTAGAGGCACTGTTGTGAGATTTGATCGTAGGACGATCAACACTATTTTGGGAGATCCGTTGCCATTGGTTGGTACTGAGTTGGATGCATATCATCGCGATTTGCATCTCCACTGTGACGTTGAAAAGATGACCCGGGAATTACTTCTTGAAGGTAAGGAAGTTGAGCTGAATTCATTCGGGGTGCCAATTAGATTAAGACGGGTGGATATGCAGCCTTTAGTTCAGCTTATTCTGTTGTTTGTGCTCACTAACATTTGTCCCAGGTCGCATCATAGTACAGTTCCTATTGCTCTGGCTCATCTTATCCACAGCATTCAGATGAATGTGCAGATTGACGTGGCCCGCATCATTGCGGATGAAATCAAGGCAATTGTTTTAAGTGGTTTGGGAGGTACTGCGGCGCGCAAGAATGCCCCGCTTGCTTTTCCATGTCTTATTATGTCCTTGTGTGCTCATGCTGGTGTGGATATCCCAGCCCGCAGGCAGGTCACTATTCCTTCGGCAATTGATGATCGGTATGTGGATAAGTTCTGTAAAGCTAGAGGGGCTGGTGGAGAGTCTTCTAGGGCTGCTGCTGATGATGTTGTTGGAGCTGGTGGAGGTTCTGAATCGGCGTCGCCAGCCTTTTATCCATTTCAGCAGGAGATCTGCCAATATAATTGGGATAGGATGGCTGCCCAGCAGCGTGCCATGACTGATATTCATGATTCTTTGCAGGTTCTCCAATTGCAGATCTGTGACCCTTCTTCTGAGCAGATGATGATGTCTAGGGAGCAGTTCCTAGCGCATGCTAGTTGGCCTGAGGCCAGGCCAATTTTAGGAGGGGGTGAGGATGATGCTGATGATGAGGAGGCTGGAGTTGAGACTGTTGGTGACGATGATGATGAGGAGGAGGCTACTTCTGCTGGCGGTGATGAGGATATTGAGGTGTCGGATGAGGATTGATGTGATTTTTTGTGATCTTAGACTTGTACACTTCCTTTGGACTCCAAAGTGAAGTTTTCTTATTATTTTTATTTTTCAGCTTTTACTAGTCTTATGTATCCACATTAGTGGAATATTTTGATATTGGTGTACTTGTATCCTAGTGGTACTATTTTTGATATTGTAGGTGTTCTTACACCAAGCACTTTATTTATATTGAGTAATGTTAAGTGTTTTGTTAAAATTTTTTTTGGTTTGCTTTTACTAATAATTTGGTAGTTTTTAATTGTTAGTATGTTTGCATGTAATTTTTCTTTCTTGTATGATGGAAGTTTGGAAGTAGGTTGGACTCTTGATTTTAACGAAGGATTCCTCCAAGATGTGAGGGCTATGATAGTACCGTAAGCATTGTGTTGCGACAAGGTATCTTTACCTTGTTCGAGAATTTTTTATGTTTTAGAACTTTGTGTCTTGGTGCGATTGAAATTGTGTTTCATGTTACAACTTCTTTTGAATGCATATGTCATTTTAGGATCATAAACCATTAAAGTGAGAAGCCTCCAAAGTATTACTATATGCTAAGGATTGTGATTAATGTTGTCTTTACTTTTAATTCATGCCTTATCTTATGACCATGTGATTTTGTGGAAGTAGGAGAAGTGATCAAGACACTTTTTGAAGTTCAGCACAACCATGTCCATATATTAATTCACCCGTGAGTAGTGAGCATTTGGTAACCCCTTTGAGCCTAAACAGTTTAGAACTCAATTAAATGATGAACTTGTTTTATGTACCTAATTTGCAAGTTTGGTTCATCATTGAATTTGGTGAGTTTCTAACATTTTCTTCTTTAACCTTTGAAAATTGTATACTTTGACTTCCTTGCCTTAACAAGCAAGGAACATTCACTTTAGGTTGAGTTGAAAATGAGTTGGGGAGAATAAAAAGAAGATGGGTACATTACTCCAAATTTTGAAAAATATTCAAGTAAGCGTGTAAAGAAAAGAGTGTGAGTATGTTGTACAAATGCGAAAACACTTGCTTGAATGAATGAAAAAAAAAAAGAGAGAGATTCAATAATTGTGAGGTAGTTTGTGAAGGTGTGATGAAAATTTGGTGGAATGAAATTGAGATGTGTGAATTTTTGTATAGTGAATGTTCTTTTGCTTCGGCAATTTCGTTTCCATGACCTTTAGAAATGACCCTTTTTTGTTCACCCGACCAAGCTACATCCTTGTAGTCCTTAGTGATCTTGTACTTCCATGAGTTCTTTTGTGTTCATTGAGATATGATATGAATTGCTTAGTATTGCATCATTGGTCATTTGAGTGTAATTGTCCCGTGCTTGTATGCACGTTTGCCTTCAATCCTTTTTCGAAGAGGAGTGTAGAATGACATGTGTATGATGAGTTAGTTGTCTCTTGAAACATTATTGAAATTGTTTAAGAGTTAAGTTCTTTTACGTTTTGAGTTCTTGAATTGCGTAATTGTTGCATTGTTGTGATCGTTGTTTAGTTGAGCCGTTTTTCGTGTCTTGGTTGAATTGAATCCTCGAGTAAATCCTCGTGAGTGGCATACTTTGCTTGAGGACAAGCAATGAGTTAGTTGGGGAGAGTTTGTTAGATGTCAATCATGATATATTTTTGTATGAATTATTTGGCATTTTCCATGACTTTTCCATGTGGAATATGTTGATTTTAGTGTGGAATGTTGTTGTTGTGCATTATTTGAAATATACTTGTGGTGCTTGTAATGTGTGTGCTAATGTGCAGAAATAGGAGTGAAAAGATCAAAGTTTGATGACACAAAGAAATAGTGCAAGCTGCCAAAGAATTGAAATCAACAACAGCATTCGCTAGGCGAGTGTTGACGAAGATGCCAGCGAAGGTTCGCCTAGCGAACGTTAGCGAGAGTGCCAGCGAGGGGGTGGCAGAAAGTATGCAAAAACTTACAGTAGGAAAACTGGGTAAGTTCGCTGGGCGAGGAAGCCAGCGAATGCTCGCTGTCATGTTCGCGAGGCGAAGGTGCCAACGAGGGGGTGGCATAAACTTCCACTTTTGAAAACACCCAAACTTCGCTGGGGCGAGTGAGGTAGCGAAGCTTCGCTTCGCGAGTGAAATGGTTCGCCTAGCGAACCCGCGATAATTCCATTGGGCGGTTTAAGTCTGAGGCACTTAAATGTGCCATGTTTTTAGTCATTCGCTAGGCGAATGAATCCTTCGCTAAGGGTGCTGTGAGTAAAGTGTATAAATAGATTTTTTACTTTTTGTAATGGGATCTTTTGCTTATTTTCCATCAGAATTGATAGTTTACAGTATTTTGTTCATCAGAGAGTGTATTTTCAATTGGAGAAGCTGAAGTCGCATCCATTCTCGATTAATTGTCGTGGATGCTCATTCATCTCCTCTCCTTACTTGTCATCCAAGCTACCATGAGAAGTGGTAGCTAAACACTCAATGTTGAGGTTAGATGTAGTTGATTCTGTTTTTATGTATTGCTTTTGATCTATTGTATATGAACAAAGTCTTTGATCAATATAGATGAAGTTGTTTTCTCTTAATGCTTTATGTTTGATTTGTTTTACTCTAGACATAGATTCCACAAATCTTGACCTAACAATTTCATCTCTTAAAAACAAAACTCTAGACATAGATTTGGGATTTGCTATTCGCATTGTATTGATCTTAATGATCGTTGCTTAGATTGTTAGCGTTAGACATCATCTAACGGTCTAAACAACGGTACTCACGATTTCGCTTTAGACATAAACGTAGTCGGGAGGATACGCGGTTGTATTGGTCGGAAACCGAGTTCATATGCTTGATTAATCGTTTATACATGGAAGGGATTAGCGAAACCTAACCTTAACATGCTTTTATAAAACCTTTTACAAAAATCTTTGTCATAACTTAATCTTTGCTACAAGTGAATGATAACACCAATTGAAACTTTTGAAACTATTAACTTAGAATATCGCAACTATTGAACGGCAGGCATCAAATATCCGACAATCCCTGTGGATACGATAACAAAAACCCACACTATTACTCTTCTAACATACAACACTTAGCAGAAAATAAAAGCAAGTAAAACCATGCAAATAGCAAAACCGGCCATTAGGACCGGACACATAATTTAAATATGATAAATGGCCACTAGGACCATGATTGTACTGGATTACATAAACCGGGGGCCATGCCCCCCAAAAATAGGTTGCAACAAATACACGGCACGCAGGCTGGACATACTACAACAACAAGAAGAAAATCCTTCACTCGTCCATCCGGTCAGCCTGTTCGGAGTTGGGCTGAGGCTCCTGGTTGTCCGTGGTCTGATCCTCAGTGTGCTCCTCAAGGAGGGCCTCTGGCATGATGATCCGACCATCTTCAACACGCGCCAGGTAGTGGGTACCCTCGGTGGAGAAAAAGAGTTCGAGGTTCACCACCCGCAATTGAGACACGGCATTCCTGAAGGATTCGTCCGCAATGACGATGTTGTCATCCTCGGCCGCCAACATACGGGCAACCAGTTCAGACCTTGTCTTTAATTCCTTCACGTCCTCAGGTTCATCCTCGCCGCGGCCAGCGTAGAGACATTTTCCTTCAACCTAGACATCTCCTCCTCCGCCTTCTTCCGGGCATCCCCAAAACTTTTAGCCTCCTTCTTGGCCTTCCTCGCCGTTTCCTCAAGGGATGTTATGGTGGCCCGAGAAGTTATCAATTCAGACTCGGTTGCAGAATCCCCCTCAGCATAAACGGCTGCCATCTCTAACATCCTGACCAGTGCAGAAGCATCTTGAGCCACCAACGCCCTCTTGCTCGGGCGATCCATGCTTTCCAGACGCAGAGATTATGCCCGTGGCACGACCAAAGATGTCCCCTCGAAGAATTTTCTGTCGTGTATGCAAGGAGGGAGCTCGAACTTCCCTTTCTCTAGGGCCCGAGTAAGATCCATAGTGTCATTGGCCCTCGGGCGCTTGGCTTGCGCGGTCAAAGGCAAGGGAGATCCCCGGGGAGCTGAAGTAGGGGAAGAGGTCCCCGCGGCAAGTTGGGGAGGAGTAGGAGCACGCGCATTGGCAAATCTAGACTTTGGAGGACCCGTTCCAGGTTTATTCCTTGCAAGAGTATTCTTTACCATCCTCTCATGAGCCTGAGGCATCTCACCTGCACAAACAAAATAAAAAACATTAGATAACAAAGACAAAATAAGTCGAGCAGGTCAGAATCACTAAAACTACCGAGCAATTTATGAGCATCTGCGAGAGTTTTTCACTTCAGAAGCGCCTTAGTATTGATGAAACGACACTCCACGCGTCTGCTGCTATCATTCTCGAGGATCGGCTCCCCCTTCTTCGTGACGCACTCTGCGAGATGAAACGAGCTAACAAACTTTACCAGCTTTTCGTAGGAGGCAGAATCCTACTCGTCCAAGTTGTGCGGCTGGAAGACATACTCGTTTGGCCTTTTGGTAAAATGGGCGTGCCCCCAGTGGAAGGGGAACTTCAGCAGTCTCTCCTCGATATACTTCCCATCCTCGTCGCGCAGCTCGTTATCATCCTCATCGACCTCGATCTCCCACACAAAAGTACTATCCTGGGCAGCTTCCGACACGGGCTCTATAATATAATACCTCTCCTTGAACGTCCGTATGGATTCAGAAAAAGGCTTGAACAGCTTGCGAGGTTGTTTCAATGAAACCCAACCGTACTTTCTCCCTGATAGCTGCCGTTGAAGGTGGAAGATAATGAATAACAAGGGAAGAGTAGCCCCTATCTTCAAAAAATCACAGGTCAGCTCAAACGCCCGCGTAAAGGCCAACGAGTTCGGATGCAACTGCGTCGGGGCCAAATTCAAGTGTACGAACACGGACCGCTGAAATTCAGAGAACGGAAGCCTCATTCCTAGCTCCTTGAACGCGTATTCATACATAGTGAAGCGCTCCCCGTAATTCGTACAGGCCCTTTCGTCCTCGGCGGGAAAGTGCACCTTCCACTCCCCCTCTGGCCCGACTACCAAGAAAACATCTCCCAGATACAAAGCAAACTCGGACACGTGCTTGGCTGGTTCGGCCACCTCCCACTCCTCCGCAGAATCCTCGACGACATCCTCTTCCATATCTTCCAACTCCTCTTCCTCCCCGACCTCGGTGGGGGTACTTGAAGCCGTCGAACTACTGTTGTCCGAGGAACTTGCATCTTCCTCGGACGAGTCCAGGATAACTTCTCCATCTGTCCCCGTCGCCATATCGATCACCTAAAAAGCAGAGAAAAAAGTGAATTCGATGATAGATCAAATCCACCCTTCCACCGCTAGTCAAGTGAAAGGGCACGCAAAGGGCTAAGGACGATGTCCCTGGCCTAAGCCCTAACATCAAAAGAAAAATTTAGAAACCTCCCCGCGAGGAGAAGCTCGAGACAAATTATCCCCAGGCGAGGAACTTCCCCATGCTCATACCCAGTTTCCGTTTGAAGCTCCACCGAAAACTGCAAAGCTTCATCGAAATCTGGGAGTATTCTACCGGATAATTCATCACCAACCCAGAAGAAGAAATATCACGACGGTTACACATGCATCGTCGTCGCAATGACGCCGTGAACCGCCCTCCTCACTAAAACGTACTAAAAATCCCAGCGACGCATCAGAGGTGGAAAATGGCACAACCACCGCCCACCACCAACAACCGTCGGAAACGAAGCTAATCGTCCTCTAAACCTAGCCTTAACCGCATGCAATCTACAATTGACCATCAAAAAAGAGTAAATCAGAGCAAAATCAACGAACTTACTTGGGATAAGAAGACGAAAAGTGGTTGCCCAGAAGTTGACGCGGTGGCCGGAGTAGCAAACGACGATGACAGGCAAGATCTCTGAAGAAGACGAAGAGAAGCAAGCGCGAAAAGTTCAGAATGAAGCGGACTTTCTCCTTTTATACAGAGAGGCACGTGCAGTGGCACGCGCTCGTAGGTCATGATGGCTATTAACTAGCCATCATTGCCTAGTAACTACTACACGGAGATCTAGGCACACGTGGCGCCCTAACGTTTCCAAATCTGACTAACCGTTAGTCTCCCCGTACGACGGGCAACATGGTCACGGTCATGAAAGCCACAGACACCAGGGGTCATGGGCTCCACGAGAAAATCTTCCTTGTCACCCAACAACGATTTCACGCTAGCTCCCTGGAGCATCGAGTTATCCTTAAGTCATCACTCCCATGCTCGGGAGCAACGACTTGGGGGGACTCCTGTTCTGGACTGGACCAATGGCTAGACATGGCCCAATCCACTTCTGCTCCCAGAACGGCGCAATTGCCTAAGTCCAATCCATAAATGGGTAAAAGTTACCTTTCTACCCCTCCAACAGGGCAAGGACTGCATCGCTCCTCCCCAGAAATGCTGCCCGTCACACACGGCTTCCTCACTCCCCGAACAGCTGAGGGCATGTGCCCGAAACTATGCTTATGCCCGACATAACGGCTAGTTTTGGGCACCCTGCTGTTGAATGCAGAATAGGGCAAGCAAGCAAAAATATTTATTTTTGGAAGAATTCCCTCCGGGATTTATGTCGTGTCCACAGAGATCGGTTCGAGGGAAAGAATGTCGTTCGACAGTCTCTCGCGTTAATGAGTTTGGGTTTGAATGGTTTAAAACATGAAAACAGAAAAGTAAACATTAAAACATAAAAACAAATTCACTTTTCAGCAAGACAAACTTATCCGGCATGCACATAATCGACTCCTCACAAACTTAAACTTACCGACCAGTTATACTCAACCTACAATACTCCTCAATATCACCCAGCATCGCTCACAACACAGGTTATGTCTAACGCAAAGTTGAGAGAACAACTGTGTTACCATTGTGTTCGCTGTTGATCTTGGCGAACAATCTCTGGTTTACCAGAATGGTGAAGTCTGGGTTACTTGCAGGATTAACCAAACAAATCCTAGGACGTCGGGCGAAAACTTAAATCAACGTGATAATTTTAAGTCAAGGGTGATATCTTGGTGCTTGGTTTTATGTATTAAGTCTTTTAGAATGAAAGATTTTAACTAACTCTAGATAAAAGTCTGAGATAAAAGAAAATGACTTTGAAAAGAACTTTAAAGTAAAATGGCGAAGGAAACATAAAGATGCTGGTAATGTAAAGAAATTGGTAAAAATACTTTGATTGATAAAGAAATTGAAAGATGGTGTTTACACGTACATTTTTCCGGATAACTCTTTTCTCTCACACGGGTACTTTGAGTAATTGCAGGAAGTTTTGTACAAGTTTTTCACACCGAATTCTAATAACAACTATCCTATTTATAGATAAACAAAATAACTGCTATTAACGACTAAATCCTAAAACTTCGACATCTGGCCTTCTGCATGTCTCCCTTTCGCCAGGTGCTTCCACGCGTCTTCTGCCAAACGTTATGATTCTCTTGAATTTGAATCTTTAAGTTATGTTGAACCAACGCGTCCTTTCAGACTTGTCGAATTGTCGAACTATCACAACGTTCTTCATACTTGTCAAAACCTTTTCCATTTGCAGAAATCTTTACTTGACGAAATGTCGAAACGTTGCCCCATCGAAATGTTGAAGAATGTTGAAGAATATCTCCCAAGTAGATATACTCTTTCAGTTGTGCTTCTTTTGGCATGTACCTCCACTTGTCGAAAACAACTCTTTATGTGTTGAACTCATGGCGTCGAAAATACGCATATACAAATTGCCCCCCAGCAAAGGTATTTCGACTACCCTGGAGAAATAATCCTTTGGTGTTTAACCAATATTTTGACGCCATGTCATCCTAATTTTAAATTACACAATTTCAAGTCCCAACATATTTCATCATTTTACTTTTCTCAAAACGTCAACTCCAGCCCACGTTCTAGCTTCTAGAGGAAAATGCCACTGCTTCAATGGAGTTGAAGAAACTGTTGAAGCAAGTTAACGTCTTGGATGCTTCTGTCGAAGTCTGCAATTTTGTGATAGAGCTGACAACTGTGATTGACTTATCCAGCGCAGATCTTCACCGTCGAAGGGACTTGTGTCAACAAATCTCTAAAAAAATGGACCAACAAGCTGCTGAATGGAACTCTGTTTCTGCTTCGACAAATAAGGTTTCGAAGCTACAAGAGCTTTCTGAAGCCTCTGTCAAGAAGATTGCTACTTGCCATAACCACATTCAAACATGGAAGAAACAAATAGCAGTTCTCCAAGAGAAAATTTCCAAAGAGGAGGAACTCATAGCTTCTATCCAGCAGCCTAGGCAAAGCGAGATTGATGAAGAGTTGAAGGTTGGCATTCAACACGCAGAGACAGCTCAAAAGATCAACCAAGAGATTGAAGTTGCCCATATTCACAGGAACCTCTGTGATCGTCGACTTCAATTTCAGAAAGACAAATTTACAGCTTTGAAGGCAAAATTTGCAAACCTTCAGTTTTAGTCGAATTTGCCTGACAATTTTCAGCCCTTTGAGGCTTTATTTGTAATGATTTAACGCCATCTGTTTGGCAGCACAATATTTCCTTTCAATTTCAATTTTATTCGACTGCTATCTTTATTTCCTGCAATATTGGTTTATACTTTTTCAAATACTTGCCATTTATTTTTAATATCCTTTCGTCTTTCCCTATCTCTTCAACCTCATATGCGCCATTAGAAAATATTTTCAAAACTTTGAAAGGTCCTTCCCATTTAGGAGACCATTTTCCCATAACTCTGTTTTTCGATCCATAGGAAGAATTACCTTCCACACAAAATCACCAATTGAAAAAGTCTTAAATTTTACTTTTTTATTGTAAAACTTTTCGACTCTCTCTTTTTATCTCTTTATGAGATCTAAGGCACGTAGCCTTTCTTCGTCTAAATCAACCAATTCATCCATCATCATACTCCAGTATGTCTCTGATGAGATCTCATGATGCCTTTGAACCCTAACTGATTGCAAATACAATTCGACTGGCAAAACTGCATCATGCCCATAAGTTAATTTAAATGGAGTCGAATTGGTTGCTTCTTTAGGAGATGTTCGACAAGCCCATAAAATTTGATCTAAGGTATTATGCCAATTTTTTGGCTTTCCACCTACATGCTTTTTGATCAAATTTATCACTACCTTGTTAGCTGCTTCGACTTGTCCATTAGCCTGAGCATAATAAGGTGTCGAAGTAAGGAGCTTAAAACCTGTTTCCTGTGCAAACTTCTGCATCTTTCGACCAGTAAACACAGATCCTTGATCTGTTGTTATTGTTTCTGGTATCCCAAATTTGTAGATTATGTGCTTTTGGATAAAATCCATAACTGCTTCTTGATCTACATTCACCAATGGTATGGCTTCAATCCACTTAGTAAAATAATCTACTCCAACTAAAATGTACCTTTGCCCTTTTGAAGAAGCTGGTCGAATTTCACCAATTAAATCTAAAGCCCAACCTCTGAATGGCCAAGGTTTTACAATCGAATGTAACTCACTTGCAGGAACATGTGGTATGCCTGCATGTACTTGGCACTCTTGACACCCTTTTGCAAATTCGACACAATCCTTCAGCATTGTTGGCCAATACATTCCTTGTCGAAACAATAACCACTTCATTTTGTGGCCTGCTTGGTGTGCGCCACACGCTCCACTATGCACATTCGACAACGCTATGTATGCTTCATTTTCGCCTAAGCATTTTAACAAGACTCCTTCTGCAGTTTTCTTGAACAATTCATTGCCAAAAAGTACATAACTCAATGCTCTATATCTTACCTTTCGTTCGACTTTTTGATTTGGATCTTGCAAATATTCTTTGATGGGTTTTCTCCAATCTTCGACTCCTGCATCATCTACGTTGCAAATCTCATAATTCTCTTCGTCACCATATCCCAATTTTATTGTCTCTAAATCTGATGGGGACAAACCTACAGATATGATTCTTCCTCTGACTTCAATGGCTTTTTCTAACTTCTCCTCCGACACTTTGTATCCTGATGCCAGTTGAGCAAGATCATTCGCCTCTTGATTCTCCATCCTGGGAATGTGCCTAAAAGCCACATTGTCGAACTTCTTGAGAAGTCTATTTGCTATCACAAAGTACATTATTAGATTCTCTTTCACACATTTGTACTCTTTAGTCAACTGCTTTATTACCAACTCAGAGTCACCCATTATTTCGACTCTTGTTGCCCCCAATTCCAACAAGATTTCAAGTCCAGCAATCAAAGCTTCATATTCGACTTCATTGTTCGAACATAGCCCTTCGACTTTGTACTTGAACTTTGTTGGAATTTTGTCAGGAGAAATAATCACCATCCCAATACCAATTCCATTCTTATGCCTGGAACCGTCGAAATACAGTTTCCATGGTGCTAATTCGACGTACTCTATAGTTTCGACTATAGAGTGGTCGGCTATAAAATCAGCCACCACTTGTCCTTTCATAGCCTTTAAAGGCAAATATTTTAAGGAGTATTCTGTTAGAGCCAAAGCCCACTTTCCAATTCGACTATGCAAAATAGACTTAGACAACATATGTTTTATTACGTCGAAATGAGAAGATACATATACATCAACAGGCTTTATATAATGCTTCAATTTCATACAAGAGAAATATACACATAAACATAGTTTTTCTATGGCACTATATCTAGTTTCAGCATCATTTAAGACTCTGCTGAGATAATAGATGGCCCTTTCGACGCCATTCTCATCCTCTTGACACAACATACTTCCTAATGTCTTGTCTGATGCAGAGATATACAATCTCATGCTTCTTTTCCTACAAGGGGACATCAAGATTGGAGGACTAGCCAAGTACTCTTTGATCTTGTCGAAAGCCACTTGCTGCTCTTGCCCCCATGTGAATTCTTCTTTCTTTAGTCGAAGTAGAGGAGAAAAGGCTTGTGTTTTTCCACTAAGGTTGGAGATGAATCTTCTTAGAAAATTGATCTTCCCTAGTAGAGACTGCAATCCCTTTTTCGTTGATGGCGCTTTCGCTTCCATTATAGCTTTGGCTTTGTTTTCATTTATTTCGATCCCTTTCTTGTGCACCACAAAACCTAAAAAATCACCCGCCTGCACACCAAAAGCACATTTAAGGGGATTCATCTTTAGACCAAACTTTCTCATCCTCTCAAAGGATTGTCGAAGATGGTCTATATGATCTTTTCCTGAAACAGACTTGATTACAATATCATCAATGTAAATCTGCATAAACGTCTCAATAAAATCATGGAAAATTGAATTCATAGCCCTTTGGTAAGTGGCTCCAGCATTCTTTAAACCAAAAGGCATCACTACCCATTCATAAGTTCCAATTGCTCCAGGACAACGAAAAGCTGTCTTAGAAACATCTTCTTCAGCAATAAAAATTTGGTTATAGCCAGAGTATCCATCTAACATACTCAGATACTCATGACCTGCTGTAGAATCTATAAGCATTTCTGCTACTGGCATAGGATATTCGTCCTTTGGGGTAGCAGAATTTAAATCTCTAAAATCAATGCATACCCTAAGTTTGCCATTTTTCTTAATAACTGGAACTATATTTGCAATCCAATCAACATACCTGGTAGTGCGGATGAAGTTGCATTTTAGAAGTCTTTCGACCTCTTCTTTTACCTTTGACAGAACTTCTGGTGCAAAGCGCCTTGGAGTTTTCTTGACTGGCTTATTCCCTTCTATGATTGGCAGCTTCAATTCGACCAAATTTCTGTCCAAACCAGGCATTTCGTCATAATCCCATGCAAAGCAATCTTTGAACTCCTTCAACAACTGGATTATTTCGACTCTGAACTGAGGATCCATCCTTGCACTTATGTAAGTTGGTCTTTTTTCTGCCCCCAGTCCCAAGTTGATTTCTTCTAAAGGATCCTGCGCCACCATCTTCAAATTGTTCGACACTGGATCTTTTTCGAACCCCAAAGGTTCGTCGTCATAAATGGCGTCAAGTTTCTGGTGTTGCCATTCGTCTATTTGGCTGTTATCATCATTTTCCTCAACGTCTTTTTGAAGACATTGTTCATTTGAATCTTCATGATTGGCTTCGACAGCCATGTATTTTACTTCGGCCTCCAGAGCCGCTTTGAATTTGTTTTCGGCTATGTAAGCCGTAATTTTGTCGAGCACTGCTTGTTCACTCATCATCATTGTCGAACTCACTCCCCCATCCTGTTGGTGCTATGTTGGTAGTCCCCCACATGTAGTTGGAGTCACCAATGACTTCCTTATCCCACTGAAAACCATGTGTAGGATGGAGATATATGGAACAGTACGCGTTGTCCGTTGCCTTCAAGTCGAATTTCGCCGGACTGCAATGAGGTATTTGGGCTAAGTTTTTGTCGAAACTTCGATCACTTACATTGTTTACTTCGGACATGAAGTAACTTTGGTCTGCTTCTATGTTCTCGACGATTCCATCTGGCCTCCAAATAACTATTCTCTGATGCATCGACGAAGGCACAACACCTATACCATGGATCCATTCTCTTCCCAACAGCAAGTTATAGTTTGCCCTAGAAGCAATAACTATAAACATTATTGGCCTTGTTATAGTGCCAACTGTCAGATCCACTTGAATAACTCCCATGGTTGTTCCTACCTTTCCTTCGTAATTCGACAAAACCATGTTGTGGGGCTTTGCATCCGAGTCATCTTTGCCAATCTTTTTCAGCATGAAGTGGGGCATTAAATTCACAGCAGCACCACCATCCACTAGGATCTTGTTCACACCAACACTCTCAATTTTTCCTTTGATAAACAAAGGCTTCAAGTGCGCCTTCATGGAATCGCCTGGTCTTTCGAAGAAAGCATTTTGCTCTTCGACACAACCATTATTCATTACGTAGTAACACACGGGCTTGTGCACCATCGTTTCCTCTTCCATCCCATCCTCTTCGTCTTCGACTTCCATGATCCTATCATAGTCTCTGGGAAGGACCGAGACCACGTTACAGACAACGTCGAAGGATGCCTCCGAATCTGACTTAAAATCATCTGTCATCTCGTCATCCTCCAACTTCTTCTCTTTGGACACACTTTGCGCTGCTACGCTATTTGGTTTGATTTGCTGGAGAGGCTTCTTCTTGTTTGCCATTTGAGCGTTGCTGCTACATTCTGCTTCGTCCTTGTTTCCAGCCACTTTTCTCATCATACCTTTTTCAGCAACTTCTTTCTCAACCCTCTTTTTCCTTTGGAACCTCCTCCACTGGGATCTCGACATGGGATTCTTTCCTTTATAATTCTCTGAAGGATATGGCCTAGGTTTATATTTCTCCAACTCCTTCTTGTTTTCCATTGAAGCGCCTCTCTGCACTTCGAAATTCTTCCACTTCTTCTGGCCTTGGGCATCTCTGATGGGTTGAACCCATTTGTCATCTATCACTTTGTTTGATGGCTTGTAAGTGCCATAGTGTCTGTCTCCGCGCCTCCATTGGTGGTGCTCACTCCTTCTTGGATCATATCTTGTTGCTCCCTTATTTGCCTTCCTTCTTGCTTGATCTATTGCCTCCAAGTTGGTGGCAGCCTTTCTGTCGAAAATGGAACTGCAACGAGGGCATAGCATCACGTCACTCTTCCTTCTCTGGCACCTTTTGATGAATTCGACCAAACTCTCATCTTCTTTGGGGTACGCCAGCTTTTGGTACTCCTCTCGACGTTGATCTTCATCTACTGCTGCCTGAGTTTTCTGAGACACTTCTACCATATTTACTCCCGCATTTTGTTTGTCAGCAATGGTTAGTTTGTTCATCTTTTCAATGAGCTTTTCCTCTTCGACTCTGTCCTTCTTTTTTGTCAGGTCGAACTTCCCTTCTGGGCAGCAACACCAGGATATGTTCCTAGGAGCATGCTTGCAGCGACACTTGTTTGACTCTTCTTTAGGATCCTCCTTTATTCTTCGTAGGATCCCATAAGTCCCAGGTTTCCCACGGCCATGCACAGCTTTTTCTTTCATCCCTGTGACCTCCTTGTCGAAAGGTCCCATGATGTTGATGCAGTAATTTGCAACATCAGCTTCCTTCGTGTTGTCAAGATCAAGGCCTTCAGTAGCCTTATTTTCAGCAACGAAGTCCTCAGTAACTTCCTCCTTGGCGATAGGGGAATCACCATCGTCATTAAAATCACTTCCCCAACCAGTTGGCTGGATTTCGCTGATGTCGGTGTGATAGGTTACAGGAATAGTGTACTTCACCAGGTAGTCAAATTTTCCACTTGGCTGTCCCAAGCAATCCCAGATTTCTCCTGGTCGAACCACCACGTCTCCAGCAACACTGTCATCGTTCTTTTCGTCGAAACCCTCTGTAGTTTCCTTCAATTTCTGATTGTCAAAGCTTTCAGTAACTTCGACCTTACCTTCATCGTCGAAGTCCTCAGTGACTTCAACTGTGTTTTTGTTGTCAAGATCTTCAGTGACTTTGACTTCATTATCGTTGTCGAACGCTTCAGTGCCTTCGACTTCGTTCTGGCCTGCAAGATCTTCAGTAATCTCGACCATGTTGACACTGGTGTCGAAACCTTCCATAACCTCCACCATCTCGAAACTGCCATCAGAAGCAACTTCAATCTCCACCATATTCACAGTGGATGGTTCAGCATAGTGTGCTTCGACAACCTGCATAGGATTCGAATCAATCCCCATTTGTTGTTTTGGCTTCTCGCCAAACTTCAGCCTTCCATCACGGATAGCATTTTGAACTAGATCCCTGAAAAGAAAACATTGAGATGTTTTATGACCCAAAAAGTTATGGTACTTACAAAAACCCCTCTTTTTCTGTTGTTCGACAGGCGGTTCTTTAGCGCCTGGTGGTTTTATTAACTGACCATCTTTGACCAATAAATCAAAAATTTCGTCACACTTGGTGACGTCGAACGTATAAGTTCGTTTAGGAAACTTATCATTCTTTTCAGGTTCGACTGGATTTTTTCCATTTGACGGAGCTAGTACTTTATAGGCGTATGGTGGGCCTGACTTTAGTTCTGCCAGATCAATTTCTTGTTCGTCGAACAAAATTAGTTCATTTTCGCCACCATCATCATCCTGGCATACTCCTACATAGGCCACTCTTTCCTTTTTATTTTTATTTGATCTAAATTTCTCAGCTTTTAGTCTTTCAATCTGTCTTACCCTATCTGCTAATTGTGCCATATCTCTTAAATATTGAGTGTCTAATTTCTTCCTTATAGAATAATCTAGACCCCCTACAGCCATTTCGACTAACTCTCGTTCTGGCACTTGTGTGAAACATCTTGCCTTAAGCAACCTGAACCTATTTAGTTAATCATCTATAGGCTCTGAAAATTTCCTCTTAACACTGGCTAATTCCTTTAAACTTATCTTAGTCTGACCCATATAGAATTGTTCATGGAACAATCTTTCTAATTGGGTCCATGTGAATATAGAGTTCGCAGGCAAGGATGTAAACCAGGTGAATGCATTTTTTGTCAAAGAACTTGGGAAGTACTTCATTTTCAAATTTTCATTATTGGCTATTTCTCCTGCTTCTATTAGATAACGCGCTACGTGCTCTATAGTAGATTCACTAGTATCTCCTGAAAACTTAGTAAACTTAGGAACTTTCCATCTTGGGGGTAGTTCCTCTTGCAGAATGTATTCTGACAATGGGGAAGTATAAGTAGGCCTTTGCAACCCTACATTTACACCGTTTTGGGCCATTATCCTTTCGACCATGGCTGTTATGTAATTTTCGACAGGCAAGTTATTATATCGTATTCGCTGTTGCAACACATCATCAGCATCTTAGCCTCTCTGAACTATTACCCTCCTAGGCTCTTGTTGAACGGGGATTTCGACACGAGGCTGTTCGACCACTGCCTCTTGGTTTCTAGGGTTTGCCTGAGGATTCTCTAAAGGCCTTTGATTTATCGTGGGTTCCTCTTCGACATTTACTACTTGGTTTTGAATCACTTGTTCTCTTTGTCGTGTTTGAGGAACACCAAAAAAGTCAGCAATGCGCGTCATTTGCGCAGCCAATAATTGGTTGGTTTGGGTAGTGTTTTGTATTAAAGGGTTAAACACTGCTCCCATTTGTTGAGTCAACATTTGGACCATATCATGATTACTTTCGTCCATTTGTTGTCGAATTACTTGCGCAAATTATTGGTAATTGCTGGTATTTGGAAATTTGGTAGGGATTGGTTCAATCTACTCATATTTCCACCATATCCTGACCCTTGCAGTGGCGAAGACATGTGGACCATGGCGTCAGAATACAAGGGTGGTGCACTTTGCAAGTTTGCCATTACTGACGTTGGAATTCCATATGGTTGTTCTCTTCCGAACATAGGCATGGAAAAATTTGTCTGGAATGGCCTAAAATTTTGTCCTCCCGGAGGAGGCGTCCCCATAGGCCTTGAATGTCCCATTGTGGAAGAACTAGGCATACTTTGGGAGAGCGAAACTGCTGGTATAGATCCTGTTGACGAAGGCATAACCTCCTCCAAAACAGGGTTTGAATCCACATTTCCCCCTGTCGAAGGTATAGGGTTAGAAACTGGAATGTTTTCATTTGGATTTGGATTGGGATTAGGATTATTTGACTGATTCGCCATTTTCCTTACTCTAGTTCTTTTGGGTCTCTCTACGTCAGATACGGTTAATTTACCGCTTCTTAGTATCATACAACGAAGAAAAAGCCTTAATTTAAAATTATTTAAGTTTTATATTGCACTGGTCCCACTGGGCGTGCCAATTTGTTTGCTGTTGATCTTGGCGAACAATCTCTGGTTTACCAGAATGGTGAAGTCTGGGTTACTTGCAGGATTAACCAAACAAATCCTAGGACGTCGGGCGAAAACTTAAATCAACGTGATAATTTTAAGTCAAGGGTGATATCTTGGTGCTTGGTTTTATGTATTAAGTCTTTTAGAATGAAAGATTTTAACTAACTCTAGATAAAAGTCTGAGATAAAAGAAAATGACTTTGAAAAGAACTTTAAAGTAAAATGGCGAAGGAAATTGGCACGCCCAGCTCAAGGCACGGAGGCATTAAGTTTCGACGCCTATTGAAGATTGCTAGCCCTAAATCTATCTCTAGAATCTAGAAACTAACAGACAATCATCCCTAACCGAAGTTTGCGACGGTTATCTCTAACGCAACCCAAACCCCGCGCATAAAGCAAAAATCAGAGACAATCACCAATAGAGATTTGTAAAGCAAGTTTTATACAACGCCATGGGTGACAAATATACATGAGATCATAGTCAATACATATACAAACCCAACAAAGAAGAAAGACATAAAGAAAATCAGAAATGAACCAAACATCTCGCGGTTTGTCGGCGTCGATCGACGATCAATCCACCTCGGATCATCCACATGCAAGCTTCCATGATGTTTTCTAAGCTAATCTACTGAAAAAATGAAGTTTGATGGAGTTGGAGCAAGAATCCCCAAAACCAACCTCTAAAAAATGCTGAAAAATGAAGTTTATAGGTGGTTTTTGCTACCCAGGTTCGCACTGCGAACCCCCGTTCGCACTGCGAATATATGCCACCTTAACTTCCTCCAGAATGGTGTTTTTCATGCTTCCAGGCACTTTTTATTCGCCCCGGGTTCGCAGTGCGAACTCGCTAGCGAGTGCTCGCCACGGGGGTTCGCAGTGCGAACATGACAGCAAACCAGAATTTGTTTTGATCATAACTCATGAATCGTAACTCCGATTGACGCACGGTTTGAAGCGTTGGAAAGCTTATTCAATGCTCTTTATGAATATGGAAAAATCCCATTGCTGGAACACCTGTAAAAATAAATGAAAATCAATTAAACTCAATGATATTTACACGGTACCGCACTATACACCGAAAACGTAAAGTAAACGTATTTACACATAAAGTGGGGTTTATTCAACCAATTTTAACACAAAGTAATGATAAGTGCAACAAAACTTATATACAAAAATAGGTACATTTTGCACTTATCAAACTCTCCCCAACTTACATAATTGTTTGTCCACAAACAAGAATCAAACAAACTTGAAAATGCACAAGCAATATCCAAAGAAAGACGAATCAACAGGTTTTGAAAAACTGAAACGAATGAATGGTTCAAATGAAAACGGTACACACAAAAAGTAAATACTTACCACTAAACTACGACGACAACATAATCACGAAACAAACGCAAAATACAAAAATCATGCCAAAAATTCTAAAACAACACAAGTTCCAAAGTGAATCACACCTAGTAAAAACAATCATCGGTAGATGAAAAACACACAATAAGGTACTTTACACTCACACAACACTCATGTAAACAAAAGACTAAATTATGCATACATCTACAAATTCACATTGAAAATACAAAGGCAAGAATCACAAGGGCTTTTCAAGGTTGTAGCGTGGTCGGGTAAACAAACAAGGGGCAATTTCTAAAGGTAATTGAAACAAAAACTTGCCTAAACCTAAGGGAGTGAAAACTCACAAAGATTCACACACAAAATTTCAACCAACTTCTTCCAAAATCCCAAGTGCTACACAACACACAATACTTATTTAGCACAATTATTGAAACTCTTTTTGTTTCCTTTTTCAAGGATTTTTCTTTTTCTTCCTTTTTCACTTTTTTCTTTTCTTTTCTTTGTCATATTTTTCTCTTTTTTCTTTTCTTTTTCAATCCTCATAGAATCCAACCAATGAGTATACAATCATCCTCTCCCCAACTTGAATTCAACCGCACCATCATGTGAATACTCCCTACTTTCTAAGGCAAGGAAAAAATCCATACAACAACACAAAGTTGAGGTCCAAGAAAAAACAAAATCCATTCAAAAATAAGTGAACTAAATACTCATAGACAAGCATTAAGTTCAAATAGAAACATGGATCAAAAAGCTCAAAGGGGTTACGAATTCTCACACACTCACAAGGTGAATGACTATTTGGCTAAAGTGGCTGTGCTCAAAATGAAACAATTGCCTTGATCCTTTTCATGCATTTATATAATCAACACAAACAAAAGATTCAACATAATAAAATCCAGTTAGAACAAGAATGTTGGTTCTCCGCACATATATGAACAATGGAAAGCCACCTCACAAAAAGGTTGGGAACTAAAGTGATTCACAATAGAACAAGTATACAAAAGAATGGATGGCATGGAAGTTTGTAAAATGCCTAAGTATCATGAATATGCTAAAGTATAGAAAGCGATAAATACATACCTCAGACGTGTACAAAACTTAACAAAATCATTGCCATACATCCGCAAGTTGAAACGAACCAACTTGGAAAATCACAAAAGCATCCTCAAATAAGTCAATCAAAATCTGTGAGCAAACAACAACCAAAAACATTCGAAAAGAAAAACTATAAAACATGCTTGTTTTACGTCGTAAGCTCGACGCCTTTACGGTGCTTAATTAGAAACTTCCTTCATTCATGCCATGGTGATGTCTCACCGCGCAACCAAAAGCAAGTGTCATACCCAAACACTTAAACAAACGTTAATCTACAAGTATCAGTATAACAAGTGAAAATATACAATATATACGATATTTACAAAACTCAAAAACAAAGAAATTATCGCAATGCGATTCAATATCAAAACCAATCCCCGGCAACGGCGCCATTTTGTTGGTTGCAGAATAGGGCAAGCAGCAAAAATATTTATTTTCGGAAGAATTCCCTAGCGAGTGTGAACTCGCTAGCAAGTGCTCGCCACGGGGGTTCGCAGTGCGAACATGACAACAAACCAGAATTTGTTTTGATCATAACTCATTGGTTTCGACGCCTATTGAAGATTTCTAGCCCTAAATCTATCTCTAGAATCTAGAAACTAACAGACAATTATCCCTAATCGAAGTTTGCGACGGTTATCTCTAACGCAACCCAAACCCCGCGCATAAAGCAAAAATCAAAGACAATCACCAATAGAGATTTGTAAAGCAAGTTTTATACAACGCCATGGGCGACAAATATACATGAGATCATAGTCAATACATATACAAACCCAACAAAGAAGAAAGACATAAAGAAAATCAGAAATGAACCAAACATCTCGCGGTTTGTCGGCGCCGATCGACGATCAATCCACCTCGGATCATCCACATGTAAGCTTCCATGATGTTTTCTAAGCTAATCTACTGAAAAAATGAAGTTTGATGGAGTTGGAGCAAGAATCCCCAAAACCATCCTCTAAAAAAAGCTGAAAAATGAAGTTTATAGGTGGTTTTTGCTGCCCAGGTTCGCACTGCTAACCCCCGTTCGCACTGCGAACATATGCCGCCTTAACTTCCTCCAGAATGGTGTTTTTCATGCTTCTAGGCACTTTTTATTCGCCCGGGGTTCGCAGTGCGAACTCCCTAGCGAGTGCTCGCCACGGGGGTTCGCAGTGCAAACATGACAGCAAACCAGAATTTGTTTTGATCATAACTCATGAACCGTAACTCCGATTGACGCACAGTTTGAAGCGTTGGAAAGCTTATTCAATGCTCTTTATGAATATGGAAAAATCCCATTACTGGAACACCTATAAAAATAAATGAAAATCAATTAAACTCAATGATATTTACACGGTACCGCACTATACACCGAAAACGTAAAGTAAACGTATTTACACATAAAGTGGGGTTTATTCAACCAATTTTAACACAAAGTAATGATAAGTGCAACAAAATTTATATACAAAAATAGGTACATTTTGCACTTATCACCTGCCCGACATAACGGCTAGTTTTGGGCAGTTACCTATTCTTCGGGGAAAACGGTTATTTCGCCCCGAAAATAGGACCGTTGGCCACGTGCTATGGGGCTCTATATAAACCCTCTCATTTGAGAGGGTCAGGTATCAAATATTCACCCTCGAAATTCATACTTTGTACTTGCCCCTTTTTCTCTGACCTTTACTTACTTGAGCGTCGGAGTGCCTTGCAGGTACACCCCCTTCTCCTCTTCATACGCCTAACATCTCAGACGTACATGGTGGCCCACTTCTACAGGATCTGATCCAGCCTTCACGATCATTTAACAAATTCTTTGTGGAAAAATAATGGAATGTTGGTGCGCAATTAAATTCCTATATGCAACTCAAAGAGCACATGCTATGGATGGAGAGTGAGGAAGATCGTTGGTCATTATTGGATGACGAAGACGATGATATTAGTTTGTGTGAAAATTGTAGATGGGATCATGAGTTAGAATTTTTTTATAAATTACTTAATGTTTACTAGCTAGTTATAATTTGTTGAAATATTAGAGAGTATTAAATTTTTGAAAATAATTTATTAAGGAAAATTTTTAAATAAATTATTATTATTATTATTTACTACTATTTATTTTTTTCATTTGTATTAGAGCTTAAATACTTAATATTTAAATTGTGTTCAGGTAAGACTTTTTATTTTATTTTTTTCAAGACATTATTCAGCCTTAAGTGAGAATATCTAGGCAAACTCATAGATATTTTGATAATTATAGTGCTTTCCTTTGTAATGTTTGATATTGACCATCAATAATTATGTCAATAAATTTATTATTTTTTAATATTTATGGTGTTTTTTATTAAAACATTATATATATATATATATATATATATATATATATATATATATATATATATATATATATATATATATATATATATATATATATATATATATATATATATATTATAGAGAGACTAGGCAACCTCCTAGATATTTTATTAAATCTTAAAATTAATTAATGAATAATATTATACCAATAATAAAGTATAAAATAAACATGTTATAAATCAAAATTTAAAAATTAACAAAATATTTTTTATCAAAACAAAGTTAATGCATTTCATTAATTAGGGGATGTTCAATGAAAGTAGGAGTTAAATCAGACGAATTACGTATAGGCTATGAATTGGCCACCCTAGCAAGAGAATGAGCAGTCATATTCGCTTGACGTCTTATGAACTTTACCTTAAAGTTTGAGTTAACAAATAACAAGGCTTTTATAGAATTAATAATAAAATAAAACTCTGAGTTAACATTATGATCGAAGTGAATGGCTTGTACAACTTTTTGAGAATCACTTTCGAAAACCATATTTTCCATATGTAAGACAATGGCTTCGCAAATTGCTTCTTTAAGAGCCAAAGCTTCAGCTTCATACACAGACAGAGCTCCGGGATCCCAAGTCACACTTGCAGAAATGAAATTCCCAAGGTGAGCACGCACACACCAACCCCTATTAGAAGTTCCACGATGATTACTAAATGCCACATCCACATTACATTTCAACCATCCTTTCCTAGGCGTACTTCAAGTAGTAGAAAACTTGTGTTCATCAATAGGATCAAGCACTTTTTGGCCCATACCATTCCTGCCACTTGTGAAAAGCTAACCAACCAAGCTTAGGAGCTTCCTCATGTTCATTGTGCCAAATGAGGTTATTCTTATTCTTCTAGATTTCATCTAACATAACAGCAAATCTACCAGCATCCGTCCTATCCTCCTTACAACATATATTGAATATAAGTAATTTAGCATCATGAAAGGAATGTAAATGAGCATCTATAAGAATGGACAAAGTTGTTGCCCTTAAACAATGGTTAGTTGCATTACAACCAAAAAACAAGTGTCAATCATCTTTAAGATTATTCTCACAAAATTGACAAATAAAAGGACAAGGAACATGATGTTGTCGGAGTCTGGCACGAGTCAATAAGAAGTCCTTACAAATTACCCACAAGAGATGTTTAACCCTTGGTGGGGATTTAATATTCCAGAGACTTTTCCAATCCTCCTCTCATCCCCCATTCTCACGCCTCTTCCATAACCTGTATCTAGAATGCACACTGTTAGACCCATTTTGTTCTTCCTTCCAGATCATCCTATCCTCCTTGACCTCCTCCAAAAGAGGGACCTGTAATATTTCTTCGGCATCTGCACAATTAAACACTTCTTTAATAAACCTCGAATCTCCTGCCCCGAGGCCTCGCCGTAAGTACTGAGAAACTTCATAAGATGTCTAATTTCAGAGAGGTTAGCCCTGCAAAACAAAAAACAATCTTTAGCAAAAAGAAGGTGGGACACTATGGGTAACCCTCTACATATTTGGATCCCATGAATGTCGCCTTTTGCCACTGCTCACTTTATAAGAGCCTAAATACCTTCTGAGACTAAAATAAAAAGGTAAGGGGACCGTGGGTCCCCTTGCCTCACACCTTTTCCTGGTTCAATCGATCAAACTCTATCCGAACTAACAAGAACAATATAGTGCACTGAGGTGACACACACCATCATCCAATGAATCCATCTTTCTACAAACCCCATTCTATAAAGCATACCATAGAGAAAACCCCAATTTACTCTATCATATGCCTTGCTAATATCAACCTTAAGAGCCAACTGATCCTTACGACCTTTTGTCTTTCTCTTAAGAGCATGGATGACCTCTATAGCAATCATCCCAGGATATAACGATCCTCCACAAATGCTAATTGTTCCTATACCATACATTTATCAAGCATCACCTTAAATATATTAGCAAGAGCTTTAGACACAAGTTTATAGACCACATTACATAAGGAAATAGAACGAAAATCCTTTGCATCATGAAGGTTGGCACTTTTAGGGATCAAAAAACATTCGTATCATTAAGCGACAGCGGGAAAAATCCTATATCCAACTAAAGCTTGGTTGCCTAGAAAATATCCTTACCAGACAAGTCCTAATTTTTTTTTATAGAAAGCAGGATTAAAATCGTCTGAACCCGACGATTTATTAGGATGCATTTCCCCTAAAGCACTGTATAATTCTTCCATAAGCAGTGGGCTGTCAACTTGTAATTTTCTTCCTCAGTTATCACAGGTTGGATATATGTAAGGATTGGCTCATGCTTACTTGATTTTGCAGCGAAAATATCTTCAAAATAACTTCTTCCGATAACGCATATTCCAACCTGGTCGTGCACCTCTGTCCCTTCGTCTCGCTGCAGCATGCTAATTCTTTGGAATTTCTTACGAACCGTAGGTGAAAGATGGAAAAACTTTGTATTAAGGTACTTGTCGCGTAACCAATGCATCTTCGCAGGTTGTTTCCAATATGTATCCTCCTTTGTAATCAATTTATTAAACTCCTTCTATGCTTCCATAAATTTCGACATTGACTCCATATCTAGGTTCTAACGACTTTGCTCCTTCAAATCTTTCAGTCTCTTCAAGTCTCCTTTCTGCTTCCTATACTGTATCCTGTCCCATTTCTCTAGTTCTGCGGCACACTTAGAAATTTGTGTCAAGACATTCTAATTTTCACCCTGCGACCACCCGGTTTGGACAACATTTCCAATTCCATCTTCTTCCAATCAGTGATTTTCAAATGTGAACGTATGATTTCGTCGCTCTTACTGCCGAGTTTTACATTGGACAAGTATAGGACTATGATCCGAATGGGAAGCGATAAGGTTAATAAGCTTCACAGACGGAAACAAATCCATCAAACTCATTGTTGCCATAGCACGGTCTAGGCGCTCTTCCACTACTTGGTCTGTTCCTATGCTTTTAACCCATATAAATTGATGCCCCTCAATCGGGATGTCGACGAGGTTACAGTCAAAATATATATATATATATATATATTCAAAATATTGCAATTTCAACACTATTACATAAAAGAAAATACTCAATAAATAATAATTATAACTTTTTTATTTGTTCATATTATCTTTTTATTTATAATTATACCCAAATAAATGTTTTTGCAAATAAAATATTCTCCAAAATATTAAATAATTTATAAATGAACTCTAACTCATAATCCCATATGCAATTTTCACACAAGTTAAAATCGTCATCTTCATCATTAAATAATAACCAATTGACCTTCCTTCATTCTCCAAATCTTATTTTGGACGAGATAATTATTGAAAAGAAAAATTAATTAGAAAACAAAGATATTGATTTAGTTATGGGTAGCTGGCTTAATATATAAAGGGATTAAATATTTTGTTTGAGAGTGTATTTCTAGTTTTTAAAAAATCAAACATAAAATCTTTAATTTATACTTATACTATTTAAGGTTAAATTCATTAGTTTCAATATAAACAGTAAATATAATTTGTATTCTCATCTAGGATTAATTTTTCCAACTAAGATTGATTTATGACATATATGATTAGCTTGATTTCGATTTTAAAATTGTTAAGATATAATAAATTATTATCTATGGTTAATTTAGGATCAATTCCATTAATTAGAGTTTACAAGTGGTATTTTATAATTATTTTTTATCTAGCACGGTTGGTTTTTTTATCAAGGTTGATTTAAGATTTTTTCTATTAATTTTGATTTTAAAATTGGCATGCCATAACTAAATCTAATATAAGTTTGATTTAATAAAAGCATTATAATTGATATTTTTACTAAAATATGAAATTTAATGTTTTCTTAAATTTAACTTTCAAAAAAGAAAACAACGTCCTAAGTTATTTAAAACAATTAAATAATGGCATTCCCTATACATTGTTTTTGTTATTTTAAAAGAACCTATTTTGAATTAAAATAAATTTAACATCATCCTGTCTTCATTCATGATTCAAAATTATACTAAATCAATAAAGGATATCCAATTCTCTAGTTTCACAGGATTATACTGCATTCTTGGTGTTAGATCCATGGTTTTATGATTGGCAACAATTTTGTCTAAACATGGTTCACAGCAGGATGTTGTGTGTGATGTTCTGACATGCTGTTCAGTTCACCTTGTGAGCAGATGTTCAGATAAATGTTGTAATATGTTGTACCAGAACATCAGTTCTAACTGTTTTTAAATCTTGACAGATTTATTTTGATTCTGCGATATTCCTTTTGGATATATCTCAGTAATTTTCGCAGGTCAAGAAGATTCTATCTGGAACAAGTTTTTGTATCTCCAGCTGTACACAAGTTGCCAAAATTGGATGATGAGACAATTTAGGAAACTCTGTGTTTTGTTCCAAGATTTAAGGAGATCTTTTCTGCACAATTGGTGCAGCCCTTAGCGTATGGATCAAGGAATATTTTGATGAAGATTTCGAAGCCCATGGATTGCTAAGGAGTATTTAAATAGCTGCTTAGACCTAATGTATTTACGAATTTCACTTTTGTAAAAACTAGGGGAAGTTTTAGAAACTTAGGTTTTGAGAGTCTCTTGTGTGTGACTTTGTAAGTCACCCTTTGTATATTTTGATACATTGTGGTAGACAGATTGTTTATTGTTTGTTGTTCTCACTCTAGAGCTTCTAAGCAAGGAGTTGAGTATTGTTCTTGGTTGAAGCTATTAAGAAAAACCTAGTATTGTAGTTGGAAGAATGTTCTTATGGTTTTTGGTTTCTTAAGGCATAAGTCACTGGGACTGTGACTGGCTGTTAGGAAGTGAGAGGGGGATCTCATATCTAGATGACGATTAGGTAGAAGTTGCACAAGATAATGATTAGGTGAGAAGTTGTAAACGAGGGAGTTTAGCTTTGAACTAATGCTATCATAGTGCATTTCCTTCCTGGCTTGGATGCCCCCATATGTAGGTGATATTGCACTGAACTGGGTAACCAATTGACTGTGTTATTTATCTTTCTGCATTAAAAATTCTGCATATGTTTACAGTTGGATAAATTTTTCTGTCAGTCTGAAGATGTGAAAACATCTGTCATGACTTTGTACTCTGATGTTGAGACATTAGAATCACCATCATGTGTTGCATGTGCCAAAAAATTTCAATTGGCATCAGAGATGGCTCCCCAGTCAGTTTTGGGTGAGCTTCAGGGAGTACTTTTCTGTTACTATATGATCTTTGGAATGACAGTTGATCTTGGAATTTTTGTCACCAAAGAGTGTGTTTGGAGTGTTCCTTGTGAGGAAGAGTTTGTGTTGACTATTGTTCTCTAGAAGTGGTGTATCCATGAAGTTGATAAGCATGTGTTCAGATTTTTAAATACATGTATGGTGGTGAAAAGTGTTTGGGATCCTCTCAATACTTTTCTTGAAGGGACATCTGGTCAGCAGGATTCTGAGGTCTCTATCGAAGAAACCTATCATGCATCTGTCTGCTGTTGAAGAAGAAGGTCAAGACACCATTTGCTCTGGTGGACCTGTTAGGTCTATATTTTGATCTGTCTTTATGTGTGACAATATTTTTTGAAGAACAATAAAATGATCTCTGTAGAAGTCCGTGACCTGTCATATGCTGAAGGATTGTGAGAGTCAAGTAAACCAGGTTCTGTGCATGTGGATTGAAAGTCAAGGATAAATGTCTAGAACATTCACTCTGACATCTTGAAGATCCTTCTACTCTAAGAAAGCTGGATCTGATTGTTCTTGATGATGTTTTTGCCTATCTTGTGACTACCTTACCTAAAAGGTTAATTTCTGTTATGAACTCTGATTTTGGTGTGGATGAGCTGGCTGCTTCTCTTGGAGAATTGTGCTTAAAGAAGGTTGTCATCAAGGATGGAGTGTTTTTTTTCTCAAACTTGATATCTTGATCAAGTTTATAAGAATATAGAACTCTTGTTCTATTGTGGTGGAGGAGTTCTTCAAGATGGGATGATGTTTGGAAGCCTAAAAGGGATAGGGTGTTCTAAGCTATATTAAGCAAGTGAGAACTCAAGTAGATAGACAAGATGTGTCAATGATGACATATCATATTGTCTCAACATTGTGCAGAACATCGGAATATTCATAGGGCAATGTATGCACTGGAGCTGTCTCTTCTTGTTAAAAGCTATTCCCATTAGGCATGTGTATCTAGTTGGTTATCTCTAAGGTGCACCTCAACCTTTGTGAATCAATAAATGGCTAAAGGTCAAGGAAGTTGCTGATTTCTTTTTTCTTTCATATCTTCTTCTTGGGGTCTCATTTAAGATGTTGGGTATGAGTGTTCCAGACACCTGTCTAAAGTAAATGAGTTTTAGAACTGGATATTCCAGTCCTGATGTTGGTTTCCCATGATCAAGGTCCTTGTGTAAGGGATTCTGCTTGGTCACTTATGGAGGAAGGCGTGTCAAATAACAGTTGTTATTTGTGTGTTCCCCAAAGAACTACTTGCTTAAGCTTATTGTCCAAGGTGTTTGTAGCCACCACATGTTGGAACATTAGCCTTTGCAAATGCTAATGTACTTCATATTATGGTGTTAATATGGTTTGTGCAAGGTGGAGTCTTGAAGGATAGAGAATTGAAGGGCAGAGGAGAAGCAGACTTATACTGAAAAGTCTATTTGTGGTATGATGCTTAGTCAGTAACCTTTTTTTGGTCAGCTCAAATGGTATCTGTTAGAGGGAATCTCTTGGGTACATAAGGATGGTTGATGTCTCTGTAATGTCAGACAGGATGTCTGGACATTGTGCTTCTGAGTAGAAGCTTCTTGAGGTGTGTAAGAGTTTATTTCTCTCTGTGATGTGATGGTTACTGTAAGTGTCTATGATCTATCCTTGGAAGTTGATTAACTGCTGCTGTGACCTATTGTGATTCTCATGTGTCTCTTGCAGAGGGATGTGCATGGATTACTATGTAAATAGTAATTCCTATGTGTGTTGACTCTAGAACTAAAGTAAATGGTTCAATCCTTGTAATTGAGACTGATGTCTGAACTGATGTTGGAATATCATCTCAGTTGATTATTTCTCTAGAAAAGAAAGCAGATTATACATGGGAGCTAATTTGGAGTTCATGGTGTGGAGTTTGTTGCTCATCATTAGATTCAGAATTGAAATGTCTGATCATGGTAGAGTATGATGTAAAGCTACTAGCCATATCTAGGGTGGTTAATGGTGTGTATATGAGTGTCTGTCATGACTGCCTGTCATGGTGAAGGATCCATTTGTGCTAGTTATTGATGTGGTGTACAGAAGAAGGATGGCAGGCCAAATGTTCTTATCTATGTGGTGCTCTGACTATCTGTGAGGTTGTGGCCTCTTCTGCTGCATATACCTCTGAGGGAGGTTGTGAAGAAGGGAACTTGAGAAAATGTTCCTTTACTATTGTGATTTGGGTGCATGATGTCAAACCAAATGTACATGACATCTACTCTACATGAAGTGTTAAGGGATCTCTGGTGTTTCTTAAGTAGGTGTGAAGCTGCTATGGTGCTTGTGTGAGCATGAAGATGTTTATGTGTTTGATATGAGGTTTGAGTTTTCTCCTTGACGGGGAGTTCTGATTATGTGTGACAGAGGGAGCTGTGTACCTGTCTGATATGTAGTTGCATTGTTGCAGCCTGTACAAAGCTTGCATTTTCTCATGCAACATGTGTTGTTGTACCTCTGCTGAGGTTGTAATGTCTGGCAAGATGTCTTGACATTGGGATGTCTGGTGTGTTTTTCTTTGCCTTGACAGTGTGGTTGTGGTTCTAGATATGTGAGTTATTTTTTGCTGTGCATGTGCCTCTGATATATGTTTTGGGACTGGTCATGATTCTTTGGAATGTCCCAAGAAACAGTATTGTTTGTTGTCTGGGAGAATTCATTTTTCTCTGCAGAAGGTTGTGGGCCTCAAATGAGGTTCTGTTATTGGATGTGAGATATCAGACATGATGTCTTGACATTGTGTTCAAGTTTTCAGCTGAGCCTTGCTGAATTCATTAGCCATGGAATTCAGTTGTTTTCTTCTTTTGAGGCAGAATATTGTTTCTGCTTTGATCTGTTTGGGTTGTTTCTTCTTGAGCATCAATCCTGTCTGTTGGATCAGCAAGATTAAATGGTGTTTTCTGGAATAAGTGTGTTGCTGAGATAGTTTGGTGCTCCATCAAGAGAAGATTACAATGTCATTCAGAATGTCAGGACATTGTATCATGACACGCTGGTCCAGTCAGAATTGTCAAGAGATTCTCTCTGGTCAGCATGATAAGGACATGTTGACTAGACATCATTTTTTTTAGAACGCCTAAAAAACGTGTTTTTGGTGCATGCGTGTTCAAGGGTAGTAGTTTCAATGACATGAGAATTGTCATGGTCAAAACTTGGGAGTAGAGAAAGAGGAACATATAATGCCTCTTTCATATGTGCACGGGTACTAAGGATGATTTTATTTTCTTCCAAAAACGCTCTCATTAACTAGGGTGTCGTTACTAGCAAGGGTCGTCACAAACCAGGTAACTCTCCTTGTATTTAAAGGTTTTACTTCCTCACCATCCTCTCAAGCTAGGTCTCAACATGAGTAAATCTTCCAAAACTCTGATGTTAGGAAGGTTCTTTAGGGAGTTTTTTTTGCTTTGGTTGGTGTGTTTTTGTTTTGTGTCTTTGTCTTTGTCTCCTTGGGTGAGTATGTTTTTTCTTACTTTTTGTTGTTTCTTCAGTGGAGCCTGTCTTGGCTAGTTTGTCTTTGAGTTAGTTTTGTGTCTTCTCTTGACTATTTCTGTGTCAGTTTCTTTTTTACTCTATTTTTGTCAATTTTTGGCTAAAAAGGGGGAGAAAAGGGTTTGTGTGTTGTTGTCTTCTATATGCAACATTTTAGGGGGAGCATGATTGTCTATCATGTGGATCTTGTGTCTCTCTGTTTTTGCTGCCACTTCTGATGTGGTATGTGCAGGATGTCTTGTTCGTTGTGCTAACATCCTGTCTGTTGTGTCTTATGGCTGGGTTTATGTGAGTCTAGGACTCTAGTGCTCTAAGTTATGTGTGAGGCTTCTACTGCATGAGTCTCTGTTGTGAGTACTTGAGTATCTCAAGGTTGGTTTTCTGGTGCTTCGATAAAAGATTCTTCTTCCCCTTGAGAGGAAGAGTTATTCCTCCGTGACAAGGACCAATTCTGTGTTTTAGGGGGAGTAAATAGGATGATTCTAAAGATGCATGTTATCTTCTTCCTCATGTACAGAGTTCACATGTTTTACATGTAACTTGTGTTGTATTTGTGGTTTTATTCCTCTCTCCGGATTTATTGTGCAAAAGGTGTTTTAGCCAAAATTTGCCAAAGGGGGAGATTGTTAGATCCATGGTTTTAGGATTGGCAACAATTTTGCTAAAACATGGTTCACAGCAGGATGTTGTGTGTGATGTTCTGACATGTTGTTCAGTTCACCTTGTGAGCAGATGTTGTAACATGTTGTACCAGAACATCAGTTCTGACTATTTTTAAATCTTTTGCATATTTGTTTTGATTCTGTGATATTCCTTTTGTATATATCTTAGTAATTTTCGTAGGTCAAGAAGATTCTATCTGGAACAAGTTTTTGTATCTCCAGCTGTACACAAGTTGCCAAATTGGATGATGAGACAATTTAGGAAACTTTGTGTTTTTTTCCAAGATTTAAGGAGATCTTTTCTGCACAATTGGTGCAGCCCTTAGCGTATGGATCAAGGAATATTTTGATGAAGATTTCGAAGCCCATGGATTGCTAAGGAGTATTTAAATAGCTGCTTAGACCTAATGTATTTACGGATTTCACTTTTGTAAAAACTAGGGGAAGTTTTAGAAACTTAGGTTTTGAGAGTCTCTTGTGTGTGACTTTGTAAGTCACCCTTTGTATATTTTGATACATTGTGGTAGACAGATTGTTTATTGTTTGTTGTTCTCACTCTAGAGCTTCTAAGCAAGGAGTTGAGTATTGTTCTTGGTTGAAGCTATTAAGAAAAACCTAGTATTGTAGTTGGAAGAATGTTCTTCTGGTTTTTGGTTTCTTAAGGCATAAGTCACTGGGACTGTGACTGGTTGTTAGGAAGTGAGAAGGGGATCTCATATCTAGATGACGATTTCTAGGTAGAAGTTGCACAAGATAATGATTAGGTGAGAAGTTGTAAACGAGGGAGTTTAGCTTTGAACTAATGCTATCAAAGTGCATTTCCTTCCTGGTAATGTTGCACTGAACTGGGTTACCAATTGATTGTGTTATTTATCTTTCTGCATTTAAAATTCTGTATATGTTTACAGTTGGATAAATTGTTCTGTTAGTCTGAAGATGTCAAAATATCTGTCATGACTTTGTACTCTGATGTTGAGACATCAGAATCACCATCATGTGTTGCCTGTGCCAGAGAATTCCACTTAGTGGTGGCTTTTCAAGAGGACTAACAACTTGTTCTGTTGTAGCTATTATTTTTGGTGTAAATATCCTTGAAAATTTCTTTAACACTAGAATTGGTGTAGTTTTTGTGAATTGCTATGTTTTTGTAATTGGGTTGGGATACCCCTAATACTCTTTAGTGTTATATAATTCTCTCTTTTTAGTGTTATATAATTCTCCCTTTGCTTATAAAAAAAATAGAAATTTGTTTCTTTATAAGAGTTTTATTTTGCTACACAAATCAAACCTTAAAACCCACAATTATGTAGGAAATCAATTTTTTAAAATCTATTTTGGAAAATGAAAAATGAAAAATTTTATATTAATAGATGATTAATTTTTAATAAGTATATCTTGACTAAACCATTATTTTAATATTTAAATATGACAGGGGTTATCATTACTTATCCGAGAAAAAAATGTTTGAATTTTATTTAACTCTAAATATTTATATATCAATACAAATAAAAAAGTTAGTTCAATGTTTAATGTATCATCCCAATTTTCTTTGGGACTTTAAATAATAAAAAGTTTAGCCGAAAAAAAAAGGTTAAAATTTTTGGTAGGATAAAAATAGCTTATAAAACTCGCTAACTTTTAAATAAATGAAAATATATTTTTATTATATTTTTTTATAAAAGATAAATTAGATTAATGTTATAACAAAAAGACCTCAAACCTAAAATTAAAGAATTATTCGATGATCAAAGGTCATGTTCTTTTTACAATTCATTACATAACTAATTGGTCATAATTCTGGACACTTGTAGGAAAATCTCCTGCAAGACTAATACTAAGGTCTACAAATTTCAAAGACTCGTATTACACATTACTCTCTCCGTTCTTTTTTAAGTGTCATTTTTAGAATTTTTTTTTTTAATTATCATTTGTAAAGTTCAAGGTAGTATTAATTACTCCCTCCGTCTCAAAATGAAAGTCTTTTAAGGTTGTTGTACATAAATTAAGAAAAGTAATGATTGAAGAATTAAATGTAACAATTTTACAAAAATGTCCTTAGTTATTATTGGTTGTCATAAAGGTGTAATGTGATATAATATCTTGAAAGTTGTGTAGATAATATTTATTAGGGGTAAAATTGGTAAAAATAAATTATTATTGTTTTGAAAACATAAAAAGACTCTTATTTTGGGACAAATTTTTTGTGTTAGAAAGACTCTTATTTTGGGACAGGGGGAGTACACTTTTGTCAAAATTACTCGTAGGTAATCATTACAGAGAGAAAAAAAAAAGTAAGATAAATGTAATAAATAATTAAGAGTACTATAGGTAAAAGGAGAATTATTGTTTAAAAAGTAACTATAATAGTAATTAGTTTTTTTGGTATGTGTAAAAAGTCAAAAAATAATACTTAAAAAAGAAATAAGGAAGTACTCCCTCCGTCCCAAATTATAAGACGTTTTGGGTTTTTCACACAAATTAAGAAACTTAATTATTACTTTATGGGAAAAACAAATTATGTATAACTTTACAGTAATGTCCCTCATAATTATATATGAGAGAGAAATTAAAAGAGTTGAAAGAATAAATAATAATAAATATTTGAGGGTATATTGGAGAAGATGTCATTTATATTGTATTGGAATGTAAAGTGACTTATAATTTGGGACAAATTTTTTTGGCAAAGTGATTTATAATTTGGGACGGAGGGAGTAATTGAATTAGTAATTTGACTAAATGTGTAAGGTTAACTCCAAAACCTAGGCAATAATTCAACAAATCGAACACAATGATATCACAAGTCCTTAAATGAAGCCTATGCCATTCCTGGTAATCCTACTAAGTTGTCTTCTACTTATTCCATCACTAGTTTCGGGTTCCCCAAAGCTTTTAACACAATCATTATGGTGATGTGTGTCATTGAGCTTGCTCACAATGCAACTGAAATTTGTTGAATCTGTGGAATGAGAGTGACTCTAGATTGGTTACTCTTGCTTATGGTTTTTCTACATGGTCCATTGACATTAGAAAAAAAGATGATTAAACTTTTTTATTTTGGTTCTAAGAATGAATGTTATGATGTCACACATAACATATTTATAAGTTAGCATTTCATGGGTTTGACTTCATCTGGTTCTACATTGTGTGAGGTTATCGCTAGACAAGTGTCCTCCTTATGCAAAACATACTTACAATAATTATGGGCTCCAACCAATTTTAGGTGTACCATTGTAGCTCCAACTAATCATGAACGCTGCACACATAGGGTTCCATTCAATTATGTGCACCACACATCAATGAATGCATGCAAGATCTTCTATAATATATTAAATTTAATTTTGAAATTTTTTCGAAGATATTTCATAAATAGTTTTAATTTCAAAATTTTTATTTTAAGATTACTTTAAATTTTTATAGATATTTGAAATGTGATTTTGATTTCTGATTAATGTAATTAATTTTTTTTTTCAATTTAAGATAAATTAATTCAAATTTATTACATATATAACATAATTGTCAGCATTAAACTAGAATATATTGAATTTAATATAATTTTACATAATCATTATCATTAGTCTTCGAAAACCTTTTTAATACTTAGTAAGTGTCACCTTTATGTATAATTTTAAGGCGTAAATAGTTATTTGATCACGGTAGGTTAGCGAAATTTTGAATTTAGTCTCTGTATCTTTTTTTTTGTCTGGGTTCTTATAACTCAATTTTGCGTTGCATTTAGTCCATGACGTCGGCCTTCTGTTAAAAAACTGCTGATTGTGTAAACGGTGCTTACATGGAAATTGCTTATGTGTGTTTTTCATTTTTATCTGATGCAGACGTGGACATGCATGTGAAAGGGCCTTGAAAAGGAGGACGTAATCCAAACCAAAAAAAAATCACATTTTGCATTTTGTCAATTCTTCTTCTTCCTCGTCCCATCTTCTTCTCAAGAACTTCAAAAATTTACCAAGAATCAATAATGGCAACATCTTCTGTTGGGAATTTTGTTGAGCTTAAAATCCCATTTTGTGGTTGCGACAAAGTTATGAGAATGTTCATTTCAAACTCAACTGAAAATCCTAAAAGAAGATTCTGGAAGTGTTCAAATTTGGAATTAGGTTGTAAGCTTTTCATTTGGGATGATGAACTTGAATGCAGCACATCAAATGAATACAAATCCAATTTTCTTGCAACTTGTGGTTTGTTTGTCTTCATCTTCTTCTATAAAATGTATGGTCAAGATTAGAGTTGCCATACAACATTAGAATAAAACCAAATTATTAGAAAATGGTACAATATACTCAACTATTTTAAGAACCTTTGAAGTAGTAGGCACAGATGCAGCAGACACATTGTCAGATGATGCAACGGGTGCACTCAAAATATAGTCAAGTATATCTTGAGTTTGTGAAGTTGCATTAGGTTCAAATGTTGCAACAGGTTGTGAAGTTGCAACAGGTACATATGATATAACATGTTGTGAAGCTGCAACAGGTTCAGATGATGTAACAGTTTGTGAAGATGCAATAGGTACTGATGATGTAATAGGTTCATTTTGTGCAGATGATGCAACAGGTTTCGGTAACAACAAGATTAGGCTGTGTTTGAGTTGCCTCAAATGGTGCTGCAATATTTGCAGCAAGCATTTCAAACTCAGGTTTGTCATACCCCAAATTTTGACCACCAAGATTTTCCATCATTGTGCAAATCATTACCACAATATGGATGAACCCTCATGCCTCATCAATCTCCTCAAAGAGGGTTGAGCATTCATCACAATCAAGAATTAGGGTTTCAAGCCCTCTCAGAGCACTTAGACAAAGGATAAATCAAGAAATGACATGATCTTCAACTTGTCTAACCTCTCAAACACCTATAAAGAATCAAGAGGACTCCCACATCAAGAATCAATCACAAAGTTACAACATTCCAAGTGGATCAAGCCTCAAGATCGCTAGTGTCACCAAATTAGGGTTTTGGTCGACCAGGGCCTCCAGATGGAAATTTTCATCTGTGCATGAGCCAATGCTTCAAAACACAACCTAAGATACTCCAAGGGACCCCATGGACCCAATCATCAAGTCAATTTAACCTCAGGGGATGCATTATCAAAAATCAGGAATTAGGGTTTTTTGACCTAATTCACCCGAAGTTGACTTTTGGAACAAAACATGAGCCAAGACCTCAAGACATGATTTGAGGGCCACCAAATACACTACATTGATCCATTTACAACAATGGATTGACCCAAGAAACGTGATTCAGAAGTTTCAATTTCATCTGGACCACAATTAGGGTTTCGAGGAAAAAGTCAACTGTATCTTTGACTTTTGACCAAGACATGCTCCCAAACCTTGGGACATGATTCTATACACCCTATAACACCTATGGAATCCATCCATTAGGTTTGATTTAGGTCAAGGACTTGATTTCAGAGAGGATCGCACAGTTTGGATTTTATCTAATAAAAAGTCAATTGTGCACAAAATTAAGTTTGACTTTTTGGAATTTTTCATAAATATGATTCCCCTAAGTCCAAAACAATGTTAATGTGTGACATTGATCATCATCCATCAAGAAAAATCAAGAAAAGTGAGATTTCTTGCAAAAGGGGCAACCTTGAGAAACCAAAATTTTTTTAAGTTATGGAATAAAAGTGGTTTTGGTACCAACTTCCAAGGACCATAACTTGAGATCCAAGCAACCATTTTGGGTGATCCAAAGCTGGATTTGTAGGTCTTGCTACACTCTACAAAAGCTTCAACTACCTCGGACTCCAATTCTTTATGGATTTTAAGTTATGGAGTGATCAAAATGACAAAAACATGAAAATAACACTTTTTCCAACCCTTAGTGAAAATCTGCCTGAGTTACCAGCCTTGAACATCAATGTTCATGAGGTTTTTTCAGTTGGATCCAAATAGTTTCAAAACAAACTATGATCACACATGTTTTGTATTATATGAGGGATTTCTAAAAAGCACAAGAGCCTCCCATAACTCAACCTGAGCAGGGAGATATGAATCCCTCAAAATAACCATTTCCAACTGTCCTAGGCAAGGCAGATTTTGTTGTTTTGTTCGATTTGAGAAATTTGAGCAACTCCAAGCCTTGTCATCATTTTGGACACATCTGAGGATAAAACAAAAGGAGAATGATCTGATCCCCAAGCCTCCAAAGTCCAAGAATCTACCTTAGCCATAACAAACCTAAAAAGGCTAAAAAGGTGCCAAGACTCCAATTTTGTTTCAATGCATTTAATGGATACACCAAGGTGGCATGGACTGACACATTCCTAACTGGGTGAGTCAAGGATCAGCACTGAATCATAGGACCATACGCATATGCCCTAATCTCAAGTTAATGGCTAGAGGAGACTTGAGATTCCTTTTGCTCAACATTGGCCAAAGGCCTGCTGCAGCTGCCATTCACTATTGCTTGCAAAACAAACTTGCTATACTATAAATAGAGCTCATTTTTGCTCAGTTTGAGTACACCAAAGCACTACAACACTTGCTTTCCTCAAAATCTCTTTTTTTAGGCCAAAATGCCTTCTTTTGCAAGGTAACTCTGATTTTTTGAGTTAGAAAGAATTTCCACCACAACTCATGATCCAAACACCTCTAAAATGTTGTATATAAGCTATCCAAACAATCACTTGTGACCTGAAACACCAAAATCACAAAGTCAACCTCCAAAACCTCAAAAATTGACTTTTCTGCATTTTCAAAGCCATGCCTTGATTCAGTCACTTCCAAAACCAAACAAAGCCTTAAACACACTCCAAATATCATCTTCAAACTGTCCCAAATGGTTCCCCACACCTAGAACACCATTTGAGAGAGTTGCCATATTGGTCACTTTTGGCCCTTTTGCAAGAAAATGCCACAACTTGTTCTTGAGGATTCCAGCTGGTTCTAATCATCCTAAAAGCTTCTAAGGGATCAATTGAGAGTGTCCAAAGCATCAAATTACTTCTGGCACAAGGAACTTGGCAGATAACACAAAAAGCTCCAAGAGGTAAGTGCATGACAACTTGAACTCTTTGAATTATGCATTCCTTTGATGTCCATTGATCATAAACATCTCATGCATGTTGTATATGTTGTGTTTGTACCAATTTGCCATGTAATTCTTGCCTGTACCATGAGATAGCATATAACATGCAAAAATAGGCATATTTCAAAACCACTATAGGATTTAGAGGAGGAAACATTTTCTGAAAATTCCAAGGACACCATTGGATTCCTTATGAAATTCTAGGTCAGATGCATCTAAATTTTGTCTAAATCCATGGAGAAATGAGAAAGTTAGAGGCTTCACGTAAATTACCCAAAAGCTTGCCTTGCCTTGCCTTGCCCAAGCCTAGAAATAAGGCATGCCTTATGTATTTATGGGGTGGTTTTGATATAAGGATGTATCACCACCCCAGTGGTAGCGCGCATGTGTGTTTGTTGCCAAGGTCGTGGGTTCAGACCCCACCCAGACCATTTTGTCATTTCCATTATTTTTGCTATTTTCTATTATTTTCATGTTTTTGTTAATTAATTGAAAAATCAATTTCTCTCTCAATTTTAATTATTTTTTATTGATTATTTTTTTTGAAAATTCACAAAAACATTAAAATATTTTATTCCATGAAAATTTCACAAAAATATGATTTATTTCACATATTTGGTATTTTTGTAAAGAATTATATTATTATTTGTTTTTAAACATTAAAAATATTTCTTTCTCTTGGTTTTGCAAAATTCAAATGATTTTTAAATCATCCCATGAATGAAACATGATTTTCCAAATATAAATCCAAGATCACAACCCTTTTTCACATATTTGATTATTTTAATTGAATTTTTATTCAATTAAAATATATTTTAAAGCCATTGATCACTATCACCCTAACAAATCTTTTTTCAAACAACTTTTGGGCCTCTATTAGAGTGTAAGACCCAATCCCTTTTTAACCAAAACCTTTTTGGGCCTCAGTCATTGTATAAGTCCCATTGCGATTTTAAATCTCAGCACGGTCATCGCCTTTTAAACGAAAACAATCTGGGCCTACCCTTGTGTTGTAAGTCCCATTTCTTTTCTTTTTGCAAACTTTTGGACCTCTCCTTGAGTTGTAAGACCCATCCCTTTGTACAGAAAACCTCTTTGGGCCTCAGTCATTGTATAAGCCCCAGTACAGTTTACAAAACAACGGTACGATTGCTGTTTTTCATCTGGGCCTCTCCTTGAGTATAAGCCCCAGTCTATTCAAAAACAACTTTCCTTTTGATTAAGGTTCAAATCCATAGTTGTTATCAAAACTTTCTTTGATTTCTTGAGCAGCTAACCATACAGCTGTTCCAATGGAAGCTTGCTTGCCCGTAAGTTTTATCAGCTTTCATTTACATGCTTATATATATATATATATATATATATATATATATATATATATATATATATATATATATATATATATATATATATATATATATATATATATATATATATATATTGTTGTGCTGGAAGCTTGCTCACCTGTAAGTCCTTCTTACATATCCTTTTAAATACTTGTCATATATCAACTATATATATATACTAGTATATTTACTTATAGTTTTTCCCGACAACAAGGTCTAGAACTAGGTAAAGCCAGTTGGTCACTCTTTAATACAGTCAAAACTAGATCCCCATAGGATTTCTAGATACAGTCTTGCCTTCTCTTGGGCTTAAACAATATGGAACAAAGAGAAAGGCATTATTCCCGGTGAAACTTTTCTCAGATTGTCACTATTAGAAATTGTCAAAGAAGTTCATTCCCCTCAGAGAGGATTAATTCCCGGTGAAACCTCTCTTGAATTTCTTCAAACCCTAGAACTATTCATTAAAGAAAAGATTATTTCCGGTGAAACTTTTCTTGAACTCTTCTTAAGTTTGGACCCACGGGCTTCCTAAAAGCATCCCCGCCTCCTCTTGGGCTTTGTACAAGGACCCTCCGGCTTCTTAGAAGGTCTCATGCCTTCTCTTGGGCTTAATACAAGGACCCTGAAGGCCTCTTAAAGGTATAGGACATAACTTAGTCATCCTTTGCTAGAGCAGTCTTTCCAGAGTCAAATCTCAGACCAATTTTAGGGTTGATACTCATCCCTTAAAACGCCTGCCTCCTCTTGGACATCATACAAAGATAAACTCTTCCATACCAGTAGACTTGGACATTCTAATTTCCTTTTGGATCTCAAAGACATTCTCAAGTTCCCTACAAACATAGGAAAAACCCTTGCCATTTTAATAAATCCCCAGCGGAGTTAAAACCCATGGGTTCTAGAACCCAATCTTTCTCCTAAAAACTCCCTAGCCAGGGTCATCAGTATAACACTATTCCAAATCAGAACCTCAAGGTATCTGATACCTCAACTCTTTTGTAATCCTCAGCAAGAGTTGATTCCCCATTTGGACCTGCCTCTGGATCTCAATAATTCTCAGCAAAAGTCAGCCTCCTCTTAGGCTTTGTATAAAGATTTCTTTCTTTGTTCTTCTCCAGTAAAGACAACTTCCTCTTAGGCTTTGTATAATGATCCTTACTTTCCCCTAGTAAACTTAGCCTCCTCTTGGGCTTTGTACAATGATTTTCCCCAGCTGAGTAATAAGTATCTGGTTGTAAATATATTTTAGATCAATTTTCTACATTTTTTAAGCTCTTTTCCAAATTCCTGATTGCGAAACAGCTTATTTTTAAGTGATTTTTGAATCAATGTCTATTTTTGGTCCCTTTGATGTTTTTGTTAGTTTTGCAGCATTTTTCATAAAAGGGACGCGGCAAAAATCGGAAGAAAACACGATAAAATGAGCAAAGTCGCGTGTCTGCAACAAAGAGTACATTCGTCAGGCGAGTGTCTGGCGAGTCAGCTGGCGAGTGGACTTCTCAAATCCAGGAGCTGCTGTAAGTGCTTCGCTGGAAGATTCGCCAGGCGAAGGTGTGGCGAAAGGGATTCGCCTGGCGAGGCTGGAATTCTCCTGGCAAATGCAAGATTTTTTACCAGATTTCTATGCACTGTTCTGTCACGTGGGTTGTACTTAAAGGTTTCACCAGGCGAATTTTGTAGCTCGCCTGGCGAATTTGTCTGGACAGAAAGTGGTATTTAAGGTGTTTTTTAGATATTTTTGAGAGGGACACTTTGAGAAACAATCTTTGTAACCTAAAAACCTCTTGGGAGATCAAAAACTTCATCTTTTGTTATTTTTCTTAGAATCCAAAGCTTTTATGCTTCAATCCTTGATCCATTGAAGATTGATGCAACAAAAACTTTGTCCATTACTTGTTAAGCAAGGTACCATGTCTATGGATAGCTAAAGCACTTTTGTGTCAAGATTAGTGGTAGGTGATCCATTATTTTGTATGTATTCTTCTTGATTGTAAGCTTGTGAACCTTGTTGATGATACTTATAGAAGGAAAACTTTGTTTACATTGTACATTTTGTTCTATTTCATGTTCGAGAGAAATGTTATAAAACTTGATCTAAGTTTCATTCCATCAATATTCATGAGGCTAGAGATAGTTTTGAATGTTGATGTTCATAAATATTGTTCTTGAATGTTATCATTTTGATAGTTTGTGTGAGAGATCAACAAAGGATCAAAATGGTAAATCCCACAACAAGTGTTCGAGAAAAACTTGTTGAGAGGATATGTGGTTATAATTGTTGTTAACAAGTTCACACTCGTAATCGAGAAAATACGTATGAAACGGATCACCGAAACCTAATCTTGACATGTTTTATCAAAACCCTAAAACAAATCTTTTTACCTTTGATTTTTAAAATTCGATTGCAAACGGTCCGATTGAAAATTACCAAAACCTTTGTTACAATTAAAGTTTGAAACCCTTTTAACTGTCGAACGGCGGCAATATACACAATCTCTGTGGATACGATAAAACACCCCCTAAATACTTTTCAACAAATTGGCGTCGTTGCCGGGGATTGTTTTTATATTGCGAGCATTGCAATAGTTATTGAGTTTTAAACTTGTTAACTTTTTCTTGTGCTTGTTGATTTGTTTGGTTTAGTGTGCATACTTCGTTTTATGCGAGGGAAGTTACATGCGGACCAACTTCTGTTCGATCCCGAGATTGAAAGAATCGCTCGTAAAATCAATAGCAGAACAAGGCGAAGGAGGCAACTTGCCAAAGAAAGACGAGAGCGAGAGGAAAGTTCAACTTCGACACAAATACCACAGTTACCGCCCATCATGACTGAACCACCACCACCACCACCTGCTTCTAGACCTTATACAAATAGTCCGAGACATACTGCACAGTTCTCGCGTAATGCTCAGAACGGTCGGCATTCAGAGATGAAAACTGGTATTCTCTCGTTTCTATATCAGAATCCTTTCACTGGTATGGATCATGAGGATCCTTTCACACACCTGACTAAGTTCTATGAGATTGCGGGAGCAACTGGTGCGCCCAAAGCTGAAGAGGAATCAATGTTTAAGAGACTATTCCCACATTCCCTCATTGGGAAGGCCAAGGAATGGTATCTTGACCAATCTACGGCAATCATGACGGATTGGAATGTACTTGGGGAAAAAAATTTGGAACGATTTTTTCCACATAATCGTTTCATGGAGGCAAAAACGGCAATATCAATTTTCACTCAAGGTGGAAACGAATCTCTCAACGAAGCTTGGGAGAGATTCAAATCTATGTTGAGAAAATGTAAGGGGCATGGTTTTGATGAGCTGACTCAAGTTCACATTTTTAGAAACGGTCTTCAATTAGTGCATAAAACATTGTTAGATGCCACCGCGGGTGGATCCTTAATGAGCAAAACTGCCAAAGAAGCCATTGCCATAATCGACAAGATGGCTTTAAATGACCATCAAGGGAGCCATAATCGTGGCCCTTCTCAAAGGACTCCGGGAGTTTTGGAGTTGGGAACCAATGATGCTATACTTGCTCAAAACAAGTTATTATCCCAACAAGTTGAGTTGTTAACGAAACAAATGTCCAAACTTCCTCAACAACTCAAAGAGATTCATGACTCCTCAAGCAAAAATGTGTAAGTCTTGGTATGTGAGCTTTGTAAAGGTGATCATCCAACAAGCTATTTTCCTCCTCCTAGTCCTCAGGTGGAAGAAGAAGTGAATTACATGAACAATCCAACTCAACAACAAGGTTACCAAAGGCAACAACAACCTTATCACCAAGGGTATCAAAATCAACAACCAAGACCAAATTATCAGAATCAAGGATATCAACAAAATCGACAAAATCCTTATCAACCTCAAGGTGGGAGTTCCAAGCTTGAAGAAACTCTTAACCAATTCATTCAAATGTCCATGGCAAATCAAAATTCAAATGAAGCATCGATCAAGAATTTAGAGAATCAAGTTGGCAACTTGCAAAACAAGTGGCCGAACAACACGCAAGACCGTCTTTCTCCGCCAATACTTAAAACAACCCAATGGAGCATTGTAAAGCAATTGTTACTCGAAGTGGGAGAGTGTTGGGAGAAGGAGAAAAAAATGAGAAAAATGATGATGTGATAATTGAGGAGGAAGAGAAAGTTGATGATGTTGTAGTTAAAAATAATGATAAGGAAGAAGTTGAAAAAGAAAATGAGAAGTTAGTTGAAAAAGATAACCTTGAAAAAGAGAGGATAGAAGAAAAAAAAAAGAGTGAAAAAAGGGAAGGAGATAGTGAATCCAATTCCGATCCAAAACTTACCTTACCCTCATGTACCCACCAAGAAAGACAACGAACGGCATTACGCTCGTTTCATGGACATTTTCAAATAATTACAAATCAATAATCCGTTTGCCGAAGCTCTTGAACAAATGCCAAAGTATGCTAAGTTTCTGAAGGATGTCTTGACAAAGAAAAGAAGATGTTCGGAGCCGGAAACAATTGTCCTTGATGCTAGTTGTAGTGCTATCATTCAAAGAACTTTACCGAAAAAAGAAGTCGATCCGGGATGTGTTACTTTGCCGGTAACAATTGGCGATGTCTATGTTGGAAAGGGCTTAATTGATTTGGGCTCAAGCATAAATTTAATTCGACTGTCAATTGTGAAAAGGCTTGGGAACATTGAGATGAAGGAAATTCGGATGACGTTACAATTGGCTGACAAGTCCACAACTCATCCGCATGGGATGGCTCAAGATGTCTTGGTCAAAGTTGATAAGTTTTTCTTTCCGGTAGACTTTGTTGTTATTAATATGGAAGAAGATGAGGATGCTCCATTAATACTTGGACGCCCTTTCATGAAAACTGCCCATATGATGATCGATGTTGATGACGGTCTAATGAAAGTGCGAGTTCAAAATGAAGAAGTGAGTTTTAATCTCTTTGAAACAATGAAGCATTCTAAAGACAAACATGATAGTTTCCATATTGATCCAACGGAAGAAGCCGTGGTGGAAGTTTCAAAGCAAGTTCATGTAGTGTCTCCTTTGCAAAGAGCTCTTGAAGATTCCTTTGAAGTATTTTCCGATGAAGAAGAAAGGGCACTTGAAGAGTGTTTGAGGGAACTTGAATCTTTGGAGGAGTTACAACCTTGGGAATGTGAAGAGCAAGTGTTAAAGGAGGAAGTGAATGATGAGAAGTCGTAACTTGAATTGAAGGTTTTGCCTTCCAATTTGAAATATGTGTTTCTTGATGACGGTTGTAACAAGTCGGTTATCATTAGCAACATTTTGTCTGAAAAGGAGGAGGACCGTTTGATTCAAGTTTTGAAGAAAAATCAAGAAGCTTTAGGTTGGGTTCTTTCCGATTTGAAAGGAATTAGTCCGGCTTATTGCATGCATAAGATTTTAATGGAAGAGGATTATAAAGCGGTAGCCCAACAACAACTCCGTTTGAATCCAACGATGAAAGAAGTAGTAAGAAAAGAGGTTGTCAAGCTCTTGGATGTCGGTATGATTTACCCGATTTCCGATAGTCCTTGGGTAAGTCCGGTCCAAGTTGTGCCTAAAATGGAGGAATGACCGTAATCCGAAATGAAAAAAATGAGTTGATTCCGACAAGAACAGTGACCAGTTGGAGGATGTGTATAGATTATAGGAGGCTAAACACCTCTACAAGAAAAGACCATTTTCCACTTCCGTTTATGGACCAAATGTTAGAAAGATTGTCGGACCAATAATTCTATTACTTTTTGGATGGTTACTCTGGTTATAACCAAATTTCGGTTGACCCGGAAGACCATGAGAAGACGACATTCACGTGTCCTTTTAGGATTTTTGCCTACCGAAAGATGCCTTTTGGTTTATGCAACGCACCGGAAACGTTTCAACGTTGTGTTCAAGCAATTTTCTCCGATCTTATTGAAAAAATGATGGAGGTATTCATGGACGACTTCTCCGTGTTTGGAGCGTCTTTCGATCTTTGTTTGAGAAATTTGGAGGTCGTTCTTGAACGGTGTGTTGAGACAAATTTTGTATTGAACTGGGAGAAGTGCAATTTTATGGTAACGGAGGGGATTGTGCTTGGCCACAAAGTCTCCTCTAAAGGCCTTGAGGTTGATCAAGCAAAAATTGAAGTGATTGAAAAGTTGCATCCTCCAACAAATGTCAAAGGCATCCGAAGTTTTCTTGGCCATGCTGGCTTTTATCGGCGGTTTATCAAAAATTTCTCCAAAGTTGCAAGGCCATTGAGTAATCTACTCAACAAAGATAAGTCATTCTCCTTTGATGATGAATGTTTAAAAGCCTTTAAAATTTTGAAAGAGAAACTCATCACCGCACCCATAATTGTTGCTCCAAATTGGACTTTGAATTTTGAATTAATGTGTGATGCTAGCGATTATGCCATTGGTGCGGTGCTTGGGCAAACAAAGACCAAAATTTTTCATGCTATTCATTATGCGAATAAAGTTCTTAATGAGGCACATGTTAACTATGCCACCACTGAAAAAGAATTACTCGCTATTGTTTATGCACTTGAGAAGTTTCGGTCTTATCCGATTGGTTCTTAGGTGGTAGTCTACATTGACCACTCAGCAATTAAATATCTGCTCACCAAGCCGGATTCGAACCAAAGGCTCATCCGGTGGATCCTTTTGTTACAAGAGTTTGATTTGGAAATCCGTGACAAGAAAGGTTCGAAAAACTTGGTAGCAGATCATTTGTCTAGGTTGGTCAATGTAGAGGTAACTCACCGTGAAAATGAGGTCCGTGAAGAATTTCCGGATGAAAAGCTTTTTAGAGTACAAGTTAGGCCGTAGTTTGCGGATTTCGCTAACCACAAAGCCACTGTTTTTATACCGGAGGACCTAACTTGGAATCAAAGACAGAAATTCCTCTCGGATGCTAATTACTATGTTTGGGATGAACTATACTTGTTCAAGTTAGGAGGTGACAATTTGTTAAGGAGGTGTGTCACTCTTGATGAAGCCAAAAGTATCCTTTGGCATTGTTACAACTCTCCGTATGGAGGGCATTACAATGGTTTAAGAACGGCAACTAAAGTCCTCCAATCGGGCTTTTATTAGCCTACATTGTTCAAAGATGCCAACCTCCATGCTAAAAGTTGTGATACATGCCAAAGAAGTGGCAGGATTGGAAAAAGAAATGAAATGCCTTTGCATAATATTTTAGAAGTCGAAGTTTTTGATTGTTGGGGCATTGATTTTGTCGGACCACTCCCACCATCTTTTTCAAACGAGTATATTTTAGTTGTGGTTGACTATGTTTTCAAGTGGGTGGAAGCAATTGCGTCACCGAGGGCCGATGGCAAGACGGTGATAAATTTTTTAAAGAAAAACATATTCTCCCATTTTTGTACCCCTCGTGTGTTAATTAGTGACGAAGGTTCGCATTTTTGCAATTCACCGCTCGTAAAAGTTTTAGAGCATTACGGTGTAAAGCACAAAGTTGCAACTCCGTACCATCCACAAACAAATGGTCAAGCCGAGGTGTCTAACAGAGAAGTAAAAAGAACTTTGGAGAAAACCGTGTCAAGTTCGATGAAAGATTGGTCACAAAAGTTAGATGAGGCTTTGTAGGCGTATCGTACCGCTTACAAAGCGCCAATCGGTCTAACTCTGTTTCAAATGGTTTATGGCAAGTCATGCCATTTTCCTGTTGAATTGGAGCATAAGGCTCTTTGGGCGTTAAAAATGTTGAATTTTGATCCGAGCTTGGCCGGTGAAAAGAGAAAAGTTCAGTTGCACGAATTAGAAGAAATGTGAAATAATGTTTACCATTCAAGTAAGATCTACAAGGAAAAAGTGAAAGGATACCATGACAAGAAAGTTTCTCAAAAGGAATTCCGGGTTGGTCAGATGGTACTTTTGTTCAATTCCCGCTTGAAATTGTTTCCGGGAAAATTAAAGTTCAAATGGTCTGGACCGTTTCTTGTCAAGGAGGTTAAGCATTATGGAGCTGTCGTGATAGAGGATTTGCAGAAAAAAGAAAGTTGGACCGTGAACGGCCAACGCTTGAAAAAATGTCTTGGAGGCGATTTTGATCGCGAGATTGGTTCCATGTTTCTTTATGATCGTTGATCGTCTTGGACCCTCGAGCTTAGCCGACGTTAAACAAGCGCTTGTTGGGAGACACCCCAACATTGTAAGTATTCAAGTTTTCTTTGCTGTTTTGATGATTTGAATTGTGTGATAATAATAGTGAATTGAGAAATTTTGAAAACATTCTGCATTGCACCATTGACAGCAGAGAATTCTACTTCTGGTGTAATTCGCCTAGCGAATCATTAATTCGCCTGGCGAATCCAATTTCGCCAGGCGAATCTGGCGTGACTTGTGGATTTTGTTTGCAGAGAGAAAAAGAAAAAGAATTTTTTTTTTATTAAAATATAATAATTGGTTTAGGGTCCACTTGGGACCATTTATTTCATTTTTCTTATCTTTCTTTTTCTTTCACTTTCACTCTACCACTTTCATATTTCACTCTCACTTTCTCTCACAACCTTTCAATCTAAACCCCACTCTTTCACACTCTCAATTTCACTCTTCATCACTTTCACTCCCATATAAGGTATGTTTCCATTCTCAGTATTGTTCTTAATTTTCTTTTTACTTAATTTGTGCAATTGTGTTAGATTAGGGTTTGAATTCCACAACTGTTAAGGGTTGTTGTTGAAACCCTAGAACTTTGCTGCTGTATTTTTAGGGTCAGGAGATTTGTGGAAAATGACCCTGCATGTTAATTTTTTTTTGTGGGTTCGTAAGAATTCGCCTGGCGAGCGTGAGGCGAGCCTTCGCTTCAGCTTCACCTGGCGAGTGTGCCGCGAGAGGTCGCCCCTGCTTCGCCTGACGAGCATGGGGCAAATGGCCATTTCCAGTTTTTATTTTATTTTATTTTATTCTGTTCTATTTACTTCTTGTTTTAGTTGTTTTAAATTCTGCTTTGAATTTGTTTTGTTGTTTGGATTTAGCTAACAATAGAAGCAATTCCTTTGCTTTGTATCTTATCTAATTTTTCAGATGCCCCCAAAAACCAGAGCCACCGGTGGAAAGAAGCAAAAGACGTTTGTAGGAAGCAGTTCTGGGCAACAAATTCAGTATGATCTAAATCGATTCTTAAGTGCATCTCATGCTACCCGGTACACAATGCTTGAAGGCCGACAATTTTTATCGGAGAAAAGGTTTGATATCCACCCCGAGGGGCCGTATCGAAAATTGGCAAAGATTTTCAATAATAAGAAATGGGGACATTTGATAAACCCTTTGGATGCAATCAACTACGAAATGGGTCGTGAGTTTTATGCAAATGCTCTCCAATTTCCTGAAGCTCACGGAGAGACGAACGTGTTCCGGTATATCACATTTGTCCGAGGAAAGGAAATTAGGTTTGATCGGGAGGATATAAATGATCTGTTTGGTAATCCAAGTTCGTTAGGGATGTTTGAGAAAGACGATTACACTAGGGAACTCGGAGGTCATCTTGATCACAATAAAATTGTCGTGACCATTTTGTTTAAGGGAAAGAGTGTGGAAAGAAATAGTCAAGGAGAAGCCATCCGGTATCGGAGGAAAGATATGCCTCTGGATGTGCAAGCCGCACTTCTTCTAATCCTCCACAACATCAGGCCCAAATCGCATCGTTCCTCCATTCCGCCTGATGTTGCCCTCCTTCTTTATTACATCATGGAAGACAAAGAGGTTGATGTTGCTCGGATCATTTCATCTGAAATGAAAATTTTTATCGAGAATACGCGAAGACCCGAGGTACATGCTACTGCCCCTGTCATTTTTCCTTGTTTTGTAACAGCTCTTTGTCTTAAAAAGTGGATTAGGATGCGCGACGTGATTAATGAGAGGAGGAGGGGGGTTATCAATGATGATTATATTGAGTGGTATTGTAAGAATAAGTTGATTGAGAAGAAGAAAGGTTCAAGTGTTGGTCAAACATCCCGCTCGCATACTAGTGAGCAAGCTGGTGAGCAAACTGAGTCTCTTGATTATTCAACGTGGGATCCTAGAATGCGAGCGGCATTCAATTACTCGTGGGATATGGCTGAGGCTTACCAAAGATCATCGGAATTCAATTTCAATTGTATGCAACAGCTGTACCAGTTTCAAACCACACCGCAAGAAGTTGTTCCTTTTCCTACTAAGACAGATTATGATAATTATGCAAACTGGCCTGTGGGCAGGCGTCCTTTCTTTTCAGGGGGAGGTGCAACTGGAGCTGTTGGTGTTGATGGTGAAGGTGGAGCTGATGATGATGATGGTGGTGGTGGTGACGAGATGCAAGATGATCTCAATGACATGGTTAATTAGAGGAGGCTACAAAGTGAAGGATTTCTATTTTGTTTTCAGTATTTTATTTTCAGCTTTATAATACTAGTAAGTACTTTTGGGTCGCTTCGGCAAAATTTCTGTTGTAGCATTTTGTCGCTTCGGCGAGTACAATTTCGGTGTGTTTACACCAGTACTTATAATATTTCAGTTTGGTGTTAAATTTTGTTTAGTTTAAATTCTGTTTTTATTTTATGTGTGTTTGCGCAAAGAGAGTGATATTTTGCCCTTAATTTTTGAAAATTTTGTGTGTTAGCACAAGAAGAGTGCTTTGTTAGCATTAAACATTGATGGTGATGATAAAATTCTTATTAATTTTGTGCACAATCAAAGTGTGAATGTGTTGTGTAGAATTTTAGCATGATTGTGAGTTGGTGCATTATACAAAATTATGGTAATGCATTGTGTTGTAAATACTTGCTCATGTGTGAATCATTTAGGACAAAACCACAAAAGTGAGATGCTTTCCATTGTTCACCAAAAATAGAGTCAAGTAATCGTTGTTTTACTCGTTTTGTTCATGTTTAATCTTGTGAGTTGTTTTAAATGATTGGAAAATTAGAAATGATCAAGGCAAATTTTTTAGCACTATGAGGAAAACCACCATTCCAAAAACACTTCAAGTAACCTTGTGAGTGTGCGCGTATTTGAAACTCCTTTTGAGCCTAAAAAGGATTTTTTTTTTTTGTGAATCATGAACCCGAATTTTAACCTGTTTTGAAGAGCATTTAAAATGAACTTGTAGCATTGTTGAAGTTGGGGAGAATGGTTTAATTTGGAAGGAGAAAGGAATTGGTGATACAATGCATTCTAAGAAAAAGAAATCAAAAACAAAAAGAAAGAAAAAGAGCAAAAAGAAAAGAAAATCAAAAGAAGAGAATGCATTGTGAAAGGAAGGAATAAAGTGTGAAAAAGAATGAGAAAGTTGAAAAAGAAATGCTCTTCGTTGTTATTACCCATTTTTTGTTCAATGTCCATTTAGATATGACCCTTGTTTTTAACCCAAGCCAAATTACAACCATAAAAGTCCTTCGTGATCTTTGTTTCTACTTATTTTTTATAACTTTATGAGATGAATGCATGAATGATTCCGGATGTGGCATGATTGCTTGTGAGAGTGTTTTGTCCCGTGTAAAATTATGTACATAGTGTGTTGATAATAAGTGAATTTAGGTGATTCAACTTGAGCTTGTAGGTACTTGATTATGCATTGTATGATGTTGTGTTTAGAACTTAATCCATAATTATGTTTTGATTCTATGCAACTTTGTGGAAATACTTTGTGCGTGTATGTGTTGAGTTTGAATCATTGATGTTTTCGGTTGATTTAGTGCGTGGAATTCTTGCTTTTGATTGTTGGAACTTACTTTTGTTTGAGGGCAAACAACGAGGCAAGTTGGGGAGAGTTTGATAAGTATCTGGTTGTAAATGAATTTTAGATAAATTTTCTGCATTTTTTAAGCTCTTTTCCAAATGCCTGATTGCAAAACAGCTTATTTTTAAGTGATTTTTGAATCAATGTTTATTTTTGATCCCTTTGATGTTTTTGTTAGTTTTGCAGCATTTTTCGTAAAAGGGACGCGGCAAAAATCGGAAGAAAACACGATGAAACGAGCAAAGTCGCGTGTCTGCAACAAACAGTACATTCGCCAGGCGAATGGGTGGCGGAAGGAAAGATTCGCCAGGTGAATGCTTGGCGAGTCAGCTGGCGAGTGGACTTCTCAATTCCAGGAGCTGCTGTAAGTGCTTCGCTGGAAGATTCGCCAGGCGAAGTTGTGGCGAAAGGGATTCGCCTGGCGAGGCTGGAATTCGCCCGCGAATGCAAGATTTTTTCCCAGATTTCTCTGCACTGTTCTATCACGTGGGTTGTACTTACAGGTTTCGCCAAGCAAATTTTGTAGCTCTCCTGGCGAATTTGTCTGGACAGAAAGTGGTATTTAGGGTGTTTGTTAGATATTTTTGAGAGGGACACTTTGAGAAACAATCTTTGTAACCTAAAAACCTCTTGGGAGATCAAAAGCTTCATCTTTTGTTATTTTTCTTAGAATCTAAAGCTTTTATGCTTCAATCCATGATCCATTGAAGATTGATGCAACAAAAGCTTTGTCCGTTACTTGTTAAGCAAGCTACCATGTCTATGGCTAGCTAAAGCACTTTTGTGTCAAGATTAGTGGTAGGTGATCCATTATTTTGTATGTATTCTTCTTGATTGTAAGCTTGTGAACCTTGTTGATGATATTTATAGAAGAAAAACTTTTTTTACATTGTATATTTTGTTCTATTTCATGTTCGAGAGAAATGTTATAAAACTTGATCTAAGTTTCATTCCATCAATATTCATGAGGCTAGAGATAGTTTTGAATGTTGGTGTTCATAAATATTGTTCTTGAATGTTATCATTTTGATAGTTTGTGTGAGAGATCAACAAAGGATCAAAATGGTAAATCCCACAACAAGTGTTCGAGAAAAACTTGTTGAGAGGATATGTGGTTATAATTGTTGTTAACAAGTTCACACTCGTAATAGAGAAAATATGTATGAAACAGATCACCAAAACCTAATCTTGACATGTTTTATCAAAACCCTAAAACAAATCTTTTTACCTTTGATTTTTAAAATTTGAATGCAAACGATCCGATTGAAAATTACCAAAACCTTTGTTACAATTAAAGTTTGAAACCCTTTTAACTGTCGAACGGCGGCAATATACTCAATCTCTGTGGATACGATAAAACACCCCCTAAATACTTTTCAACACTGAGCTAACCTCTTCGGACTCTCTTGTTGAGTCAATCACCTTTTCACACTCTCTTGTTGAGTCAATGGTATAAAACAAAAGCACTCTCTTGTTGAGTCAACCCTTTCAGCCTCAATCTTGGGCTTTGTACAAGACAGATAAAACCTCTCACTAGTAGAGTCAACCTGTTTTAGCCTCAATCTTGGGCTTTGTACAAGACACCATATAAATTTCTCTATGCAGAGTAAATCCTCTCTTCAGCCTCAATCTTGGGCTTTGTACAAGACAGATAATACTCTCCAGCAGAGTCAAACTCATTTCAGCCTTAATCTTGGGCTTTGTACAAGACACTTAAAATATCCTCAGTCGAGTCAGTAAAAAATCTCATTTTAGCCTCAATCTTGGGCTTTGTACAAGACAGGTAAAGATTTCTTTCCCACCGAGTCAGTCTCCTTTTCAGCCTCAATCTTGGGCTTTGTACAAGACACATACAAATCTTCATTAGCGGAGTCAAAATCCCTTTTAGCCTCAATCTTGGGCGTTGTATAAGACATACAAAATGTTTTCTCCGGAAAAGTCAAGCTTTTAGCCTCCTCTTAGGCTTTGTATAATGATATCCCCAAAAGAGTCAGTCTCTTTTAGCCTCAATCTTGGGCTTCGTACAAGACAGGTAAACACTCTCTTGTTGAGTCAGTCTTTTCTAGCCTCCTCTAGGCTTTGTATAAGGACTTCCCCAGTGGAGTCAATCAATCTCTTAGCTTCAACCTTGGGCTTTGATCAAGGCACACAAAAATCAACATCCCCTCAGAGGAAATCTAAACTCTCTGTAGGAAGACATTTCTCTGTGTTATTAAACATCAAAACAGACATTCAAAACAAACCCTAATCCCAGATAACTGATGTAAGTGGCACACTTGTTGATTCAAATATCCAAGTTGTCGTTCATCTCTTATCCTGGTAAAACCCTTTCTTCCATCTAATTGCTGTAAGCGACAAGCCTCTGGATTACTTACATCCACGCCACTGTCCCTCTCTTAGCATGAAAGATTCCTAAGGAAAAATGGCATTGTTCTACATTGAGTTAAAGTTTTCTCCTTCAGGACAAACCCCCCATAAAGGAAATTATGGCATTGCTGGATTCTCATATCCTAGTTGTAACACCCCATTTTCTTTTTATTATTATTTGTGAATAATTATATGTTGTTGTGATTGATTATGTGTTGTTGTGCCTTCGTTATGGTTGAATACCCGTGGTGAAGGGTAGTAGCCTTAAGAAGTAAGTCTTGAGGGTAGTAGGGGTGTATGGCTAATAACATAGAGATTAGCGGTGCGTTGAGTAATGTTGATGGAATTATTTAAATTTATCATTTGTTGACTAATTTATTTCATTAGTTGAGTGATAATGTTAATATAATAAGATAATTAAAATAATTAAGAGGTGTAGTGAGTGGAAGAGCTTTATGGTAATTAGGCGAGGGTTAAGTGAGGGCAAATAAGGCGATTCATTAATTGGGTTATATGAGAGAATTAGAGAGTGGGAGTTCATTATTCTCATTCCACATGAAAAAGTGAAAGAGGGAGAAGAGCTAGGGCAAGAGGTAGAAAAGGAGAATCCATTGAAGTTAGGAAAACTCATCACTTTAAGGTAAGGGTGGGAATTCTTTATCTCTTAAGGGTTTGATGATACATGTATGTGGGTAGAATTGTTAGGTTGAATCCATAAGAATGTTGTTTGTGGGTTGATTGGGGTTTTTGAGGATAATTCATCATTACATGATTGGAATTGATGAAATTATTGTAGTTGATTTGTATTGTTGGAATGCATATGTTAGAAATAGGTTGTAATGGCATAATCTGTGGAAAAAGTGTGTTAAAAATCAGTTTGAGTGCAGAAAATCGCAGTTGGGGAGATGCTGTTATCGCAGGGTTTTTCTGCAAAAATTGCAGAGGGCGCTTAGCGCGGTCTGGAAGAATTTCGCCTCCTTGAGGCAGTGTGTAGCGCTCTTAGCGCGGATGTGGGCCCGCTTAGCGCGGCCTGGGACTGAAAAACATTATTTTAATTGCTGAAAATTAGTGGAAATTGTATATTTTATATTACATAAATGTTGTTTTGTTGTTGTGATGTCGTGAGCATGTATTGAAGTATTATATGCTTGTTTTGTTGATGTTGTTATGATAATATGAAATGCATGATTAAATAATGCAAAGGTGTGTAGTGGTTGTAGGGCATAATGAGGTATGTGCGATAAATGCGTGTTGATTATTGATTGATGATGCGATGGAATAATGGTATGCCATGTGTTCGCGTTAGTCGTTGTTGTATGTTGTCGTTGAAGGTGCATAAGCATATGTATGAGTTGAGGGATGGCGTGTGCCCATGTGGGGTGCGAGCGTTATCCAGATTCCTTGATGGAATCAATGTTGTTGTTGTTGAGGTGATTGTGTGCCCATGTGGGGTATGAATGATTAATTGACGTTCTGACGAGAATTGTGATCATGAAACAGGGATCAAAAATGGTACCACATGCATTGAGTCGAGTGGGTGTCTCATTGCATTTCTCTTTATAGTTGTATTGCATTGTGCTTTGAATGATTATCTGTGGTGGTGTTAAAATATGGGATTGTTGTTGAATGTCATGATATGGGTAAATTACTTGATGATTTTACTTGCATATTACATCATCTTATTCTTTTGATTGATTGAGAATCTCACCCCTTCTGTTTGAATGTTGCCTCCACGTGGGTAACGTGCAGGTGATCAGGATTAGTACGGTGTCAGAGTGAGTAAAGATGAAGTCTTCTACTTTGCTTGTTGTGTCGGCGTCTGCTCTGATGTGTAACACCGGGGTTTTGGAACGCTTAGTTGTTTTGTTTATTTGGTTGATGTTTAATTGAAGGATTTGAACTAATATTTTGGTTATGGTGTTAAATGACTATTCTTTCGCTGTAGATTAAAAGAATTTTATTTTTGAAAAATGACTCAAGTGTTACATGTCTATTTCATGAGCAGGTTTTTGTTGAAGTAGCATCCGGAATGCCCTTGTTGTTTCGAATTGACTCTGATTGTTTTATTATTTGATTAATATTAGGACGCGGGGGTTTAGGCTGTTACACTAGTTAAAGTAACCCTCCTTTATAATTAGTCACCCAACAGTTGTGATAAACAGACGAGATATCTCCTTTAGAGATGACAAATTCTCTATCAGTCAAATCTTTTAGCTTCAATCTTGGGCTTTGAACAAGACACAAATACTCCTCTAGCTTCAATCTTGGGCTTTGAACAAGATACAAATATACTTTTCTAGCTTCAATCTTGGGCTTTGAACAAGACACCAAAACATCATTTTTTTCCTCCCATAGAATAAGAGGAACTATGATTGCTCTGATTTCCTTGTTATCTTTAACGGGAATACGTAGGCATAAGATTGCGAAATCTTAGCGAGCATACTAATAAAAAACTTTAGGTCCAGTACCTTCACACATACCAATCAAAATTGAGGTCCAATACCTCGCCAAAATCATCAAAAACTCTCTCTTTCTCTCTCTCAAACATTCCCAAACTTTACCCAACCCATCAATAGATACACACCATCAAGTACAAAGCAGAACATAAAACTAACAACCTGTGGATAACCACATATAGGATGGGTAATTGACAACTCCCTATTATATAACCTGACCCCGGACCCCCCAATCTCTTTAAGCGTTTGTTCAGTTAAACATTCGTGTGCAAGGTTAGTTTTAGATAGCTTCCATTTCCCTTCCAACTTCACGAGATAAATAAGAAATCAGAAAGTAGCACCCCACTCCTCCTCATTTTGAGGAGAAGACCCTTCTGCGATAAGGTGGTTGCGTCACCGACAAAAATCGCACGTTACAAAGGTCAACTTCAATTTGAGTCTCTACTTGAGTCTCAGTAGTTTGAGTCTGACCTTGTCCTTGAACTAATGCAGATTGAGTTTGACTATGTCCTTGTCCTTTTCCTTATCCTGGTGCAGTCTTCTTTGGCTTTCTCTGGATAAACAAAGCATGGTCAAGTAATTGACATTAACAATGATAATAGTAAGATATGCAAACTTATAGCAAATTCAATACCTTGCGTTTTTGAGCTTCAGAGTGAACCACTTGACTAGTACAACTTGCATTATGGCCATGTACAACACATCTAGTGCAACAATAAGTGGTTGGTGTTCTTACTTTATTAGGGTCCTCATCATGTTCCCTTCTCCTTAACTTCTTTGGTTTGCCAGGTCCTCTTTTATAGGCTGGAGGCAACATATCTTCCATGTCAACCTCTGGCTACATGTCTTGGCCATTAATAGGACCTACACTAAAACTATAGCATTTCTCATAGGCTTCCTTGGAATATTAGTCACCAACATAATCTTTTGGGCATTAGTTCCTACCCATAAGCCTTTTATATAATAGTATATATATTAAAAAACATCATTTTATCATGACATAATCTTATAGTTTACACTTGATTTGAATCATGAAGGCAAAATTTTTTAAAACCTTATTTCATAAATGAAGTCTAAGATTCCTCCTCTAGGTTTTCTGGTGGAAGTATTCTTTGATGTGATTCAATAAGTTATTGTGATGTAAATCAAAGTAACACATATATTAGGAAAAAGGTTGACGATATTCCTTCCAAAGTTTGGCTAGCTATGAAGAGTATGGGGATTGTTGGTGCAGAGGGAGACGAACATTTCGTTGGGAAGATCAAGAAGATGGAGGAAAGGAACAGGCTTTTATTTGAAGCTACGAGGGTGTCAACTAATTGTGGAAAATGAATTGTGTTTCATTTAATGTCAGAGGGTGTGGAGGTAGTTTGAAACGAAGAAAAATTAGTAGCATAATAGCAAAAGGAGGTGCGGATATTTGTTTTCTTCAAGAAACTAAATGCAAGCTATTGACAAATGAAATTGTTTATGGCATATGGGGGAGTAGTGACATCTAGTGGTCTGGAACTAATTCAGTAGGACTGTTAGGAGTGATGTTAACATTGTGGAGAAAGGATTTCCTTGAACCAATCACAAGCTATAGAGGGACAGGTTTTTTATGCGTCCATACTATTTGGAGAAACAAATCAGTATTCTTTGTTAATATATATTCTTCATGTATTATGTCTGAAAAGAGGAGGCTTTAGGCTGAGTTAATCAAATTGAAGTCTAAACATCAGCAGGGTGAGTGGGTGGTTGATGGAAATTTTAACACCATAAAAAACACTGAGGAAAGGCTTGGAAGAGGGTATGAACATAAGGTAGAGATGAAGCAATTTAAAGATTTCATTGCAGCAATGAAGCTGGTTGACCTCCCAGTAACTGGTAACAAGTTTACTTACTGCAATCATATTGGTTCATGCATGAGTAGACTTGACAAATTCATTATCTCTTGGGACTTGGCAAATACTTGGAACACCATTGATCAATCAGTGGGGCTGAGGGATTTTTCCGATCATCATCTCGTCTGGCTTAAGGGGAGGAACATAAACTGGGGACCCAAGCTATTCAAGGTTTTCGATTCGTGGTTTGAACATCCTAATTTTTTGATATTTGTTAAGTAGGAATGGGAATCCTTTAGAGTCAAGGGGAGTGCAGCTCACATTCTTAACAGGAAGTTTCAACTTCTTCGAGCAAGACTACATTGGTGGAATGTTCATGTTTTTGGATGGCTAGACCTTCAAGCTGACAGTCAAATAGACATTATCAATAAAGTGGAGGAAGACTTGGCCAACCATGATGTTTTTGTATCCTTGGAGTCTCTCAATCATAGAGGAATTTCCCAGAAAAAGTTATGGAATACGTTGCAGCTGAAAGAGAGTTTCTTACACCAAAAGTATCGAGTCAAATGTATACAAAATAGTGATCTAAATTCAAAATACTTCCACAACATGCTTAAGCATAGGACTAGGAGGAATGGCATCACTTCTGTCAGACAAGGGGACGGGGTTGTTATGGAAGCGAATCGTATAAAATCAATTATAAAGGAGCATTACGAAGGCATGTTCAACAAAGATCATGATGTGTGTCCGCAAATTAGTTTTGGAGGTATGACAAGGTTTTCTAGTGAGGAAAGTAGCATGCTGGAAAGAAGCTTCGAGGTGGAGGAAATTTGGGAAGCGGTTAGTAGTTGTGCTCCTGGCAGAAGCCCATGCCTGACAGATATAGCATTGGGTTTGTTCAAAAATGCTGGGATGTGATACAAGGAGATTTCGTCAGATGCATCCAAGAATTTTTCTCCACTGCAAAATTACCTAAATCGATGACTTCTTCGTTTCTTGCACTGATTCCCAAACCCAACAATCCTTAAAACCTGGATGATTATCGTCCCATTTGTTTAATTGGGTGCGTATATAAAGTGATATCAAAACTGTTAATCGCCAAGATCAGGAAGGTTATAGGAAAACTCATTTCGAAGACGCAAACGACATTCATACCAAGGTGGCAGTTACTAGATGGAGTGCTGGTTTTGAATGAAATCATAGACTTAGCAAAAAAGAGAAAACAAAGTTGTGTTCTCCTAAAGGTAGATTTCTCAAAGGCCTACGATTGTGTCGATTGGTCGTATTTGAGACAATTACTTTCCTCGATGGAATTTGGTTAGCGTTGGCTCAATTGGATGCATCGTGGATTACGGCAGGGAGAACCTTTATCTCCCTTTTTATTTGCAATAGATGTGGAAGGTTTTGCCATCCTAGTGAAAAGAGCTTCTACTTTGGGCCTGTTGCAGGGTTTTCACATAAACAATGGTTCTTGTTATAACCTCCTTCAGTCTGCCGACGTGTTAACCTTCATTTTCGACGCCAGGAAATTAAAGCTATTTTAAGTTAAGAAATTATTTTTTACACAAAGAAGGCTTCGACCGTATTTTGGAGGAGCCTGGGTCGAAGAGATTTGTAGAAGTCTCAAAAAATGGCTAAGTGTTGGGAAGTGTCTCGACCATGAGAGTGCTGAAACGCGCGTGGTAACTGCCTCACTAAAGCTGGAGGGAATTTCAAGTGTTTGAAATTCAAATAGAAGCAGTTGTAAGAGTGGGAACGGTTGAAATCAAGGAGAAGGCTCTAGAAAGGCACGACTCAAGTGATAACCACCACTTAGTAGTTATTTCTTAGCACTATAAATGGTAGGAAATTCTATGTAATAAGGGTGTTCATATTTTTGTACAAGTTACTCTGAAAAACTCAAAGTACCCGCGTGTAGAGAAACGAGTTCGTGAGAATGTACGTAATGTAACACCATTGTCTTCATTAATCTAATTTATCTTCAGCATGTTTAAGATTCAACCATTTACTTTCCATGCCTTTACAGTTTCTTGAACTTTATCTTCCATGCCAAATTTAAACTTTCTGCGTTTTACTTTCGACTGCGTTTTTACGTTCAAGCATTTAATGTTCAGGCCTTTAAATTTCAAAGTCTTTCATTTTCAAGAACGTGGAGTTCTCTTTTAAATCCATTGCACTTATTTTCAAAGTCTTTTACCTTCCTGCACTTTACCTTCGACAACACTTTTATTATTCCAGCCTTTACTTTCCAAGAACGTGGAGTTCATTTTACTTTCAAAGCTTTTACTCATTCGACGCCTTTAATTTCTGCACCATTTATTTGCATCACTTTAAATTTTGAGTCTTCACTTTACTTTAATTTATTGCCTATAGTCGAACGTGGAGTTCAGTTAGACTTTATTTTCAGCATTGTCGAACGTGGAGTTCAGTTTACATTTTCTTTAATTTACACTTGTCTCTCAAACTTAGCACATGTCCTAGGATTTGTGTGGTCGATCCTGCAAGTTAAATCAATTTGCGTTTAGATTGATAGACCAGAGGTTGTTTACCAAAATCCACGGTTAACAAATTGGCACGCCCAGTGGGACCCAGTGCTAAGCTAAACCTTTTTGTCAACCTCATCTCTCTTGGTGAAGAAGCACTTTCGTTGTATGTTATTGAGAAGTGGGAAGTTAGCAACAGCAAACGAAGGAATACCAAAGAGAAGATACACTAAGAAAATGGCAACCAATGCCAATCAACAAGTTGATCCTCAAGGGAGTGTTTCAAATACTCAGTCCAGTAGCAGTATTGGGACTCAAAGCACACCATCACCAGTGTCTTCGACAGGAGGACAGACGTCACTTCCATTGGTAGTGTCTGAGCCAGGATCAACATATACAAAATCATATACTCAACCTGTGTTGGAATACATAGGACCACAAAGTTCTAATTCACCAACACCCTCAGGAGGAAATACCATGTACAGGCACGTTCCTCCACCAGGTTTTCCACATCCAGGGTCAAGGAGTCAACCCTATGGTATGCCTACATCAATGATGCAAAACCTGCAAAATGCTCCACCTGTGTTTTCAGAAACTGTTGTGTCTTCGCCACTACAAGGGTCAGGATCAGGAGGACGAAACAACCAGAATATAGGTGTTGGTTACTCTGTTCAAACACTTAGCCTTACAAATACATCCATAAATTGTTTGAGACAGCAGATGGATGAAAGTAACATGCAAATGGTACATACGTTGTCTCAGACAATGGGAGAAGTTTTTCAACCTTTGATCCAAAATACAACCCAAACTAACCAACAACTGGCTGCACAAGTGGCACGCATGGCTGATTTCATGGGAGTACCAGCAGTAGATCGAAGAGCGATGGTTGTCGAAGATATCCCAAGGCGTCATCCACGTCAGATACCTGATGCTAACTTGGAGGATCAAGAGATGGTTGACCATTTTAGAGTTGAACCACCAAGAAACCAGATGCCATACCAGATGGAGGAGGAACCAGTAGTGATGGTGAACAGGAACCAAAATGCAGATCAACTACTTAGGCAGGTTCGACACCAGAATCAAGCAGAAGAAAATAATCTTGCAGCCATGGTTGAAAGGATAATGACTAGAAATGGTATGAATTTTGGATTCACCAGGCCAAATTATACTTCACCTATAGTAGATTACATTCTTCAAGCAGAACTACCCCCTAGGATGAAGGTTCCAAAGTTCAGCAAGTTTTCAGGAGATACTACTGAGTCTACTGTCGAACATGTGGCTAGATATTTGATCGAAGCGGGCGAGATTGCAGCTGAAGAAAGTCTTAGAATCAAATACTTCCCAAGTTCCCTTACCAAGAATGCCTTCACATGGTTTACTACGTTGCCTCCAAATTCCATATACAATTGGACCCAATTAGAACGTTTGTTTCATGAACAGTTCTACATGGGGCAAACTAAGATTAGTTTGAAAGAATTGGCTAGCATCAAGCGCAAAGTCACTGAGCCAATTGATGATTACCTGAATAGGTTTCGACTTCTTAAAGCCAGGTGCTTTACACAAGTGCCAGAACATGAGTTGGTCGAAATGGCTGCTGGGGGTCTAGATTATTCCATTAGGAAGAAATTAGATACCCAGTATCTTAGAGATATGGCCCAGCTAGCTGATAGGGTTCGACAGCTAGAAAGGCTCAAAGAAGAAAAGGCCAAATTCAGTAGAGGTAAAAAAGTAGCATTCGTCGAATGCAAGGAAGATGTGGAGAATCTGTATGGTGAACCATCTTGTTTCGACGAAAATGAGGTCGACGTTGCTGAGTTAAAGCAAGGTCTACCTTATGCTTGCAAATTATTAGCCCCTTCAGAAGGAAAAAATCCTGTCGAATCTAACGACAAATTCCCTAAGAAAACATATACCTTTGACGTCACTAAATGTGACGAAATTTTTTATTTGTTAGTTAAAGATGGGCAAATGATAGTGCCTGCTGGTGCTAAAACGCCACCTTTAGAACAAAGAAAGAAAAGAGGTTTTTGTAAGTACCATAATTTTTTAGGTCATAAAACTTCTCAATGTTTTCTTTTCAGGGATTTAGTGCAAAACGCTATCCAGGAAGGAAGGCTGAAGTTTGGGGAAAAAGGCAAAGCCCAGATGAAGATTGACTCTGACCCATTGCAAGTTACAGAAGCCAATTATACAGAACCTCATGAGGTTCAGCTGGTGGAAGCCACAGGGGGATTCAACGAGTCAGTCAACATGGTAGAAGCTACTGAAGACTTCGCCATCAGTTCTGTGATAATTGAAGGTTCTAGTAAGGCTACAAGTGGCCTAAACGTTGATGATACCAGTCTGATGTTGGTAACCAAAGAAACTGCTGATAAGTTTGTTGAAATGGATAAGGTTGCTAAGGTTTTGGATAGGTGGAAGATAAATGCCAAGGAAGGCATTAACATGGTCGAATTGGCTGAAGAGTCTGATTCTAGCTCAGATAGTGTCAACACCGATGAGGCTATGGGTAGAAATGCCCCTAAAGTTCAAGTTGTTAAGGAATTGGAAGATGACATGCTCTTGGTGGGAGAGATGCTGGACATGGATGGTTGTCTAGTGGAAAATTGGATATGCATGGCAGCTGAATTTTTTTTCAAGACATCTCCTAATGTCGAGAGAGTCAATGCTGAGGAGATGGTAGAGGCTGAGAAAGCTGCTTGGGAAAAAGCTTCCCAAAGAGCTACAAAAGCAGCAGTAGGTGGTGGCTGCTTGGCAAAGGCCACTGAAAGTCTGGAAGCCAGTTTCTCCAAGATGTGCCTGAAGGACAGAATGGATGTCAACATGGTCGAAATTACGGATCGAAAAGATGAACAATTGAGTAAGGTAGATGAGCAAGAGAAACTCAACAAAATGGCTTATCCTAAGCCAGAAGAGACAATCGTGGACTTCTTGCATCGTTGCCAGAAAAAAGACTCTGGAGTAATGTTGTGCCCCAGGTGCAGCGCCATTTTTGATGAGAAGGCTACCCATAAGCTGGAAGGTATCAAGAAGGCTGGCGAAAGCTGGGGGCAGAAGGTGAACAAGGGGCACAGAGGTTTTGACCATAGGCGATTGACAGGGCCAAAGAACCAAGTACCAAGAGCCAAGCCAGGAACATTCAAACCTACTGTGAATGTGCCAACAGGTAGTTGGATCAAACCTGTCGAAGGGAGAGGACAGAAAAAAAAATGGGAGAAGTTTGATATAGAAAGAGGTGCGTCATTTGAGTACAGAAAAGAGAATCACACCACAAACAAATCAGCGTACATTTCTCAGAATTACAAAGGTAACAATCCCATGTCTAGATCACAATGGCGAAGAGAGCAGCGCAGGCGAAAAGCTGTCAGGGAGGCTCAGATGCAAGGGGAGTCGAGCACCAATGTGGCTGGGGCAATGGAGAAGATGCCGATACGACGAAAGTTGTTTACTAGTCAACCAGAGAAAAAGGTCGAAGAGGATGATGATATGACTGATAACTTAAACAATGAGTCAGCAGCTTCCCTAAACATTTTGGTAAATGTGGTGTCGGTGATGCCAAGAGAATTTGGTCAAGTCTCAGAGGTCGAAGACTTAGACCAAACTGCTGAATTAGAAATGATGGCACACAAGCCTGTGTGCTATTACATCATGAATAATGGGCGCGTCGAAGAACAGAATGCTTTCTTCGAGTGTCCCACAGAGGCAATGAAGGTTCATTTGAAGCCTCTTTACATTACTGGAAAAGTGGAGAACGTCCCTGTCAACAAAATTTTGGTAGACTGTGGTGCGACAGTTAATTTGATGCCAAGATTTTTGTTGAGCAAGATTGGAAAATTTGAGACTGATACTAAACCCCACAACATGGTTCTGTCGAACTATGAAGGCAAAGTTGGTTCCACTCTGGGAGTGATTCAGGTGGATCTCACTGTGGGAACTATTAACAGACCAACAGTGTTCATGGTCGTCGAAACAAAGGCTAACTATAATCTACTCTTAGGTAGGGAGTGGATTCATGGGATATGAGCAGTACCCTCATCTATGCACCAGAGAATCACAATCTGGAGACCAGATGGGATAGTGGAAAACATTGAAGCTGATCAAGGGTACTTCAAGGTGCCTGTTAATCATGTGGACAGTAGGCAATTTAAGAAACATCTGGCGAACATTGCTCCATGTCCTCCAGCTGATTTTGAGTTTACACCTGACGAGGAAACGTTTTATTCGTTGTACTTACACCCTGTTGAAGGTTTCAGATGGGACAGGGAGGTACCAGGAGGAAGATTGCCATGCCTAGGCACACCTCCAATAGAGCCCACAGGGTGGGGAGATGAATTCAGTGATCATGACTGAATTCGATGCTTTGAGAAGAATTTTGGCCTACGTGGCCGAAACAAAACTACAAGCGGCTTTGGAAGCCGCCAATGATTATATGGCTGGTGAAGCCATTTCTGAAGTATATCAAGACGGTCCTGGTAAGGACTTCGACCCAAAACCTCCAGATGAGGTTGAAACTGGAGGGCAGAGCCAAAGGCTTGATGCCATCTATGAAGATGAGCCTTTGGGATTTGAGAAGGATCCGTTGGCGAACAATATAAAAATGCTAGCACAAGATCCTTTAGAAGAAGTGGACCTCAGTGAGGGGACAACCAAAAGGCCTACCTACATCAGTGCCAACCTTGATCCCCAGTTGAAAGTCAAAGTAGTTCAGCTGTTGAAAGAATTCAAAGACTGCTTCGCTTGGGATTATGATGAGATGCCTGGTCTGAGCAGGGAGTTAGTCGAACACAGGTTGCCTATGACGCCTGGGAAAAAACCAGTCAAGCAAAATCCAAGACAGTTTGCACCAGAGATACTGTCAAAGATCAAAGAGGAAGTCGAAAGACTGCTTCGTTGCAAATTCATTCGCACTGCAAGGTATGTCGAATGGTTGGCTAATATAGTACCTGTTATTAAAAAGAATGGGTCTTTGAGAGTTTGCATCGATTTTAGAGATTTAAACTCTGCAACTCCCAAAGATGAGTATTCAATGCCAGTAGCAGAAATGTTAATAGATTCTGCAGCAGGGCATGAATATCTTAGTATGCTAGATGGATATTCTGGCTATAACCAAATATTCATTGCTGAGGAAGATGTTCATAAAACTGCTTTTAGATGCCCTGGAGCCTTAGGCACCTATGAGTGGGTAGTGATGCCTTTTGGTCTCAAGAACGCTGGTGCTACTTATCAAAGGGCAATGAATTCAATTTTCCACGATTTTATAGACACATTCATGCAAATTTATATTGATGATATTGTTATAAAGTCTATTTCTGGGAATAGTCACATTGACCATCTTCGACAGTCCTTTGAAAGGATGAGAAAATATGGTCTTAAAATGAATCCTCTTAAATGTGCTTTTTGTGTGCAGGCAGGGGATTTCTTAGGCTTTGTGGTCCACAAGAAAGGTATTGAAATAAATCAGAATAAAACCAAAGCCATAAGGGAGGCGAAAGCGCCATCAACCAAAAAGGAGTTGCAGTCGTTGTTGGGCAAAATCAACTTCTTAAGAAGGTTTATATCCAACCTGAGTGGCAAAACACAAGCTTTTTCGCCATTGCTTCGTTTTAATAAAGATGGTTTCGAGTGGGGGCAATTACAGCAGGAAGCCTTCGACAAGATCAAGGAGTACCTAAGCCACCCTCCAATTCTTTCACCACCTTATAGAAACAAAAGTATGAGATTGTACATAGCTGCATCAGATAAAACTCTAGGGAGCATGTTAGCTCAGGAGGATAAAAATGGAGTCGAAAGAGCCATTTATTACCTTAGTCGAGTTTTAAATGATGCAGAAACTAGGTATAGCATGATCGAAAAGTTATGTTTATGCTTGTATTTCTCTTGTACTAAACTGAAGCAATATATAAAACCTGTTGATGTGTATGTTTCGTCTCGCTTTGATGTTGTAAAGCATATGTTATCTAAACCCATTTTGCATAGTCGAATTGGCAAATGGGCATTAGCATTAACAGAATTTTCCTTAACATACCAACCTTTAAAAGCTGTGAAAGGGCAAATAGTTGCAGACTTTATAGTTGATCACTCCATAAATGAAAATGATTTGAATTACGTCGAATTAAGATCTTGGAAATTATACTTTGACGGATCAAGTCATAAAAATGGAACAGGAGTAGGAATATACATTATTTCTCCTGAAAAAATTCCAACAAAATTCAAGTACAAGGTCGAAGGTCCTTGTTCTAACAATGAGGCTGAATATGAAGCATTAATTGTTGGCCTTGAAATTTTGTTAGAATTGGGGGCAACTAGAGTCGAAATAATGGGAGATTCAGAATTGGTTATAAAACAAATCACGAAGGAGTATAAATGTGTTAAAGAAAATCTCATTATGTACTTTGTGATAGCCAATAGATTATTAAAGAAATTTGAGGTGGTGGCCATCCAACACATACCTAGAATAGAGAATCAAGTTGCCAACGACTTGGCCCAAATTGCTTCCGGATACAAGGTGTCGAAAGAAAACCTTCAAGAAGTAATTGAGGCAAGAGGTAAGGTGGTGGCTGTTGGATTATGTCCATCAGACTTAGAAATAACTAAGCTTGGGTGTATAGATGGCGAAAATTTTGAAATTTTTGCCATAAATAATTTAACAGATGAAGACTGGAGAAAGCCCATAGTTGAATATTTGCGAAACCCAACGGCTTCGACAGAGCGAAAAATCAGGTATCAAGCTTTGAGCTATGTGTTGGTGGGTAATGAATTGTTTAAAAAGACCCCTGAGGGAGTCTTATTGAAATGCCTTAGTGAAGCAGAAGCGTATTGGGCACTTTCGACAGTACATAGTGGGGCATGTGGAGCACACCAAGTTGGCCAGAAGATGAAATGGCTGTTGTTTCGACAAGGCATGTATTGGCCCACTATGCTAAAGGATTGCATAGAATCTGCTAAAGGGTGCCAAGAATGCCAAATTCATGCTGGCATACAGCACATCCCTGCAAGTGAATTACATTCTATAGTGAAACCATGGCCTTTCAGAGGATGGTCTTTGGATATAGTGGGAGAGATTCGACCAGCATCTTCAAAGAACCAGAGATATATTTTGGTGGGAATTGATTATTTCACCAAGTGGATTGAGGCAATACCACTGGTGAATATAGGTCAGGAAGATGTTATTGAGTTCATTCAAAATCACATTATTTATAGATTTGGTATTCCTGAAACAATTACTACAGATCAGGGATCAGTGTTCACTGGTCGAAAGATGCAGGAATTTGCCAAAGAAATAGGTTTTAAGTTATTAACTTCTACAGCTTATTATGCTCAGGCCAATGGGCAAGTCGAAGCTGCCAATAAGGTAGTAATTGGACTAATCAAGAAACATGTGGGAAAAAGGCCTAGAAATTGGTACAAGACGTTAGACCAAGTTCTTTGGGCGTGTCGAACATCCCCCAAAGAGGCTACCAACACTACCCCCTTTCGACTCACTTTTGGTCATGATGCAGTATTACCTGTTGAGATTTATCTACAGTCTGTAAGAGTTCAAAGACATCATGAAATTCCCGCTGAGAATTATTGGGAGATGATGATGAATTAATTAGTGGATTTGGATGAAGAAAGGCTTAGAGCCTTTGATTTGCTGAGAAGACAAAAGAAGAGGGTCGAAGAATCCTACAACAAAAAGGTTAAATCTAAATCTTTTGCATGTGGGGAATTGGTTTGGAAGGTGATTTTGCCCATGGATCGAAAGGATAGAACATTAGGCAAATGGTCTCCTAAGTGGGAAGGACCGTTCCAAGTCGTACAAGTGTTCTCTAATGGAGCTTATGAAGTGGAAGAGTTAGACAAAGATAAAAGAATCTTGAAAGTAAATGGCAAGTATTTGAAAAAATATAAGCCTATGCTGCAGGAGATTCATATTAAAACATAAGCTTTATTTAATAAGAGAAAGCCAAGATAGGCCAAGTCAGGCTAATATGGCATACAAAGCAAAGGGAAACTAGTACAACATTTTTTTTTCTTAAGGAAAAGTTATTCATAATCTCTCCAATCTATGGATTTGAGGAAGTCCATATAATCTGCATCTGGCTCATCATCAGAATCTTGGGTGCTGGAGCGCCCTTTCTTGGAGATCTTCATTTTGGTTTCTCTCTTCTTGGCTGAGGAGGATGCTCCGACGGAGACATTAGGTTGTTGGGGCGCCTCTACCTTCTTTGTTTCCTCAGTTGCCTTGGGCTTTCTAGTCATCTTCTTAGTTGAGGATTTCTCTGAATTATTCATGGCTGCTTCTACGTAAAACATGGTCAGATGGAAGAAATTTATAGAGGCTAATGGTTGATGGGATTGGCCAGCCAGATGGTGGAAACATGTGAGTTATTCTTGGAAGTAGGCCTAAGGGCTATGCTATAAATGTTACTTTAAAGCTAGAGGCTTATGCCTTGGAATTTAAAGCTGGAAGGGTGACTTTCCAAGAAAAAGATAGAATGCCTTAATTGCGAATTTGACTGATAAAAGATAACAATAAAGAACATCATCATGCAATATAGGTCGAAAGCAAAATAATAATAATTGATTAAGTCAATGCCAACAGGCATAAAATTGTCATTACATAAAAGGCCTGAAAAGGCCAGGGAACAAGTGATGATTAAACAAATGAAATAAAGGTGTCGAAGGTATCAGAAGGGAAGCCTCGACGCCAACTGAGAAAAAGACCCTATGTGATGTTTGAGGCGAGCGTTGCACAAAGATTCGTTAAGTTTTGTTGCTGCAAGCTCTTTTTCGCATCGTTGGGCCACCTCAATATAATCAATAGCATGCTTTGTTTCTTCAGCTAGCTTAGTGTCGTCGAAGTGGTGCAAATCACGGTTGCGTTTTTCAGCACCTTCGATTTTGGCTTGTAGCTCCGTGATTTGTTGCTTCCAGGCTTCAATGTCCTTCTTGTTGGAGGTTATCTCGTCTTACTTTTTCCTTTGATCAACCTCCATACGTTGGATCTCTTTGTACGCCTCTTGTGCACCACACCAGGCTGCACTCTCACTGCTAGATGTTCTCTCTATGGTATCCTGGATCGAGGGGAGCAGTTTTATTTCTGCAGCTATTTGGTTTACCACAGCAGTTAGCTCTATCAGAAAACCAGAGACATCTGGATTGAGAGTAGTGAGCTCAATCTTTGCAAGGGTGTCCTTCAAGTAAGCAGGTGCAGTTGGATCTGAGGCCAAAATTTTGTAAATATCCCCTTTGAAGAATTTTTTCTTGATGGCTTGGAGAATTGATTGGGCGAAGTCATCTGGCGCTGAGGTCGAAGAAACAGAGGAAGAACCATGCCTTTGCTCAAGAATCAATTTGGCAAACTCACGTGGGTTCGACCATTTGAGTGCTATCAACGAGTCCCCAGATAGTGGAGTGACTATAGGCGAAGGAGTATGGTGGGGGCGAGGCTCAGCTTGTTCTTCTTCCTCCTCTGTTGATTCTTCTTCTTCTTCATCTTCTCCTTCTCCCATTTCCTCAGCAGATTCATCCGCAGCTGGTTGCACATTTTCCTGGTCATCAGCCGGGGTGGTTTGATCAGGAGTGGCATTGTGTGTTTGGATTTCAGGTTCGCGCCGTTCTTCTTCAACCATCTGGCCTTTATCCATGGAGGCATCCAGATTAAAAGGTGGTGGGCTTGAAGCGTCATCCTCATCAGAGTTAGCTCCCTCAGCTTGTGCGTGCTGGGTTGGGGATGGAGCTGGTGCTGCAGTAGCTGCTGTAATATGTGGAATGGGTTGATTAATCTCACTCAAACCAGAGCCAAAATCAGAAGATGGGTGATATGTTGGCTCACCTTGGCTGTTGAGGAGCGTGGTAGTGAAGCTTCCTGAAGTTGGCTGAGGAACAGAGTCATCAATTATGGTGGTGGCAAAGTTGCTTGGAGTTGGTGGGGGAGCTGGAGTGTTGATTATGGGTGCCTGAAGAACACAAGTGGAGATAATGAGAATGAAATAATAGACGAAGGATGTCAAGCATAATAGAAAAGATAATGGTGCGCATACCTGAGTTTGTTCAACAGCAGGACTTGATTTATCACCCCCATGGTCACCAAGAGGGGTTCTCAAGGCTACCTTGGAGGATTCCTTCTCGACACCACTTGTGGTGGATGCCTTTTCGAGTATTTTGGCCACCTTCGAAGGAGGTGGGCCAGCAGGTCCAGAGGCCTTTATGGGTTTTTTCCTTTTCCTTGTGAGAACCTCTTCAGGAGATTCATCTGAGGCCTCTGAAGCTATAACTACAAATGGGGTGTCCTTCTTACCTTTCTTGGAAGGCGTTGGAGGCTTTCGACCAGTCTGAAGAGGCAGTGAAAATAAGGGAGAAATTCATAGAGTACAAAAAAAAAAACAAAAAAGGGTAAAATATACATGTGTACTCCCTTGTTCTTTGCCACTTTGCAAGGTGGCAGCTCTAGTCGAAGCAGTTTTCCTAGGCACAGCTGAAAGATAGCACACAATTGTCACAAGTTAATGATTACATGGCTAGTCATAAAGCCATGAATAAAGGATTTCAAACCTTCATATATTTCAGACTCGACACGAACGTCCTGAATTCCTATATGAAGGTGTCCTTTAAAACTGTCTAACGTATGCTTAGTCGAAACCACTCGTTGGGCTTTTGGCTGAGACTGCTGTCGAAGAAGTTTTAAATGCTCCCCACAGACAAACTAATCTGGAAATGGAGGGGCAAGCGCCACTCCAAAATCAGCATTAGGCAGTCGAGGGAACTTTGGAGGGAAAAGTTTAAAAGCTACCTCATAACGTTTCTCACGAGGGACGTTGGGAGGAATTTTTAGTTGATCCAGCTTTCCTAGAAATTTTCTCTTTAGAGTAACAGCAGCCTCATGAATGGTTCGACTAAGATCATCTGGTCGATAGATAGTTTCAAAGTATTTTTGAAAAGCCTGTATTTCTTCGATGTGAGCGAACTTACTTTTTTTCGTCTTGTCCTGCACATGGAGAAAAGCTTGGTCAAGTAACGAAGAAAACGTAGCCGCATCAAGAAAATGCTCAGTGTAATGCTTCAACCACCATTGGTGGAAGGATGAAGTGCATAAAAAGGAAGGTTCGAAAAACACAGGGGAGAGGGTGCTTCTTTTTTCGTTCCTGCTGTTGAGTGCTTCTAAGACGTTCTCCTCATCGAGGTAGGCGGTGTGAAGAATCACTTGACCCTTTTTCTCATATAAGCACTGAGGGAAGCTCTGGGCCAGCCCAAATTGTCGAGAAACCAAGTTGGGTTGGTAGGCAATCAATGCTGATAAGCCTCTCCCTAGGTTCAGCCTGTGGATAATAAATCTAGGAATCAAAAAGGCTTCCCAGATGGCAACAGACTCTGGATCAAGGGGTTGGAGAGGATTTGGAAATGGCCTTTGAAACAACTCAGGGCCACAGCTCCGTCGAACAAAGGGCGCCATGCTAGGGGTGAACTCATAGCGTTTGGCGAACATCATTATATAACTGGTGAAAGCCCTCTGCAGGTTTTCACCATCATCATTAGGAGTGAGCTTATCCAGACGTATTCCTTCGACCCTCCTCTCCCTAATCTCAGCAGAAGCTTCATCGACTATGCCTTTTCTGGGGAGGCTAGCCTCAAATGTAGCGTTGAGCCACAGTTGAAGTAGCCAAAGAGGACCGCTCAAATGCATAGGACCTTGGGCTTCCACATTCTTCAGTCGAGAAGCCACGTCACTGACAGATTCGTAAAGGTTTGCCAGAATGAGTTCACTCAGGCAGGTCCCTCTGTTGTAGTGGAGTTGGTTCGCCAGGGGCAGGTACTTCTTAGCCACCTGCAAAGACTTGGTACAAAAAACATACCTCGACAGCCAGACTGTGAGGAAAGCAATGTGTTCTTCATCAGACACCTCATCATCTTCTTGTTTGAAGTGGTGTTTGATAAAGAGGGTGTAGGTCAGTTTTGAACCTGAAATATTGATAGTATCATCAGCATCAACCTCAGGATTGTAGACAAGGCCATCTGGGCGAAGCCCCGTGATAGCAGCTACGTCGAAAAGGGTTGGAGTAACCATCCCACATGGCAGGTGGAATGTATAATGGGTGCTGTCCCAAAAGTATAAAGATGCTGCCAACAGGTTCAAACAATAGGGTATGTTGGTCTTCGACAGCATCAGAAGGTCATAGATCCCTATCTCCTTCCAATGGTCAGCTTTAACTTTCTCCATCTTCGCCATCCATTAGTCTAGTGCCATCAGTGAGATAGCCAACATTGATCTTGGGTAAAGGGGTCTCTTCAGGGGAAGTTCCAGCAGCAGAATTAATTTTAGAGAAACTCTTTTACCCTAATGGTCTGGATTTCCGGTATGATGGGAAGAACTCACTCAGCTTCTCGTTGGAAATGTCCACCTCAGCCAAAGGACCAGATAACGCATAAGTTTTATCAGACATAATTAGGGGAATCATTACCTGAGATTGGTAGATGGCTCTTGATTCTGTAGAGGTAGGTTCCGGCATACAATGACGATTATCTACCAGTTGAGGGCCTGGGATGTTAGCGAACGGTGGGATGGTTTGCTTGAATGCAGTGGCTCTGCCCTTTTGGGTCTTCTTTGCTTGAGGATTAATTTGGGAGGATGCCATTGTAGGAGAAGATGAAAAGATGGTGTCTTTACTGGGTTTGCAAAAAACTGAAGAGAAGAAGAGTTGCATGAGAGTGCTAAGGGTGTGGAAAGTTCACAAAGTGGCGGAAATGGGTATATATAGACATTTGGAAATCTCAAGGGACTTGGATCCACCGTTGAAGCTGAAGGGTTAGTGGGACGCGTGTCTTTCTCCTGAAGGCGTGATGAAAGGTAGCAGTTATGTGCAGACTGTTAACGTCTGTTTTCAAGAAAGGCGTTATGATAAATACGACTGAAGAGACGTTTTAAGGATTTGTCATGATGGCGTGACGTCAGAGGCGTGAGTTAAAGAAACTGAACAGTTCAGCCACTAAGTAATTAGTGGGAAGGGCCATGCAAACCAGCGTCGAAATGGTTAGTATATCAAGAAATGACCTTCCTAACAATCCTGGCGAAAGGGCATTCCTTGGGGGCAATTTGTTAACCTTCATTTTCGACGCCAGGAAATTAAAGCTATTTTAAGTTAAGAAATTATTTTTTACATAAAGAAGGCTTCGACCGTATTTTGGAGGAGCCTGGGTCGAAGAGATTTGTAGAAGTCTCAAAAAATGGCTAAGTGTTGGGAAGTGTCTCGACCATGAGAGTGCTGAAACGCGCGTGGTAACTGCCTCACTAAAGCTGGAGGGAATTTCAAGTGTTTGAAATTCAAATAGAAGCAGTTGTAAGAGTGGGAACGGTTGAAATCAAGGAGAAGGCTCTAGAAGGGCACGACTCAAGTGATAACCACCACTTAGTAGTTATTTCTTAGCACTATAAATAGTAGGAAATTCTATGTAATAAGGGTGTTCATATTTTTGTACAAGTTACTCTGAAAAAACTCAAAGTACCCGCGTGTAGAGAAACGAGTTCGTGAGAATGTACGTAATGTAACACCATTGTCTTCATTAATCTAATTTATCTTCAGCATGTTTAAGATTCAGCCATTTACTTTCCATGCCTTTACAGTTTCTTGAACTTTATCTTCCATGCCAAATTTAAACTTTATGCGTTTTACTTTCGACTGCGTTTTTACGTTCAAGCATTTAATGTTCAGGCCTTTACGTTTCAAAGTCTTTCATTTTCAAGAACGTGGAGTTCTCTTTTAAATCCATTGCACTTATTTTCAAAGTCTTTTACCTTCCTGCACTTTACCTTCGACAGCCCTTTTATTATTCCAGCCTTTACTTTCCAAGAACGTGGAGTTCATTTTACTTTCAAAGCTTTTACTCATTCGATGCCTTTAATTTCTGCACCCTTTATTTGCATCACTTTAAATTTCGAGTCTTCACTTTACTTTACTTTATTGCCTATAGTCGAACGTGGAGTTCAGTTAGACTTTATTTTCAGCATTGTCGAACATGGAGTTTAGTTTACATTTTCTTTAATTTACACTTGTCTCTCAAACTTAGCACATGTCCTAGGATTTGTGTGGTCGATCCTGCAAGTTAAATCAATCTGCGTTTAGATTGATAGACCAGAGGTTGTTTACCAAAATCCACGGTTAACACGACGATACCCTTATTCTATGCAATGGTGCTTGTTCAAACTTGTGGGCTTTCAAGTCAATTCTCAAGGGCTTTGAATTGGTGTCTGGTCTGAAAGTAAACACGGGAAAAAGTTGTTTGTTCGGAATAAATGTGGAGGATAATTTCATCAAAGCGGCTGAACAATTTCTCGCCTGCAAGATTGGAAAGGTTCCTTTCATGTTTTTGGGTTTAAGGATATGAGACAAACATAAGAGGATTTCTTATCGGAACCCTATCATTGATTATTTCTAGCGTCGATTATCAAGCTAGAAGGGTATAATGCTCTCAATTGGTGGAAGGATGTCTTTGATAAACTCTGTAATGACAAGCTTACCTGTACACTACTTTTCTTTTTTCAAGGCGCCCCAAAAAGTTCTAAAAACATTGATTTCCATCTAAAGAAACTTTCTTTGGCATGACTTTGAGGATAACAAGAGCATCACTTGGATCAGTTGGGAAGACACTTGTAAATCCAAATCAGATTGTGGATTGGGTGTGAAGAACCTTAGAAACATCAACACGACATTACTGTCTAAGTGGAAGTGGAGGCTTCTAACGGAGCCAGAGGCCATTTGGAGCTCCATTATGCACGAGAGATATGGAGACTACCGCAACTTCATCATCTCAAGAGAGTCTTATGCTTTAAAATCTTCTGATTCGCAATGGTGGAGGGACCTTATGTGTCTCAATATGGAAACAAATTCTACATCTTTTGGTAATTTAATATCTTCCAGGTTGGGCAATGGTGGAACGATACCGTTTTGGAGGGCGCGATGGTTTGGGAATTTGACACTGCAAGATTTATTCCCTAACCTGTTTCTCGCTGCAGAAACTAAAGATAACTATGTTGTTGCGTTGGGGTCGTGGGTGAATAATCATTGGGCTTGGAACCTACGTCTCAACAACCTGTCGCCAAGTGCAGCTGTGAAATTCAAAGAATTGTCCTTACTGCAGCGTGACGTATCTCCCTGCACAGATGTTGAAGACAATTTGATTTGGCACAAAGGGGAGTTCAACACATTCACGGTCAAGTCTTACTACGAAGAACTATCTAGAGGGGTTGGTGGGAGAGTGATTGATATCGTATCCAAGGAATCATTGAAATGTATGTGGGGCTGCTTCTTTCCATTCAAGTTAAAAAATTTTGGTTGACGCTTGTTGTTAAATAGATTATTGACGAGGGGAAATCTGCTTCACCGCAACGTTCTATCAAATCCTCATGATATGGTATGCGTCTTCTGTTTCGATCATGTAGAGGATACATTGCACATTTTCCTGTCATGTCCAAAAATGCTCCTAGTGTGGCATAAAATATGTGCTTGGTTGGAGATAAATTGGACAGATGAATTAAGCATTCTAAGACACTTCATGACCTGGCTTTATGGCTTGAGAGGCAAATGCTCATCTAAGATTGCAACAAGTTTTTGGTTGGTTGTTTATGGGGGAATTTGGTGGGCCATAAACCAAATTATCTTCAACGACGGAATTTGTGATCCGAAGAGGATTGTCACAAGGATAAACTTTTTATCTTGGTGGTGGATCCTAATACTATGTAAGAGCAAAATGTCTTGTAATTTTTATCAATGACACTTATATCTTTTTGATTTTTTATAAGGTTAGATTAAACCTTATTGTTTGGCTGTATATTGGGTTAGAGTACCCTAGTATATATTCCTGTTAATATCAATATTTGATTATAAAAATAAAAAAGAAATCCATTGGTGTCAACATAACCAGCTTCGTCAGTTTGATAAGTGAAAGGATGAGTCTCTAGGAAAGAAAAGCTCTTCAATAATTCATAATCATGAAGGCAAATGTCGTCTTTTGCAGCACATCCGCACATGTATGATACTTAAAGTTAGTTAAAATTTTACGCGATGATACCTCACATGTTTAAATATTAAAATAATAGTTTAGTAAACAATATATTAATTAAAAATTAAACTTTAATTGATTAAATATTTAAAATTTTTATTTTGCAAAACGAGCAAAAAAATTCATAATATACTTTTGTGTTTTTGGTTTGAATGCCTAATCTTGTTTATTGCAAATAAAACTCAAAGAACACAATTCTTATTAATGTCAATAAATCAGAAACAAGAGAATTGAATGTATTTTATTGATCTACTAAATAATGAATCATTAATGAAGAGATGATATAATAATAGTGATATTAATTGTACCCAAAAAAAGTAGTGATATTAATATTTAAGGAGTTAAATTAATTTTAATCCAAAATAAGTTTTTTTGAAATAATAAAAACAATATATCGGGAAAGTCGTACTTTAATGTTTTTTGTTAAATAGGTTAGGATATTCACTACGTCAAAGAAGACCTTTAGCATTGTTTTTTTTTGCCTTTAGCAGCGCTTAAAAGCGCTGCCATAGGTGGCGCTGCTAAAGGTAAAGACAACGTTTTTTTTTCTTTTAAAAGAGCTGTCTTAGGTCCCCCTTAGGACCCCTTTAGTAGCGCTTTTAAAAGCGCTTTCATATAACCCCCATATAGCAGCGCTTTTCCAAAAAAAAGCGCTTTCGTAGAACCCCATTTAGCAGCGCTTTTAAAAGCGCTACTAAAGGTCCCCCTTTAGGCAGTGCTTTTTCAAAGAAAAGCACTTTCGTATGCCTCCTTTAGCCGCACTATTAAAAGCGTTGTCTTATGTATACGCCATGACTCCCCTTTAGGCATCACTTTTTTTAGAAAGCGCTGTCTTTTATAAAAGTTCTTTTTAAAAGCTTTTTTTTTAAATCAATTATTAAACCTGTATAATTTAACATAATTCATAATCATTCAACATATGACCTTTGATACCATTATATTTCAACACATAGGCCTTATAGCATTATAATTCAACAATAGGCCTTTATACGATTAAAATTCAACACATAAACCATAAAAACCATTATATATACAACACCAAAATAACCATTACATATATATAACTCAATACAAACTATACAACACCAATTCCATACACCAATTCAAAACCTTATACACCGTATCCATCACCTATATATACAACACCTTCCATAAACCTAACACAATTTCTAAAACTAACAAATTCACATTTCAACCATGTATTGACACCAATCCTCCTTTATTTCTTCCAATTTGTCTTTCGTGTAGGCGGCACACTTGAATTCATCAAAATACTACATTTAACATAATATGCATGATTTAGTTAAAAGTAATTAATTAGATGAAATATCCGATAATAAATCTTAAAATAAACCATAACTTATATATAAATCCATACCATGTTTGGAATCTCTATTTGTTTCAAATGAATAATTTCTTTCATGAATCTCAAGACAACATAACCACAATCGATACCATTACGCTGCCGAGGACGCTACACATAGAAAAAAAGTATTAATAAGTATCATAGATGACTTGTGTTATCAAGTAGCATTACTGTTATAATAACAAATCATACCTCCACTCTTATCCATGTAATGTTGTTTGCTTTGGTCTTTAGTACCCGAGCTTGTCGTTGTGATCGGAATATTTTTATGGATCTATCATATTATAAACGAATATTTAGAACAATTTCACATAAATAAAGAAATACACACGCAAATATTTAGAAAAATCGCATCAGTTACGTATCAATCATCTTCTTCATCTCCGGGTATTTTGTTTGATCACCCTCTAGCGAATCCAGATAATAGACTACTTCTTTTATCGGATTAATTGCAAGCAACAACCAGTGTCCACTGTAAAATAAAACAAAAGTATAGATGGAACACAACGTAAAAAAGCGAAAGATTATAATAAAGGAAGTTAGGATGAAAATCTTACCCATGGCCAGTATTATATGGTAAAAGATACAACTTCTCTGTATCAATGTTGGTCATAAATGCACCTACTACGTGATCTTTGACCGCATCTGTAGTTCGATTGAGTAAATTTGTATTGACACAGTTGGGAGCCAAGAAGGAGTATCTTTCAGTCAATTCACGCGGGAGCATCAATTTTTCATACAAGAACCTGAAATAAAAACGGATTATAATAAATATGTTATTATAATTAACATTCTAATACTCATTGTAATGAGTAAATAAATTGATCAATTAAATAAATAAAATCGATGAATTACCTGATGTATGAATTCATAACACCGACGCCTAATTCAGAATGCGTAAATATTTGATCAAAGTCTTCTTTAGCAATTATTTATGAATAGGCAAACCCAAAAATACATGCTTCCATAGGTATTTCACGGATACCACCTTCCATTAAATCCGTTGTGCCTACAATTATTTCAAGGGACAACCGAAATCGACAAATAGATGCTTTTTTTGCCTTGACTACTACTGCCTTTTTGTTCTTGCTCCCTTGTTGCACCTCTTGTGTAGGAATCTGAAAATCATATAAGGCATAAACTTAGTAATCATGAAGCTTTTGAATTTGGATCATAGAATTAACATTTCGATGCATATATATATATATATATATATATATATATATATATATATATATATATATATATATATATATATATATATATATCAATGTACCTCTTTTTGTGATGCAACTGACTCGGTTTGCCGCACAATCCCTTTATCTCTTGATTTGGATTTTGGAGGAGTCTAACAATGTCATGTAAATAAAATGTAGGTAAAAGTAAGCATAACATAACTTATATGCAAGTAAAACATTTGAAAACTAAAAGGTTAATAATGGTTTTCAAAATACCGAGTCATCTATGACGATGAGGTTTGACGGCCATGCAACATACGACCCTATTGCATCTCCCACCAATGTTGCATCTGAAACGTCGTTAGGTATAGGTAGTAACGCATCCCGCTCTAAAGTAATATCAATCGAAACCTTCAAAAATCTAGCAGGGAGCGGTCTAGTGTGAAGGACGTCTCCCAGAGTGTTATGCACTTTTCCCTTGCCAACCATGTGATATGTCGATGCCGATTAATATAGCTGACAAGGTGAAATGCCCTAAACAAAACAAAAATAATATGAAATTGTTATTGTGCAATGATGTCAATATAAAAAACTGTACTAATTTAATAAATATAATTACCTCCGGAACTTTTTGTTGACAATTGATACTGGCCTTGTCAATAGTATCTTTAAATTCTGAACCTCGCCTTTCCGACATATATCTTTCTTTATCTTGTTGTAGTTCACGAACTTGAGCTCTCAATTCTTCCAACGTTTCCATCACCTCTCTATTGCTAGGATTTTTTTGTCTTTGAACGCTTATACAAGGCAGATGGAGTGACTCTAAATCCCTTACCCCTCACGCGACCAGAATACTCAAGAACATTTAATACTCGACTCAGTATGCTCCTGCAATCCTGGTCTTCCGTGAGAGTTAAGGACTGAGATAGAGTCTCTTGTAATTCAATATTAGAGCAACGCATAAATATATTAGATAAACAAGATTTTTTTATCTAATTAAACAAATAACATTATACTTACACATTGTTCAAAAACTTGTTGAACACCTTCAGTAACAACTCCATCCTTTCCCACACGGGCAACCTTCCACAAAACATGCTCCGGAAGAGATGTTTCTTCACTTTTCTCCTATGTAAGCTACACATTAAGTCAAGAATTAGGATGAATAATAATACAAAAAGACCATAGCAATTATATATACTTACGATTTTTTGTTCCAAGCGTGCATATCTCAAACGTCCTTTCTTGTATGGATACGCGGGTTTCGAGGCTCTTTGACGATTTACGTCACTCACAACCTGCATAAACAATTATAAGTCATATCAGAACACATGTAATAACTACATGAATATAATACAATGTTCATGATAAATTAAATTAAGATTACGTGGAATCCTTATGTTCTTCGTTTCGCGACAAAAGTGTCCCATTCTTCGGGTGCAATCAAGTCCGCATACTTCTTCGGGCATTTCGCTTCAACAAACTTTTCTTGGGCAACCTTCAGAAACTTGTTGGATAAAAATGCTCGGAACCCTCTAAGTCTTCTTCCGGCTAATTGAAGACAACATTTTTGCTTCTCGTCACCAATGTTAAAAGATCTCTACAATAGAAAATAAAGTGTGTTAGTATAATTAATTTAAAAATATAATCGTCAAAAATAACAAATAACTCACATATAGTACCTGTATCTCACTCCATATTTTATCTTTGGCGGGTTTCAACTGTGGATTTCGCCAATTGTCACAATTAATAGGAACTAGTGAATGGACAAGTGCACCAATGTAACTAGTCAACATTGCGCCATTAGGCTCAATTAGTTGACTTGTTTCATTCCAATGAACGTCGTATTTTATTCCCTTGTCTCTAGCACGAATAACTCCTTTCATAATTGTTATTCCTCTTGAAATATCTCCTTCCGCATCTTGAACTGATTCTTTTGGATCATTCTTGGAAGTATCGTGTGATTTCTCCTCATTAGTGGCCATTTTACCTATAATAAAGAAAAACACATATAAATCCATATTCCATATTCCATAATCCAGTCTCAAATATGAAATGACAAGTACGTAATATAATCCATAATCAGTTGAACATAATATAATCCATAATCAAATATGAAATGACAAACACACGACAAACATATAAATCCATGATCCATAATCAAATATGAAATGACAAACATATAAATCTATAATCTATAACCCATAATCCATAATCATTCTCAAATATGAAAACTACATGACAGAATATATAATTTTACTATTACCTCTTTATTAACGTCTCTTTCTTTTCCGGGTAGGAAAATGATCTACTTGTCTCTTAACAATACGGATGGATGGATTGATCCAAATTCCCTCATTATGATCATTTCTAATATATGATTCACTCGCTCCAACAGTCTCATCTTGATCACTTATAATATATGATGCATTCACTCCAACAATATCACCTTGATCTACAATGTTATCATCAATTACTTTGTTAGATAAAAGCACTATAGACCATTTCGTACTTGTCGGGTCAGTGACATAGAACACTTGTCTAGCTTGAGAGGCTAGAATAAAAGGCTCATCTTTGTACCCCACCCTATTAAGATCCACTTGCAAAAATCCTAACTAATCCATTCGTATGCCACTATTATTTTCAACCCACTTACAACCAAAGATAGGAATCTGAAACTTCTCATAATCAAAAACCCAATTGCGCTCGATAACCCCAAAATATGACATATTTGCATATTTGGGGTTTAAGTCCTTCACACTTGAAATGTGCATTGATTCATCTACCAAGGTGACACCACTATTTTGCATTGTACTTTTGTCATCTTGTTCTTTGGTATAAAATGTGTATCCATTAATTGCGTATGCGCTATAAGAAAACACATGCAAACTTGGACCATATGCTAAACATCTCAACCTTTCTGTTATTGAAGTGGGATCAACACAAAACTTTGAATAAATGTGATCCTTAAACCATGGTATGAAACTTCGATTGTGCTCTCGTACTATCCAATTTTAATTTCTATTCGGATTTAAACCTCGGAGAAAATCCTTGTGCATTTCAACATACGGCTCAACCCCATTGTCATTGTTGAGAACATACAAATGCACTTGCTCCCGTTCAACCCTTGATACGGTCACAATTTTATTTCCAATTAACTTTTTTCCTTCTTTTTTTTCAACGACGTGAGATTTGGGAAGTCCAATGGATTGAACGTTGGAAAGATATTCAGTACAAAACTCAATCGATCACCTTACTACAAATTGACCTAAAGAAGAAACACAATTTAGTTATTGTGCGTCTTACTTTTTACGGCAAAATAGAACGTATACCTATTGGTAGAAAATGTTCCATTATAACATGACAATCATGCGTCTTTAAACTCTTTAATTTGAGATCTTTCATAGACACAAGTCTTGTAATATCTGAAGAGTATCCTTCTGGAACTTTAACTTCACTCAGAAACTTACACAATATCTTTTTCTCCTTTCTAGATAGAGTATAAGCAGCAGGTGGTAGATATGTTCGTTTTCCTTTCTTCATAGGTCCTAATTCATTTCTTATTCCCATCGCCACCAAGTCCTTTCTTGTTTTAAGTCCATCTTTCGAATTTCCATGTATATTGAGTAAAGTACCAATAACACTTTCAAATACATTTTTTTTAATATGCATAACATCAAGAAAATGTCTTACATACAGCGACTTCCAATATGGCAATTCAAAAAAAAATTGACCACTTCTTCCACCCCCTTTTGACAAGGGTATGGGCAAAAGGCTTGCCAAACTGAGTACTCACATCTTTCACCTTTTCAAAAACTTGATCACCTGTCAATATAGGTGGAGCTCTACCTTGTTCCGCCTCTCCATTGAAGGCTTTTCTCCACCCACGGTAGTGATGATTAGAATTTAAGAATCTACGATGACCGAGAAAGACATTCTTCTGACCAAACTCCAATCGCGTCCAATCTGTTTTATCTTCACAAATAGGACACACACATTGACCTTTTATGATATACCCTGATAGATTTCCGAATGCTGGAAAATCATTAATTGTGCGAAACAACATCGCCCTCAAGTTGAAACTTTCTTTCCTATATCCATCATAAACCTCCACACCATTCTCCCACAAAATCTTTAAATCTTCGATTAAGGGTGTCAAGTATACATCTATGTCATTCTCTGGTTGTTTAGGCCCAGAAATTAACATAGATAACATCATGTACTTACGCTTCATACATAGCCATGGAGGTAGGTTATAAATCATAATAATCACAGGCCATGTGGTATGTGAGATACTTTGAAGACCGTGTGGGTTCATTTCATCAGTAGATAATGCCAATCGAAGGTTTCTTGCTTCTTCTCCAAATTCAGGATATTGTTTTTTTTTTAAATTAAATTAATTTAATATCAAATTTCATATTTTACAATTAGTAAAAATATAAATTTTAACATTCTATTTTTTAAAATTAGAATGAATGGAACTAGCCTAAATCAACCCTAATCGAAAAGATCAATCTTTTATGAGATTTTAGTTACAACATGCCATTTTTAAAAATTAAAATTAATGCATTTGGTCTTAAATCAACCTTGATAGGAAAACAATCAGTAGATAACAATTAAGTATAAAATACTATTTGTAAACTCGTAATTAATGGAATCGATTCTAAATTATCCTATTGGATATCAAAATTTATAGAACCATATCGTTATAAATCAACTCCAGTTGGTAAAATCAATCATAAATAAGAATACTATTAATGTTTACCATTTTAAATTCAAATGAATGAACTCGGTCATAAATATATAAAGTATACATTAAAGACATTATTATTATTATTTTAAACTCAAAAAAGCACCTCCAAACAAAACTGTTAATCCTTATATATTTAACCATCAACCCAAAAAGCTATCAAAGCCTTTTAAATATTGCAATCCTTAAATCATGTCATCGGATTCATACAAAATGAAAGTGTATTGCAAAGACTTTTTTGAAATTTCACAAGAAAAATATGTGTTAGAAAAAGTATGTTTGGACAATTTTCCATTCATTCAATGGACTCCTAACAAAGATGCATTATTATTTTTTCAACGTTGTGTGGAAAGTGAAAATATTGAGAGCTTGTACAGAGAAGGATTGCTTGAATACTTTAAATATCCGATTGGAAATATTGGTGGTCTTGAGAGCTTAAAGATAGCAGCTCAAAAGGGGCATAAGGAAGCAATATATGTGTATGGAATGATTTTGTTGTGTTCTAAGAATCACGAATCAAGAAAACCGGGGGTTGAATATATGCGTTCTTTGAGGAAGTCTGAATGTGTTATAAGTTCTAGGAAGAAAGTACAGTGTTTAACAAATTCTTTGTGGAAAAATAATGGAATGTTGGTGCGCAATCAAATTCCTATATGCAACTCAAAGAGCACATGCGATGGATGGAGAGTGAAGGAAGGCCGTTGGTCATTATTAGATGATGAAGACGATGATATTAGTTTGTGTGACAATTGTAGATGGGATCATGAGTTGAAATTTTTTTATAAATTACTTAATGTGCACTAGCTAGTTATAATTTGTTAAAATATTAGAGTATTAAATTTTCGAAAAACATTTATCAGGGCAAATTTATAAGTAAATTATTATTATTATTATTATTATTATTATTATTATTATTATTATTATTATTATTATTATTATTATTTATTTATTTATTTTTCATTTGTATTAGAGCTTAAATATTTAATATTTAGAATTGTGTTCATGTAAGACTTTTTATTTTTATTTTCAAGACATTATTCAGCATTAAGTGAGAATACCTAGGCAAACTCATAGATATTTTAATAAATATAGTGCTTTCCTTTGTAATGTTTGATATTGATCATCAATAATTTTGTCAAAAGATTTATTAGTTTTTAATATTTATGGCGTTTTTTATTAAAATATTTACATATATATTATGAGAGAGAGAGAGATATTTTAATAAATATTAAAATTAATTAAGAAATAAAGTTATACCAAAAATAACGTATAAAATAAATATGTTATAAATCAAACTTTAAAAATAAACAAAATTATATAATGTAAGAGTATAAAATAAACATGTTATAACTGAAAAGTAAATATCAATAAAATTATACCAATGTTAAAATATAAAAAATGAATAAACATTTGCTAGTTAAAATAAATTATAGATTATTTTAAAAATTAATAATTTTGAAGTCAGAACCCTCGTGACAAAGCCCATCCCTTATTTTCTACAATACATTTCGTAGACTTAAATTATTATTAACTTAATAACTTAATAATTTATATTTTGTAATCGTTTAATTTTAAATTTTAAACTATAAATATATTAATAAAGATTAAAAATTAAATAATTAATCAATTAAATAAAATTTTAAAATTTTATCAATTATATGCTAAAAAAAATTGATAATCAAACTGTATTCCATCTAGATCAATGAGTGGTATAAGAACCCGCTCGATTTTTTGTAATCGTTATTGTTGTTTGTAGTTCCTTGGTTTGAGATTCCCTTAATCTCCAATTAATGAAGTTGCTTATAAAAAAAACATCCATTACAAAACCTGCCTATACAATAGTCTTTCAAAGGAAGACAAGCAACCGAAAATACATCACCAACAAGAAACAAAATCACTCCTACAAAAAATCACAAGGACTTTTATACCAATCATAATAATTACATTTTACCTAGTTCCTATTAGCTATTCTCATCCACCACCAAGACATGTGAATGATTCTAAAGAAGATCTCTTTAGGGACAGCAAAATCATCGTTGAAGATGACTTGATTCCTATACCACCATAAATTCCAGCAAGTAGACACCCAAACTAACAGTGCAGTCTCATTAGAAAGATAATCGACAAAGGATTCTAACAAATGGTGAATACAATTCGAAGCTTCCAAAACCTCGCACCCTAACCAATTCTTCACCTCTTGCCATACTAATTTTGATTTTGGACAAGATAGGAGAAAATGATCCAGCGTTTCGACAGTAATAAAGCAAAAGATGCATACCTTATAATGGGCGTTCGATATTATACCTCTAACCTCCAAGTTTGACCGCGTCAGTAATCCGTTAAAGATAAGTCTCCACCCAAAGATCTTTATCTTTAAAGGTATCTTCGCTTTGCACAACCGATGTAATGCGTTTGATTCTTTTTGGTCCAACAGTAGAAAACATCCTCCCCTGCTAAAAAGGAATAACAATCTTTTACCAAAAAACTGTTTGAATTACCCAAGGCCCAACCTATGCAGTCCAATCCTTCCCGTGTTGGAGAAACATCCTCAAGCAGTTGCAGCAATCTGTTAAATTCGTGTGAGTTGAAAACATACAACTCTAAAAATAGTTCATTCAAGTTCCACTTTCATGAATCATTGTCCCAAGATCCGCATTCTATCACGAAAGCTCCATTGCCTACAGACGTTACAAACAGGCTCGGGAATGCAGCACTTAGAGGGAATCCAAACCAATTAGCAAACCAGAATGGTATAATTGAGCCATCACCCAAGTTCCATGACAGATGTTTCAGAAAACCTACTGCAGAGTCTGGACTACACAATGTCATTAGATCTTTCCACCAGTTAGATTCAAGTCATTCCTTCGCTCATGCATTATTCGTGAGGATTTGACGTCTGATATTGTCATATTTAACTTCAAGAATGTCGCTCCATAATGCTTTTGGTTCCTGTACTATTCTTCATAACCATTTCATCATCAATGCTTTGTTAAATGTTGCAACGTCTTTGATTCCCAATCCACCAAGCTTCTTGCTTTTACAAACCATATACCATTTCACCCACGAAATTGTTTCTTTCTCCACGGCCCCATTCCACAAGAATTTACATTGAATAGCCCGAATCTCTTTTAAAACCTTCCCTGGAGCCTTGAAAAATGATAGATGGTGAATCGACATTTTGGAGAAAACAAATTTAATTAAATTCAACCTACCACCTATTGAAAGTAGCCTCACTTTCCAAGACGATAGACGCGCATTAATACACTATATGATTGGTTTTCAAAACGAGGCCCTACGATGATTCCCTTCTATGGTCAATCCCAAAAACTTGAATGACAGTTTTGCTAATTCAACAAGCCAAGAAATGAGAGGAAGCTTCCAAGAATGCTTCGTCAACCCCCCCTCCGATCAAACTACTTTTCCAAGAATGCCATAGAGATCCTTATTCGCGACGGCCACCTGAGGCAGTTCGCGAAAAAGAAAGATGTTCCCCGGCAGGAAGCCCAGGAGAGCAAAAAGGTTGCAGAAGAGACTCCGCCCTCTGATGACACCAACGTGCAGGTCGCTATGTCCATAACTCGGCCAGAGGACTTCCGCATCCCTGATAGTCTGTCCGTCCCCACGTACCTCACTGCTCACAGCCCATGGGAGGCCTTCCTGTCAGATATGGTCATTTCTGGTGGGGGATTCAACAAAATCACGGTCGGTTCCGTCAAGAGGAGATTCGATCAACTGATCAGCAAAAGCTCTAATGAAGTCACTACGCTGGACACCACTCACAAAGGACCCGTCCCTATTTCCTTCTACAAGGAAGAGCTCCTCAGCGGTGCACCGAACTCAAGCATTCCGCTGCTTATCCGAGCAAAGATGGCGAACTTCGACGTACGCCGAATACTCGTGGACCAGGGCAGCTCGGTTGATATTATGTACAACCACCTGTTCGAAACGCTGCAGCTGAATGACTCTCACCTTACTCCATACGTTGGATCCGACCTGCAAGGATTCAACGGAGCAGTGACAAAGCCTCGGTGTTACGTAGAGCTCATCGTAACCTTTGGTTCAGGAGAGACAACCCGAGCAATTAAAGCATAATTTCTGGTAATTGAATGCCGTCACTATACCAGTGCATTTTTGGAAGGCCAACCCTGGCAGAGTTGATTGCTGTTTCTTCCACCGTACATCTCAAGATGAAGTACTACACTTCTGAATGGATGGTCGCCACCCTCCACGGCGACATCAAAGCTGCCCGTCGGTGCTTTGAAGCAGCATCAAAAGGACTAAGCACCATCTCATCAAGACCGAGGACTTCTGGCCGTTCCCCGCTGCCCAACAGCTCCGAGCAGCCAAAACCGCTGCCCCAGGTCGAATCTGTCGACTTGGACAGCCGTTTCAGCGAAGAAGAGCACGCCAAGGACCCAGCGACTTTAGGCAGCCAGCCCAACAACAGCGGCCATCTCCTACGCCCCATCCCAGATGGTGACTTCGAGATCGTTCCGTTCGGAGAAGGCCCCCAACGGGAAGTAAAGATCGGAGCAGACCTCCCCGACCTGGCTAGGAGACAACTAAAAGCATGCCTCCGGGAGAACGCAGACTTGTTTGCATGGAGCGCCACTGAAATACCAGGATTGGACCCATCCGTCGCTTGCCACCAGCTTACAATTGATCCGACCGTCAAAGCTGTTGCCCAGCGGAGAAGGAAACAATCCCCGGAAAAGATGGAAGCCGCAGAGAAAGCTGTCAAAGACCTTCTAGAAGCTAGGTTTATTTCTGAGGCCAAATACACTACATGGCTCTCAAATGTTGTACTTGTAAGAAAAAACAATGGCAAATGGAGGATGTGTGTTGATTATACCGATGTTAATAGGGCCCGTCCGAAGGACGCCTACCCCCTCCCCAATATCGATAAGCTCGTAGATAACTCAGCAGGTTTTAAGCTTTTATCGTTCCTCGACGCTTACTCGGGCTACAATCAAATCCCAATGGCCGTGAGCGATAAAACTTACACGACCTTCATGACCGAATCGGGCAACTATTACTACAATGTAATGCCCTTCAGGCTGAAGAACGCCGGCGCTACGTACCGACGGATGATGAACAGAGTCTTCCAAGGACAAATAGGCGACATGCTCGAAGTATACATGGACGATATGATCGTCAAGTCCCACGAGGAACTAGATCATGTCGCCCATCTTCGCAAAATCTTCGAGCAAGCAAGAAAGTATCGAATGCGTTTTAACCCAGAGAAGTGCACGTTTGGCGTACGGGCGGGTAAGTTCCTTGGCTTCTACCTAACAGAACGAGGAATCGAAGCCAACCCCGACAAGTGTCGGGCATTCTCTGAGTTCCCAACGCCCACGTCTAAGAAGAACATCCAATCCCTCAACGGGGTGCTTACTTCGTTGTCCCGCTTCGTGGCAAAATCTGCCCAACACGCCCTTCCTTTCTTCAAGCTCTTGCGGAAAGAAGCAGCGTTCGAATGGACCGAGGAATGTGAAACATCCCTCCTCCACTTGAAGCAAGCTCTGCCGAAACCGCCCGTATTATCACGACCAGATACCAGGGAAGTCTTGTTCTTATACCTCGCCGTCACTGCCGAAGCCATTAGCGCCGTTCTCATTCACGAGAATCCTGGCGGACAAAAGCCAATATACTTCACGAGCAAAGCATTGTAGGATGCAGAGTTGCGATATCAATAGATAGAGAAGGTAGCATCAGCCCTCGTCAACGCTGCCAGACGACTGAGACACTATTTCTTGGCTCACACGATCGTGGTAAGAACGGATCAGCCCATAAAGCAATTACTGGGACGACCAGACATGGCAGGCAGAATGCTCAAGTGGTCGTTGGAACTGTCCGAGTTTGACATCCAGTACGAAAGCAGGAAAGCTCTTAAGGCCCAAGCCCTGGCCGATTTCGTAGCAGAAATGACGTCCCCAGACTCCCCGGTCCACATAGAAAACAGATGGACCGTCTATGTAGACGGAGCATCCAGCTCGACTGGCAGCGGGGCAGGGGTAATTTTGGAGAACGACGAAGGGACCATAGTCGAGGCTTCTCTCACATTGTCCTTTCCCACGTCGAACAACCAGGCCGAGTATGAGGCCTTCCTCGCCGGTTTGCGCATAGGCGAAGACCTAGGGGCTGAAGAAGTCATCATCTGCACGGACTCTCAGCTCGTAGCCCTCCAGATATCAGGAGAATATCAGACCAAAAACGACAGTCTCTCTGAACACCTAACCCTGGTCAAGGGAAAAATGGCGAGGTTCAAAACTGTAGAAGTGAGACATGTTCCACGCAAACATAACGTGCAAGCAGACATCTTGTCCAAACTAGCAAGCACTAAGAGAAAAGGCGGAAACAGGTCAGTCATCCAAGAGATACTTCCCCGGTCCAGCATCGATAAGGGATCCTCGACCCTACACGTACATGCGATCGGGGACAGCGATTGCTGGATGACACCCGTGTACAACTACCTCACTAGGGACGAGCTTCCGGATGACCCCAAGGAAGCCAGCACCATCAGACGAAGAGCTTGCTCGTACGTCATCCTTGAAAACAAACTCTATCGACGAGGCTTCTCCATCCCACTGCTCAAATGCATAGAAGAGGAAGTTGTCCCTCACGTATTACGAGAAATCCAAGAAGGCATTAACGCCCAGCACCTAGGAGGAAGGTCCCTTGCCCGCAAGGCCCTCAAAGAAGGGTATTATTGGCCAACCATGCAGCACGACGCCAAGGAGCATGTGAAGAGATGCGACAAATGCCAACGGCACGGGGATATGCACCTAGCTCCACCTAACGAACTGAAAAGCATGACCTCCCCGTGGCCATTCGCCTGGTAGGGCCTAGACATCCTAGGACCCTTCGTGACGGGGTCCAGCTAAAATAAATACCTGATAGTGGGCGTAGACTATTTCACAAAATGGATAGAAGCAGAAGCCTTAGCAAAGATAACAGCGCTTAACATTCTGCGTTTCTACAAGCGGAATATCCTTGTCCGGTTTGGGATTCCCCAAGCAATCGTCACGGACAATGGAACGCAGTTCACGGACAAGAAGTTCCAGGACTTTGTCGCCCATCTCAGAACAAAGCAACATTTCGCGTCTGTAGAGCATCCCCAGACCAACGGGCAGGCAGAAGCAGCCAACCGTGTCATTCTTCGTGGCCTCAAGCGAAGACTGGATGAGACAAAGAAAGCCTGGGTCGAAGAGCTCCACAGCGTCTTGTGGGCGTACCGCACCACTCCTCAGTCTACAACCGGAGAAACACCTTTCCGCTTAGCATATGGCACGGAGGCGGTTATACCCATTGAAATTCACGTACCGTCCAGAAGAACCGAATCACCTCTAGACGAGGAAATGAACGACGAAGCAATAAGAGAGGAGCTCGACCTCGTCGAGGAAATTCGAACGGGAGCAGCCCTCCGCGAAGCATCTCTCAAGCAAAAAATAGCAATCAGGCACAACGCTAAAGTCTTACGACGAGAGTTCAACATGGGCAGCCTTGTCCTGCGAAGAAACCACAAGGACTCTCGCGAAGGCAAACTAGGAGCCAACTGGGAAGGGCCGTACAGAGTCCGCACCAAAATGGAGAATGGTGCCTACTTCCTCGAGACCCTCAACGGGGATGAAATCCCTCAACCATGGAACGCGGAAAAACTTAAGCAGTACTATAACTAAAGTCACAATAGGCCTCCTCGCGTCAAAGAACCACCTAACGGTCAGCATGCTCGTTCAGGTACAAACGATGCATACGCATATAGTGGAATCCCGCTCAAGTAAATGAGTCGGAACTCTGCTCGTCGGCGGTCCTCAATCGAGCATCGCCTTCGCCCAAGTACCACGATTGGCAGAACCCCAGCTCGCGGTGGGACGTTCACGCCGCGACCTCAGGCCTCAATCGCGACCTGAGATCCGTAACCTCGCCAGGACCTTCCCCGGCTGTTCGACCAGTTCTCCACACTGGCGAATTCACACACAACGAGTAATCTTTCAAAACAAAGCTCTGTTAACAGACACACCCTCCGACGGGCAGTCATATATGCACCGCTAATGTAAAGCACAACAATATAAACAAAAATCACATAAGTAACAAAACCGGTCAACATAAACCAGACATAAAGCAAAAACGGCCACAAAGGCCAAAGATTGTACGAGTTACATAAAAAGGGGGAGGCCACGCCCCCCCCCCCCCCCAAATCAAATAAGATTACAACAAACTACATGGCACGCAGGCCGGCAAAACGTCAACACATGCTAACATCATTCCTCGGTGTCTTCGACTCGTTCATCATTGGGCGGAGAAGTCTGGGTCCTAGCTTGGCCGGCAAGGAGAGACTCTGGCATCACAATTTGCCCGTCTCTAACGTACGCCAGGAAATTGGTGCCTTCGATCACCAAACCAACACCAGGATTCACCACCTGTAGCTGAGACACTGCGTTCTGGAAGGATTCCTCACCAAGCACTAAGTTGTCATCCTCGGCCACCACCAGTCGGGCAACTAACTCTGACCTGGTCATTACCTTCACGTCCTCGGGCTCCTCCTCGCCAGGGGCATTGGCCGCCCGCAATTGCGCGACCAAATCCTCAGCGACCTTTTTCTCAGCCTCAAGAGTAGCCATCTCCCCCTTTAACCGGGCAACCTCCTCGCCCTCCTTTTCCCTCACCTCCTTGGCAGCCTTAACTTCCTCCCTGGCCTTCCTCAAGCTCTCCTCAAGAGCGGTCACCTTACCGCGGGCAATAGTCAGCTCACTCTCAGTGGTCGTGTCCCCCTCGGCATAGGTGGCCGCCATCTCTAGCAGTCTGACCACCACTGAGGCATCCTGGGCCACCAACACCCTCTTGCTCGGACGGTCTAGGCTTTGCAGATGCAGAGAATCAGCATGAGGAATCACCAAAGAGGTCCCCTCAAAGAACCTCTTATCCAATACACAAGGAGGCAGCTCGAATTTCGCTTTCTCTGGCGCCTTACCCAGATCCACTGCTTCGTTCCTTGGACACTTAGACCTGGTCGCCAGGGGCATTGGAGACCGTTGAACATTGGTCGGAGAAGCATTCCCCTGAGGAGGCTGGGAAGGACCAACCGCACGGGCAGGGGGAGGACGAACCTTAGTAGTAGCAGCTGCAGCAGCTTGTTTCCGCGCGGCCACGTTCCTCACCATCCTTTCATGAGCTGAAGGCATAGTAGCTGCAAAAGACAAAAACAGGCGTCAGATAATAGAAAATAACGAACAATGCAAAGCAATATATTAAGGTTAAATACCGAGCAGATCCATGGTATCTCTGTAAGTTTTACACCCCAGCAGTGCCCTAACATTAATGAAACGAGGCTCCACCCGCTGGCTACCATCGGCCTCGAGGATCGCCTCCTTCTTCTTCGTAAAACACTCGGCCATCTGGAACGAGGTCACGTACTGCAACAACCTTTCATATGAAGCAGCATCCCCCTCGTCCAAATCCGCAGGCTCAAAGACATGGTCTTTGGGGGGGCTTCGTAAAATGCTCCCCGGTCCATTGGAAGGGATATTTCAACAACCTCCGCCCGATGTATTTCCCCTCCTCGTTAATCCTATCCTCGCCGTTCTCGTCCACTTCAAGCTCCCAGCAGAACGTGCTATCCTGGGCAGCCTCTGACACGGGCTCTACGATGAAATACCTCGTCTTAAATGTCCGTATGGACTCAGAGAAAGGTTTGAACAACTTGCGCGGCTGCTTCAGGGAGACCCAACCGTAGCTCATCCCAGAAGTCTGTCGTTGGAGGTGAAAGATGGTGAAGAAGAAGGGGATGGTCGCCCCTATGTGCAGGTGCTCGCACACCAATTCGAATGGTCGTAGGAAGGCTAACGAGTTGGGATGGAGATGAGTGGGGGCCAAGCGGAGATGTAAGAAGACAGACTGCTGGAAATTCGTGAATGGAAGCCTCAAGCCCAGCTCTTTGAAAACATACTCGTACATTGTGAAGCGCTCCCCATAGTTCGTGCAGACGTGCTTGTCAGCGGTGGGGAAATGGACTCTCCAGTCCCCGTCACCTCCCACCGTCTGGAAACAATCCCCTGTGTAAGTCGCAAATTCAGACGCGTGCTCAGAGGGTTCCTCCACCTCCCATTCCTCGGCCTTATTCTCCGTTGCGTCTTCCTCGGATACCTCCTCCTCGGGCACCTCTTCCTGATCGCCATCCCGCAGTTCATCCTCTTGCTCATAGTCCGTATCCTGCTCAGTGGACCCACTCGAGGACTGAGTGCTACTACTCCCCGAGGAACCAGATTCCTCCTCGAACGAATCTAATACAATTTCTCCACGGGGCCCTGTCGCCATCACCTAAAAAGCAGAGAAAGACAGTGAATTCGACAGCTAATCAAATCCACCCTTCCACCACTGAATAAGTGAAAGGGCGCGCTAAGGGCTGAGGACGACGTCCCCGGCCTAAGCCCTGACAACACTACGAAAAAGTCTCCCCGCGGGATAACGCCCGGAACTCTCCTATCACACGAGGAATTTCTCCAAAGCAAGATCACAAGGTTTTCATCCAACTCGCAACTCCATGAAACGCAACGCTAGAACGGTCACGTGCACGTCACCATCGCGACGACGTCACGGACAGACTCTTCACACACAGCGTAACAACAGGCTAACGACGGTGGAGACGGCGGAACCATCATCCACCACCAGCGGCTACCACATATACTACCCTAAGTTTCCTAAAATCTAACCTAACCGCATGCAATGTCTAAATAAACATCAATAAGAAGCAAAAGTAAGAAAATAGACGACATACTTATAAATAGAAGACTGGGAAAAGTTGCTCGGAGCTCGAACGACGAAGGATGCAACGGGCAGATTTTGCGAGCAAGAAATTTGGTGAAGATTGAAGGAAAAAGTTTAGAATGAAAATTTTCCCTCCTATTTATACAGGAGGTCACGTGCAGCCCCACGCGCGCATAGGTCATAATGACTACCCGCTAGCCATCATTGCCTAAGCGGCGGCGGCACAAGTTCCAACACGCACGTGGCAACCCCCGTATCATTTCATATTCCACTAGACTGTTGGTATCCATCTGTAACGGGCAACGCTTAACGACCGCGACCAACAGCCACAGCGGGCAATAGAAACCACGGGCATCCACAGACAGCGAGCAAAACACTCCACTTCCCCGACACTATACGTTATCCTTAAGTCATCACCTCCGCGCTCGGAAGTAATGACTTGGGGGGCTACTGTTCTGGACTGGGCCAACGGCCATGTGCGGCCCAATCCATGATTGCTACAGTAACGGCCCGGACGCTTGGATCCAGTCAATTAAGGGGACAAAAGTACCCTTTTACCCCTACAACCGGTCACGGACTGCTCAGTCCTGCCCGGAGTTATTGGCCGTCACGCACGGACTATAACCATCTTCCTGCCCGTCATAACGGCTAGTTTGGGCAGTTACCTATTCTTCAGGAAAACGGTTATTTCGCCCTGAAAATAGGACCATTGGCCACGCGCTGGGGAACATTATATAAACCCTCTCATTCGAGAGGGCCAGGTATCAAATATTCATCCTAAGAATACACTTTGTACTTGCCCCTTTTCTCTGACCTTTTCTTACTTTAGCGTCGGAGAGCCTTGCAGGTACACCCCCTCCTCTCCTCATCAACATTCCGAGCACCTTGCCCATCTGAAGATTAGCACACCTGGACCAGTTCGAATACTCCGGATCAGTTAATTTATTTATTTTGAAGTTCAAAAAGTTTTATTTTTGAAATTATATCACACATATTGTAACATCCCAATCTTAATTACGAGATACTTAATATCCTATTTGGTGATGATTAATGTTAAGCATTTGAGACTTAGAAGATAAATTGGATTAGTAGTTTGATTAATGGAGGAACTAACACCAAGGGTTTATTGGTCCTTCCGTACATCCTTTTTTACGAGTGGAATGCCAACACAAGTATTCATTCCAAACTTATTTTCTCTTCCTACTAAATAAGAAAAGAATTGGAGAGAGGGGGTGGAAAGTGAAAACATGAAAGAGGAAGAGGGAGTGCAGTCTCAAATTCTTTTCACGGATGCATGTTCAAGTGGTTGAATATATTAAGGATCTGGTTTCATGAAGCAAGACTGGTTTGATCATCATCGTCTTTTTCATCTCTCAACTGCCCAATTCAGAATCTTCGCTTCAAGGTGAGTCTTTAGATAGGACTTTGGAAAAATTGTAGAGATTTCATGTTGCGTAATGATTTGTGAGATATGTCATAAAGCATGCCAATTATTTAATGTTCACTAGTTTTAATTTGTTGAAATATTAGAGAGTATTAAATTTTCGAAAAACATTTATTGAGGGTTTAAAAATAAAAATAAAAATAATTTTATTCTAAAAAGAACGATCAAACACAAGCGAGTCCAACTATCCAGGCACTACAAAAAGACAACCTGACAAGAAAGCAAAACACAATCAAACAAATAAAGTTACATTTCTCATAAAAAATGTAGCTAACTTTTGGTCGGTATCCACACGCCAAAGCACATTTTGAATGATCTTCATGCTCCAAAGTTACTTAGTATTTCAATTTTGGAACACGGCTTGGTTGCAAATCATCTAAATCAAGTAAACATTTTCAGCTAAGGCACATTTAAACAATTTATCTCTGCTGCCTTTGCCTTTCGAAATGATGCTACACAAATGCAACTCATTCTCCCATCGTTGAGGAACACAATTATAATTCAGCCATGCAAGGACTTGGGTCCAAACTCTTTTAGGTTCTTCACACTCAAAAAGCAGGTGGTTACAAGTCTCATGATCCCCACAATACATGCACTTACCATCCGTTACAATCCCGAATTTACTAAATATATCTTTGTTTAGTAATCTCATTTGATAGACCAACCATAATTTAAAAACAGTTCTTGGTCTAGCGATGTTTCCAAAAAAAAAATCCTCCACAACACTTGGGGTTTAGCACCTTTCAACATCTTATACATCACACGAGTCACATACTTTCCTAAAGTTTGAAAATCTCCCCTAGTGGTCGATTGCATAAGAGCATCTCGTCTATCAAAGGTTGGCACATAGCAATTGAGAGTTTCCTACTAGCCAGAAGAACTCCAAGATACTTAAAAGGCAAGCAACCTATATCAAACCTAGTTTCCTCTTGAATTAGCATCTTAGTCACATCATCCACCCAACCATAGTAAATTTTGCATTTAGGAATGCTAACTTTAAGGCAAGTTGCAGCTGAGAAATTCCTGAACTTGTTTATCAAAATCTTGACAGATTCCACATCACCTCTCATATATTGAAGTAAGTCATCAGCAAAACAAAGATTTGTGATCTTCAGCTTGTCACACTTTGGATGGAAATTGAAGTTGGGGATAAGATCAAGGGCATTCCATCCAAAGTGTGACAAGCAGAAGATCACAAATCTTTGTTTTGTTGATGACTTACTTCTATATATGAGAGGTGATGTGGAATTCCTTGCATGGTTCTATGAAGATATTCCATTATTATGACAAAGAGAAGTGGTGAGATTGGATCACCTTGTCTCAATCCTTTTCTAGATTTAACAATCTTAGAGGGAACACCATTAATCGAGAAATGACAAGATACAGTTGTTACATAACCTACAATCCAGTTAATGATGGTTTCAAGGAACCTAAACTCAGTCATGATGTGAGTAAGATTAGACCACTCAATTGTATCGTAAGCCTTTTGTATGTCCATTTGGATCATAAATCTAGGGGATATCTTTTTCCTGTTATAACCTCTAATCAATTCCTAAGCTAAAATTATGTTATCATGAATGACTCTCTTAGGCACAAGTTGATTGGTTCTCATCAATAATTCCATGAATAAATTCTCCCAGTCTGTTAGTGAGGATCTTTGATATAATTTTGTTGATAATGCTACAACAGGGAATAGGCCTCATATCTTTGATGGTGGCACCCTTAGAGGTTTTTGGAATTAAGGAGACAAGAGAGCCATTAAAAGCTAGATCAATGTCCTTGGTGTGAAAGAATTCCATAATATCCTATGGAACATCATATTTCACAATTGGCTAGACAGATTTAAAAAAGAAAGAGTTGAAACCATCAATACCTGGAGCTTTGGTATTTCCAATGGCTACATGGGCATTCCAAATTTCCTTATCATCAACAAGTCTGGTTAGTTTTTGAGCATTATCCCAAGGCAGATTGTTACCCCTTCTAATAGCAGGTATGTCAATGCCTTTTAACTCTGTTGTTATTATTCCCATCAGCTTGGTGTAGAAGTCCACAATTTCCTCTTCAAAAGTCTCTTGGTTGCTAAGAGTACTCCCATATAAAGAGGTTAGAGTATAGAGCCTTTTATGCTTATTCTTTTATTCCACTGAAGCATGGAAAAAGGAGTTGTTATTGTCTCGAAGCTTCAACCATGTAATCTTAGCCTTTTGCATAAGGATGATTCCTCCACTTGATTCTGCTGGATAAGGTGGTCCTTGCACAGTCTCACTTAATCAATAGCCTGACTGTCAAATAAATTGTTATTGAGACTCTCCTGAGCTTGCAGTAAATCTTGTTTAGCTTGTTGAATCTGGATCTGAATGTCAGACAATTTTTTGATTAAAGGCTTAATGGCTGGCTGCAGTCTATGCAAAATGGAAGTTCCAAGGTGGAAGTACAATGAAGTAGGGTGGTTGAGGGATTACTTCTGATGCTTTATAAGAGGTTTGTGCAGAAGCAACAATCACAAAGCTCAAGGAGAGTGGACTTTGCGATTAAAGCTTCTTTATGAAAGTGGAAGTATGATCTTTATGGCCAAAATCTCCATAAATGGAAAGATCACATGGATAATGCTTCAAAACCTTGTGTAATGCTTTCAAACACTACGCCAAAATTGTGTTTTGGCAACACTACAAAGACATCGCTTTTTGACAGAAGCGCTGCTATACGCTTCGCTAAAAACAAAAATAAAAAACAAAGGAAAAAATCGCTGCTATATGGGGGTCCTACGAAAGCGCTTTTAAAAAGCGCTGCTAAAGGGCTAAGGCAGGTGAACTTTAGAAAGCCCTTTATGAAAAGTGCTGCTAAAAGGATACCATAAGCCAGCGCTTTTGAAAAGCGCTGCTAAAGGTCCAAGGTATACCATACTTTAGGCAGCGCTTTCAAAAATCGCTGCTAAAGGCCCAATTCACTACACACCTTAAAAGGCGTTTTTCTCTGAAAGCGCTTCTAAAACCCAGCCTACAAAAGCGCTTTCTAAAAGCGCTGCTAAAGGTGCTTTAGTAAAAGATAAAACGCAGAAATTAAACCAGTAAAAAATCATTTCTAATTTTTAACCCTATCATTGTTTTCACTCTCACTCACTGTTCACTCTCGCACTCACTCTCACTCTCACTCTCACTGTTCACTCATCTTCCTCCGTCGCTGTTCCGGCCGTCACTGTTCCGGCTCGCCGTCGCTGCTCCTCCGGCCGTCACTGTGCGTCACTGTGTGCAAGGTATATTTTTTATTTCATTTCATTTCATTACCATTTCCATTTCCATTTCCATTTCTATTTCATTTTTCATTTCCATTTCCATTTTATTTTTTATTTCATTTTTTGTTTAGCATTTGTTCTATGTTGATGTTGAAACAAATCAAATAGAAACTTGTTGAGTTGTTGTATGTTGCTGTTAATAAAAAAAATTGTTCCCAAACAAAACTTAATAAAAAATGCAATAGTTTCTTTTGTTTGTTCTTGAGTTTGTTCTTGAGTGATTATATAATGTTGATTATATAATGTTGACAGTTTGCTATATAGTTTTTTTTGTTTGTTCTTGAGTTTGTTCTTGAGCATCTTTTATTAAAATACTGAGCATGTTTAGTTTCTTTTGTTTATTATTGTTTTTAATACAATTTTTATTAAATGTCAACAGGTTTGTTTGCTTCTTGTGTGGCAGCAGGTTTGTTTCTCATGTGGCAACATGTTTGTTTGCATTTTGCCTTTTTCTTTCTTTGATTATCAAATTTTCATCTGTTGGTTTTGATTGTCGCTCTTTTAAATTTGATTGATGTGATTGTTGTTATAGTATAGGAAATTATATTGACACTTAGAATCTTGTTTTGTTTTATAAAAAAACGAGTGTTGTTAGTTAGAATGCGTTTTATGTTTTGTTCGTATATAGAAAAATGAGTGTTGCTCTGATTGTTGTTTTTTGTTTTGTTTTTTGTTTGAATGTGTTAGTTTGAATGTAGTTTGAATGAGTATTGTTATAGTATAGGAAATTATATCCATTAGAAAAAAAAGTGTTGTTAGAAAAATGAGTGTTGTTAGAAAAATGAGTGTTGTTAGAGTATCAATGTGTGAGTAAGTAAGAAGTGATGATGTTTTACATAATGTGATTGAATTTACGCGTCGATGCCATGTTGCTTAATTGAAGGAAATGATGATGTTTACTAAATTTGATTCTTGAGACTTTGACTTGTTTCTCCGATATATCTTGTTTGTCATATTATATACTAAATTTGTCGTATTATATTTGGTATACACCATCAGTTCTAACTTAGTGAATTTGCTATAGGGGTTACTTGTGAAGAGTGAAATTCAGATCGTTTCCAAGAATCTTACACTGTGTGGGTCCAGAAGTTGCTGACTTCTCTACAGGTAATTAGTTGTTCTTTTGTTTTTGTTTTGCTTACATAGTAAAATCAGGGATATAAAATGGATGTCGTCCAATCGATTATCGAAAGAGTACGATAATGGGGTATCAGAATTAGTTAAGTTTGCTGTTGAACACGCCAAAGACCCCAGTCGAATCACATGTCCTTGCTTGGGTTGCTGTTTTGGGCGTCGGATTGACGCGGGTCAGATGGAGTCGCATTTAAAGAGGCATGGAATTGATCGAAGTTATACAAGTTGGACATTTCATGGTGAGAAAAGTAACGGGAATGTTGAACCACGGGATAATACGACCTATGCTTCAAACGACAATACCACAGATACATACGATTGTGATCGAGTCGAAGAGATTGCAGAAGCACTTGAAGAAGATCTTCAGGATTATCCCAAAATGTTTGAGAGGTTGGTAAGTGATGCAGAGAAACTGTTGTATAAATGTTGCACTAAATTCATAAGATTATCTGCGGTATTAAAGTTGTACAACTTAAAGGCGGTTATTGGATGGTCGGATAAAAGTTTCATAGAGTTATTAGCCCTTATGAAAGATATGCTTCCGGAGGATAACGTTCTTCCCAATCGAACATATGAGGACAAAAAGATGTTGTGCTATATTGGCATGAGCTATGATAAGATACATGTCTGTCCAAACGATTGCGTTTTGTTTCAAAATGAGTATGCATCGTTAAATGAGTGTCCTAAATGCGGTGTCTCTCGATATAAGAAAAAGTTGTCTCCAGCAAAAGTCTTGTGGTATTTTCCTATAATTCCGAGATTCATACGCATGTTTCGTAGTGAAACTGATGCAAGAAACTTGACTTGGCATGCAGATGAGAGAATTATAGATGGAAAGTTCCGACATCCGGTAGATTCACCACAGTGGACGAAAATTGATAATGATTATCCTGAATTTGGAGAAGAAGCAAGAAACCTTCGCTTGGCATTATCTACTGATGGAATGAACCCACACGGTCTTCAAAGTATCTCACATAGCACATGGCCTGTGATTATTATGATTTATAACCTACCTCCATGGCTATCTATGAAGCGTAAGTACATGATGTTATCTATGTTAATTTCTAGGACTAAACAAACACGGAATGACATAGAAGTATACTTGACACCCTTAATCGAAGATTTAAAGATTTTGTGGGAGAACGGTGTAGAGGTTTATGATGGATATAGGAAAGAAAGTTTCAACTTGAGGACGATGTTGTTTGGCACATTTAATGATTTTCCAGCATACGGAAATCTATCAGGGTATAGCATAAAAGGTCAATGTGCGTGTCCTATTTGTGAAGATAAAACAGATTGGACGCGATTGGAGTTTGGTCAGAAGAATGTCTTTCTCGGTCATCGTAGATTCTTAAATTCTAATCATCACTACCGTGGGTGGAGAAAAACCTTCAATGGATCACAAGTAATGGCTTTGGCAAGTTAGACAAAAAGCATTGTGCATCCCTAACTTAGAAACAATTCACTTTCTCTTTTGTTGACCTTTTTACAAGTAACCTCAATTATCATGATTTTTCTTGATCAAAATCAATCATCAAACATGTTTCCAATAAAATTTGACTTGGGAAGCTCATATTTGAGCAAAAACCCTAATGTCAAAGATTTGACTTTGCAGTTATTGACATGTGTATCAGATGAACTTTCACTTCTTGATCTTCAATGAATTCAATCTCTTGGACACCATGGGTGGACTCCAAGGGTGTATTTGAATGCTTTTAATCATGTCCCAAGGCTTGAGATCATGCCTTGATCAAAAGTCAAAGATGCAGCTGACTTTGGTTGAAAAAACCCCAATTCATGGCCAGGTGAATTTCTCGAAAGGTAAAGTTATATTATTACTGTCATACCCCAATTTTGTCCTGGGTATTTTGAGCTTTCATCTGCATCCATTTTATTTGGTCATGGAATCACATAAACATTCATAAGTCAAAAGTCAACATAAAATCAACACTTTTGTATTAGAAAATTTGACTAAAAATTCATGCATCTTGGTTCATCATTACATTAATCACTTAATACATCATCGTAACTTCTATTTCACATTTTCATATATAATAATCAAAAGTCAACATTACACATGTTGAAAAAATTGGCTAAAATTACATTTTTATTTATTAATTTTCGAGAATAAATTAATCGTCATTTGATTTATCATCATAATATTCATTTGATTTTGATTAATCATTTTCATGCATCATAAAATTAAAATCAATGTTTCTAGAAGACCCAAAACATCTCTCATATATCACATCATTATTCCATGCAAATAATACATCATAATTAACTATTTAATTAATTAATTTTCTAGAAGGAAACCACACCATAAACCACTTTTTTTAGAGCCTATAAATAAAATCATTCTCATTCATAAATCTCACCAAGAATCACTCAAAAGAATGAACAAGCCAAAACTTTGGAAAAATTTCTCTCCAATTTCAAATCAATTTCTATTTTTCTTTATTTTGGTAGACTTTTAATTTTTATTATTTATTTAATTCTCTTTGCATTATTATTCTTGCTTCACTTAATTAGTATCTTAATTATCACCATTTTGCATTGAAACTCCATTGATTCAAAATCAAGAGTTTAAAGTGTTTTTGAACTTCCAAGAGCAAAAATTATTAAATATGAATTAATTTTCATTTATTTAATTTTCTTTGCATTATTTATTTTGTTGCACTTAATTAGTATCTTAATCATCACCATTTTGCATGGAAACTCCATTGATTCAAAATCAGGAGTTTAAAGTGTTCTTGAACCTCCATGAGGAAATGTGATAAAATGCAATTTAATTTTTATTTTTTTCGTGGTTTTTTTTTTATAATTCTGAGCTTTCCATGATGTTCATGAGATTGAGTAGATGAATTTTCATTATTCATTTACTTAATTCCATACAAAATTGAGTAAATTATGACCAAAATAAGAATGAATATTGATGAACAAAGAGGAACAAACACATATTTAATCACCACCACATGATGCATCTTGTTGTTTTCTTATCTTTTTTCTACGCATGCAGACCTCTTCCTTGGGTCAGACTTCTGTGTCGGATAGGCTTAAAAGGATTTTCTTACGACATGTGGCCTAACCTCTTTAGCTACATAGACTTATATAAAAGCCTGGCATGACCTTGGCCTATGTAGGTTAAGCGTAGGCCCCTGTTTGTTGGCCTGACCTATTCCCACCCCTACCCAAGCTAAGCCCACTTAAAAAAGCCTCTTGGGTCACCTTTTCTCTTTTTATATATTTGTTTACTAAATTCATATCCCCATCAACTTCATCCTACCTCCCACTTTATTATTTCTTTATTTTAATAATTTTTTATTTATTTTATAATTCATTTATTTTATTTTATTAAATAATAAATTATCAATTGAATCAATGTTAGTTAATTAATTCCTTGTTTAAATACCATTTGCTCTATCATATCTCTCATGCCTCATGCACTTCCATATATCATTTTTGCTTCACTTAGAATTATAATTCTATTATTATTATGTGTTAATTTGTTTAATTAAATAATTAAATTAAACGAATGTTTATAATGATGAAAAATATATTTTCTTATTTAAAAACCCTTGGTCCTACGCCAAGTGGATTTTCAAAACCCCTTGATTTTATTTATTTTATTATTATTAGTTTTTATTTATTTATTTATTTAATTGTTTCAAATAAAATAAAATAAATAAATAAATAAATAAATAAATATGGACTACGGGCCGGATCTGACTTTGCCAAATCCATAGGCCTCCGCAGACCCCGACGTCTCGAGGACCTTCTCGTTCGAGCTCAGAAGTACATCGAACTCGAGGAGACGGAGGCAGCTCAGATCGCCCTTGAGACGAGACGCAGAGAAGGCCCCCGCGGCCACAAAGATGAAGACTCTTCTCCCCGACAAGGAGGAGAAAGAAAGAAAGAGAACCGCAACCGTGATCCTCGGGAACCGCACGAACCAGCTGGCCGATTCAAGGAGTACACCCCGCTCAACGCTCCCCGGGCTCGAATCCTCTCCGAATGCCAGAATTCCGAGTTTGTGAAAGGAGGAGTTCGTTTCCCGAAGCCCGCTGCTCCCAAATCAAACATTGACAAATCAAAGTACTGCAGGTTCCACCGGAGCCACGGGCATGTTACCGAAGACTGCATTCATCTCAAGGATGCGATCGAAATTCTGATCAAGGAAAGGCACTTGAAGAAATATGCACAGAAGAACGATACTCCTCGGCCCAGTTCCCAGGAAGCCCAGAACGTTGAGGAGACGACGCCTCCTCCCGACGAGAGTCACCTTCAAGTCGCCCTCAGTGTCACCCGACCCAAGGACTTCTTTGTCCCTCCAATCATTGAAGCAAAGAAGCAATTCGCAACATGTGGGCGACATTCCCCCACGAAGACCCCGTTACTGCCCGTAGCACCTGGGAAAGCTTCCCCAGGGCGATGGTCATCTCCGGGGGAGGCCCAGAGAAGCTGTCCGTTGGATCGATCAAGCGAAAATTTGACGAGCTGGAATCCGCAACGTCGGCGAAGGCAACCACTCTCGAGAAAGTGCGGGGAAACTCCAACCCCATCACCTTCTACCTCGAGGAACTCCCTGGGGGAGCACCAAGCGCCACTATTCCCCTCCTGATCAGGGCGCAGATGGCGAACTTCGACGTCCGAAGGATCCTAGTCGACCAGGGGAGTTTAGTCGACATCATGTATGCTCATCTGTTCGGGACCCTTCAGCTCGACGAGAGGCATCTAACCCCGTATGTCGGTTCAGATCTACAGGGGTTCAATGGAACCACCACCAGACCATGGGGTTACGTGGAGCTAATGGTTACATTTGGGGCCGAAGACACTGCCCGACAGGTGAAGATCCGTTTCCTGGTGGTCGAATGCCCGTCCTTTTACAACTGCATCCTCGGGAGGACCACCTTGGCTGAACTTACGGCGGTACCATCAACGATCCACCTCTAAATGAAGTACTACACGACCAGGGGACGCGTAGTGATGATGCACGGGGACATCGACGCCGCCAGAAGATGTTTCGACGCCACCATCAAAGGACTGAGTACCATCGGCCCCAAACCCAAGACCGTGGCCAAGCCACCCCAGGACGCCGAACAGGCACCTCTCCCGCGCGTCAACGCGGTCGAACTCGACAACAGGTTCCCGGGCGAGCCCGATGAAGACGGGGCAGAGGACCTCGACCTCCAGGCGGAGAACAACGGGCGGCCTCTCTACCCAATGCGCCCCATCCCAGACGGAGACTTTGAGCTCGTGGTACTCGGGGACGATCTAGATCGTAACGTGAAGATTGGCACCGGGATCCCCGACCTGGCAAAGGAGCAGCTGAAAGCATGTTTAAGCGAGAACGCTGATCTCTTCGCGTGGAGCGCGTCCGAGATGCCTGGTCTCGACCCCGAGGTGGCTTGTCATCAGCTCGCAGTAGATCCGGCCGCTAGGGCCATAGCACAACGTAGGCGTAAGCAGTCTCCCGAAAAAGCGAAGGCTGCTGAAAAAGCTGTAAAAGACCTCCTAGAGGCAAATTTTATTTCGAAGGCCAAATACACGACCTGGCTGTCCAACGTTGTACTTGTTAAAAAGAATAATGGAAAATGGAGAATGTGCGTTGATTATACTGATCTTAACCGGGCTTGCCCGAAAGACTCTTATCCCTTGCCTAACATCGACCAACTGGTCGACAATTCTGCAGGTTACAAACTGCTATCCTTCATGGACGCTTACTTGGGATACAATCAAATTCCCATGGCCAAGTTCGACAAACAACACACGGCCTTCATGACCGCGTCGGACAACTACTACTACAACGTGATGCCCTTCGGTCTGAAGAACGCCGGTGCGACCTACCAACGGATGATGAACAAGGTTTTCCGGGCTGAAATCGGCGACATGCTCGAGGTCTACATGGACGACATGATCGTCAAATCCACAGAAGAAGTCGACCACGCCGTGCACCTCAAGAAGGTGTTCGACACGGCGAGGAGATGCCGCATGAGGTTTAACCCCGACAAGTGCACCTTCGGCGTTCGGGCAGGTAAGTTCCTCAGATTTTACCTCACAGAACGAGGAATTGAGGCCAACCCCGACAAGTGTAGGGCTTTCTCCGAGCTCCCTACCCCAGACTTAAAGAAGTCGATACAATCATTGAACGGGATGCTCACCGCCCTTTCCCGCTTCGTCGCCAAATCCGCACAGTACGCACTCCTATTTTTCAAACTTCTTAGACAAAAAGCGGAGTTTGATTGGAGCGAGGAATGCCAGCAGGCACTCATCCACTTAAAACAAGTCCTATCACAACCCTCGGTCCTCTCACGGCCTAAGAACGGGGAGACACTCTTCTTGTATCTTGCGATCATGAGTGAAGCAGTCAGCGCCGTCCTTATTCGGGAAACCCCGGACGGGAAGAAGCCAGTTTACTTCACAAGCAAAGCCCTCCAAGTCCCCGAGCTCAGATATCAGCAGATTGAAAAAGTTGCCCTGGGCCTCGTCACCGCGGCCAGGAGGCTACGCCACTACTTCCTCGCCCACACCATCGTCGTAAGGACCGAACAACCTATAAGGTAGCTCCTCGGGCGGCCAGACATGGCAGGGAGGATGCTCAGGTGGTCACTCGAGCTCGCCGAGTTTGACATCCAATACAAAGGGAGGAAAACCCTGAAGGCACAGGTATTGGCCAACTTCGTAGCAGAGATGACCGTCCCGGAACCTTCGACCAATGGATCACAGAAATTGACGATCTATGTCGACGGGGCGTCCAACCCAAAGGGAAGCGGGGCGGGCATCATCCTCGAAAACGAGGAAGGTATCTTGATCGAGGTATCCCTCGAACTGTCCTTCTTGACATCGAACAACCAAGCCGAATACGAGACCTTCCTCGCAGGACTTCGGCTGGCGGAGGACCTCGGCGCCAAGGAGGTCAAACTCTTCACCGATTCCCAGCTCGTGGCCTCGCAAGTCCGAGGAGAGTACCAAGCCAAGAACGACAGCCTCATAGAATACTTGGCCTTGGTAAAAGGAAAGATGAAAAAGTTCACCTCTGCGGAAGTAACTCACATCCCCCGCGAGCACAATGCCCGAGCAGATGTCTTGTCCAAATTAGCGAGCACAAAGAAGAAAGGCGGGAACAAATCCGTCATACAAGAAGTGCTTTCCCATCCGAGCATCGACAAACCGGCCTTGGTTTCGGACATCAACGCCATCGGGGACAGCGACTGCTGGATGACCCCGGTATACGAATACCTCATGACAGGCAAACTACCTGAAGATCCCAAAGAAGCAGGAATGGTCAAGAGGCGGGCGTGCTCGTACACTGTAGTCGAGGGTAAGCTATACCGGCGAGGGTTCTCTATCCCCTTCCTTAGGTGCGTCGAGGAGACTAAGGTCCCCGACATCCTCCAGGAAATCCACGAGGGAATCAACGCACAGCACCTCGGTGGCTACTCGTTGGCCCGTAAGGCGCTTCGAGCAGGGTACTACTGGCCCACCATGCAACAAGATGCCAAGGAACGCGTCAAGAAGTGCGATAGATGCCAGCGACACGAGGACATGCACCTCGCTCCCCCTAGCGAGCTCAAAATGCTATCCTCCCCGTGGTCGTTCGCATGGTGGGGAATGGACATCCTTGGACCCTTCGTCATAGGATTATATCAAAAAAAATACCTCATCGTCGGGGTACACTACTTCACGAAGTGGATTGAGGTAGAAGCGTTGGCCAAAATCACGGCCTTCAACATACTACGTTTTTACAAAAGAAACATCCTCGCCCGATTCGGCGTGCCTCAGGCCATTGTCACCGACAACGGGACACAGTTCACCGACAAGAACTTCCAAGACTTCGTCACCAAACTAGGCACGAAGCAGCACTTCACGTCGGTCGAGCACCCCCAAACGAACGGGTAGGCTAAGGCGGCGAACAGAGTAATCCTCCAAGGATTGAGACGCCGATTAGGCGACGCCAAACAACGGTGGGTCGAGGAGCTACACAGCGTCCTCTGGGCCTACCGAACAACCCCACATTCCACGACTGGGGAGACCCCTTTCCGTTTAACCTACGGAATGGAAGCGGTGATCCCCGTGGAGATCAGGGAACCCTCGAGGAGGACAGAAGCCCCCCTCGACGGGGACGCGAACGACGAAGCCTTGAGGGAAGAGCTCGACTTCGTCGAAGAAACACGCTCGGGCGCTTCTCTCCGAGAAGCTTCACTTAAACAAAAAATAACACTACGTTATAATGACAAAGTTATCAAACATGATTTTCAGGTAGGCACCCTCGTCCTACGCAGGAACCAGAAGGACTCGCGAGAAGGCAAACTCGCCGCGAACTTGGAGGGCCCGTACCGCGTCCGCGGGAAAACGGGGACAGGAGCCTACTTCCTCGAAAATCTGCACGGGGAAGAACTTGCTCGACCATGGAATGCTGAGAAGCTCAAACAGTATTACAGTTAAGCATTGCCCGTGGCTCACTAGCACCGCGATCACGGGGACACGCTAAGGTACGAGCGGGACACCCCTATGCAAAACACGATGATCAGAAACTGCGTTGTGTGTGCGCGAGGACCTTTGATCCGACGGGGATACCTCGATCGAGGCCCACCATCGTTGTACCAATTGGGCAGAACACCCAGCTCGCGATGGGAAGTTCATGCCACGAAGCTAAGACCTCGACCGAGCTCTTAGCCTCGTTAAAGGTCAGAATACGCCTCCGGCCACCCGACCAGCTCTCCACGCGGTCGGGGAGTATCAAGGTCGATCAAATCCCAAAGTCTTGTTACTTAGACAAAAATAAAGTATAACAAATGCACCACACACATTCAAAACCATACAAGCAATGACAATAGCGGATAAACGAAAATACTTAGAAGCGGGCAGAAGCCCAGTGTACAAATATTACAAAAATGTCAAAAACCCCCTGGCACATATGCCGGGCACAAATCATTACAAAGAAAATGGCGCGCAGGCAAAACGATCAAAAGAACTACACGGCGATCTTATCCTCGACCCGCCTTCCATCTTCCTCCTCCCCCTCCTCTGGAAGATTGAGCTTGCCGGCGACCATATGAAGGAACGGGTTAATTCTGTCAAGCACCAGTGGAACGCCTGGATTCTCAGCGCCGATCTGCTCCACGGCATTCTTAAAGCCTATCTCCAGAGCTTCCAGACTATCTTGCTGAAGCTCTCGAATTTTTCCAATCAAAGCGACGCGGTCAGTAAGGTTTTTCTCCACGGGAGATTCATTCTCCGCGGGACGGACAACAGCCTCCAACTCCCCGACCTTTTCCCGAGAGCGATCAAGCTCCTCTTGAGTCGCCTTCAGGGCAGACTTGATCTCATTCAGCTCTCGGAGGGTGTTGGCGTGGTCCTCGCACTCGGCCTGAGCCTTCAGCAGATCAGTCGCGACCTTATCCTTCTCCTTCTCGAGGGCAGTGTAGTCGTCTTTTAGCTTCTGTAGCTCAGAGGCAGAGGGGGCCCCATCATTCAATATCAAGGCAGTCTCAAAGACCCGCATCATGGCCGCAAGGTCCTCGACAAGCGCCTCTCTCCTGGCCACCCCATCCATACCCAGAACTGCCTTCACCTCGGCATCAACAATGACAGGGGGGCTTCCCCCGAAGAAATTCCGCTGGAGGTGGCAAGTGTTAATGTAGTAATAGGGGGGTGTTTTTAATCGTCTCCACAGGGATTGTTCGATATTTGATGCGTGCCGTTCAATAGTTGCGATACTTTAAGTTCAAAGGTTTCAAAAGGTTCTCAATTGTTGTTAACATTAATTTGTAGCAAAGATTAATTGGTGACAAAGATTTTGTAAAAGTTTTGGTAAAAGCATGTCAAGGTTAGGTTTCGTTAATCCTTTTCACGTATAAACAAATAATCAAGCATATGAACTCGGTTTTCGACCAATACAACCGCGTATCCTCCCGACTAAGTTTATGTCTAAAGTGAAGTCGTGAGTATCGTTGTTTAGACCGTTAGATGATGTCTCACGCTAACAATCTAAACAACAATCATTAAGATCAACACAATGCGAATAGCAAATCTCAAATCTATGTCTAGAGTTTGGTTTTTAAGAGATGAAATTGTTAGGTCATGATTTGTAGAATCTATGTCTAAATCAATACAAATCACACATGGATCATTAAGAGAAAACAACATCATCTATATTGATCAAAGACTTTGTTCATACACAAAAGATCAAATGCAATATAGAAAATAAGGATCAACTACATCTAAACTCAACATTGAGTGTTTAGCTACCACTTTTCATGGTAGCTTTGATGACAAGTGAAGAGAGGAGATGAATGAGCATCCACGATGAATAATCGAGAATGGATGCGACTTCAGCTTCTCCAAGTGAAATTACACTCTTTGATGAGCAAAATACTAAAAACTATGATTTCTAGTGAAAATGAGCAAAAGATCCTCTCTAATAAAAGTAAAAATCTATTTATACACTTCTGAAATCTGCAGCATTCGCACTGCGAATGAGAGAAAATGGCACTTTAAGTGCCTCTGAGACTTAAACCGCCCAATGCTGACATCGTGGGTTCGCACTGCAAACAACACATTCGCACTGCGAATGAGAGAAATTTTGCCTCAAAAACATTCTGCCTCCCTTCGCCAGGACCTTCGCACTGCGAACCAACTAGCGAGCCCTCGCTAGGAGTTCGCAGTGCGAACTTTTGGATATTTTCCATGAAAACATTCTGCCACGCTTCGCCAGGAGCTTCGCTGACGTTCGCAGTGCGAACCTTCGCTGGACCCTCGCCAGCTCCTTCGCACTGCGAATACTCTGTTGCAGCAACAATTTCAGTGGCAACTTGCATCCACTCAATGTGTCTCACCATCTTGATCCTTTCATGCCTAAACCTGCACATTAACACACAAATTACAAGCTCCACTCTTGTATTCCAATGTAAGAACTACAACACAATTTACCACTTAAATCACCCGATTCCACATGGAAAGTTAATGAAAAATGCCAATTATTGTATACTAATATATAACATGTTTGACATCTAACAGCAAGCGGGCATCAGAAACTTCTCCGACGAGACAGGGTCCACGAGATCCACGAGGGCAGGCCCCTCGGTCCTTGCTTTCTTGGCAGGGGTGCTCTCCGGAGGAGGGGACTGGCTGCACTGTGGAGAGGCGGAACCACTCGTCGTCCCAGCCGGCGTTGCAGTCTGAATAATTTCTCGGACATAGCTCTTGGTACGCTTGGGTGCCCGCTCGGCGACCAACTTCATGATACGCTCGGTGGCGTTAGACATTTGAGCTGCAAGAGAAAACATGGAAAAAGTTAGCACAAAGAGACAAAGCTAAATGAAGGCCCGAACAGGACGAGGAGATCCCACCTAAGAACCTCTTGGCCTCGTCGGGAGACTTGCATTCGAGGAGCCCCCGGGTGTTTATATAGCGAGTCGCGGTCACAACCCTCCCTTGGGAGTCGAGGAGGTAGTTTCCATCCCTACCAACACACTCTGCCTGGTTGAAACCATTGACATACGCGACCAACGTGGCGTACGCCCCCTGTTATCCTCCGACAGCTTGCTATGCTTCACGAGGTAATCCTCTGTACCGAGTGCGAAGTGGGCGTCCTCCCACTGCAGGGGACACTTGGACACAAACCTCTCTCCCCCGGATCCGTCGGCCACAATGTCATAGAGCGTACCCACGGCCGCGTGCGTCGTGGGCATGACATAGTAGAACCTTCTCTTGAAGCCCCTTATTGAGTCCGCGTACGCCTTGAACAACTTCCTGGGTTGTTTGAAAGAAACCCAACTATGTCGCTCGTTCTCCGTTGAACGTTGCAAATGGAAGACGCGGAAGAAGAGCTCGAGGGTGATCCCAATCTAGAGATAGTCACAAACGATTTCAAACGCTCGCATGAAAGCGAACGTGTTAGGATGAAGCTACGACGGCGCCAAGTGCAGACGGTTGAAAACCCCTAGTTGAAAGCTATTGAAGGGGAGGCGAATACCGGCCTCTTTAAAGGCGAACTCGTACATGGGAAACCGCTGCCCGGGATAGTTCGAGCAAATGCGGTGGTGTGCCCGGGGCTGGTAAGCCGTCCACGTGGCCTCCTCTCCTTCGGGGACATTCTCGACAAAGGCGAAAGCGTCTGTGTCGTCGACGGAGAAACACGACCCTATATGCAAAGGCTCTTCCCCGGCCCATTCGTCTGCCGGACGCACGAGCGCCTCCCCGGGGATCTGGGCGGGTCCATCCACGTCGGGTTTGGTGTCTACGTAGGGAATTCCAGGAATCCTCGCGGCCATTTTTACCTAAAAAGCAGAGGAAATAGGTGAATTCGTTGGTCGCGACCAAGTCCACCCTTCCACCGCCGATCAAGTGAAAGGGCAGCGAGCAAGAAAATATTCGGGGACACGGCGAACTGCCCGAGGCCATCACCCGTCCTTTCTCTTTTCGCTCCCCGATCCTCCCATCTCACTTCCCTGTGACATTCATCACGTGTCCTCAGTGTATTCATAAGAGTCCTCGGGACATTCATCTTGTCCTCGGGATGTTCATCCCAAACCACCGTCAAAACCCACCGGAACCCTAACGGAGTGCCAGAAACGCCCTCAACTCGCCGAAAAACTACTAAAATAAAGAAAAAAAGGAACCATAAGGGATTAAGAGCTTACTTGAGCGGTGGAGGAGAGTGGACTAGAACAGCAAAGACGGCGGTGCACGACGGTGTACGGCGGCAGAGCAACAACGGTGACTAGATGAAATGCGGAGCGAAAAAGGTGGGAACGTGCAAATGGCACGAACTCACCCCTTTTATAAGCCCCTCACGAGCTTCGAGAAGTCCCTAGGCAATCGATTACGCTACCCTAGGGTAGCCGCCCTATGCAATAATGAGGTGTGACGCGTGACATACGCTTCCCCAGGCACGTCTGTTCATTCCCCAACACGCGTCTCTTCATTCACCTCGGCCTTGACTCCTCGTATCCCCACGACATTACCCCTCTGTGGCCAGTCTCGCACGAGCATGACTATTTGTTTCTGCATGGTTCACCAACTATTCCTCTCTCGAAGCCCCATTCCCGATCGGGCACGCCCTCGACATAGCCTTGACCCTTAAGTCATCACTCTGACGCCTCAGAGCAACGACTTGGGGGCTCCTGTTCTGGACTAGGCCGGAGGTATGCTCCTCAGCCGAGTAGGCCCGGCCCACACATTCTAAGGCGGCCCAACGAAGGCCTCAGTCCAGTCAATGTCGGGCACGTGCCACTTCAGCGGTGTCGGGCACAAACGGTGTTGAGCTTCGGGCGGAGGCGCTGAGCCTTCCCCGAAGTTCACCCCTCCTCGACACGAGGACGCTACTCCCCGCGAGGAGTCATCCCCATCCGCAAGCAAGTCCTCCTCGCGAGGACATGTCTCTCCTCGACACGCAAGACTTCTCCCCGCGAGGACACGTTCTCATGTAACTTTCCACTTCCGATGGAATCGGTCTGCCCTAATTCCAGAGATCTAGGAGCAGTTACCCCAGGGTGAAGACCACGTGCTGGCCTTCACTACGCCACGTAAGCCCTGGCAGTTGCTTGGATTGGGCCTGGCAATCCAGCCCAGTGCTAGTGACTGTTGGCCCCGCACTGGGGGCTCTCTATAAATACCCTCTCACTTGAGAGGGTCAGATTACGTTCACCTTTTTACTCACCTCTGTACTTGCTTTTTCTCTGACAGTTACCTTACTTGAGCGTCGGAGTACCCTGCAGGTACACCCCCCCGCCGTCTTTCAACCTCACCGGAGCTGAAGCCCAGACGACGTCGTTGGCCACTAGAAACTGTCTGATCCAGGTACGATCACTTGCCAAACTGAGTATTCACATCTTTCACCTTTTCAAAAACTTAATCACCTGTCAATATAGGTGGAGCTCTACCTTGTTCCGCCTCTCCATTGAAGGCTTTTCTCCACCCACGGTAGTGATGATTAGAATTTAAGAATCTACGATGATCGAGAAAGACATTCTTCTGACCAAACTCCAATCGCGTCCAATGTGTTTTATCTTCACAAATAGGACACGTACATTGACCTTTTATGCTATACCCTGATAGATTTACATATGCTGGAAAATCATTAATTGTGCGAAACAACATCGCCCTCAAGTTGAAACTTTCTTTCCTATATCCATCATAAACCACCACACCGTTCTCCCACAAAATCTTTAAATCTTCGATTAAGGGTGTCAAGTATACATCTATGTCATTCCCTAGTTGTTTAGGCCCAGAAATTAACATAGATAACATCATGTACTTACGCTTCATACATAGCCATGGAGGTAGGTTATAAATCATAATAATCACAGACCATGTGGTATGTGAGATACTTTGAAGACCGTGTGGGTTCATTCCATCAGTAGATAATGCCAAGCGAAGGTTTCTTGCTTCTTCTCCAAATTCAGGATAATTATTATCAATTTTCATCCACTGTGGTGAATCTGCCAGATGTCGAAACTTTCCATCTATAATTCTTTCATCTGCATGCCAAGTCAAGTTTCTTGCATCGGTTTCACTACGAAACATGCGTCTGAATCTCGAAATTATAGGAAAATACCACAAGACTTTTGTTGGAGACAACTTTTTCTTATATTGAGAGACACCGCATTTAGGACACTCATTTAACGATGCATACTCATTTCGAAACAAAACGCAATCGTTTGGACAAGCATGTATCTTATCATAGCTCATGCCAATAGAGCACAACATCATTTTGGTCTCATATGTTCGATTGGGAAGAACATTATCCTCAGGAAGCATATCTTTCATAAGAGCTAATAACTCTGTGAAACTATTATCCGACCATCCATTACCCGCCTTTAAGTTGTACAACTTTAATACTGCAGATAATCTTGTGAATTTAGTGCAACCCTTATACAACAGTTTCTCTGCATCGCTTACCAACCTCTCAAACATTTTGGGACAATCCTGAAGATCTTCTTCAAGTGCTTCTGCAATCTCTTCGACTCGATCACAATCGTATGTATCTGTGGCATTGTCGTTTGAAGCATAGGTCGTATTATCCCCCGATTCAACATTCCCGTTACTTTTCTCACCATGAAGTGTCCAACTTGTATAACTTCGATCAATTCCATGCCCCTTTAAATGCGACTCCATCTGACCCGCGTTAATCCGACGCCCAAAACAGCAACCCAACCAAGGATATGTGATTCGACTGGGGTCTTTTGCGTGTTTAACAGCAAACTTAATGAATTCTGATACCCCATTCTCGTACTCTTTCGATAATCGATTGGACGACGTCCATTTTTTATCCATGATTTTACTAAGTAAGCAAAACAAAAACAAAAGAATAACTAATTACCAGTAGAGAAGTCAGAAACTTCTGGTCCCACACAGTGTAAGATTCTTGGAAACAATCTGAATTTCACTCTTCACAAGTAACCCCTATAGAAAATTCACTAAGTTAGAACTGGTGGTGTATACCAAATATAACAGGACAAATTTAGTATATAATAGGACAAACAAGATATATCGGAGAAACAAGTCAAAGTCTCAAGAATCAAATTTAGTAAACATCATCACTTCCTTCAATTAAGCAACATGGCATCGACGCGCAAATTCAATCACATTATGTAAAACATCATCACTTCTTACTTACTCATACATTGATACTCTAACAACACTCATTTTTCTATAACACTCATTTTTCTAACAACACTCATTTTTCTAACAACACTTATTTTTCTAATGGATATAATTTCCTATACTATAACAACACTCATTCAAACTAACACATTCAAACTAAAAACAAAACAAAAAACAACAATCAGAGCAACACTCATTTTTCTATATACGAACAAAACATAAAACACATTCTAACTAACAACACTCATTTTTCTATAAAACAAAACAAGATTCTAAGTGTCAATATTATTTCCTATACTGTAACTTCCTATACTATAACAACAATCATAACAATCAAATCTAAAAGAGCAACAATCAAAACCAACAGATGAAAAATTGATAATCAAAGAAAGAAAAAGGCAAAATACAAACAAACCTGTTGCCACACGAGAAACAAACCTGCTGCCTCACAAGAAGCAAACAAACCTGTTGACATTTAATAAAAATTGTATTAAAAACAATAACAAACAAAAGAAATTAAACATGCTCAGAACTTTAATAAAAGATGCTCAAGAACAAACTAAAGAACAAACAAAAGAAACTATATAGCAAACTGTCAACATTATATAATCAACATTATATAATCACTCAAGAACAAACAAAAGAAACTATTGCATTTTTTATGAAATGGAAATGAAATGAAATAAAAAATATACCTTGCACAGTGACGGTCGGAGGAGCAGTGACGGCGAGCCGGAACAGTGACGGCCGGAACAACGACGGAGGAAGATGCGTGAACAGTGAGAGCGAGAGTGAGAGTGAGAGCGAGAGTGAACAGTGAGCGAGAGTGAAAACAATGATAGAGTTAAAAATTAGAAATGATTTGTTACTGGTTTAATTTCTGCGTTTTAATTTTTACTAAAGCACCTTTAGCAGCGCTTTTAGAAAGCGCTTTTGTAGGCTGAGCTTTAGCAGCGCTTTCAGAGAAAAGCTCTTTTTAAGGTTTGTAGCGAATTGGGCCTTTAGCAGCGCTTTTCAAAAGCGTTGGCTTATGGTATCCTTTTAGCAGCGCTTTTTATAAAGCGCTTTCTAAAGTACACCTGCCTTAGCCCTTTAGCAGTGCTTTTTAAAAGCGCTTTCGTAGGACCCCCATATAGCAGCGCTGTTTTCCTTCGTTTTTTATTTTTATTTTTAGTGAAACGTGTTGCAAAGACTTTTTTGAAATTTCACAAGAAAAATATGTGTTAGAAAAAGTATGTTTGGACAATTTTCCATTCATTCAATGGACTCCTAACAAAGATGCATTATTATTTTTTCAACGTTGTGTGGAAAGTGAAAATATTGAGAGCTTGTACAGAGAAGGATTGCTTGAATACTTTAAATATCCGATTGGAAATATTGGTGGTCTTGAGAGCTTAAAGATAGCAGCTCAAAAGGGGCATAAGGAAGCAATATATGTGTATGGAATGATTTTGTTGTGTTCTAAGAATCACGAATCAAGAAAACAGGGGGTTGAATATATGCGTTCTTTGAGGAAGTCTGAATGTGTTATAAGTTCTAGGAAGAAAGTACAGTGTTTAACAAATTCTTTGTGGAAAAATAATGGAATGTTTTTTTTTATAAGCAACTTCATTAATGGGAGATTAAGAAAATCTCAAAACAAAATAACTACAAACACCAATGGTCGAAAAGACAATCACAAAAAGTCGAATGGGAATTTATACCATTCATATAACCTACATTTCTTACTATCAACTTGACCTAAAATCAACCAATTCCACGACATGACTTTAATTTCACTAACAATGTCGTCAACGTCGTACAAAGCTCCTTTGAACAAAATGTTATTTCTTGCCCTCCAAATGATCCAACAAGTAATAAGCCAAATTGAATTTATCTTCCGTACTCTACAACGGCCTTTAAGAAGCAAATTCCAAGCCTTCGCATGAAGAGTAACGCTACCTTCCGGAATAATGTCTATGTCCACCCATTCACATATCTTAACCCACACCAAAGACGAAAATTGACAAGAGAAGAATAAATGAGAATTATCCTCTAAATGGCGAAAACAAAAAAAGCAAACCTTGTCGTGCTCATTATGAATAATGCTTCTTTTCACCAGGTTGGATCTCGTTGGAAGCTTGTCGAGAACCATCCTCCATCCAAAAATATGCACTTTCGTCGGTATGACCGTCTTCCAAAGTAACTCCGGAAAATCTGCTATATCAGACTCAATAACACTAACAGAGAAGGAATTATTCAAGAAAGAATAGAATGAATTAACGGTAAACTCCTTTGAATCGTTTAGCGGCCATTGCCACTCATCCTGCACATCTTTAATGACAGTGGCAGCTTCCAATAACAGGCTGCAATCTCTCCTTTCCATATCAACAGTAGAGTCATCACTATCCGCCATGCCAAGAGGGTTCCATCTCCAAATATCTCCTTCCCAAACTCCCATTTCACTCACTAAGAACTCCTTGTTGCTGCCAGTTTGGAACAGAGTTGGAAACCTAACCTTCAGCGCGTCATCTCCTAGCCAAACCGAATACCAAAAAGCAATGGTTGAACCGTCACCAACTGTGCATTCCAGGAATTTACAGAAACTGACTTGGGAATCAATGACGGAGGCCGAGAGAATATCCTTCATCCATAAGGAATCGGTCTTCAAGCTACCTACATCTGGATATGTCTGCACTTTGATACTCAAGTTTCCGTATCTATTAACCAGAGATTTCCTCCATAATTCGTTGCCGCCAGCATGGAACTTCCATAACCATTTTCCGAGCATATCACAATTGAAACGACCAACGTGCTTGATTCCAAGACCTCCGAATTCTTTCGATTTACAGATAGAATTCCAAGACACCCAGGAAATAAATTTATTAAAAGAAGTACCTGCCCAAAGAAACCGACGCTGAATACGGATAATTTCATTCACAACCTTCTTGGGAGCCTTGTAGAACGCCAAATGGTGAATCGGGAGATTAACAAGCACTGAGTTAATGAGGGACACCCTACCCCCTATAGACAGCGTCTTCCCAGTCCAACTATTGAGTCTATTCCGCAAACAAGTAATGATTGGATTCCAAAAAGAGGTCCGGCAGTGATTGCCTCCAACAGTTAGGCCCAGGAAATTGAAAGGGAGACTACCAGTTTTACAGTGTAACAATAACTCAGCAGCTGAAAGAAAAACCTGATCTACACCAACTCCATAAAGACAGCTTTTGGAGAAATTAATCTTAAGCCCTGACATTAGTTCAAACGCCCGCAAAATAGACTTGAAGGCCCAAATATTAACAGTCGACCCATCGCCGATAAGTAAGGTATCGTCGGCGAACTAAAGAATATTAACAGTTGGAAAGCCTTGAATATTGAATTCAGAGAACAAGTTAATGGAAGAAGCAGAACGAACCAAGCTAGCCAATCCCTCAACCACAATAGCAAATAAGAAAGGAGCTAACGGATCGCCTTGTTTCAAACCCCTACCAACCTTGAAATCCTTCGAAGGGCTTCCGTTTATAAGAATCGATTGGTGCGCAATCAAATTCCTATATGCAACTCAAAGAGCACATGCGATGGATGGAGAGTGAAGGAAGGTCGTTGGTCATTATTAGATGATGAAGACGATAATATTAGTTTGTGTGAAAATTGTAGATGGGATCATGAGTTGGAATTTTTTTATAAATTACTTAATGTGCACTAGCTAGTTCTAATTTGTTAAAATATTAGAGTATTAAATTTTCGAAAAACATTTATCAGGGCAAATTTATAAGTAAATTATTATTATTATTATTATTATAATTATTATTATTATTATTATTATTATTATTTATTTATTTATTTATTTATTTATTTTTCATTTGTATTAGAGCTTAAATATTATTATTTAGAATTGTGTTCATGTAAGACTTTTTATTTTTCTTTTCAAGACATTATTCAGCATTAAGTGAGAATACCTAGGCAAACTCATAGATATTTTAATAAATATAGTGATTTCCTTTGTAATGTTTGATATTGATCAAAATTAATAATTTTGAAGTCAGAACCCTCGTGACAGAGCCCATCCCTTATTTTCTACAATACATTTCGTAGACTTAAATTATTATTAACTTAATAACTTAATAATTTATATTTTGTAATCGTTAAATTTTAAATTTTAAACTATAAATATATTAATAAAGATTACAAATTAAATAATTAATCAATTAAATAAAATTTTAAAATTTTATCAATTATATGCTAAAAAAAATTGATAATCAAACTGTATTCCATCTAGATCAAGGAGTGGTATAAGAACCCGCTCGATTTTTTGTAATTGTTATTGTTGTTTGTAGTTCTTTGGTTTGAGATTCTCTTAATCTCCAATTAATGAAGTTGCTTATAAAAAAAAACATTCATTACAAAACCTGCCTATACAATAGTCTTTCAAAGGAAGACAAGCAACCGAAAATACATCACCAACAAGAAACAAAATCACTCCTACAAAAAATCACAAGGACTTTTATACCAATCATAATAATTACATTTTACCTAGTTCCTATTAGCTATTCTCATCCACCAACAAGACATGTGAATGATTCTAAAGAAGATCTCTTTAGGGACAGCAAAATCATCGTTGAAGATCACTTGATTCCTATACCACCATAAATTCCAGCAAGTAGACACCTAAACTAACAGTGCAGTCTCATTAGAAAGATAATCGACAAAGGATTCCAACAAATGGTGAATACAATTCGAAGCTTCCAAAACCTCGCACCCTAACCAATTCTTCACCTCTTGCCATACTAATTTTGATTTTGGACAAGATAGGAGAAAATGATCCAGCGTTTCGACAGTAATAAAGCAAAAGACGCATACCTTATAATGGACGTTCGATATTATACCTCTAACCTCCAAGTTTGACCGCGTCGGTAATCCGTTAAAGATAAGTCTCCAACCAAAGATCTTGATCTTTAAAGGTATCTTCGCTTTCCACAACCGATGTAATGCGTTTGATTCTTTTTGGTCCAACGGTAGAGAAGCATCCTCCCCTACTAAAAAGGAATAACAACCTTTTACCAAAAAACTATTTGAATTACCCAAGGCCCAACCTATGCAGTCCAATCCTTTCCGTGTTAGAGAAACATCCTCAAGCAGTTGTAGCAATCTGTTAAATTCGTGTGAGTTGAAAACAGACAACTCTAAAAATAGTTCATTCAAGTTCCACTTTCATGAATCACTGTCCCAAGATCCGCATTCTATCACGAAAGCTCCATTGCTTACAGACGCTACAAACAGGCTTGGGAATGTAACACTTAGAGGGAATCCAAGCCAATTAGAAAACCAGAATGGTATAAGTGAGCCATCACCCAAGTTCCATGACAGATGTTTCAGAAAACCTACTGCAGAGTCTGGACTACACAATGTCATTAGATCTTTCCACCAGTTAGATTCAAGTCATTCCTTCGCTCATGCATTATTCGTGAGGATTTGACGTCTGATATTGCCATATTTAACTTCAAGAATGTCGCTCCATAATGCTTTTGGTTCCTGTACTATTCTTCATAACCATTTCATCATCAATGCTTTGTTAAATGTTGTAACGTCTTTGATTCCCAATCCACCAAGCTTCTTGCTTTTACAAACCGTATACCATTTCACCCACGAAATTGTTTCTTTCTCCACAACCCCATTCCACAAGAATTTACATTGAATAGCCCGAATATCTTTTAAAACCTTCCCTGGAGCCTTGAAAAATGATAGATGGTGAATCGACATATTGGAGTGAACAGATTTAATTAAAGTCAACCTACCACCTATTAATTTGGGTTATGTATTCAATTTCAAAAAGTTTGCATACAATAAGCAGATGCTAAAAACGTCTTTCAAATCAAAAACTAGTGATGGTCCATCGTAATCATCAAATTAAGCAGACACTTCCTTTCGAAATCAAAAATAAAAAAGCCCGCTAAGTCAAAAAGCTTAGGAAAAACTAGAGCATCCCGTTGACTATAAATTTAAAATAGCTCAGGCAAAAGTTAGGAATAATACAGAGAAAAGGTCCTTAAATCCTCGATCTTTAAAAAAGTCCACAAAGACGAAAAACAACTAAATGTTGTAAAGAAGCAGTAGCTGCTGTCTCAAGACCTCTGGACCATCGTCATCACTATCATCAGTACAATTCCGAAACCTTTTTGAACCTGAATGCACAATTTAAGTTTAACTGAGCATAGGATTGGAGAACATCACGAAGGGGGTGGGCACCAAATAAACTTTGAGCCTTTATCTTTCTTTCATAAACCGTGAACCAGACCACGTTATAACCCTCAAAAGACCTAATTGAAGTAAGGTTATTTTGAGAGCATACTACAGCAAGGTGGCGTAAATTGACTCCAAAGTTATTTTTTGCAAATCATTTGTTTTGGTATCATATCTCTGTTTTACTTTTCATTCAAAATGTTTTAAATCACCATGTTTTTAACCAGTAATCCATATTACTGTATTTTTCTAAATAATGATTTTGTTTTCAAAATTTTGCATGAACTTTGCATTAACTTTGCCATGTTTAAATAAACATTTTTTATTGCAAACTAGCTTTCCTCTCAAGGAATTTTCAAAACAGTTTAGAAACTTGGTCAGTGATCCTATCAGGGGCAAGTTCTTTCCAGAGCCTGTTAAGAATCAGTTCAAGATTTGTTCAGTGCAAGTCCTTCTCAGAATTGGTTTATTCAGAAAACTTTCAAGACTCATTACTGGGGAAAACCTTCCTAGTATACAACATACAGTCATTATCATTCAAGCTGAAGCAATAATCAGTTCATCTACAACAGTCTGTAAGTCTGGGGAAATTTATTTGGAAAAATCCCCAAGAAGCTCTCCGACCCTCCTCTAAGGATTATAAACTTGATACAGTTTACCAGTCTGACAAAGAGATGTTTAACAAACTGCATTTTCAGTCCCTAAGCAGCGGCAATGATCTCTGTGTTGATGGATCAGTTTTGTCTGTCACTCCCCAAAAGAGTATAAACTTGTTGATTTTCACTCTTCAAAGAGTCTAAACTTGTTGTCGGCATTTTCATTTGCATACATTTAATCATACATCATAACTTTTTCATATACTATGCATTCAAGAGTGTTTTTATCCTAATTTGTATTCATCAGTGATGGTGTTATTATCAACATCTTACCTTTCTACAAAGTCCAACTTATCTGGCACCTATACTTTTATGTCTTATCTGATGTTCTTCCAGATATAACTTTTCTCTGTGTGTATCCGATGTCCTTCCGAATATGTCTATCTGTTCTGATGCTTTTCCAAAACGTTTCTCTGTGTCTACCCGATGTTCTTCTGGATGTATCTTTTGGTTTTGAAGTTTTTCCAAAACCCGTTCTGAAGTTTTTCCAAAACTTTCTTTGTTTCTATCCGATGCCCTTCTGGATATGTCTATCTGTTCTGATGCTTTCCCATAACTTTTCGCTATGTCTATCTGATGTTCTTCTTGATATGTCTGCCTGTTCTGATGTTTTTCCATAACTTTCTTCATGTCTATCTGATGCTCTTCCGGATATGTCTCTTTTATTCTGATGCTCTTCCAGAAACTCTTTACATGTTTATCTGATGCTCTCCCGGATATGACTTTTTCTCATCTAATGTTTTTCCAGACGTAACTTTTGTTCGGATGACTTATCTGATGCTTTTCCGGATATGTCCATCCTTCTGTCAGTCTTCTAAAAAAAATTTCCCGTACATTTAACGCTTTTTTAAATATTTCGGATTTACACTCAAAGTTATTTTTAATACATTCAACGTTTTTCTGGATGTCATTAATATATCTTCAAGTTTGGTCGACAACTCGGTCCAATGCTTTTCTGGATGCCTTTGAGTTTGTTTCTCATTCATCCAATGTTTTTCTGGATGTGCCTGATTTATTTTTTAGACTTCGTTCAATGCTCTTCTGAATGTCTTTTACGGTTGTTGCTGTTCTTTTCCAGGATTTTTCAATGCATTTCTGAAAACCTCTGATGACTGTAACCTTTCCACCGGTAAAGTTACTTTCGTTTTCTGGATGTTCCCACAATAAAATTAAACCGCTTTCTCAAAAGTCTTCCATTCATCACATATCATTTCATCTGCATTTACGGTCAAAATTTGAGGTACTCTGATATTTAATCCTCTTATACCTCAAATGTCTAAAACTCTTTTCTATTCATACCTTCAGGTCTAAGAAGATTAAATAGGGGCATCTGTCATACCCTAAATTTTGACCTGGCGTTTTTATTTTTTCTCATTTCATCTGTCTATATTTTCATACTGTGTCGTCTGCATATAATATCATATATTTTCTTCACGAATATTTTTGAATTATTAGCCGGATTTAACGTGTCAAATTTTCATGTATCTTTGGTCAAACTGAAAAGTCAACAGTGCAAAAAAGTCGGTATCCAGGCAATTTTTAAAATCGAACTTTCAGACATCATTTTTTATCTACTTTTCGCGTACTTTAACCCGGTGTGCACAATTTTGACTTTTTCAAGTTCCGGACGCCTTCTCTGACTCATCTGAGCCTTTTTACCAGGTAAAATTTCACAATTTGATCGCACGGCGTATTTTTTCAATACTTAATATTTTGTACTGATCATTTTGGTATATTCATTTTATTTTTTCGGACACCTCGATACCAGACAGTTTTACCGTTTTTTACCGGTTTCAGTTCAAATTTTTACGTAATATTATTTTCTATTAATTATGTGTTTAATAACTTTTGTTTTATTTAGTTTTTTATTATATTTGATTTATTAATTATAGTATTTAAGTGATATGTTTATATATAATAGCAACTTGTTTCACAATTTTGTTCAATTTTCATGCATGAACACAACCAAATCCAATGTGCCAATCATCTTTGTTTCATGCATAATTTTCCTTCCCACTTGCTAGCACATGCATCTTTATCTATTATCATTTATTATCATTTTTTGGATAAAACTTTATAACAATTTTATCCTTTCATCATCAATTCTATATTTAAATAATTACTTTTCAATTAATTAGTTTATTTATTTATTTATTTTCGATTTATTTTTATTATTATAATTTTTTAATTTTTTATTATTATTAATGTTATTTCGTTGATTTTGTGGTTGGCATTTATTTTGCTAAAACTATTTTAGCAGCAAGATGTTGAAACAAGATGTTCTAAGATGTTCTAACTTGCTGCATTCAACACGTCGAATGAAGATGTCCCATATTGGCTCATAAGACATCGCGCCTAAACTCAGTTTTGCAGAAGATTCTGTTGCTGTTAATTGGTCTGAATATTCTGTGAATATTTGGTTATCCTATGTGGCATCCAAAGTATTTTTGGATTGTGTTTTAGTGTTGGTTTTTGGATTTTCAACGCTTTCTAATTATGGAGACATATTAGGAAACTTTAGATTGAAGACCTATTTTGTTGGAGTTTATTTTGCAGATTTGTGAGCAGTCTATTTGCTGCTATTTTGAAGCCCAGTCCAGTCCAGATTTAATGCTATATATTGACTGGTGTAAACCTAGTTTAGGTGTGGAACTTACGTGTGTTTTTGTTAGGGTTTCCGAGTGTTATTTGTGAGCCTAACTGGTATCATTCTGATAATAGTATAAGGACTGGTTTTTGTGTTGTAAGTTCTGTCAGTTACTCATAAGCTTTTAAGCATTGAGTTTCTTGTGTGTCAATTCTCATAAGCTTTGAAGTATTGAGAATTGTGTGTTTTGAAAGTGTGACTTTCGGTTGTGTTACTTGTGTGGAAAGAAACCAATCACGGGTTGTGGTTGTAGAGGGATTTGAGGAGGGCCTCATACCTAGGTGAGTCTTAGGTAGAAGTCATAGGAAGGGTAGTGATTAAGTGAGCAGATTATTTGGTTATTGTATGATCTGTGAATTGATACTATCGTATATTAGTTTCGTCCCTGGCTTGGTAGCCCCCAGAGTAGGATTGTTTGTCCGAACTGGGTAAACATATCACTGTGTTCTTTACTTTCTGCACTATTATTATTATTGTTATCTTGTTCATTGTGTTGGATATCAGTGTCTCAACATCTGTGTAGGACATCTGATATCTGTGCCAGAATTTCAATTGGCATCAAGAGCTTGCACCCTTGTTTGGTTCTGGGTGAGATTCAGGGAAGGTACTTTCTGGTACAATGGACAAGGATGGAGGATTTTTTAACAAACCACCTCTTCTTGATGGTTCTAACTATGAATATTGGAAACCAAGGATGATAGCATTCATCAAATCCATGGATGATCAAGCATGGAAAGCTGTTATAAAAGGATGGGAACCCCCAAAGGTTAAAGATGGAAAAGGTACCCCTACTGATGTGGTGAAGGAAGAGGAAGACTGGGATGATGCAGACTACAAAGGGTCCGTGGGAAATTCCAAAGCCATGAATGCATTGTTTAATGGTGTCAATAAGAATATCTTCAGGTTGATTGAACATTACACCATTGCAAAAGAGGCGTGGGAGGTCTTGAAGGTTGCTCATGAAGGGACTTCAAAGGTAAAGATGTCAAAACTTCAGCTTCTCACCAGCAAGTTTGAGAGTTTGAAGATGAAGGAGGATGAGAGCATTCATGATTTTCACATGAACATTATTGAGATAGCTAATGCCTCAAGTGCTCTAGGTGAAAAGATGTCTGACAGCAAACTGGTCAGAAAAATCCTCAGATCTCTACCTAAGAGATTTGACATGAAAGTGACTGCTATAGAGGAAGCTCAGGATATAGACAAGAGGAAAGTGGATGAACTTGTGGGATCTCTTCAAACATTTGAATTAGGGATCAGTGAAAAGTCTGAAAAGAAGAAGAGCATAGCTTTTGTGTCAAATGCTGGTGACTCAAAAGATGAAGGTGACCTGGTCAGAGATGAAGGGGTATCTAAAGATCTGGTATTGCTTGGAAAACAATTAAACAAAGTGTTGAAGAGGATTGACTGGAAGTCGAGAGCAAATGCTCAGAACAAGTCACTCGACATCAGTAAAAACCAGGATGGAGGCAGGAGGTCCAGAACTGAAGAAGACTCCAATCAAGGGAAGAGAGTTCAGTGTTTTGAATGTGAGGGATTTGGGCACATAAAGACTGAGTGTCCCACGTATCTCAAAAGGCAGAAGAAGGGCTTGTCTGTGTCTTGGTCAGAAGGAGAGTATGAGAGTGATCTTGAAGAAGAATCAGCAAAATTGGTGACAACCTTGACCGGGATATGTAAGGCTGATGGAGAAACTACTTGTGAGTCTGACTCTAACAAAGAATGTTATATTGGAGAACTCACTAAGGAAGAAGTCTTCACCGGTTTCTCAGAGTTGTGTATCAAGAATGAAGAAAGGTTCCAGATAATATTAGAACAGAAAGTTCTGATAGCTCAACTAGAAGCGGAGAAAGAAGAACATCTATCAATCATTGCTGATCTGAAAGAGGAGGTTGTGTGGCAAAAGTCAAAACTTGACAATATGACCAAATCTATAAGAATGCTGAACAATGGTACCACGCAGCTGGATGAGATTCTTCAGACTGAGAAAGGTGTTGGAAATGTGCAAGGCCTTGGTTTTAGCAATCAATCAGAGACCTACAAGAAGCCTGAATTAAAGTTTATTCCCCAGAAGATAAAGCAAGAAGAGGGGATGTCAAATCACATGTTTTAACATCAGATGAAGCATCAGAAAAGAGTATGTAGTTCAAAGTATAAACCATGGAGGTGCCATTACTGTGGGAAGATTTGTCACTTAAAGTCCTTTTGCTACAAGTTGCACGGCTATCCCAAAACTGCTCATCAACAAAATAAAGGACAGAGTTGGGCTAAAGTGAAGAGAAGAAGGACTCCTAGAAATATGATAGTTGGTCTCATAGTACATACCTCTCTTAGAGCATCAGTAAGGGGAGATTGGTACTTTGACAGTGGTTGTTCAAGACACATAACTGGTGTGAAGAAATTCTTGTCAGATATCAAGCCTCACTCCACCAATTATGTCCCTTTTGGGGATGGATCAAAAGGCGAAATAAAAGGTGTTGGAATGCTGGACTACACAGGACAACCAAATCTGGATCGTGTTCTATTTGTCAAAGGGCTGACCGCTAATTTGACCAGTATAAGCCAACTGTGTGATGTAGGACTCAAAGTGAATTTCACAAAATCTGAATGTCTAGTTACCAATGAGAAAGATGAAGTTGTTATGAAGGGAACCAGGTCTAAGGATAACTGCTATCTGTGGAATCCTCAAGAATCGAAAAGTTTGTCTACCTGTTTGATGTCAAAGGAAGATGAAACCAAACTGTGGTATGAGAAATTGGCAAGCTGAAGATTGATGAGGATAGAATATGTCGTGAATGTCAAGTTGGGAAGCAAACAAGGGTGTCACACAAGAGGCTTCAACATCTTACCACAACTTCTAGAGTTCTGGAACTGCTTCACATGGACTTAATGGGACCTATGCAGGTTGAAAGTCTTGGTGGGAAGAAGTATGCCTATGTTGTAGTTGATAATTACTCCAGATTCACCTGGATAAGCTTTATCAGAGAAAAGTCTGAAGTTTTTGCAGCCTCCAAAGAGTTGTGTCAAAGGATTCAATGGGAAAAGGATTGTGGTGTTGTTCGAATCAGAAGTGACCATGGGAAAGAATTCAAAAATAGCAGGTTTGAAGAGTTTTGCTTATCTGAAGGAATCACTCATGAATTCTCATCACCGATCACTCCTCAGCAGAATGGTGTGGTGGAACGCAAGTATGGGACTATACAAGAGTGTGCAAGGGTCATGATTCATGCCAAAAAACTTCCATACCATTTTTGGGCTGAAGCCATGAATACCGCTTGCTATATACACAATAGGGTGACTATCAGATCAGGTACTTCTGTCACTCTTTATGAGCTATGGAAAGGTAGAAAGCCAAATGTGAAGTATTTCCATGTATTTGGGAGTAAGTGCTATATCTTGGCGGATCGTGAGCAGAGGCGAAAGATGGATCCTAAGAGTGAGGAAGGGATATTTTTGGGATACTCTACAAACAGTAAAGCATATAGGGTATTTAATTCCAAAACTAAGGTGATGATGGAATCCATAAATGTGGTGGTTGATGACTCTGGGAAAGACGAAGATGTCCCAGATGATGTTGGAGCATGCCTTCCCATGAACAATGAAATCTCACAAGACATTGAGTCCGTAGAAAATAATGCTCATGAAACCGACACTAGACCTGAGAATGAAGAGGTAGAGGATGCTAACAGGGGACCCTCTATAAGGATTCAGAAGGATCACCCTAAGGAATTGATTATTGGCAATCTGAATGAAGGTGTAAGAACCAGAACGAGGGAGGCTGTGTCAAATGCATGCTTTGTTTCAAAGATTGAACCAAAGAATGTCAAAGAAGCATTGACAGATGAGTTCTGGATAAGTGCTATGCAAGATGAGCTTTGTCAATTCAAGAGGAATGAAGTCTGGGAACTGGTATCACGACCAGCAGGAACAAATGTGATTGGAACAAAATGGGTTTATAAGAATAAGTCTGATAAACAAGGAGTTGTTACCAGAAACAAAGCCAGATTAGTTGCTCAAGGATACACACAGATTGAAGGAGTAGACTTCGATGAAATATTTGCTCCCGTGGCTCGATTGGAATCTATCATATTGCTGCTGGGAGTGGCATGTTTGTTGAAATTCAGATTGTTTCAAATGGATGTCAAGAGTGGCTTTCTGAATGGCTATCTTAATGAGGAAGTCTATGTTGAGCAGCCTAAATGGTTTGTGGATCCAAATTTTCCTGATCATGTTTTCAAGCTAAAGAAAGCTTTGTATGGGTTGAAACAAGCTCCACGAGCTTGGTATGAAAGGTTGATTGAGTTCTTAGTCAACCATGGATACAAGAAGGGTGGTATTGATAAAACACTTTTTGTCAAGGAGAAGGATGGGAAACTAATGATTGCTCAGATTTATGTAGATGACATTGTGTTTGGTGGGATGTCAGATGAAATGGTCCAACATTTTGTCAACCAAATGCAGTCTGAATTTGAGATGAGCTTGGTAGGTGAATTGACCTACTTCCTTGGATTACAAGTCAAGCAGATGGAAGATTCCATTTTTATTTGTCAGAGCAAATATGCGAGGAACATTGTGAAGAAGTTTGGACTGGATAATGCCAAGCATAAGAGAACTCCTGCTCCTACTCACTTGAAGTTATCCAAAGATGAAAAGGAAGTAAATGTTGAACAAAGTTTATACAGAAGCATGATTGAAAGTCTGTTGTATCTTACAGCAAGTAGGCCAGACATAACCTTTGTTGTTGGCGTGTGTGCAAGATACCAAGCAGAACCCAAGGTCAGTCACATCAATCAAGTTAAGAGAATTCTTAAGTATGTAAGTGGTACATGTGATTAAGGGTTTTTGTACTCCCATGACTCAAGTCCCATTTTAGTAGGATACTGTGATGCTGATTGGGCTGGAAGTGCTGATGATAGGAAGAGTACCTCTGGTGGATGTTTCTTTTTGGGAAATAATCTTATTTCATGGTTTAGTAAGAAGCAAAATTCTGTTTCTCTTTCTACTACTGAAGCTGAGTACATAGCAGCTGGAAGTAGTTGTGCTCAACTGGTGTGGATGAAGCAAATGCTATCTGAGTATAATGTCACACAAAATGTCATGACATTATTTTGTGACAACCTGAGTGCTATTAATATTTCTAAAAATCCTATTCAACATAGCAGGACTAAGCACATTGATATCAGGCATCACTTCATCAGAGAACTTGTGGAGGACAAATTCATAACTCTTGAGCATGTGAGCACAGAAAATCAGCTTGTTGACATATTTACCAAGACTCTGGATGCAGTTCAGTTTGAAAACCTGAGGAGCAGACTTGGGGTTTGCATTCATGAGGAACTATAGCAATTAATGTTCCTTTTGGCTGCCAGATTGGAAAGATTAAAGGAGTTTCTGGTAGTGCAGTGTGTGCATAAAGGGAAAATGATGAAGTTTGTACATGACACTTGGTCATGTGATGTGGTGTGCATCTGCTCTCTGATGCTGTTTATTCTGGTATATGATTTGACCATTTCTCAAAGATTAATAACTGTTATACTTACCTTTGTCATATTTCTGGCTAAAAAGGGGGAGTAGTGTGCTTGTGTGCTGTGTGCTTGTGCTGGTGCTGTAACTGAGGGGGAGAATGTGGAATGTTTGTGTTGCTGCAGTTGATGGGGAGTTTTTCTATGTTGTGCTGTGTGTTGTATGCAGTTGAAGGGGAGTGTTTTTTTTGCTATGTGTGTTGTGTGTTGGTATTTTGCTGCTATCTCTGATATGGATTTTTTTTGTGCTTGTGCTTCTTTTCAAGATGTGTTTGGTGTGTAGTTTTAGCCAAAATAAGCCAAAGGGGGAGATTGTTATTTCGTTGATTTTGTGGTTGGCATTTATTTTGCTAAAACTATTCTAGCAGCAAGATGTTGAAACAAGATGTTCTAAGATGTTCTAACTTGCTGCATTCAACATGTCGAATGAAGATGTCCCATACTGGCTCATAGGACATCGCTCCTAAACTCAGTTTTGCAGAAGATTCTGTTGCTGTTAATTGGTCTGAATATTCTGTGAATATTTTGTTATCCTATGTGGCATCCAAAGTATTTTTGGATTGTGTTTTAGTGTTGGTTTTTGGATTTTCAGCGCTTTCTAATTATGGAGACATATTAGAAAACTTTAGATTGAAGACCTATTTTGTTGGAGTTTATTTTGCAGATTTGTGAGCAGTCTATTTGCTGCGATTTTGAAGCCCAGTCCAGTCCAGATTTAATGCTATATATTGACTGGTGTAAACCTAGTTTAGGTGTGGAACGTACATGTGTTTTTGTTAGGGTTTTCGAGTGTTATTTGTGAGCCTAACTGGTATCATTCTGATAACAGTATAAGGACTGGTTTTTGTGTTGTAAGTTCTGTCAGTTACTCATAAGCTTTTAAGCATTGAGTTTCTTGTGTGTCAATTCTCATAAGCTTTGAAGTATTGAGAATTGTGTGTTTTAAAAGTGTGACTTTCGGTTGTGTTACTTGTGTGGAAAGAAACCAATCATGGGTTGTGGTTGTAGAGGGATTTGAGGAGGGCCTCATACCTAGGTGAGTCTTAGGTAGAAGTCATAGGAAGGGTAGTGATTAAGTGAGCAGATTATTTGGTTATTGTATGATCTGTGAATTGATACTATCGTATATTGGTTTCGTCCCTGGCTTGGTAGCCCCCAGAGTAGCATTGTTGATCCGAACTGGGTAAACATATCACTGTGTTCTTTACTTTCTGCACTGTTATTATTATAGTTATCTTGTTCATTATGTTGGATATCAGTGTCTCAACATCTGTGTAGGACATCTGATATCTGTGCCAGAATTTTAATTAATATATAATATTGTTTATATTTTTTTAACTTGGTAATTAATATATAATAGTATATATTTTTTACTTGGTAAACAAGTAATTAATATATAATAGTATATACTTTACTTGGTAAACAAGTAATTAATATATAATAGTATATATTTTTGACTTGGTTAACAAGTTGATAACTTGGTGAACAAGGCAAGTTTTTTCTATAAATAGGCAACCATTTGATTCATTCATTCTTACACCAAAACAAGCATAGCCTTTGTTTTCTCTCTTATTTCCTCTCTTCAAATTTTGAGCTTCATAAGGAGTGCAAGGGTGGAATTTCAACTCCAAGCAACTTCCACTCCAATCAATCATTGTTTGGAAGGTAAGGATTCTCACTTTGAAACTTCATGAAATATGCATCATTTACATCCATTTAAATTCATGATATGCTTGTTATAATTACATAATTGAATTCCTCATGAAATTCCCTTCAAAATGGTATATTGGAACATGTGATTTTGTTAAAAAATGAGAGAGTTGTGTTTGGAAGAAGTTGTTGATCATGTAAAAATTCTGCTACTGTTGCTGCAATAGACAATGTTGTTGTGCAACAAGCACTGTTAAAACCTGTTGTTTTTGTTCCTCTACGCTGTGATACACACCGGTGCTGCCCAGGAGCGCTGTTAAAAGTCTGTTGCTTATTTTCCTGCGCCACAATTTACAGCTACCTTGCCAGGAGCGCTGTTAAAACTCTTTGCTTTATATATTATTTATTTTTTTAGTATCTTATTTATTTATTTATTTATTTTATTTTATTATTTATTTTTAACCAAATATTTATTTCAACTTCTTCTTTTTAATAATATTTTCTTTTATCTTAGTTATTTTAATTTCTTAATTATTTTCCTTTAAATCATTTATTTTATCTCTTTATTTTCCTAAAAATCCTTTTAATCACTTTATTAAACTTTCTTTTGGTTACTTAAACTTTTGTCATTTAAAATATGATTATACTTTAGTTAAATCTTTCATTTATTATCTTTAATGGAAAAAAAAACCTTAAACATATTTATTACCTTTTAATTTATTAATTCCAAGGATTTTCTTCATTTCAAACACACTTTGTTTATTCTCTAAATATTGTACTTCTTTTGTGAATTTTAGCTTGACATAATCTTTGTACACAATGGCCATCCCTTAAGGTGTAAGCCCCAACCCTTTTGAGTATAAATAATTTTTGGGCCACTATTAGAGTGTAAGTCCCTCCACTTTTTTTTATTCAATCATGTTTAAATATATTTGGGCCTCAACTTGAGTATAAGTCCCTTTAGTTTTTTTTCACCGCACGATGCTTTCCCGTGTATGTTTATTTATCAACACGATGTTCTTTCGTGTATGTTTTATTTCACATGACGTTCTTCGATGTATAATTGACTCTGATTTTATGGGTCTCTCCTTGAGTTGTAAGCCCCTGTTTACTTTCAAAATACTTTCTCTTTTGATTTTGAGATATACTATTGTTTTCAATTTTTCTTTGTTGAACAACTAACCAAACAGCATGGAAGCTCTACAACCGAGTAAGTGTTTACCCGCTTTCATATATATATTGTGGGGCTGCTCACTGTAAGTCTTCTTTCACAAACTTTTATATACTTGTCAAATATCCACTGTGTAATACTAGTATAGTTATTTAGAGTTTTCCCCGGCAACTATGTCTAGCACTAGGTAAAGCCCTGTTGGTCACTCTTAAAATACAAACAAAACTAGATCCCCCGTAGGATTCCAGATACAGTCTTCCCTCCTCTTGGGATAAAACAATATGGAACAAAGAGAAAGGCAGTATTCTCGGTGAACCTTTTCTCAGACTGTCACCCTTAGAAATTGTCAAGGAAACTCTACTCCCCAGAGATGATCTTTTCTCCGTGAATGGCATCTCTTGAGTTTCTTCCAAATTCTCGGACTTTCCTGGCTTGATCTATTCTCGGTGAATGGCATGTCTTGAACTTCTCGGGGTTTGGGGACCCACAAGCTTCCTAAAAGCATCCCCGCCTCCTCTTGGGCATTGTACAAGGACCCTTCGGCTTCTTAGAAGTTCTCATGGCTTAGTACAAAGATCCGACGACCTCTTAAAGGTATAGGAACATAACCTAGTTATCCTTTGCTAGAGCAGTCTTTCTAGAGTCAAAACATCAAACCAATTTAAGGGTTGATTCTCATCCCTTAAAACATCAGCCTCCTCTTGGGCATCATACAAAGACCATCCATCATACAAAGATAAACCTTTTCAACCCAGTAGACTCGGACAGTCTCATTTCCTTTTAGATCTCCAGAAACCCTCAAGTTTCCTAAAAAATACGGGAAAACCCTTTCCCCTTCTTTAACATCCGATGTTTTCCCGGATATTCCTTTTCTTTTCATCCGACGCTTTCTCGGATATTCCTTCTATTTTCATCCGATGTTTTTCCCGGATATTCATATCTCAATCTTTAATCTCTTCACTCTTTTCAATCAATTCCCACAAACACCCTTTTAGCTTCAATCTTGGGCTTTGAACAAGATACAAATCACCCTTTTAGCTTCATATCTTGGGCTTTGAACAAGATACAAATTACCTTTAGCTTTATATCTTGGGCTTTGAACAAGATACCTAAATATCTCTTTTCCTCCCATAGAATAGGAGGAACTACGATTACTCTGATTTCCCTGTTTTCTTTAACGGGAATGCGTAGGCATAAGATTGTGAAATCTTAGCGAGCACACTAAACAAAAACCTTAGGTCCAGTACCTTACCAAAAACATCAAAAACCCGAAAACAACAAAAATATCTTTTCAACATCTATCAACCTTCCCAAAGGAGAAACTTTTTCCAGTTACAACAGATAAACACCAGTAAGCAGAAAACAGTAGAACATTAAGGAAAACTGGTAACAACCCATGGATAACCATGTATAGGATAAGTAGTTGACAACTCCCCATTGTATAACCTGACCCTGAACTCCCCAATCTCTTAGCATTTGTTAAAGAAAACATTTGCGTGCAAGGTTAGTTTGAGATAACTTCCCTTTTCTTTCCAGCTTCATAGGATAAATAAGAAATCAGAAAGTAGCACCCAATCCCATCTGCAGGCGGATGTGGGCGGTCACGAAAATCGCGCTACATTATGTTATATGTAGTATTTTGATGAATTCGAGTGTGCCACCTACACGAAAGATAAATTAGAAGAAATATAGGAGGATTGGTGTCAATACATGGTTGAAATGAGAACTTGTTGAATAGTTTTAGAAATTGTGTTAGGTTTATGGAAGGTGTTGTATAGTTTTAGAAATTGTTGAATAGTTATGGAAGTTGATGTGTAGCTGATGGAAATGGTGTATAAGGTTTCGAATTGGTGCATGGAATTGGTGTTGTATAGTTTGTATTGAGTTATATATATGTAATGGTTATTTTAGTGTTGTATAGTTTGTATTGAGTTATATATATGTAATGGTTATTTTGGTGTTGTATATATATAAAGGCCTATTGTTGAATTATAATGGTATAAGGCTAATGTGTTGAATTATAATGGTATCAAAGGCCATGTGTTGAAGTAAAGGATTATGTTCAATTATACAGGTTAAATTATACAGGTTTAATAACTGATTTTTAAAAAAATGCTTTTAAAAAGCACTTTTATAAAAGACAGCGCTTTTTAAAAAAAGCGCAGCCTAAAGGGGGACATAACATATACATAAGACATCACTTTTAAAAGCGCTGCTAATGGAGGCCTACGAAAGTGCTTTTCCTTGAAAAAGCGCTGCCTAAAGGGGGACCTTTAGCAGCGCTTTTAAAAGTGCTGCTAAAGGGGGTCCTACGAAAGCGCTTTTCTTTGAAAAAGCACTGCTATATGGAGGTCCGATGAATACGCTTTTAAAAGCACTGCTAAAGGGGGTCTTAAGGGGGACCTAAGATAGCGTTTTTCAAAGGAAAAAAGCGATGTCTTTACCTACAGCAGCGCCACCTTTGGCAGCGCTTTTAAGCGCTGCTAAAGGCTAAAAAAAGCGCTGGTAAAGGTCTCTTTGGCAAGGTGAAAATTTGTGTAATCTTCTGATTAGAGATAGATTTGCAAGCAAAATGACCTGTAATCAAGGGATTTGCATCATGGCATGGGTTTTGATTTAAGGTTTAGACATGAAAATGACCTAAAGTGCACATATGGAAGGTCATCTTTGTCTCTTCAAAACTCGTAGCTCATGCATGGGAAAAATGAGTTATTAGACTCTTTGGAAAGCATGAAAGTTGCTCTACAACTTTCATGTTTTAAGTTTTCCTTGAATCAAAATGGATCATGGTGAAAAATGACTCTCAAGTTGGTTGCTTTTACATGGCAGATTTGTGGCAAAAAATTTTAAGTGTTGGAATGAGTTCTTTAAAATGGTCTTTGGAGCAAAGAAAATGGATGCTTGGATTGGGAGTTATGGCTTTGGCAAGTTGGACAAAAATCATTGTGCATCCATAACTTAGAAAAAATTCACTTTCTCTTTTGTTGACCTTTTTGCAAGTAACCTCAATTCTCATGATTTTTCTTGATCAAAATCAATCATCAAACATGTTTCCAATAAAATTTGACTTGGGAAGCTCATATTTGAGCAAAAACCCTAAAGTCAAAGATTTGACTTTGCAGTTATTGACATGTGTATCAGATGAACTTTCACTTCTTGATCTTCAATGAATTCAATCTCTTGGACACCATGGGTGGACTCCAAGGGTGTATTTGAAGGTTTTTAATCATGTCCCAAGGCTTGAGATCATGCCTTGATCAAAAGTCAAAGATGCAGTTGACTTTGGTTGAAAAAACCCTAATTAATGGCCAGGTGAATTTCTCGAAAGGTAAAGTTATATTATTACTGTCATACCCCAATTTTTTCTGGGCATTTTGAGCTTTCATCTGCATCCATTTTATTTGGTCATGGAATCACATAAACATTCATAAGTCAAAAGTCAACATAAAATCAACACTTTTGTATTAGAAAATTTGACTAAAAATTCATGCATCTTCGTTCATCATTACATTAATCACTTACTACATCATCGTAACTTCTATTTCACATTTTCATATATAATAATCAAAAGTCAAAGAAAAGTCAACATTACACATGTTGAAAAAATTGGCTAAAATTGCATTTTTCTTTATTAATTTTGGAGAATAAATTCATCATCATTTGATTTATCATCATAATATCCATTTGGTTTTTATTAATCATTTTCATGCGTCATAAAATTAAAATCAATGTTTCTAGAAGACCCAAAACATCTCTCATATATTACATCATTATTCCATGCAAATATTACATCATAATTAACTATTTAATTAATTAATTTTCTAGAAGGAAACCACACCATAAACTACTTTTTTTATAGCCTATAAATAAAATCATTCTCATTCATAAATCTCACCAAGAATCACTCAAAAGAATGAACAAGCCAAAACTTTGGACAAATTTCTCTCGAATTTCAAATCAATTTCTATTTTTCTTTATTTCGGTAGACTTTTAATGTTTATTATTTATTTAATTCTCTTTGCATTATTATTCTTGCTTCACTTAATTAGTATCTTAATTATCACCATTTTGCATGGAACCTCCATTGATTCAAAATCAAGAGTTTAAAGTGTTTTTGAACTTCCAAGAGCAAAAATTATTAAATGTGAATTAATTTTCATTTATTTAATTTTCTTTGCATTATTATTTTTGTTGCACTTAATTAGTATCTTAATCATCACCATTTTGCATGAAAACTCCATTGATTCAAAATCAAGAGTTTAAAGTGTTCTTGAACCTCCATGAGGAAATGTGATAAAATGCGATTTAATTTTTATATTTTTCGTGGTTTTTTTTTATAATTCTGAGCTTTCCATGATGTTCATGAGATCGAGTAGATGAATTTTCATTATTCATTTACTTAATTAGATAAAAAATTGAGTAAGTTATGACCAAAATAAGAATGAATATTGATGAACAAAGAGGAACAAACACATATTTAATCACCACCACATGATGCATCTTGTTGTTTTCTTATCTTTTTTCTGCGCATGCAGACCTCTTCCTTGGGTCAGACTTCTGTGTCAGATAGGTTTAAAAGGATTTTCTTACGACATGTGGCCTAACCTCTTTAGCTACATAGGCTTATATAAAAGCCTAGGCCTTTTCTATTTAAGAAAAAGCCTGGCATGACCTGGGCCTATGTAGGCTAAGCGTAGGCCCCTGTTTGTTGGCCTGACCTATTCCCACCCCTACCCAAGCCAAGCCCACTTAAAAAAGCCTCTTGGGTCACCTTTTGTCTTTTTATATATTTGTTTACTAAATTCATATCCCCATCAACTTCATCCTACCTCCCACTTTATTATTTCTTTATTTTAATTATTTTTATCTTTTTTATAATTCATTTATTTTATTTAATTAAATAATAAATTATCAATTTAATCAATATTAGTTAATTAATTCCTTGTTTAAATACCATTTTCTCTATCATATCTCTCATGCCTCATGCACTTCCACATATCATTTTTGCTTCACATAGAATTATAATTCTATTATTATTATTTGTTAATTTGTTTAATTAAATAATTAAATTAAACGAATGTTTATAATGATGATAAATATATTTTCTTATTTAAAAACCCTTGGTCCTACGCCAAGTGGATTTTCAAAACCCTTTGATTTTATTTATTTTATTATTATTAGTTTTTATTTTTTTATTTATTTAATTGTTTCAAATAAATAAAATAAATAAATATAGATAAATAGTTAAGGGAGTATTTTCAAACACATAAAAACCCTTAGTCCAACGCCAAGTTAATTTTTCAAACTCGTTTCCCTCAATTAATTTTGTATCAATGCGAATCAAATCTTCTTCCGAATAAACATAACATTAAAACCATTTTTCTTAACAAACACGAAAGAAGAGGACCCTTGGAGTCTCGCATTTCTTGAATCCTCGAATGATCGGTCCCGAGCCACACGTCTAGGGCTAGCCGTTTGTTTATTCTTTCATTTCGAAAACACTTAACACAAATTTGGACAAAACGAGGGACTATTGGAGTCTAGCATTCCAGTGGAAGCTTTGAACCATCAACTTCGAGGCACACGTCTCGTTCTTGTTGAATGTTCGTTGTCCATCAAACAAATTTCATAAATACATTAAATAAAAAGGACATTGTCTAATCCTATCTAATGCGTATACAAATTAAACTAGCACTTAAGCCTCCACCGTGAGCATACAAGCAACTTTTAACCATTGGAATGTGATCTAAGCACTTATTCAATTAAACAAACTAACCTACAAAACATAGTTTTCTAGACGTTACCATATTATAATATGATTATACTTTAGTTAAATCTTTCATTTATTATCTTTAATGAAAAAAATACCTTACTCATATTTATTACCTTTTAATTTATTAATTCCAAGGATTTTCTTCATTTCAAACACACTTTGTTTATTCTCTAAATATTGTACTTCTTTTGTGAATTTTAGCTTGACATAATCTTTGTACACAATGGGCATCCCTTAAGGTGTAAGCCCCAACCCTTTTGAGTATAAATAATTTTTGGGCCACTATTAGAGTGTAAGTCCCTCCACTTTTTTTATTCGATCATGTTTAAATATATTTGGGCCTCCACTTGAGTATAAGTCCGTTTACTTTTTTTTCACCGCACGATGCTTTCCCGTGTATGTTTATTTATCAACACGGTGTTCTTCCGTGTATGTTTTATTTCATATGACGTTCTTCCATGTATAATTGACTCAGATTTTATGGACCTCTCCTTGAACTGTAAGCCCCGGTTTACTTTCAAAATACTTTCTCTTTTGATTTTGAGATATACTATTGTTTTCAATTTTTCTTTGTTGAACAACTAACCAAACAGCATGGAAGCTCTACAACCGAGTAAGTGTTTACCCGCTTTCTTTATCCGCTTTCATATATATATATATAACTGTATTGTGGGGCTTCTCACTGTAAGTCTTCTTTCACAAACTTTTATATACTTGTCAAATATCCACTGTGTAATACTAGTATAGTTATTTAGAGTTTTCCTCGGCAACTACGTCTAGCACTAGGTAAAGCCCTGTTGGTCACTCTTAAAATACAAACAAAACTAGATCCCCCGTAGGATTCCAGATACAGTCTTCCCTCCTCTTGGGGTTAAACAATATGGAACAAAGAGAAAGGCAGTATTCTCGGTGAACCTTTTCTCAGACTGTCACCCTTAGAAATTGTCAAAGAAACTCTACTCCCCAAAGATGATCTTTTCTCCGTGAATGGCATCTCTTGAGTTTCTTCCAAATTCTCAGACTTTCCTGGCTTGATCTATTCTCGGTGAATGGCATGTCTTGAACTTCTCGGGGTTTGGGGACCCATAGGCTTCCTAAAAGCATCCCCGCATCCTCTTGGGCGTTGTACAAGGACCCTTCGGCTTCTTAGAAGTTCTCATGCCTCCTCTTGGGCTTAGTACAAGGACCCGACGACCACTTAAAGGTATAGGAACAGAACCTAGTCATCCTTTGCTAGAGCAGTCTTTCTAGAGTCAAAACATCAAACCAATTTAAAGGTTGATTCTCATCCCTTAAAACATTAGCCTCCTCTTGGGCATCATACAAAGACCACCCATCATACAAAGATAAACCTTTTCAACCCAGTAGACTCGGACAGTCTCATTTCCTTTTGGATCTCCAGAAACCCTCAAGTTTCCTAAAAAATACAGGAAAAACCCTTTCCCCTTCTTTAACATCCGATGTTTTCCCGGATATTCCTTTTCTTTTCATCCGACGCTTTCCCAGATATTCCTTCTGTTTTCATCAGTCAATCTTTAATCTCTTCACTCTTTTCAATCAATTCCCACAGACACCCTTTTAGCTTCAATCTTGGGCTTTGAACAAGATACAAATCACCCTTTTAGCTTCATATCTTGGGCTTTGAACAAGATACAATTCACCTTTAGCTTCATATCTTGGGTTTTGAACAAGATACCCAAATATATCTTTTCCTCCCATAGAATAGGAGGAACTACGATTGCTATGATTTCCCTGTTTTCTTTAACGGGAATACGTAGGCATAAGATTGTGAAATCTTAGCGAGCACACTAAACAAAAACCTTAGGTCCAGTACCTTACCAAAAACAACAAAAATCCCGAAAACAACAAAAATATCTTTTCAACATCTCTCAACCTTCCCAAAGGAGAAACTTTTCCAGTTACAACAGATAAACACCAGTAAGCAGAAAATAGTAGAATAGTAAGGAAAACTGCTAACAACCCATGGATAACCATGTATAGGATGGGTAGTTGACAACTCCCCATTGTATAACCTGACCCCGAACTCCCCAATCTCTTAGCATTTGTTAAAGAAAACATTTGAGTGCAAGGTTAGTTTGAGATAACTTCCCTTTCCTTTCCAGCTTCATAGGATAAATAATAAATCAGAAAGTAGGACCTAATCCCATCCGCAGGCGGATGTGGGCGGTCACGAAAACCACGCCACAGAAAAATAACGACTCTGCTGGGGACGCAAACTAGGATTCGAATTCCTAAGAGGTCTAGGTTGTTAGCAATCATACTATATACTATATATATATATATATATATATATATATATATATATATATATATATATATTTACTGTTTTTCCTACTTGATATCCGTGTTTATTTTTCTGCTAATGGGAATGCGTGTGATGTTGTATGTGGAAAGATTGAGTATACACCTAAGATAGGTGATGGCTAAATGAGTAATCTTACGGGGAGTGACTCCCAAATAAGAGACCTCGACCATCGGATCAATGGAGGCACCCTTTGCGGATTCAATGCATATACGACTTCGGTTGTTGAAAGCAGTGTTGTTCGATTGTGGTCGTCGTGAAACTGATTTAGTAGACTAAAACCATTTTGTAGTGCGGAAGCTATCGGAAATAGTTGTCACGCGATACTACCCTCATTTGAGGCTGATGATCTATTCTCGGTGAATAACATTTACTCTAAGATACTGCAGCTCGCTGGCGATCCGTTTGCTGTTGTTATCCTGGGAGGAGCTGATGATTTTGAGGACAGGTACAAAAATACCAGTATAAATCTTTGGGGATGGGTAGAGCCTTGACTTCATGACACCGAACCTTTGACCCCATGTTTTTTCTATGTTTTTGTGTGCTGCACCCATGCATTGCATTTGCATCCCTCGCATATTTCATACATACGTCCTGGTCATCGTCAATTCATTCCAACCTTCTTTCTTTCAGTCATCTGTAAGTCATCAAACTGATTCCTCATAACCGATACGGGACTAGAGCTAACGCCAGGCGCAAAATGTCAGAACAAGAAGTGCACAATGCAGAGATTAGGATGGAAATAGACAATCTGAAGTCAAGCATGACTAATTTAACGGAAATGCTTCATGTCCTAATTGCCAGAGGAGAGCCACCTCAGAGGACTGTCATCCAAGAAATCACGAGTGCTGCTATTGAGCCTCTGCCTGTTCAGATGCCACCATCTACATGGCTGGAATATGGATTACCTCGCGATTTCATTCCACAACAGGCCACTACCACTTTGGTCGGTCAAGCTCCAAGACCAAGGTTTCAAATCCCTATTGTCTCAGAACCCAGACCTCTGGTACGGACTGCCAGAATTCCCTTTGAGAATCCTAACTTTGATTACAATGCTAGTGCTCAAAGTGAGGACAATGTGGACATTGAGCCTGAAGAAGCCAATGAACAATATCAAACTTTGGAGAAAAGACTCAGAGCTGTAGAAGGAAATGACTTCTTCAACGTTGATGCATATAACATGTGTCTTGTGTCTAACCTCGTCATGCCAGCCAAAGTTAAGACCCTTGAGTTTATAAAGTACAAAGGCGACTCTGCCCAAAGGCTCATTTGGTTATGTACTTTCGTAAGATAGCTGCCCATATAAAAAACCAGAAGTTACTCCCATCTTTTGGGAAAAGATGATTGGCAGTGTTTCATCAAACTTTATAGACTTGGTCATCATTGGCCAAAGACTTGAAGAAGGTATCAAGAATGGAAAGGTCTCTAAAACCACTGAATCTTCTAACGCTGTAAAGAAACCCTATGGAAACTTCCAAAAGAAGAGGGGAGATCAGAATAACTCTGTCTTGGTTGAGGATAGGAAACCTCATTACAGACCTCAGCAGCCTAATCAAGCTCATATTACTGCTATCACTCCTCTATTGGCTGCTCGACTAGCTCCAGCTCCTCAACGTCCGGCTGTTTGACAAAACCAGAACTACAATAGGACTCACTTTGATCCTATTCCTATTACGTACACTGAACTGTACCCTATTTTGGTTCAGAAAGGAGCGATTACTACTGAGGCAGCGCCTCTTCCTCCAAATCCACTTCCACCTGGATTCAGATCTGACCTTCATTGCGCATTCCACGAAGGAGCTGCAGGTCACGATTTAGAAAGATGTTATGCACTAAAGGCTACAGTGCGGGATCTGATCAGAGACAACCTCCTCAGCTTTCGTGACACTAGTCCTAATGTCCAGCGCAATCCTCTGCCTGAACACAAGAACTGAAACTTCAATCAACTTCAACTCAGTTACTTCCCAAAGACAGAACAACTCATCCTTCCGTTTGATTAGTCACTGACCTTGTTTCTGTCTATTTTGAATTTTCCTTGTTTGTATCATAGTTGCTTTCAGCTTGTTTATTTTTAAATGTCAGTTTTAATCAAATGAGCATGTACAGTATTTTGATTCAAATCATCTGTTTATTCGCATCTTTATGCTTTCTCTTTCAAAAACTTTCAAAAAATAAAAAATAAAAAACGAAAACTTTCAAAAAATACACCTCTTTTTCAAATTTTTGACTATGCAAATATTTGTGGGAGGATGACGAAAATATAATACCCATAATTGCTGTCGGTATGCTTTCGAATAAAAAACTTTGCTGATGATGTAAGGCATTTTTCCAATTCCCAAACACTGGAGATATAAGGAAGATAATCCCTCGTTAACCCCTTTGAGCCTTGAAGTAGGAGTTTCTTTCTTTATAAAAAAACCCGCAATTTTAACCCGGGGCAGGGTAGTTCTCAGTTTAATTTGGGTTATGTATTCAAGTTCAAAAAGTTTGCATACAATAAGCAGATGCTAAAAACGTCTTTCAAATCAAAAACTAGTGATGGTCCATCGTAATCATCAAATTAAGCAGACACTTCCTTTCGAAATCAAAAATAAAAAAGCCCGCTAAGTCAAGAAGCTTAGGAAAAAACTAGGACATCCCGCTGACTATAAATTTAAAATAGGTCAGGCAAAAGTTAGGAATAATACAGAGAAAAGGTCCTTAAATCCTCGATCTTTAAAAAAGTCCACAAAGACGAAAAACAACTAAATGTTGTAAAGAAGCAGTAGCTGCTGTCTCAAGACCTCTGGACCATCGTCATCACTATCATCAGTACAATTCCGAAACCTTTTTGAACCTGAATGCACAATTTAAGTTTAATTGAGCATAGGATTGGAGAACATCACGAAGGGGGTGGGCACCAAATAAACTTTGAGCCTTTATCTTTCTTTCATAAACCGTGAACCAGGCCATGTTATAACCCTCAAAAGACCTAATTAAAGTAAGGTTATTTTGAGAGCATACTACAGCAAGGTGGCGTAAATTGACTTCAAAATCATTTTTGGCAAATCATTTGTTTTGGTATCATACCTCTGTTTTACTTTTCATTCAAAATGTTTTAAATCACCGTGTTTTTAACCAGTAATCCATATTACTGTATTTTTCTAAATAATGATTTTGTTTTCAAAATTTTGCATGAACTTTACGTTAAATTTGCCATGTTTAAATAAACATTTTTTATTGCAAACTACTTTTCCTCTCAAGGAATTTTCAAAACAGTTTAGAAACTTGGTCAGTGATCCTATCAGGGGCAAGTTCTTTCCAGAGCCTGTTAAGAATCAGTTCAAGATTTGTTCAGTGCAAGTCCTTCTCAGAATTGGTTTATTCAGAAAACTTTCAAGACTCTTTACTGGGGCAAACCTTCCTAGTATACAACATACAGTCATTATCATTCAAGCTGAAGTAATAATCAGTTCATCTACAACAGTCTGTAAGTCTGGGGCAATTTATTTGGAAAAATCCCCAAACAGCTCTCCGACCCTCCTCCAAGGATTATAAACTTGATACAGTTTACCAGTCTGACAAAGAGATGTTTAACAAACTGCATTTTCAGTCCCTAAGCAGCGGCAATGATCTCTGTGTTGATGGATCAGTTTTGTCTGTCACTCCCTAAAAGAGTATAAACTTGTTGATTTTCACTCTTCAAAGAGTCTAAACTTGTTGTCGGCATTTTCATTTGCATACATTTAATCATACACCATAACTTTTTCATATATTATGCATTCAAGAGTGTTTTAATCCTCGTTTGCATTCATCAGTGATCGTGTTATTATCAACATCTTACCTTTCTATAAAGTCCAACTTATCTGGCACCTATACTTTTATGTCTTATCTGATGTTCTTCCAGATATAACTTTTCTCTGTGTGTATCTGATGTCCTTCCGGGTATGTCTATCTATTCTGATGTTTTTCCAGAACGTTTCTTTGTGTCTACCCGTTGTTCTTCTGGATGTATCTTTTGGTTTTGAAGTTTTTCCAAAACCCGTTCTGAAGTTTTTCCAGAACTTTCTTTGTTTCTATCCGATGCCCTTCCGGATATGTCTATCTGTTCTGATGCTTTCCCAGAACTTTTTGCTATGTCTATCTGATGTTCTTCCGGATATGTCTGCCTGTTCAAATGTGTTTCCATAACTTTCTTCATGTCTATCTGATGCTCTTCCGAATATGTCTCTTTTATTCTGATGCTCTTCCCGAAACTCTTTACATGTTTATCTGATGCTCTCCCGGATATGACTTTTTCTCATCTGATGTTTTTCCAGATGTAACTTTTGTTCGGATGACTTATCTGATGCTTTTCCGGATATGTCCATCGTTCAGTCAGTCTTCTAAAAAAAATTTCCCTTACATTTAACGTTTTTCTAAATGTTTCGGATTTACACTCAAAGTTATTTTTAATACATTCAACGCTTTTCTGGATGTCATTAATATATCTTCAAGTTTGGTCGACAACTCGGTCCAATGCTTTTCTGGATGCCTTCGAGTTTGTTTCTCATTCATCCAATGTTTTTCTGGATGTGCCTGATTTATTTTTCAGACTTCGTTCAATGCTCTTCTGAATGTCTTTTACGGTTGTTGCTGTCCTTTTCCAGGGTTTTTCAATGCATTTCTGAAAACCTCTGATGACTGTAACCTTTCCACCAGTAAAGTTACTTTCGCTTTCTGGATGTTCCCACAATAAAATTAACCACTTTCTCAGAAGTCTCTGGCGTATCCTCAGATTTGGTCTCATTTCACATCTAATGCTTTTCTAGATGTTTCTGGTATATTTTCCAGAGTATGTTACCTCTTTCGCATCTGTTGTTTTTCCGGATGTCTGAATCTCTGTTCTAGGGTTTATCCCTCTCTTTCTAAATATTGCTGGATACTTTTGTCGCATCGGAAAATTTCCACAATATCTTATATCCCAAGAAAATTCGGTTGGTTTGTCTCCTGTGACATCATTCCCCACGATGTTCAAAAGTCTTCCATTCATCACATATCATTTCATCTGCATTTACGGTCAAAATTTTAGGTACTCTGATATTTAATCCTCTTATACCTCGAATGTCTAAAACTCTTTTCTATTCATACCTTCAGGTCTAAGAAAATTAAATAGGGGCATCTGTCATACCCTAAATTTTGACCAGGCATTTTTATTTTTTTTCATTTCATCTGTCTATATTTTCATACTGTGTCGTCTGCATATAATATCATATATTTTCTTCACGAATATTTTTGAATTATTAGCCGGATTTAACGTGTCAAATTTTCATGTATTTTTGGTCAAACTGAAAAGTCAACAGTGCAAAAAAGTCGGTATCCGGGCAATTTTTAAAATCGAACTTTCAAACATCATTTTTTATCTATTTTTCGCGTACCTTAACCCGGTGTGCGCAATTTTGACTTTTTCAAGTTCCGGTCGCCTTCTCTGACTCGTCTTAGCCTTTTTACCGGGTAAAATTTCACAATTTGATCGCGCAGTGTATTTTTTCAATACTTAATATTTTGTACTGATCATTTTGGTATATTCATTTTATTTTTTCGGACACCACGATACCGGACAATTTTACCATTTTTTACCGGTTTCAGTTCAAATTTTTAAGTAATATTATTTTCTATTAATTATGTGTTTAATAACTTTTGTTTTATTTAGTTTTTTATTATATTTGATTTATTAATTATAGTATTTAAGTGATATGTTTATATATAATAGCAACTTGTTTCACAATTTTGTTCAATTTTCATGTATGAACACAACCAAATCCAATGTGCCACTCATCTTTGTTTCATGCATAATTTTCCTTCCCACTTGCTAGCACGTGCATCTTTATCTATTATCATTTATTATCATTTTTTGGATAAAACTTTATAACAATTTTATCCTTTCATCATCAATTCTATATTTAAATAATTATTTTTCAATTAATTGGTTTATTTATTTATTTATTTATTTTCGATTTATTTTTATTATTATCATTTTTTCCTTTCTTTTTTATTATTAATATATAATATTGTTTATATTTCTTTAACTTGGTAATTAATATATAATAGTATATATTTTTTACTTGGTAAACAAGTAATTAATATATAATAGTATATATTTTACTTGGTAAACAAGTAATTAATATATAATAGTATATATTTTTGACTTGGTTAACAAGTTGATAACTTGGTGAACAAGGCAAGTTTTTTTCTATAAAGAGGCAACCATTTCATTCATTCATTCTTACACCAAAACAAGCATAGCCTTTGTTTTCTCTCTTCTTTCCTCTCTTCAAATTTTGAGCTTCATAAGGAGTGCAAGGGTGGAATTTCAACTCCAAGCAACTTCCACTCCAATCAATCATTGTTTGGAAGGTAAGGATTCTCACTTTGAAACTTCATGAAATATGCATCATTTACATCCATTTAAATTCATGATATGCTTGTTATAATTACATAATTGAATTCCTCATGAAATTCCCTTCAAAATGGTATATTGGAACATGTGATTTTGTTAAAAAATGAGAGAGTTGTGTTTGGAGGAAGTTGTTGATCATGTAAAAATTCTGCTACTGTTGCTGTAATAGACAGTGTTGTTGTGCAACAAGCACTGTTAAAACCTGTTGTTTTTGTTCCTCTACGTTGTGATACACACCGGTGCTGCCCAGGAGCGCTGTTAAAAGTCTGTTGCTTATTTTCCTGGCCACAATTTACAGCTACCTTGCCAGGAGCGCTGTTAAAACTCTTTGCTTTATATATTATTTATTTTTTTAGTATCTTTTTTATTTATTTATTTATTTTATTTTCTTATTTATTTTTAACGAAATATTTATTTCAACTTCTTCTTTTTAATAATATTTTCTTTTATCTTAGATATTTTAATTTCTTATTTATTTTCCTTTAAATCGTTTATTTTATCTCTTTATTTTCCTAAAAATCTTTTTAATCACTTTATTAAACTTTCTTTTGGTTACTTAAACTTTTGTCATTTAAAATATGATTATACTTTAGTTAAATCTTTCATTTATTATCTTTAATGGAAAAAAAACCTTAAACATGTTTATTACCTTTTAATTTATTAATTCCAAGGATTTTCTTCATTTCAAACACACTTTGTTTATTCTCTAAATATTGTACTTCTTTTGTGAATTTTAGCTTGACATAATCTTTGTACACAATAGGCATCCCTTAAGGTGTAAGCCCCAACCCTTTTGAGTATAAATAATTTTTGGGCCACTATTAGAGTGTAAGTCCCTCCACTTTTTTTTATTCAATCATGTTTAAATATATTTGGGCCTCCACTTGAGTATAAGTCCCTTTAGTTTTTTTTCACCGCACGATGTTTTCCCGTGTATGTTTATTTATCAACACGATGTTCTTCCGTGTATGTTTTATTTCACATGACATTCTTCCATGTATAATTGACTCTGATTTTATGGGCCTCTCCTTGAGTTGTAAGCCCCAGTTTACTTTCAAAATACTTTCCCTTTTGATTTTGAGATATACTATTGTTTTCAATTTTTCTTTGTTGAACAACTAACCAAACAGCATGGAAGCTCTACAACCGAGTAAGTGTTTACCCCGCTTTCTTTACCCGCTTTCATATATATATATATATAAATGTATGGCAAAATGCCCTTTTTGGTCCCTTATATATACCCTCTGGTTCACTTTGGTCCCTTAATTTTTTTTCGTGCCAATTTGGTCCTTTAATTGTATAAAAGTTGCAAAATAGCCACTTCCGTCAATTGGATGCAGACGGACGTTTGTTTTGTCCATGTGGCTTCTGAGCTGGCACGTTCATGTTTATATCATCTGCATCCTTCACCGTTTTCAGTATCATTCATGTTCATCTTCGTCCCTCTATTATTCGTCTTCTTCTTGTTCATCGTTCCATTCATCTTCATCTTCTCCATCGTTCCATTCATCTTGTTCTTCTTCTTGTTCCCGCTTGAATTGCTTCAACATGAAGGTTAGCTATGGCCAGTCTATTTTGAAGGAGAACAAATCTGAAAGTGGGCATTCTTGTGTGCAAAGTTCGTCGCGAGATGTACCGTTGTGTCTTTGTGGAGACGAGGCAGTGCTTCGCAGGGCAAAGACCGAGAAGAATTTCGGAAAGAAATTTTGGGGTTGTCCCAATTATAAGGTAAACCCTAAATGTTGTTTGAGTTAAATTATGGTAAAAATCTGATTTTGATCCATATTTATTTTGCAGGGGTCGTTGCAAAGAGGATGTGGTTTTTTCATTTGGTTCCATGAAGAAAAAGTGGAAGACACAAATCAAGTTTTGGTGACTAGATTGGAAAGGTTATCAAAGGATTTTGAAAAATTGAAGTATGGAAATGAAGAACTAAGAAAGGTTGTGACTGAAATTCAAGTTGAACTGAACAAGATGTGGTGGTGGAAAATGTTGTGTGTTGTAATGTTATGTGTATGGTTTCTTAGGGTGCTTTAGAAGTGAATCTAGGATGTATTGTTATGTGTCTTTGTGACAGATAGGCTGTATTGAAATTTGTAACAGATGACAATTTAATGAATGTTATGAGTTGTTTTGTTTGGTATATGTTAATTTCTAGCACCATGTTATTTGGTTGATATCAATTTTTGGTCAAACATATATCAAATTGGCAAAAATGATTACATTAGTCAAAGATGAACACAAACTGAGTTTGATTGATATCAGTCAAAGAAAAACATACAGATAGTTTTACAGAGGTTCCAAAATGTAGTGACATGTTACATAGACATGTTCAAACTGACTTCAAAATACACTACCAGATACAGTTCAAAACGACTTAAAACAACATTACAAAATACCAAATGGTTCAAAACGACTTAAAACAACATACTAAATCAAGCCTAATTAATACTAGATGTTTCTCCTTTGTGTGATCCTCTTGGTTAGGGTTGTCCTTCTGGTTGTAGGACCAACCAAATTTTTTGAAGCAGACAATCTTGTTGTTGGTCCTGGTGCTACAAATGGCCTTCTTACACCAAGCTTCTGTGGCCTTGAGCACTGTCCTGATACAGTCTTTCCTTTTGAAGACTTGGTGGCAGCCTTGTAACCTTGTGTTGCTGATGATTGACTGGCATTGGTGTGAGTTGCTGCTACATTGCTAACTGTGGCCTGACTGGCATTGGTGTGAGCTGCTGCTACATTGCTAACTGTGGGCTGACTGGCATTTACCTGAGATGTTGCTACATTGCTAGCTGTGGCCTGACTGGTATTAGCCTGAGATGGTGCAACATTGCAAGCTATGGGCTGACTGGAATTAGCCTGAGATGGTGCAACATTGCTAGCTATGGGTTGACTGGCATTAGCCTGAGATAGTGCTACATTGCTAGTTGTGGCCTGACTGGTAATGTCCTTGCAGGTTAATTTGTTATGTCCTACCTTTTTGCACCTAGAGCACTTGACAACAAAACCAGTTCTTCTCATTTTTTTGTCACTTCCATCAATCTCCCCTTGCTCAAGATTTCTCCTTTTCTTCGGTCTCCCAGGCATCCTCCTATACTTGGGTGGCTGAACATCTGGATATGGAGTCTTGACCCACAAATTGGATCCATTCACAGGGTATAGAACATGCTTGTACACTGCCTTGTAAGTAGATATTCTATAATATTCAGGAATGTAGTCATCAACTTTAAAGTTTATACTCTTCATGGATGCCATTGCATGGACAAAAGGAAGTCCTGTTAGATCCCATCTTCTGCAGGAGCATTGGAAGTCCTTCAAATTCACAGTGAATGTCTCAGCTGGATTTTCCAAATGTCTTACCTCAAATATATGCTCATCTGCCATTCTACAATAACAAGAAGCCCATCAATAACTATAAGCCATAACTTTGTATATTCTCGTGAAAATCAAAAACCAATACTAAAATGTCATCAATACCTGACCAGCCAAAAGTTTGTAAAATTGCTAGTTATCTCAAGTTTCTTTCTAATGTTGGACAAAATAGCATTACCAGATACATCTTGGAACCTCATTCTATTTTTTGCCCATCTCTCCATAATGTAAGTCCTGATCTCCTCCAGCATTGTCACAAGTGGCTTTCCTCGAGAGTCAACAATGACACTGTTAAATGACTCAGACATGTTATTTAACACAGCATCACACTTATTGGATGTCCTGTAATATGCTCTACTCCAAAATCTTGGTGGTGTCTTCATCATATGGAGATATGCTTCTTCATTTGCCAATCTCATTCTGCTTATCTCTCTTTCCCAAGCTTGAGCATAGGTTGACTTAGCAGCCTTCCAGATAATTTCCTTCAACAACTTACCAGGGAACCTTTTCCTGAAATTGTTATACAAATGTCTAACATAAAAGCGTTGTTCAGCATTGGGCAACAACTCATCCATGGTTGGTAACAGCCCCTGCAATAGCAATGTAGCACAATTAACAAGTTTGCAAAACATAAAATAGCAACATAAATAACAAGTTTACAAGCTGTTTATATACAAGTACCTTTTGTTGGTCTGAAATGAAAGTGTATGTTAGACACTCAGTAGTACCACCTAGGTCAGCAATCAATAAGTCCAAGAACCAAGTCCAGCTTTCCTTATTTTCACCTTCCACCACTGCAAATGCTATAGGAAGCATCTGATCATTTGGATCCCTTCCTATAGCTGCCAAAATTTGCCCTCCACAAAGTCCCTTCAAGAAACAACCATCCAGCCCTATAACATGTCTAGAAAGTCTGAAACTCTCCTTACAAGCTGCATAGCATATGTAGAGTCTTTTAAAATGTGGTCTTTGGTCAGCAACACCTTCTGGAACTGGCTCAACATTCATCTTAACTGTTGAACCCCGATTAGCTCTCAGGAGTTCATGACAATAGTCGTATATCCTAGTAAAATCCCCTAAGAAAGACCCATCAACCTTATCCCTAGCAGCCACTCTTGCTCTTATTGCCTTAGTCTTGTTTACCCCCACATTCCACTTCCTTAAAGCCTTTTCTTTTATATCCTTAACCTTCAACCTAGGATTGTTTTTCAGTGCATTCTCTATCCTTTTGCTCAACCATTTTGTTGACAGCATCTTCACATTGAACTCCCTACTACAGTTGTGTTTGTCAATTACTTTTCTTACCTGCCAAGAATCCTCATTTGGTAGCTTGGCACAATACAGCTCCCAATCACAACCATCCTTACACCTCACCCTCACCCTTTTGTTGTCATTTCTTTTGAATTTCAAGTCTCTACCATTTTGTACAGCATATGAGGAAACTGCATCCTTTATATCACTTTTGGAAGTGAAATACATACCAAGCTCCCATTTGTAATTGGACATATCTTTCTTTTCTTTGAAAATTGGGTACTTCTTCCTATTAACCACACTACTGTCATCACTATCACAACCACTTTGAAAATCATCACTGTCATTATCACTCTCCTTAAGATCTCCTATATCTTGTGTCCTCTTTTTTTTCACAGATGAGTTTCCTTCACTTTCAAATGCAATGAGATCATCAAGTTCATCTTCATCCATTTCATCATAACCATCAGATTCATCATCAAATTCTATATCAAGTGCACTATCATAATGGAAGCTCCCATCCTCACTATCATCAGAATTAGATTCATCATGTACCTCACCAAAATTACCACGACTAGACCTTGTTACTCCTTCCTCCACAACAACATTGGTTTCCTTCACCCCAGCACCTACTTCCTCCACAACAACATTGGTTTCCTTCACCCCAGCACCTACTTCCTCTACAAAAACATTAGTATCACTCACCCCAGAACCTCCTTCTTCCACAACAATATTAGACTCATCATCCTTATCAATTACCTCTTCAGTCAACTTTTTAAGCAACTCTTGAACCTCATCCACAATTATCTCAGGCTCTTCAACTTGTGTCTCCACTGGTCCATCAAAATAATCAGGCTGAGACACAGTGTGTTGAATGTAAATGTCAACACTTCTGTGCACCCTATAAAGGTCTGCAATATCTGAAGCCCCTTTGTCATCAAGTAGGGCCATCATCCCAAATTGTGGATCCTTGTAATACATCTTTTCAAAGTCAGTATAACCTAAGTCCTTCAAAACACCTACTAACTCAAAAAAACTCCACCTATCAACATCCACTCTCAGTTGAACTTCTGTTCCTCCAACATACTCACTAAGTTCAGGTTCAACGAATACACCACTGTGGTGAATAGTAAACTCCAAAAACTCTTCCATTTAGACCTAACACAGTTCAATAAGATAGTTTCAACCTAATTTCTACAGAAAGCCCTAAATCTACAGAAAGCCCTAAATCTATCTAAACCCTAAATCGAAACAAACTCTAACACAGTTTATAGAGCGAACACTTACCTGGAATCGTTCTTCTTCAAACTTGTATTGTCTTCGCAGCTCCTTCGTCTTCCACTTCGCAGCTCCTTCGTCTTTTTTGCAACTAATTTGTCAACAGTGGCTTCAACTTATTTTTGTATCACTTGTGGTCAAATACAATCTTGGAAGTCACTTATCCACCTAAGCATACAAACTGCCAGCTGGAGGCTATTTTTTAAAATTCTCTAACGTTCCATTAACGGAAGGACTAACTTGGCTACGTTTATACAATTAAAGGACCAAATTGGCACGAAAAATATTTAAGGGACCAAAGTGAACCAGAGGGTATACTTAAGGGACCAAAAAGGGTATTTTACCTAAATGTATTGTGGGGCTGCTCACTTTAATTCTTCTTTCACAAACTTTTATATACTTGTCAAATATCCACTGTGTAATACTAGTATAGTTATTTAGAGTTTTCCCCGGCAACTACGTCTAGCACTAGGTAAAGCCCTGTTGGTCACTCTTAAAATACAAACAAAACTAGATCCCCGTAGGATTCCAGATATAGTCTTCCCTCCTCTAGGGGTTAAACAATATGGAACAAAGAGAAAGGCAGTATTCTCGGTGAACCTTTTCTCAGACTGTCACCCTTAAAAATTGTCAAAGAAACTCTACTCCCCAGAGATGATCTTTTCTCCGTGAATGGCATCTCTTGAGTTTCTTCCAAATTCTCGGACTTTCCTGGCTTGATCTATTCTCAGTGAATGGCATGTCTTGAACTTCTCGGGGTTTGGGGACCCACAAGCTTCCTAAAAGCATCCCCGCCTCTTCTTGGGCGTTGTACAAGGACCCTTCGGCTTCTTAGAAGTTCTCATGGCTTAGTACAAGGACCCGACGACCTCTTAAAGGTATAGGAACATAACCTAGTTATCCTTTGCTAGAGCAGTCTTTCTAGAGTCAAAACATCAAACCAATTTAAGGGTTGATTCTCATCCCTTAAAACACCAGCCTCCTCTTGGGCATCATACAAAGACCATCCATCATACAAAGATAAACCTTTTCAACCCAGTAGACTCGGACAGTCTCATTTCCTTTTGGATCTCCATAAACCCTCAAGTTTCCGAAAAAATACAGGAAAAACCCTTTCCCCTTCTTTAACATCCGATGTTTTCCCGGATATTCTTTTTCTTTTCATCCGACGCTTTCCCGGATATTCCTTCTATTTTCATCCGATGTTTTTCCCGGATATTCATATCAATCTTTAATCTCTTCACTCTTTTCAATCAATTCCCACAAACACCCTTTTAGCTTAAATCTTCGGCTTTGAAAAAGATACAAATCACCCTTTTAGCTTCATATCTTGGGCTTTGAACAAGATACAAATCACCTTTAGCTTCATATCTTGGGCTTTGAACAAGATACCCAAATATCTCTTTTCCTCCCATAGAATAGGAGGAACTACGATTGCTCTGATTTCCCTGTTTTCTTTAACGGGAATACGTAGGCATAAGTTTGTGAAATCTTAGCGAGCACACTAAACAAAAATCTTAGGTCCAGTACCTTACCAAAAACATCAAAAAATCTGAAAACAACAAAAATATCTTTTCAACATCTCTCAACCTTCCCAAAGGAGAAACTTTTTCTAGTTACAACAGATAAACACCAGTAAGCAGAAAACAGTAGAACATTAAGGAAAACTGCTAACAACCCATGGATAACCATGTATAAGATGAGTAGTTGACAACTCCCCATTGTATAACCTGACCCCGAACTCCCCAATCTCTTAGCATTTGTTAAAGAAAACATTTGCGTGCAAGGTTAGTTTGAGATAGCTTCCCTTTTCTTTCCAGCTTCATAGGATAAATAAGAAATCAGAAAGTAGCACCCAATCCCATCCGCAGGTGGATGTGGGCGGTCACGAAAACCGCGCTACATTATGTTATATGTAGTATTTTGATGAATTAAAGTGTGCCACCTACACGAAAGATAAATTAGAAGAAATAAAGGAGGATTGGTGTCAATACATGGTTGAAATGAGAACTTGTTGAATAGTTTTAGAAATTGTGTTAGGTTTATGGAAGGTGTTGTATAGTTTTAGAAATTGTTGAATAGTTATGGAAGTTGATGTGTAGGTGATGGAAATGGTGTATAAGGTTTCGAATTGGTGCATGGAATTGGTGTTGTATAGTTTGTATTGAGTTATATATATGTAATGGTTATTTTGGTGTTGTATAGTTTGTATTGAGTTATATATATGTAATGGTTATTTTGGTGTTGTATATATAAAGGCCTATTGTTGAATTATAATGGTATAAGGCCAATGTGTTGAATTATAATGGTATCAAAGGCCATGTGTTGAAGTAAAGGATTCTGATCAATTATACAGGTTTAATAATTGATTTTTGAAAAAATGCTTTTAAAAAGCACTTTTATAAAAGACAGCGCTTTTTAAATAAAGCGTTGCCTAAAGGGGGTCATAACATATACATAAGACATCACTTTTAAAAGCGCTGCTAAAGGAGGCCTACGAAAGTGCTTTTCCTTGAAAAAGCGCTGCCTAAAGGGGGACCTTTAGCAGCGCTTTTAAAAGTGCTGCTAAAGGGGGTCCTACGAAAGCGCCTTTCTTTGAAAAAGCACAGCTATATGGAGGTCCTACGAATGCGCTTTTAAAAGCGCTGCTAAAGGGGGTCCTAAATGGGACCTAAGACAGCGTTTTTCAAAGGAAAAAAGCGCTGCCTTTACCTACAGCAGCGCCACCTTTGCCAGCGCTTTTAAGCGCTGCTAAAGGCTAAAAAAAGCGCTGGTAAAGGTCTCTTTGGCAAGGTGAAAATTTGTGTAATTTTCTGATTAGAGATAGATTTGCAAGCAAAATGACCTGTAATCAAGGGATTTGCATCATGGCATGGGTTTTGATTTAAGGTTTAGACATGAAAATGACCTAAAGTGCACATATGGAAGGTCATCTTTGTCTCTTCAAAACTCGTAGCTCATGCATGGGAAAAATGAGTTCTTGGACTCTTTGTAAAGCTTGAAAGTTGCTCTACAACTTTCATGTTTTAAGTTTTCCTTGAATCAAAATGGATCATGGTGAAAAATGACTCTCAAGTTGGTTGCTTTTACATGGCAGATTTGTGGCAAAAAATTTTAAGTGTTGGAATTCACATTTGAATGAAACACCAACTTCATGGCTTCATAACTTGAAATTTAAGCATTTTTTGGGAATTCCTCCTGAAGGAAAAAGTTGTTGTATGGAATGAGCTCTTCAAAATGGTCTTGGGAGCAAAGAAAATGGATGCTTGGATTGGGAGTTATAGCTTTGGCAAGTTGGACAAAAATCATTGTGCATCCATAACTTAGAAAAATTCACTTTCTCTTTTGTTGACCTTTTTTTTTGGAGCAAAGAAAATGGATGCTTGGATTGGGAGTTATGGCTTTGGCAAGTTGGACAAAAATCATTGTGCATCCATAACTTAGAAATATTCACTTTCTCTTTTGTTGACCTTTTTGCAAGTAACCTCAATTCTCATGATTTTTCTTGATCAAAATCAATCATCAAACATGTTTCCAATAAAATTTGACTTGGGAAGCTCATATTTGAGCAAAAACCCTAAAATCAAAGATTTGACTTTGCAGTTATTGACATGTGTATCAGATGAACTTTCACTTCTTGATCTTCAATGAATTCAATCTCTTGGACACCATGGGTGGACTCCAAGGGTGTATTTGAAGGTTTTTAATCATGTCCCAAGGCTTGAGATCATGCCTTGATCAAAAGTCAAAGATGCAGTTGACTTTGGTTGAAAAAATCCTAATTAATGGCCAGGTGAATTTCTCGAAAGGTAAAGTTATATTATTACTGTCATACCCCAATTTTGTCCGGACATTTTGAGCTTTCATCTGCATCCATTTTATTTGGTCATGGAATCACATAAACATTCATAAGTCAAAAGTCAACATAAAATCAACACTTTTGTATTAGAAAATTTGACTAAAAATTCATGCATTTTGGTTCATCATTACATTAATCACTTAATACATCATCGTAACTTCTATTTCACATTTTCATATATAATAATCAAAAGTCAAAGAAAAGTCAACATTACACATGTTGAAAAAATTGGCTAAATTTGCATTTTTCTTTATTAATTTTGGAGAATAAATTCATCATCATTTGATTTATCATCATAATATCCATTTGATTTTTATTAATCATTTTCATGCGTCATAAAATTAAAATCAATGTTTCTAGAAGACCCAAAACATCTCTCATATATTACATCATTATTCCATGCAAATATTACATCATAATTAACTATTTAATTAATCAATTTTCTAGAAGGAAACCACACCATAAACTACTTTTTTTAGAGCCTATAAATAAAATCATTCTCATTCATAAATCTCACCAAGAATCACTCAAAAGAATGAACAAGCCAAAACTTTAGACAAATTTCTCTCCAATTTCAAATCAATTTCTATTTTTCTTTATTTCGGTAGACTTTTAACGTTTATTATTTATTTAATTCGCTTTGCATTATTATTCTTGCTTCACTTAATTAGTATCTTAATTATCACCATTTTGCATGGAACCTCCATTGATTCAAAATCAAGAGTTTAAAGTGTTTTTGAACTTCCAAGAGCAAAAATTATTAAATGTGAATTAATTTTCATTTATTTAATTTTCTTTGCATTATTATTTTTGTTGCACTTAATTAGTATCATAATCATCACCATTTTGCATGGAAACTCCATTCAAAATCAAGAGTTTAAAGTGTTCTTGAACCTCCATGAGGAAATGTGATAAAATGCGATTTGATTTTTATTTTTTTCGTGGTTTTTTTTTATAATTCTGAGCTTTCCATGATGTTCATGAGATCGAGTAGATGAATTTTCATTATTCATTTACTTAATTCCATAAAAAATTGAGTAAGTTATGACCAAAATAAGAATGAATATTGATGAACAAAGAGGAACAAACACATATTTAATCACCACCACATGATGCATCTTGTTGTTTTCTTATCTTTTTTCTGCGCATGCAGACCTCTTCCTTGGGTCAGACTTCTGTGTCAGATAGGTTTAAAAGGATTTTCTTACGACATGTGGCCTAACCTCTTTAGCTACATAGGCTTATATAAAAGCCTAGGCCTTTTCTATTTAAGAAAAAACCTGGCATGACCTGGGCCTATGTAGGCTAAGCGTAGGCCCCTGTTTGTTGGCCTGACCTATTCCCACCCCTACCCAAGCCAAGCCCACTTAAAAAAGCCTCTTGGGTCACCTTTTGTCTTTTTATATATTTGTTTACTAAATTCATATCCCCATCAACTTCATCCTACCTCCCACTTTATTATTTCTTTATTTTAATTATTTTTTATTTTTTTATAATTCATTTATTTTATTTAATTAAATAATAAATTATCAATTTAATCAATGTTAGTTAATTAATTCCTTGTTTAAATACCATTTGCTCTATCATATCTCTCATGCCTCATGCACTTCCACATATCATTTTTGCTTCACTTAGAATTATAATTCTATTATTATTATTTGTTAATTTGTTTAATTAAATAATTAAATTAAACGAATGTTTATAATGATGATAAATATATTTTCTTATTTAAAAACCCTTGGTCCTACGCCAAGTGGATTTTCAAAACCCCTTGATTTTATTTATTTTACTATTATTAGTTTTTATTTTTTTATTTATTTAATTGTTTCAAATAAATAAAATAAATAAATATAGATAAATAGTTAAGGGAGTATTTTCAAACACATAAAAACCCTTAGTCCAACGCCAAGTTAATTTTTCAAACTCGTTTCCCTCAATTAATTTTGTATCAATGCGAATCAAATATTCTTCTGAATAAACATAACATTAAAACCATTTTTCTTAATAAACACGAAAGAAGAGGACCCTTGGAGTCTCGCATTTCTTGAATCCTCGAATGATCGGTCCCGAGCCACAAGTCTAGGGCTAGCCGTTTGTTTATTCTTTCATTCCAAAACACTTAACACAAATTTGGACAAAAAGAGGGACTATTGGAGTCTAGCATTCTAGTGGAAGCTTTGAACCATCAACTTCGAGGCACACGTCTCGTTCTTGTTGAATGTTCGTTGTCCATCAAACAAATTTCATAAATACATTAAATAAAAAGGACATTGTCTAATCTTATCTAATGCGTATACAAACTAGCACTTAAGCCTCCACCGTGAGCATACAAGAAACTTTTAACCATTGGAATGTGATCTAAGCACTTATTCAATAAAACAAACTAACCTACAAAACATAGTTTTCTAGACGTTACCATATTACAATTGTGGTGCTCGTAAGTATAACTTTTACGTTGATCATTTCTATATATATTCATATGTTCTCGTACTTTAACAATAAACATTTGACTCCTACAGGTACTTGCATTACATGTGTGTTGAAAGGGGTTTAAGAAAGTATTTTATCATAGATCCAAATGCCATTGGCCTTCATGGTGGTACGATAGCAAACAATATCAAGGTTTACTTACAATACATGTTTATAGAAGAGAAGAAAAAATGTTATTTGCCTCTATTTTTCCACGCGTAAGTATATATTGATTTATGCTTTCATTTATAAATAAATTTTATACATATTATTAATTATTTTAAATGTTTATGCAGTAATCATTGGCAACTAATTATTATATGCCTGAGACAAAATATTGTAGCTATGCTTTGTTCTATGAACAACCCCCTTAATAAAGTTATGTTAAATGCTTTGTGTGGGTAAGTGTTATTAGTTTTTAATTTTTACCGACATGTGTAGAGCGATGGAGGTATACAGTGCAATCAAGCGTAATATAATCGGTAAAAGGACATGGGTCTTTACCCCAAAAATTAAGTATTTCTTGTGCTTCTTTATATTCTTTTATTTGTTTGCATTAATTAGTAACTGTGTTATACTAATTAGTAACATTATTTGTGTAGCACCCCAAAATTTGCTCTCCTTACTTTATTACTAACTGGCTTATGTTTCATTTCATTTTTGCATTATCATGTGTGCATATCATTGGTTCTTAGCATGGGGTCAAGGTGCCTGAGGCAGTTCAAGAGGAGAAGATGTTCTTCAAAGAGTCAAGCAAGAGTTGTTGTATTGTGGATCACTCTCTCCTAACCAGTGCAGAAATTAGGGTTTTGAGATTCTTGGGTTTATTGCTCTAATGGGCAAGCTTCTTGGGTTTTTATCATCACCAAATGGCATATCTTATCTTTGTTGGAGAGGATACACATTATATTCAGAGGAATTTGGATTTGGAGATTGTGTTATTTCCTCCTAGACTGAGGGTACCAAAATTAGGGTTTGCTATAGAGTTAGTTTATTTCTGATTTTTTGGGCAAGACTTGATTCCATGGTATTCCTGGGGTCCCTAAGTATCTAGAAATGGAAGATTATCCATCAGTCTGGTTCATGAGAAGTTCAATTGGCCAATGGATTGGGAATCAGGAGAATTGGGGAAAAGTCAACAGTGAGAGGGGAAGTCAACTGTGAAATTTTGAGGTTCTCTTCAAGGTTTTCAAGGTCTCACATCCTCATATGGTCTTCAAGGGTCAATTTTCATACCATTTGTCAAGAATCAAGGGTTGGTACAAAAGTTACTAAATATGGAAATGACCTATAATTTGAAAGTTTCCATTTTGGGCAAGTTCTTACACTACTTTCAACTTGACTTTTCATCATCAAAGAAGCTTCAATTGAATTTTCCTCAAACATAAAAGTTGAAGATCTTTTTCTCCCCTTTCCAACAAGTACTAGATGGTCTCCATATCATTTGTGAAACTCAAGTTATGATCAAAGGAAGGCCAAGTGGTTTTTAGGGTTTTCTCATGGTTCCAATTTCACAACTTTTGCATTTTGGGACATAGTGACCTATAATTGATTCCTTTGTTTAAAGCCACATTATAACATCAAAGAACAATCCATAAGGATCAGTTTTGGCCTTTGAATCAAGTGGATCCATGGTTTATTCATCACTTATTTTCCATTATGCAAAATTGCAAGATCATTGAAAACTCATGAACCAAGACATCTCGAGGCCCAAATTCCATACAGGTGTGATTAGCAATTAAAACATAAGTGATCCATCATAAGAGGCTTGGGTGTGCATGCATAGAGGAGGGTGTATTTCACATTATGCAAATTTCCAAAATCACCCAAAGCTCATTAAGTGAGGAATTAACAAGGCCCAAGTGATTATCAGTGGATTAACCCTAAGTATTTAAGCTAACTCATGCACTGGTTAGAGAGAACACACGTTATTTTGTGGAGATTTTAAAGTGTGAACCCTAATCCTTCATTCCTTCAAATCTCTCAATCCACAAGAGCTTTTCCAAAAATTCCTTCACAACATTAATCCTTGGGATCCATAGAACGCAAATCATCCATCATTTGAAGCTAACAGCAAAGATACAGATTGCTTGATCTCAGGTTAGTGATAATTTGCATGCTCTTAAAACTCCTCTTTTTGATGCGCATAATGATGTGTGACATTCACTGATAATTCTGGTATAGTTTGTTTTGAGTTTGGACGCATGGTTTGTTTGTATGTTGAGTTTGAAATTTTTGAGCCCTAACTTGTTTCATTCGAATCTTCTTGTATGATGGTTGTTTGTGAAAAATAACGTGATATTATTGATCCTGGTGAAATCCTGGTCAAGAAAGTATATTCCTTTGCGTGTTCTGGTAGTTTTCTGGTTGCAGGTGACTGGAGAGGGTGACCGGAACCCTAGCTCCGGTGGCTGGTTCAATTTCCGGCCGGTGAAGGTCCTGGAGGAAGAAGATGATCTCCCAGCCGTTGATGGCTTGGATCGTGTGGTCCACGTTGCGCCACCTATTTTAAAATTCTGTTTTATATTGTGGTTTGTGTGTGTGCCATCCTATGGTAATTATCATGTACGTTCAATCTGCATCACACATCATGTTTTGTTTGATTAATTCTGGAGCGTTGATTGAATCTAATGGAGGATAGGGTGCCAACGCATTAGTGACTCCATGTGCCTCTCACGTGTGACCTTTTTTAATTTCTGATAATTTAGTGTGCGCATGTGTACATGTTTATGGTGTGTCTTATGATCCTGAACGCTCATCACGATTACTTGTTTAATTGGTTGACTATCTGTGCAGCGTAGGATTGATCTTGTGGTCCTAATGGAGTCTGAGTGTTGACTGGGTTCACGTGTTCTTTATTTTATTTTTTTTGGTGGATTTAAGTGTTTGGGATTTCTATTTACGCCCCCTCCTTTAAGCCCATGTCAATTTTCAACGTGAGTTATTGCTGCATACACCCCCCCCCCCCCCCCCCCCCATGTTTATTTCTTGATTTTCATTTTTATTTTATTATTACATTTCATTTTTAATCTTTAAAAATAGTTCTTTGCATAAACAAATTACAAGAAAATTCATGAAGCATTTTTAGAGTTTTATAAAATTTTCTCAAATTTTATTTTTATTTTTAGCATCTGAAATAATTATTTGTTTATTTTCTTTTGAATTTATTCCATACATGCATATTCTAACTTGTTTATTTTATTTCTCATCATCCATAAAACATTTTGAACTCATTCTTTTTGCATTGTTTCATCAACATTTTGAATGTCATTAAAAAAAATTTCTCTCATTTTTAAAACTTTTTCATATTGCATTTTAGTCCTCCTCTTTTGCATATTGAGTCATGTTTCTCATTTGAATTTGCATAATTGTTTGAGTGATCTATCTGGGGAATTTTGGCATGATCTTTTGACATGTTGTTTGCAACTAGTTGGGGTGTGTTGAGTATTAATTTGGTAATTTTAGAAGATGTTTTTATAATTATGTGATTTCTCTTTGTTTGAGGTCTTCTTGTATGCACATCCTTGATCATGTCTGATTATTTGTTTGAGAATGCACTTGTGCCATTGTTTGAGATTGCTTATTTGACTTCACAAACCATGTTTGAATTGTTATAGGTCATTTGATTGCCATTATATGTCATTGGTGTGAGGTTGTTGCATACTTTGTGCATATGTTCAATGTTTGATTTACATGCCTCTTTTTGACTTATTTTCTCACTTCTTCTCATCTGTGCCTCTTCATGATTTATGTTTGGTTTATGTATGCCATGCCTTATCATTCATTTGCACTTCATTGTATGTATGTTTCTGACCTTGGAGCTTTGCATTCATTCATGTCATATGCCATTCATGCTTCATCTTACATACTTGAACATATTTCACTTAAATGCTTCCTTCTTCTTCTATTGATGGTTGATGCTTGGATATCTGTTTGCATGTCTCATGTGACACTTGCATAGCATGTTTAGGCACATGTTTAGGTCATCCACATTCTGACTTGGATGAGTTTTCTTTGGTTTGTAACCATTTCTCTTTGGTTTGTGGCTTGCTTGGGGTTTCATTTGTCTTATAGTTACTTATGTCTGTTTTGTACTAACCTTTTATGCAGAGGCTAAGGTAAGTTATTTGAGGGTGTGGATAGTTATCCATGCTCACTCTCATTCTTTCTTTCTCTCATCTTTTCTTTTCTTTAGGCTTAGGTTGTTGTCAAACCTCCCCTTAGGGCCATCTTTGCATGATAACATTAGGATAGATTTTCCCCGTAGTGTTTTTCTTTTCTTTTGAGTCCCTCTTCTCATCTCATAACATCTTTAAGATACTTAATAAGGCCAACTTGCCTTGCACACGAGCCTTAAACATAGGAAATGAAGATTGAGGGGTCCCCCTTCTCTCTTCTAGAGTGTTGAGCATACGTCCCATTGGGGGCGACCATGCGACGAATTCGCTCCCGTGTCATAGACTTTGGTTCAAGTTGAGTTATGAACTAACTCAAGTCACTTCTGTCCTTCGGGATCGTCAACCTAAAGGATATTTTCAAAAAGGGCGCGTTACTTTCCGTCTGAGTCGCAAACAGGCATCGACCCTAACTGCCGGACGCGAACTTAACGTCGCTCTTAAAAAAACACCAAAAGAACTTGGTCCGAACTACGTTGAATCTGAATTCCCCATTGCACAAAGGGGGTACGTAGGCCTAGGAAGACGACGTCCTACCAAGTCTGTCTTAGTTTTTCCCTCCCCCGTTTTAGTACAGCCATAGATGTTAGGATAACTCACCCCTTAGAATAGATAACAAGCGTGGATCCCATCGAGTACGATGGACGCGTGGGGTGCTAGCACCTTTCCCTCGCGTAACCGACTCCCGAACCCAGGCTATGGTTGCGATGACCATTCCTTTCCCTCTTCCTCAAGTTTATGCGGTGTTTCCTTTCCCTCTCCTGGGATAAATATACACGGCTGGCGACTCTGTGTTCCACGCCACTTTCGCGTTTGTACCTGGATGAAAATCCTGGGAGCGACAGCTGGCGACTCTGCTGGGGACTCTGGTTGACCTATGCTGGTCCATCCCCTTTAGCGGGTCTGTCCTAGCGCTTGTTTGTTTTTGTTCTCTTTGGGTGTTTCTGTTTTGCTTTATTTGTTGTATTTTATTTTCTGCATTGCATATTATTATCATCTGCTGCACTGTTCTTCTGTTTGGAGGGTTGGGGTTCTGAGAGATAAGCCCAATACCCAAGCTTGAGCGTACACGTAGGATTAGCGTGGAAAGTAGTGTGACTTATGTGGCATTTGGCTAGACGTAGTATACATGAAAACTCCACATCCAGACGAGGTTTTCTTTGGTAATGTTCTATCATGCGCATTGGTGCAGATGATTGAATGTAACCTGGAAAAATGTCGACTCTGGCGGCCATTCCCGAGGACTCAGTAATGGCACTCCTCCTGATACGTGATAATGGCACACCAGAAATGGCAAACCCGTTACACATGTTGATCCGAGGACCCAATGCTGGGAACTTTGTATAGGGTTTCCTTTTGGAAAAGAATCAGTGGAAGCGCTCCTCGATTGGCGATAGTACTGTACCCCGAGGGATGAATGTACTATTGCTTCTCGACCTCAGTGCCAAAACTGAGGACTTGTCATAGGATGTTTTCTTTTGAGGGGAATCAGTTGAGGCCTCCTCGATTGGTGATGATGCCAAACCAGAAATGGTGAACGTATCATCATTTCTCGACCTGAGAGCCCGTGATATTGAGGATCCTCGACTTTCTAGTACCCACATGTGAGAGGGCAGGGTGTTTACAGGTTTGCAGGTAACCTTGACCTTCAACATACCCGGTTTTCTGATCAGCAGATTTATCAGTGTGGCACTATGGTTACTTTGGTATTCTGGGTATTTGGGCAGACCTTTGAGATTATACAGTTGTTCAGTGCAGCAGTTGTCCAGTCTGTGTGGCATCCTTGATCCCATGTGTGCATTTGCATCATCATTTTGCATCCTAACATGTTTATTCATTTGTAGGGCAGCATCCTAACTTTGATTCTGGTTTTTGAAGACTATTAAGGATGAGTACTGAGAAGAAAAAGAACATCATAATGTAAAAGTTCCCATCACTTATTCTGGATCCTGTTCACAAGATTGTGTCTATGGCAGAACATGGGGTATTGGCAGACTTTAGAGGAGAGCATGGAAGAATTCTGGATTTTGCTCGCAACATCACTGAATACGAGTATAGGGCTTTGTACACTCTGGTGCAATTCTATGACCCTCACCTGCGTTGTTTTCTATTCACTGATTATCTATTGGCTCCGACATTGGAGGAATTTGCTCTCATTCTGGATGTTGACATTAAAAAAGAGGCTATTTTCTATCCTTCTAAAGAACTTCCTGATTTGGGAAAAGTTTTCGAGGCTTTGCATTTGGATTTATCTTTGTTGAAAAATAACGTTGCCAGTAAGGGAGGGTGTAAAGGCTTTCATGTGAAATTTTTGATAGAACAGGCTGCTGTGTATGCTAAGGCTAGATGTTGGTTAGTTTTCAACGCCATCTTGGCTATGTGTGTCTATGGAACGGTGTTATTTCCAAATATGAAGGATTTTGTGGACATGCACGCTGTCCGGATATTTACCATGAAGAATCCAGTACCTACTTTGCTTGGAGATCTGTATTATTCAGTGCATTATAAGAACGAGAAGAGGAGGGGAGGACCCCTTTATTTTTGTGCGCCAGTCTTCTACAAATGGTTTGCTGATCGTCTTCCCAAATCTGGGGCATTTGTAGATACTCAAGGAACATTGGATTAGTCCAAAAGATTAATGGGCTTGAGGGAAGATAATCTAATTTGGGTTAACCGTGACTTGTTGGGCCAAGATATCATGATCAGTTATGGAGGTCTCCCGAATGTGCCTCTAATAGGAAGGAAAGGGGGAATTAACTACAACCCTATTCTTGCTATTAGGCAATTCGGGTACGCCTTGAAAGAGCCACCAAGAGACGAGGAGGTCCAAGAATCTTTATATCTGAGTGGGGAAATCAATCTAGAACTGTTAAAAAAAGCTGCAAATACTTCCGAAGATCGTCATAAGAAAGGGAAGACTTATTTTGGGAAGAGCAACAACAGAACATTTCCTGCGTATGAAGATTGGATCCAGAAAAGGGTAGAGGAGGAGCTTTTGCCATTCTCCAAAGAACCACCATCTTACCCCTTGCTGATTGAGCCTCCTACCACAGTTGAGATAGAGAAGTTTAACAAGTTATGGGCTGAAAAGGAAAAACTGCGAGAAGAAAACAGTGAGCTACAAAGAGAGATTTACCAGTTGAAACATGAGCGGGGTGAAGCTGTTCACATCGCCGAGTTGAAGACGAAGCTTCTCGCTAAGGCAGAAAAGGAGCTAGATGACAAGGTCACATCCCGAAAAAGGATGAAGCAAGCTCTAGAGGGTATCACTAAGGTTCTCAAATCTAAGAAGGAGGAATTGGCCAAGGCTTTGTTGAAAATTCACAGGTTTAATGCTCACCGAGACACTGCAATGGCTGAGAATAAGCGAAAGGAAGATGATTATCTAGCTCAGATTGATTAATTGAAGTTGAAGCTCAAGAAAAAAGATGCTGAGATCCTATCAGGGGTATTCCAGAGACAACCAGTCGAGGGTCGACTCAATGAAGCCATAACCTCCATAGAGGAACTGAAGATCCAAGCTGAAGTGAAGAGACCTAGAAATGAGGGACCTAGCATGGATGGTGTTTCTGGAGAAGACGCTTGGGAGTTACATTGCCGATACTTGGAGGGGATCATGCATAGGAGAGACGTTCTCATTCAAGAGCTAATTCAGAGACCGAAGCATCCCGACACCAAAAAGTTGTTCAAGGAAATTCAAGACTGGAGCAAAAAGCATAATGGATGGGGGGATTGGCACTTGTGGACTTTGATAACATGCCGTAGTTTTCTATTTTATTTGGATCACCACCAGGCTTGTTGGTTGGGATCTATGATTATTGTGTTCAGACTTGTTACCTTGGATTGTGATTGTTGACAATTGATTATCCTCTGGTTTTTCTTAATACATGAGCAGAAGTTCCGTTCTATCTTGTTGTTAAACTGGAATCAAGGGGTGGATCGCCCTGCGAATATTCAAACATGTTCATTTGCATTTGCATGTTCATGATCATTTTGCATAACAGGTGTTTATCTCCGGTGTTCTTATCTTGTTCTGATCTCAGTAAAGGATTGCAGATCAGTACATTCACCGGTATTCTACCAGACAAAACCAGAAGAGACTCATGGATCAGCTACAAAATGAGATGACTGAGATGCGGACTCGCATGAACCAATTCATGGATTTAATGCAACTGGTTGCTCAAGGCCAAGAGCAGTTAAGGACTCTCGTTCCGCCACTGATTGCGAGAATTGATGAAGAGTGTGTCCTTCATGGAGGACTTCATACTGGTGTTACTGGTAATAATGTTCTGAGTGGCCCTCCGGGCGGAGGTATTCCTGTTGCTGGTGTTGTGATTCCTACGGGCGGAGGAGAAAATATTGTGGTTCCTACTTTAGTGGGGGGAGGTAACAATGTAGGCGCAATTCATGGCCGTCAATATGATGATCTTCAGGAAGATGCATTCTCTGTGCCAGGTGGGGATGCTGGTCCCCAGATTGACAATGATCAGAGGTTCAGGTTGATTGAGGAACAACTGAGGGGTGTCGTAAATCAAGACTATGTGGGTATGGATCTAGAGGATTTGGGGCTGGTTCCAGGCATTGTTATCCCGCACAAGTTTCAGACTCCTACTTTTGAAAAGTACAATGGTATAACTTGCCCAAGGACTCACGTGAGGGCATATGCAAGTAAAATGGTTGCGCATGCAAAGAATGAGAAGCTGATGATGCATTGCTTTCAGGATAGCCTATCTGGGGCATCCCTGGAATGGTACATGCAACTAGAGAGGAAAGATGTTCATAGTTGGAGAGAGCTGGCAGGGGCATTTATCAAACACTATCAATATAACACTGGCATGGCTCCGAACAGAACACAGCTGCAGAATTTGTCACAGAAGAACAATGAGAGTTTCAAGGAATACGCTCAGAGGTGGCAAGAACTGGCAGCGAGGGTTCAACCTCCCATGTTGGAGCGAGAAATGATAACTATGTTTATGGCCACCTTGCAGGGTCATTACTATGAAAAGCTGGTACCGTGTATGACTGGAAAGTTTGCTAATTTGATCTTAGTAGGAGAGATGGTGGAAAGCGGAATTAAGGCAGGAAAAATATCAGGCGGTGATGGGTCCTCATCTGGAGGAAGTAAGAAGCCTTATGCCAGTGGTTAAAAGAAGATGGAGGGAGATACAAACGCTGTGTCATCATATCGTGGTAGAGAAGGACCTCGTCAGAACTTCAATCAGCAGGTGGCTTCTGTAACCATCCCAGCAGCACCTCAGCAGCCAGCAGTGCCTCAACAATAAAACCAGGTTCCTCGCAGACCACAGCCTGCATCTAGGCGGGATAGGCATCTTGACACTCCGCCTATTCCATACTCTCAATTATTTCAGCACTTGTTAAAGCTACAGTTAATTCAGAAGAGAACATTAGCTCCACCTACTGGTAATCCACCTCCCGGCTATGACGCCAACGCCCACTGTGAATTCCATTCTGGAGCACCCGGACATCATACTGAGAACTGTAGAGATTTTAAGCATCTGGTTCAAGATTTAGTGGATTCCAAAGCCATCAATTTCTCAAACGATGTTCCAAATGTGAATCAGAACCCGATGCCAAATCACGGTGGGCCGAGGGTCAATGCTATTATTAAAGACTGTGAAGACTTGAGTTTGATTTCAGATGTGAACGAAGTCCAAACTCCCTTGGGTGTGGTGAAGGAAAGACTGTTGAAGGGAGGAGTATTTCCCGGCTGTGATGAAGGTTGTGTAGGATGTGTATCGCAGCCAGGCGGTTGTGTTTTATTGAAAGCAGGTATTCAGAGAATGATCAGTGAAGGGATACTACAGTTTGACAGGGGTTGTAGGCAGAGTAAAGTTACTAACAGAGAGATTGATGTTGCCACAATAACAATTCTGTTCAAGACAATAACTATATCAGCGCCGGCGAGACCAGCACCGGTCATTATCACTGTTCCTGGACCAGTCCCGTATGAGAGTACCAAGGCCATCCCATGGAACTATGGGGCCGAGGTGTTTGTTAATGGTAAGAAGCAGGAATTGGTAGAGACATCAGCTGTGAATACAGGGGTTGAAAATCTTGTTGAAGCAGGGGCTATCACTAGGAGTTGTAGAGTCTTTATTCCGTCCGAGGATCAAGTTGGCAGTTCAAAACAAGACAAAGGTAAACAGATGATGGATGAGTCTGTACAGAGGCAGGAAGCAAATAATTCTATGACAAAGCTAGTTGGGGATACTTTCTCAGAAGACGTAGAAGAGTTTATGAGGTTGATCAGGAAAAGTGATTACAAGATTGTTGATCAACTTCACCAAACTCCATCGAAGATTTCCATTCTATCCTTACTATTGTGCTCTGAGGCACACCGAAATGCCTGACTGAAGGTTTTAAACATGGCTTATGTACCGCAGGAGATATATGTCAATCAGTTAGAAGGGCTTGTGGCTCATGTGAATGCTGGTAATGGCTTGGGTTTCACCGATTTAGATCTGACTCCAGCTGGGAGGAATCACAACAACGCTCTACATATTTCAGTGGAATGCTGTGGTTCCTTAATGTCGCATGTGTTAGTTGATACTGGGTCATCTTTGAATGTGTTATCGAAGAAGGCTTTGATGAAATTGGATACTCGTGGGTTGATTTGTACACCAAGTGACTTGGTGGTACGTGCTTTTGATGGCTCCAAGAGGTCAGTTTTTAGAGAGTTAGTTCTGCCGATCAAGGTGGGCCCTGAGGTTTTCAACACCACCTTTTACATAATGGATATTCAGCCGACCTATAGCTGTTTGTTGGGTCGCCCTTGGATCCATGGTGCTGGGGCAGTAACATCCACGCTGCACCAGAAGTTGAAGTATATGGTGGATGGCCACGTTGTGACTGTTTGTGGTGAGGAAGAGATCATGGTGAGTCACCTATCGACCTTCAAGTATGTAGAGGTAGATGGTGAAGTACAGGAAACTTTGTGCCAAGCTTTTGAAGCTGAGAAAATTCCCGAGGGACCCCCAAAGGCAATCAGTCGGCCTGAGGTGGTTGCCCAACCTGAAGTCGTCAGACAACCAGAGGTTCCAATGTCCTCTTTCAAAGAGGCGCGCGCTATAGTTGAAGCTGGTGGTTCTCAGAAGTGGGGCAATGTCATTGATGTTCAAAGAAAGCAGGATACTCATGGACTAGGGTGCAAGCCACCCCGACGAGCTCAAGAGCCTCCCAAGTATGCTGGTCCGATTCGGTTCACAAGTGCTGTGGTTTTCTTTAATCAGACTAACGCTATTGAGGATGAAGGAGATAGTGACTGTGACATGGATGAATGGATCCGTCCCTGCACCCCTGGTCAGAGTTTAGGCAACTGGTCTTCCGAGAAAGTCATCCAAGTGACGCGCCCAGAGAATTTACTTTTGTTTTCTGTTATGTTAAATCCTACGTTCTGCCCAAGACGTAGTGATATTTATTTGTAGGGCTTGGACGTTTTATTTGCTACTTTTATCATCAATAAAGGACGTTTTTTCATTCAAATATTTTGATCTCTATTTTTCTGTTTTTACTTTTTGCATTAACCCACATCAAAATGGCAATGTGTTTTCTTGTTTGTTGCACTCATAATAAACATAAAACATCCATCATACAGGTTCCTTTGTTCAGATTCCACCCATCATGACTTAGCTATGGCTCTATATGACTTCGACAATCCCATCTATCAGGCTAAAGAAGAGACTGACGAAGACTGTGACCTGCCAGAAGAATTAGCCAGGCTACTGAAACAAGAGGAAAGGGTTATTCTGCCTTATCAGGAGGAAGTTGAGACTGTTAATCTGGGAACCGAGGATGTTAAACGAGAAGTAAGGGTTGGGACTGCCTTGGAAGACACTGTTAAAGGAAGATTGGTTGAGTTGCTTCGGGAGTATGTGGATATCTTCGCCTGGTCTTACCAAGACATGCCCGGGCTTGACACTGACATTGTTGCACACCGGTTGCCTCTTTAAGAGGGTTGTACTCCAGTCAAGCAGAAACTGAGAAGGACGAAACCAGATATGGCTGTCAAGATCAAGGAAGAGGTTCAGAAACAGTTGGACGCCAGATTTCTTGCTGTAACAAATTATCCTCCGTGGGTTGCTAATATTGTACCTGTACCTAAGAAGGATGGGAAGGTTAGGATGTGTGTTGATTACCGAGATTTGAATAGGGCGAGCCCGAAGGATGATTTCCCGCTCCCCCACATTGATGTGTTGGTGGACAATACTGCTCAATATTCTGTGTTTTCCTTCATGGATGGCTTCTCTGGGTATAACCAAATCAAAATGGCCCCAGAGGACATGGAGAAAACAACGTTCATAACACCGTGGGGAACATTTTGCTACAAGGTAATGCCCTTTGGATTGAAGAATGTTGGGGCAACCTATCAGCGGGCAATGGTGACTCTCTTTCATGATATGATTCACAAGGAGATTGAAGTTTATGTTGATGACATGATTGCGAAGTCACAGACAGAGGAAGAACACTTGGTAAACCTCCAGAAGCTGTTTGAAAGGTTGAGGAAGTTCAGACTGAGACTGAATCTGAACAAGTGCACTTTCGGCGTGAGGTCTGGTAAATTGCTGGGATTCATTGTTAGTGAAAGAGGTATCGAGGTTGATCTTGCAAAAATAAGAGCCATACAAGAGATGCCTGAGCCAAGGACATAGAAAGAGGTTCGTGGTTTCTTGGGGAGGTTGAATTACATTGCTAGGTTCATCTCTCATCTGACAGCCACGTGTGAGCCAATTTTCAAGTTGCTAAGAAAGGATCAAGAGGTCAGGTGGAATGAAAATTGTCGAGAGGCATTTGAAAGGATAAAGACATATTTGCAGGAACCTCCAGTCCTTATGCCACCGGTGTCTGGGAGACCTTTGATTATGTACCTTACGGTTCTTGAGAATTCGATGGGTTGTGTGCTCGGTCAACACAACGAGACAGGTAGGAAGGAGCACGCCATTTATTACCTGAGTAAGAAGTTCACTGATTGCGAATCAAGATACTCTATGTTGAAAAAGACATGTTGTGCACTCGCTTGGGCAGCCAAGCGCCTGAGGCAGTATATGTTAAACCACACAACCTTGTTGATTTCGAAGATGGATCCAATTAAGTACGTGTTTGAGAGGCAAGCACTTTCTGGAAGGATAGCCCGTTGGCAGATGGTTTTGACAGAATACGATATTCAGTATGTTTCCCAGAAGGCCATTAAGGGAAGCGTTCTGTCAGAATATCTTGCTGAACAGCCGGTCGAGGATTATCAGCCAATGAAGTTTGAGTTTCCGGACGAGCATGTTATGTTTCTAAAAATGAAAGATTGTGAAGAACCTCTGCCTGACGAAGGACCTGAGATTGGGTCTCAGTGGAAGATGATTTTTGATGGGGCTGTCAACTCATATGGTAATGGAATTGGGGCAATCATTACGACCCCGAAGGGTTCTCATATACCTTTCACTGCCCGGTTAGCATTCGTGTGTACCAACAACGAGGCGGAGTATGAAGCATGCATCATGGGGCTAGAAGAAGCAATTGATTTGAGAATTAAGAACCTCGATGTCTATGGTGATTCCGCGTTGGTAGTTAATCAGATTACAGGAGAATGGGAGACTCGTCAGGCGAATTTGGTGCCTTATAACAACTATGCCAGAAGGTTGTTACCTTTCTTTGACAGGGTGGATTTTCATCATGTGCCCCGAGCTGAGAATCAGATGGCTGATGCGTTTGCGACATTGGCATCCATGTATAAGGTGAATCGTTGGAATGAAACTCCGTCGATTAGAATCATGCGTCTGGATAGACCAGCTTTTGTGTTTGTAATTGAAGATGTGTCTGATGGCAAACCGTGGTATCATGATATTAAGGTTTTTCTGAAGAGACGGGAGTATCCAGAGGGTGCCTCCACCAAGGATAAGAAGACTCTGAGAAGGTTGGCAGGAAACTTCTTTCTGAATAAGGATGATGTGCTATATAAGAGGAACTTCGATATGGTCTTGCTACGTTGTGTTGATGAACACGAGGCAGGCTTATTGATGGAGGAAGTTCACGAGGGTTCTTTCGGTACTCATTCCAGTGGACACACCATGGCTAGAAAGTTGTTGAGGGCAGGATATTATTGGATGACTATGGAGTCTGATTGTTTCAAGTACGCCCAAAAGTGCCATAAATGCCAGATTTATGCAGATAAGATGCATGTACCGCCTACGCCTCTAAACGTGTTATCATCTCATTGGCCTTTTGCAATGTGGGGCATAGATATGATTAGAAAGATTGAGCTCATTGCTTCTAATGGGCATCATTTCATTTTGGTTACCATTGACTATTTCAGAAAGTGGGTGGAGGCAGCCTCATATGCCAACGTCACCAAGCAAGTGGTAGCCCGGTTTATAAAGAAGGACATCATCTGTCGTTATGGGGTCCCGGAGAGAATCATCACTGATAATGGCTCGAATTTGAACAATAAGATGATGAAGGAACTATGTCAGAGTTTCAAGATCGAGCATCACAATTCTTCTCCATATCGTCCAAAGATGAATGGTGTTGTTGAGGCAGCGAATAAGAATATCAAGAAGATTGTGCAGAAGATGGTGGTAACGTATAAAGACTGGCATGAGATGCTACCTTATGCCCTACATGGTTATCGTACTTCGGTGCGCACGTCAACCGGGGCAACCCCTTTCTCATTGGTATATGGTATGGAAGCAGATTTACCCTTGGAGGTCGAGATTTCGTCTTTGAGAATTCTGGCAGATGTGAAGCTCGATGAAGCTGAGTGGGTGCGTTCCAGGTTGGATCAGTTGAACCTTATTGAAGAAAAGAGATTGGCAGCCATCGCACATGGTCGGTTGTATCAGAGCAGGATGAAGCACACCTTTGACCAGAAAGTGCGTCCTCAGAGTTTTCAGACAGGTGAATTAGTGTTGAAAAGGATCCTTCCTCCTCAGACAGATCATAGGGGCAAATGGACTCCAAACTACGAGGGGCCATATGTAGTGAGAAAGTTTTTTCTGGTGGAGCCTTACTACTTTCAACCATGGATGGCGAAGATATTACATCCCCTGTGAACGCAGACGTAGTCAAAAAATACTTCGCATAAAGGAGACCCGCTGGACATAAAAAGAAAGTCCAGGCAAAAGGGGGCATCCCGGCGAACCATAAAAAAGGAAAAGGTTCGGGCAAAAATTAGGGATAAAATGTAAAAAAGAAATGTGTAAACCCACAAAGTTGAAAACCGGTAAAGGCAACTTTGGCAAAAATGGGTATCCCGATGGATTGAAAACCCGAAAAGGGCGATCCAGGCAAAAGTTAGGGATTTATAAGCGAAAGGCTATGGTCTGCATTCGATCTGTGAGTACTTTCAATACCTGGAAATTCTGAAAGAAAGGAATCAGTACAGTTAGTCTCTTCGAAGATCAAGACATTTGTGGATAAGCAAGACATATGGGTCATAGCTGAGTCGAATCATGGTGGATATTTGTTCCCCACATTGCCGACATATGTATTTTGCTTTTGCGTTTGCGCAATTACCTCTTTTTAGGAATTGCTTCCGATTGTAAATGCCTATTTACAGACCACTTTTCTCAATAAAATTTTCATTCACTCAGAGAGCTTTCCATTGTTTATTTTACTTTTACTGTTTTGTTTGCAAAAACGTTCGATATTTTTAATAAACATTGCATATAAAACCTCGAGCTTTGCGGAGCATAACGAAAAGAAGTAGAAATTACTTAGGCATTAATGGTGATAGTCGTGTTGTGGCATATTCTATTTGTTGTTATTTGACTTGCAGGGCAACAGCGTTGTACTCCCCCAGTAGGTTTGCTCTCCCCGACATTGAGATCGCACCTTTCCTCAGCAAAGCAGACCTCCCCCATCAGGAGACTTGGGAAGTTTTTCTCCGGATCAAGACGTTATTTCCCCACAGGATCAGGGTGTTCACCTTCCCCATCCAGTCAGGAAGCGTGCTTTCACCGACGATGTCGTACTCTAATCCCCAGCAAGATGGGGGTAAAAGTCATTCTCCCCATCAGCAGGCTAAGTTCAGCAGTATCCCCAAGCAGGATGGTATTATGGGCTGGCATCCCCCAGCAGGTCCTAAGCCCATCTGTTATTGGCAATCCTCAGTAACAGACTTCCGGTTCCGTTATTGGCATTCATTCTCAACTCCCTCAGCAGAGGAGGAATCTCAAGTTCGATGTCACCTTCAGTAAAGGACATGTGTAATCCCCGGTAGAGTGTATATGTTTTTGGATTTCATCCCCGGTAGAAGTGGTGGATCCAAAGAGTCGGTCAGTGTGATCCTTCTCAGCAAAGTTTCGGGATTCAGAGGACAATTTATTTTTGTCATCCCCAGCTGAATTGGTCTTTTCTCTCCAACATTTATTTTGCTGGAGGGACCCCTTTTGCATATCATAAGCATTTGCATTGCATCCTCAAACGCGTAGCATTTCCACTTCGTGTGGAGCATTACGGCAAAATTCAAACATAGGCATCCGAAGCATAAGCCAGGTTTGAGTCTTCCTTCGTCGAAAAAAGCAGATTTCAGAGGATATCATTCGACTTTACTCCACAGGTGTTGGGTTTAGTCACTCAAAGCAATATTTGGCATTCCCTTGCAGAGCTGTTTGCCGGGAGCGTTAATCCATGATTTCTTTTTACCCCTTCGTCCAGGTGGTCCTTTGGTTTATTCCCTCAAGGGTTTTTTCCGTCAGACACCCGTCCGTGTTCTTTCAGCACCCATCCGTGTTTGAGCCTTTCACTTCAATGCCCGTCCGTATTGACTTTTGACGCCCGTCCGTGTCCTTTCAGCACCCGTCCGTGTTTGAACCTTTTAAGCCAATGCCCGTCCGTATTGACATTTGGCACCCGTTCGTGTTCTTTCAGCACCCGTCCGTGTTTGAGCCTTTCACTTCAATGCCCGTCCGTATTGACTTTTGACGCTCGTCCGTGTCCTTTCAGAACCCGTCCGTGTTTGAACCTTTTAAGCCAATGCCCGTCCGTATTGACATTTGGCACCCGTCCGGGTCCTTTCAGCACCCGTCCGTGTTTGAACTTTTGTTTCAATGCCCGTCCGTATTGACATTTGACGCCCGTCCGTGTCCTTTCAGCACCCGTCCGTGTTTGAACCTTTGATTTTGATACTCGTCCGTATTGACCTTTGGATGACACCCGTCCGTGTTGCCTTCCATTCCCCAGCGAGATCAATCCCCGGTAAACTTACCTTTTTACACCCGTCCGTGTACCTTTTCGATACCCGTTCGTATTGAAACTTTTTACACCCGTCCGTGTACCTTTTCGATACCCGTCCGTATTGAAACTTTTTACACCCGTTCGTGTACCTTTTCGATACCCGTCCGTATTGAATCCTTTTACACCCGTCCGTTTAACTTTTCGATACCCGTCCGTATTGAATCCTTTTACACCCGTCCGTGTATCTTTTCGATACCCGTCCGTATTGAACTCTTTACACCCGTCCGTGTATCTTTTCGATACTCGTCCGTATTAAACCTTTTTACACCCATCCGTGTATCTTTTTGGTACCCTGTTCGTATCTGATATCTTTGACTCCTTGACACCCGTCCGTGTTTATCCCCAGCGTAGTTAACACTCGTTTGTGTTTATTTCATGACATTCCAATACATTGTTCGTATTGGTTTCCAACACTCGTACGTGTTGTGACAAGTGCAACATTTATCGCTTGTTCCCCAATGGAGTCGTCCCTCCTTTGAGGATTGAAAATTTCAGGTTTCTTTTGGTATTCAATCCCCGTGAATCCTTTGAACGCATGACAGCAGTTGCTGTCATACCTTCAGGACCAAGTTGATTGAATAGGGGCAGCTGTAGCACCCCAAAGTTTGCTCTCCTTACTTTATTACTAACTGGCTTATGTTTCATTTCATTTTTGCATTATCATGTGTGCATATCATTGGTTCTTAGCATGGGGTCAAGGTGCCTGAGGCAGTTCAAGAGGAGAAGATGTTCTTCAAAGAGTCAAGCAGGAGTCCTTGTATTGTGGATCACTCTCTCTTAACCAGTGCAGAAATTAGGGTTTTGAGATTCTTGGGTTTATTGCTCTAATGGGAAAGCTTCTTGGGTTTTTATCATCACCAAATGGCATATCTTATCTTTGTTGGAGAGGATACACATCATATTCAGAGGAATTTGGATTTGGAGATTGTGTTATTTCCTCCTAGACTGAGGGTACCAAAATTAGGGTTTGCTATAAAGTCAGTTTATTTCTGATTTTTTGGGCAAGACTTGATTCCATGGTATTTCTTGGGTCCCTAAGTATCTAGGAATGGAAGATTGTCCATCAGTCTGGTTCATGAGAAGTTCAATTGGCCAATGGATTGGGAATCAGGAGAATTGGGGAAAAGTCAACAGTGAGAGGGGAAGTCAACTGTGAAATTTTGAGGTTCTCTTCAAGGTTTTCAAGGTCTCACATCCTCATATGGTCTTCAAGGGTCAAGTTTTATACCATTTGTCAAGAATCAAGGGTTGGTACAAAAGTTACTAAATATGGAAATGACCTATAATTTGAAAGTTTCCATTTTGGGCAAGTTCTTACACTACTTTCAACTTGACTTTTCATCATCAAAGAAGCTTCAATTGAATTTTCCTCAAGCATGAAAGTTGAAGATCCTTTTCTCCCCTTTCCAACAAGTACTAGATGGTCTCCATATCATTTGTGAAACTCAAGTTATGATCAAAGGAAAGCCAAGTGGTTTTTAGGGTTTTCTCATGGTTCCAATTTCACAACTTTTGCATTTTGGGACATAGTGACCTATAATTGATTCCTTTGTTTCAAGCCACATTCTAACATCAAAGAACAATCCATAAGGATCATTTTTGGCCTTTGAATCAAGTGGATCCATGGTTTATTCATCACTTATTTTCCATTATGCAAAATTGCAAGATCATTGAAAACTCATGAACCAAGACATCTCGAGGCCCAAATTCCATACAGGTGTGATTAGCAATTAAAACATAAGTGATCCATCATAAGAGGCTTGGGTGTGCATGCATGGAGGAGGGTGTATTTCACATTATGCAAATTTCCAAAATCACCCAAAGCTCATTAAGTGAGGAATTAACAAGGCCCAAGTGATTATCAGTGGATTAACCCTAAGTATTTAAGCTAACTCATGCATTGGTTAGAGAGAACACACGTTATTTTGTGGAGATTTTAAAGTGTGAACCCTAATCCTTCATTCCTTCGAATCTCTCAATCCACAAGAGCTTTTCCAAAAATTCCTTCACAACATTAATCCTTGGGATCCATAGAACGCAAATCATCCATCGTTTGAAGCTAAAAGCAAAGATATGGATTGCTTGATCTCAGGTTAGTGATAATTTGCATGCTCTTAAAACTCCTCTTTTTGATGCGCATAATGATGTGTGACATTCACTGATAATTCTGGTATAGTTTGTTTTGAGTTTGGACGCATGGTTTGTTTGTATGTTGAGTTTGAAATTTTTGAGCCCTAACTTGTTTCATTCGAATCATGTTGTATGATGGTTGTTTGTGAAAAATAACGTGATATTATTGATCCTGGTGAAATTTTGGTTAAGAAGGTATATTCCTTTGCGTGTTCTGGTAGTTTTCTGGTTGCAGGTGACCGGAGAGGGTGACCGGAACCCTAGCTCCGGTGGCTGGTTCAGTTTCCGGCCGGTGAAGGTGTTGGAGGAAGAAGATGATCTCCCAGCCGTTGATGGCTTGGATCGTGTGGTCCACGTTGCGCCACCTATTTTAAAATTCTATTTTATATTGTGGTTTGTGTGTGTGCCATCCTATGGTAATTATCATGTACGTTCAATCTGCATCACACATCATGTTTTGTTTGATTAATTCTGGAGCGTTGATTGAATCTAATGGAGGATAGGGTGCCAACGCATTAGTGATTCCATGTGCCTCTCACGTGTGACCTTTTTTAATTTCTGATAATTTAGTGTGTGCGTGTGTACGTGTTTATGGTGTGTCTTATGATCCTGAACGTTCATCACGATTACTTGTTTAATTGGTTGATTATCTGTGCAACGTAGGATTGATCTTGTGGTCCTAATGGAGTCTGAGTGTTGACTAGGTTCACGTGTTCTTTATTTTATTTTATTTTTGTGGATTTAAGTGTTTGGGCTTTCTATTTACGCCCCCTCCTTTAAGCCCATGTCAATTTTCAACGTGAGTTATTGCTGCATACACCCCCCCATGTTTATTTTTTGATTTTCATTTTTATTTTATTATTATATTTCATTTTTAATCTTTAAAAATAGTTCTTTGCATAAAAAAATTACAAGAAAATTCATGAAGCATTTTTAGAGTTTTATAAAATTTTCTCAAATTTTATTTTTATTTTTATTTTATTTTTAGCATCTGAAATAATTATTTGTTTATTTTCTTTTGAATTTATTCCATACATGCATATTCTAACTTGTTTATTTTATTTCTCATCATCCATAAAACATTTTGAACTCATTCTTTTTGCATTGTTTCATCAACATTTTGAATGTCATTAAAACATTTTTCTCTCATTTTTAAAACTTTTTCATATTGCATTTTAGTCCTCCTTTTTTGCATATTGAGTCATGTTTCTCATTTGAATTTGCATAATTGTTTAAGTGACCTATCTGGGGAATTTTGGCATGAGCTTTTGACATGTTGTTTACCACTGGTTGGGGTGTGTTGAGTCTTAATTTGGTAATTTTAGAATATGTTTTTCTAATTATGTGATTTCTCTTTGTTTGAGGTCTTCTTGTATGCACATTCTTGATCATGTATGCTTATTTGTTTGAGAAGGCACTTGTGCCATTGTTTGAGATTGCTACTTTGACTTCACAAACCATATTTGAATTGCTATAGGTCATTTGATTGCCATTATATGTCATTGGTGTGAGGTTGTTGCATACTTTGTGCATATGTTCAATGTTTGATTTACATGCCTCTTTTTGACTTATTTTCTCACTTCTTCTCATCTGTGCCTCTTCATGATTTATGTTTGGTTTATGTATGCCATGCCTTATCATTCATTTACACTTCATTGGATGTATGTTTCTGACCTTGGAGCTTTGCATTCATTTATGTCATATGCCATTCATGCTTCATCTTACATACTTGAACATAATTCACTTAAATGCCTCCTTCTTCTTCTATTGATGGTTGATGCTTGGATATCTATTTGCATGTCTCATGTGACATTTGCATAGAATGTTTAGGCACATGTTTAGGTCATCCACATTCTGACTTGGATGAGTTTTCTTTGGTTTGTAACCATTTCTCTTTGGTTTGTGGCTTGCTTGGGGTTTCATTTGTCTTAGAGTTACTTATGCCTGTTTTGTACTAACCTTTTATGCAGAGGCTGAGGTAAGTTATTTGAGGGTGTCGATAGTTATCCATGCTCACTCTCATTCTTTCTTTCTCTCATCTTTTCTTTTCTTTAGGCTTAGGTTGTTGTCAAACCTCCCCTTAGGGCCATATTTGCATGATAACATTAGGATAGATTTTCCCCGTAGTGTTTTTCTTTTCTTTTAAGTCCCTCTTCTCATCTCATAACATCTTTAATATACTTAATAAGGTCAACTTGCCTTGCACACGAGCCTTAAACATAGGAAATGAAGATTGAGGGGCCCCCCTTCTCTCTTCTAGAGTATTGAGCATACGTCCCATTGGGGGCGACCATGCGACGCATTCGCTCCCGTGTCATAGACTTTGGTTCAAGTTGAGTTATGAACTAACTCAAGTCACTTCTGTCCTAAAAAAAATACAAACGAACTTCAAACCTTTTTGTCCTTCGGGATCGTCAACCTAAAGGATATTTTCAAAAAGGGCGCGTTACTTTCCGTCTAAGTCGTAAACAGGCATCGACCCTAACTGTCGGACGCGAACTTAATGTCGCTCATAAAAAAACACCAAAAGAACTTGGTCCGAACTACGTTGACTCTGAATTCCCCATTGCACAAAGGGGGTACGTAGGCCTAGGACGACGACGTCCTACCGAGTCTGTCTTAGTTTTTCCCTCCCCCGTTTTAGTACAGCCATAGATGTTAGGATAACTCACCCCTTATAATAGACAACAAGCGTGGATCCCATCGAGTACGATGGACGCGAGGGGTGCTAGCACCTTCCCCTCGCGTAACCGACTCCCGAACCCAGGCTATGGTTGCGATGACCATTCCTTTCCCTCTTCCTCAGGTTTATGCGGTGTTTCCTTTCCCTCTCCTGGGATAAATATACACGGCTGGCGACTCTATGTTCCGCGCCACTTTCGCATTTGTAGCTGGATGAAAATCCTGGGAGCGATAATTTGTAGTTAAGACAATCCGACAACTCTTCTTGTTGATATTATGTTATGAAACATATGCATGATATTATCACCGGAGGCATTACAAATGGATGGACCAAGCGTAAAGTATTAGCTTAATCCATATACATGTTATATATGTATATTTTTTAAGTTAATGTGGCTTTTGTTAGCTTACCATAATTTAAACTTTTATCTAATTATAGGAGTCTAATGACAATACACCATTCTCACAAGAAGAGATAGATGATATCCGATCAATTTGAACTGGTGTCTTCTTATCATCTTGTCATGAAATCCAACAATAATAGTTTTTCTTTAGTTATAATCTGGATTTGTACATATAGAGGTTTTGGCTTTTTCATGTGTTGATGACAAAATGTAAATTTGAACATTTGGTTTTGCTACAATGTAAATTTGTAATTCTGTATAAAAAAGGAATACCAATTTTGTTATTTGTTACACATTTGGTTTTTTTGTGTTAATTTGGTATCCTCTAACAATTTTATAGTTTCTCCATGTGTAGAAAATGATACAGGCCGTCTAGTAATATGAGAATCAAACCAAATTTATGTAGCATGAATTTTTTTTAAACCCCTCGGTTAAAGTTAAAAACCGGCGTACAAACATATCTTATTATCTTGGCTATTTAATAAAACTGAGAGGTATGTTGTGCGCGTTAAGTAGTTTTTAAAATAAAAATATGTTGTTCCTAGGGATCGAACCCTTGACCTTTTCAATTTTAACTTTGGTTTGAGAAACACTGAGGGGTAAATTTCTCACATTTCATGTCACCCATCGTTACCTCGACATTTTAACCGAGGTGAAATCTGTTTCGCGCCCAACATGACATGTGTTATTTGTAGTAATGCATGTTAGGTAAGGGTTTGAGAGATATGTCCTAAAGCATACCAATTATTGATTCTTGTGAGATTTGGGTCGAACTCATGCTGTGTCGAAGGAGAGCTTTCATGTGTTTCGACAGGAGGCAAGCATGCAGTCGAAGCTTGCTCACATGCTGATACCTGATTGTTACAAATTGTAGTCGAAGTCTGTTCTAGTTTGTAGTGTCGAAATTTATTTTCTGTCGAATTGGGCCTTGTGTTAAGGATCCAATTGTTTAGGTTTCTTGGGCTGTAAGTTACCTAGTTAGTCTATAAATAGGCTAGTACACTCAGTTTGTTGAGTGTGGCAAATTGTGATATTCACTTGTAATCATTTGTGACTTTAATGAGAAAGTGAATAGTAAACAGAATTTTATTTACCCAATCATTGTTGTTCTATTCTTCTTCTTCTTGTTTTATTTTTCGTTAAACCCTAACCCTTGTTTTGGTTCTTGATTATCAAGAAACCGTTTTATACTTTGCTTAAAGACATCGTTTTTCACAACAAATTGGTGCGGTGAGCGTGGAGAAGATGGCTTCAACAAAGTATGAGATTGAAAAGTTCACCGGAGTGAACGATTTCGGTCTGTGGCGCTTGAAGATGAAAGCTCTACTGGTACAACAGGGATGTTTGGAAGCGTTGAAGGGACTGGCAGCCATGGATGCTGCGTTGACGGAAAGAGAAAAGACAACAATGATCGAGAAAGTACACAGCGCAATATTGTTGAGCCTTGGTGATAAGGTTCTTCGGCAGGTATCAAAGGAGACGACGACATCGGGGTTATGGGTGAAGCTTGAAAGCTTGTACATGAACAAATCATTGGTAAATCGTTTGTACCTGAAGCAAGCTCTGTATTCATTCAAGATGAGTGAAGATAAAGCTTTGACTGAGCAGTTGGATATATTCAACAAGCTGATTCTTGATCTTGAAAACATTGATGTGAAGATCGATGACGAAGATCAAGCACTATTGTTGTTATGTGCTTTGCCCAGATCGCATGCTCACTTCAAAGAAGCTCTCTTGTATGGAAGAGAGTCCCTAACCTTTGAAGAAGTTCAAGCAGCCTTGCATTCGAAGGATTTGAACAAAATAAAGGAGCAGAAACCTTCATCAGTTGGCGAAGGGTTGTCCGTGAAAGGAAAATCGTCAAAGAAAGATGGTAGGTTTGACAAGAAGAAAGGAAAGGCTCAGCAGAAGTCTTAAGGTGGTGATATGTCTAGTATCAAATGTTATCATTGTAAGAAGGAGGGTCATACAAGAAAGGTGTGCCCTGAGCGCCTGAAGTATCATGGAGGTAAGGACAATGGGAATGCAGCTATTGTGCAAGATGGTTATGAATCATCTGATGTCTTTGTGGTGTCGAGCAGCAACTCTTGCGAAGAGTGGATTATGGATTTTGGATGTACTTGGCATATGACTCCAAACAAGAACGTGTTTGAAGAATTGTGTGATCAAGATGGTGGATCAGTGCTGCTGGGGAGCAATAAAGCTTGCAAGATTGCAGATATTGGATCTGTTATATTCAAGCTCCATGATGAGTTAATAAAGCTATTGACTGGGGTTAGGTATGTACCTGACCTTAAGAGGAATTTAATTTCTCTTGGTGAATTCGACAAGAAAGGATATGTCTTCAAAGGAGAGCAAGGTATTCTGAAAGTCATGAAGGGGTCGAAGGAAGTCTTGAGAGGCATGAAGAAACAAGGCTTGTATACCCTTGAGGCTGAGGTTGTAAGTGGTTTGACAAATGTTATATCCACGAAACCTGTGTCGAAGACAGAATTATGGCACATGAGATTGGGTCATGTCAGCGAAAGAGGCCTGGTCGAATTGGGGAAGCAGAACCTGCTAGGAGGTGACAAAGTCGAAAATCTGGAGTTTTGTGAATCTTGTGTATTTGGTAAATCCTGTAGGGCGGAGTTTAACAAAGGCAAGCAAAGAACACATAGATTCCTTGATTACATTCATGCTGATCTTTAGGGGCCTGTAAGGAATCCTTCACACTCAGGTGCAAGGTATTTTCTATGCATCGTTGATGACTATTCCAGAAAGCTATGGGTATTCATTCAGAAGAAGAAGGATGAAACTTTTGAGAATTTCAAAAGTTGGAAGGTTCTGGTCAAAACTCAAACTGGAAGAAAGGTTAAGAGGTTGAGAACCGACAATGGCCTTGAGTTCTGCAACGAAGCGTTCGACAGTTACTGTGTTGAGTCTGGGATTGCAAGGCATAAGACTGTAGCAGGTACTCCTCAACAAAATGGCTTAGCTGAGAGATTCAATCGAACAATCCTTGAAAGGGTTAGATGCATGTTGGTTAGTGCTGGATTGAAGAAGGTGTTTTGGACAGAGGCTGTTTCGACAGCAGCTTATCTGATAAATAGATGTCCCTCGACTGCGTTGGGAATGAAGACACCTGAAGAAGTTTGGTCAGGTCATCCAACAGATCTCGACAAACTGAGAGTATTTGGTTGTTTAGCCTTTGCTCACATTAGGCAAGACAAGGTCGAACCTAGAGCTCTGAGATGCATGTTCCTTGGATATCCTAAGGGAGTCAAAGGTTATAGGATGTGGTGCCTAGAACCAGGTCACAGAAGATGTATCACAAGTCGTGATGTAGTTTTCAATGAGGTCGAAATGGCTTTCAAGAAAACTGGCGATGTTGGTTGAAGTGCAGAAATCTCTGAAGAGGAGGTGGAATAGGTAGAGATGCCTATTGAGGTGGAGCATAGTAATACTGAAGTGCATAGCCCAGATGAAGTCAAAGAAGAAGAGCAAGATGCTGATGAGGTTGAAGAAACTGTCGATGACTACCTACTAGCAAGAGATAGGTCGAGAAGAGTCATCAAGCCACCTCAGAGACTTGGTTATGCAGATCTTATAGCTTTTGCCTTAATCTCTGCAAGTGAGGTACTTGACGAAGAACCTAGAGATTACAAGGAAGCTATAAGGAGTCGAAACAAGACTGAATGGCGAAAACCCATGGATGACGAGATGAAATCTCTTCATGATAATAACACTTGGGAGCTGATTGGGAAACCTGCAGGAGCTAGGTTAGCCAGTTGTAAGTGGATTTTCAAGGTCAGGGAAGGAATCGAAGGAGTGATGTCGAAGCGCTTTAAGGCAAGGCTGGTTGCTAGGGGGTTCACTCAGAAAGAAGGAGTCGACTTCAATGATGTGTTCTCACCTGTTGTAAAGCATAGATCCATTCGAATGGTGTTGGCCATGGTGGCAAAGTTCGACTTAGAACTTGAGCAAATGGATGTGAAGACATCATTTCTGTATGGTGATCTAGATGAAACGATTCTGATGCGTCAACCTGAAGGGTATGCAGAAAAGGGTAAAGAAGATTATGTGTGCAAGCTGAATAGGTCTTTGTATGGCCTGAAACAATCTCCTCGACAGTGGAACAGGATATTCGACAAGTTCATGGCACACATTGGTTTCACTATAAGTCAGTTCGATCACTGTGTTTACTTTAGATTTCGACCTGGAAATTCACTTGTTATATTGCTACTGTATGTGGATGATATCCTCATAGCTAGCAACAGTGTTGAGGATGTAACGAAGGTGAAGGTTGAACTCAGTAAGGAGTTCGAAATGAAGGATCTAGGAGTTGCAGCCAGGATTCTTGGGATTGACATCCGGAGAGATAGAAAGCAGTCGAAGTTGTGCTTATCTCAAGAGACATACCTACGGAAGCTTCTCGACAAGTTTGAGCTTAGTACTACTCAAAGTCCAAGTACTGAAGCTAAAAGAACCTATATAAATAGTATTCCATATGCTAGTGTAGTGGGTTCTTTGATGTATGCTATGGTTTGTACGAGGCCAGACATAGCATATGGATTGAGCCTTGTGAGTAGGTATATGTGACACCTACAAATCCTCAGTTTAAGCTTAGTACTACTCAAAGTCCAAGTACTGAAGCTGAAAGAACCTATATGAATAGTATTCCATATGCTAGTGTAGTGGGTTCTTTGATGTATGCTATGGTTTGTACGAGGCCAGACATAGCATATGGATTGAGCCTTGTGAGTAGGTATATGGCCAATCCTGGAAAGGCGCACTGGTAAGCTGTAAAGTGGATTCTCAGGTACATAAATGGGTCTCTGAAAAGAGTCTTGATTTATGGTGGATCCTGTGGTAGTGATAGCATAGTCGAAATCGAAGGATTTGTTGACTCTGATTATGCAGGTTGTATGGATTCCAGAAAGTCTATTTCTGGATATGTGTTCACAATGTTTGGCACATCAATTATTTGGAAAGCAACGCTTCAGAAGGTTGTTGCCTTATCAACCACTTAAGTTGAATATATTGCCCTCACTGAAGCTGTGAAGAAAGCATTGTGGCTTGAAGGTTTTGCAAAGGAGCTAAAACTTCAAGGTCGAAGTATCACTGTTAAATGTGATAATCAAAGTGCAATACACCTGTCGAAGAATTCAGCCTATCATGAGCGAACTAAGCACATTGATGTGAGGCTGCACTTCATCAGAGAGATAATCGAGCGTGGTGAAGTCCAGGTGCTGAAGGTTTCGACTGAAGACAATGCTGCTGATATGATCACCAAGACGTTGCCAAGTTGCAAGTTCTTCCACTGTATGCAGTTGATAAAGCTGCATGATGAAAGCTAGTTGATTCCCTTGTTGCTGAGTTAGATCCAATGTGGAGATTTGTGAGATTTGGGTCGAACTCATGTTGTGTCGAAGGAGAGCTTTCATGTGTTTCGACAGGAGGCAAGCATGCAGTCGAAACTTGCTCACACGCTGATGCCTGATTGTTACAAGTTGTAGTCGAAGTCTGTTCTAGTTTGTAGTGTCGAAATTTATTTTCTATCGAATTGGGCCTTGTGTTAAGGATCCAATTGTTTAGGTTTCTTGGGCTGCAAGTTACCTAGTTAGTCTATAAATAGGCAAGTACACTCAGTTTGTTGAGTGTGGCAAATTGTGATATTCACTTGTAATCGTTTGTGAGTTTAATGAGAAAGTGAATAGTAAACAGAAATTTATTTGCCCAATCATTGTTGTTCTATTCTTCTTCTTCTTGTTTTCTTTTCCGTTAAACCCTAACCCTTGTTTTGGTTCTTGATTATCAAGAAACCGTTTTATACTTTGCTTAAAGACATCGTTTTTCACAACAATTCTATTATTCAAAGGTGCTCTAATTTACACATATATTTTGAAATGTGATTCTTCTTCATGATATGTTCATTGCATGTAAGAATTGAATTGGTGGTAGGATAATTTCTGGTTGGAATATATACTTTCAGAACATCATGAATATGATAAATGGTTGTGAGAAGATTTCCTTGAAAATGCCTTAAATGTTCATGCATGTTTGACCCATGACTTGCTCTAATATGTTAACCTTGTTAGAATTTGAATAGTATGTGTTTCCCTTTGAATTGGATTGAGAAATCATGGAAAATAGGTCAAAAGCTGAAAATCCGCAAGTTTGATTTGAATTAGGGAAATTCTGATTCGAATCAGAAGCCTTTTTTATTGCCTTTGGTCTATTTGATTCAAATCATGGAATTGCATTAGCCAATTTAATTCAAATCATTGCCTGCTGACTCGCCACTGAATGATTTGATTCGAATCAAAGTGTACACTTAATTTGAATCATGAAGGCTAATTTTATTAAAACCTTGTTTCTTCATAACTTGAGTTGTGTAACTCAAAACGAAGTGTCGTCTTTTGTAACACATGCACATGTATGATACTTAATGTTAGGTAAAATTTTAATACTTATTAATTAGCTAATTGCGTGATAATACCTCACATGTTTAAATATTAAAATAATTGTTTAGTCAACAATATACTAATTAAAAATTAAATTTTTATTTATTAAACATTTGAAAATTTTATTTTGCAAAATGAGTAAAAAATTCATAATAAAATTTTGTGTTTTTGGTTTGAATGCCTAATCTTGTTTATTGCAAATAAAACTCAAAGAAACACATTTCTTATTAATGTCAATTAATCAAAAACAAGAGAATTAAATAAATTTTATTGATCTACTAAATAATGAATCATGAATGAAGAGATGATATAATAATAGTGATATTAATTGTACCCAAAAGAAGTAGTGATATTAATATTTAAGGAGTTAAATTAATTTTAATCCAAAAATAAGTTTTTATGAAATAATAAAAACAATATATCGGGAAAGTCGTACTTTAATTTTTTGTTAAATTGGTTAGGATATTGCTTCTTTTTGAAAAAAATTAAATTAATTTAATATCAAATTTCATATTTTACAATTAGTACAAATATAAATTATAACATTCTATTTTTTTAAATTAGAATGAATGGAACTAGCCTAAATCACCCTACTCGAAAAGATCAATCTTTTATGAGATTTTAGTTACAACATACCATTTTAAAAATTAAAATTAATGGATTTGTAAACTCGTAATTAATGGAATCGATTCTAAATTATCCTTTTTGATATCAAAATTTATAGAATCATATCGTTATAAATCAACTCCAGTTGGTAAAATCAATCATAAATAAGAATACTATTAATGTTTACCATTTTAAATTCAAATGAATGAACTCGGTCATAAATATATAAAGTATACATTAAAGACATTATTATTATTATTTTAAACTCAAAAAAGCACCTCCAAACAAAACTGTTAATCCTTATATATTTAACCATCAACCCAAAATGCTATCAAAGCCTTTTAAATATTGCAATCCTTAAATCATGTCTTCCTCACCCATACAATCACTCCCAAAAGACTTGTTGTTTGAAGTGATTGCAAGTGTAGGCTCTCATTCTTTCAATGATCTTCACAAAATGAAAGTGTGTTGCAAAGACTTTTTTGAAATTTCACAAGAAAAATATGTGTTAGAAAAAGTATGTTTGGACAATTTTCCATTCATTCAATGGACTCCTAACAAAGATGCATTGTTATTTTTTCAACGTTGTGTGGAAAGTAAAAATATTGAGAGCTTGTACAGAGAAGGATTGCTTGAATACTTTAAATATCCGATTGGAAATATTGGTGGTCTTGAGAGCTTAAAGATAGCAGTTCAAAAGGGGCATAAGGAAGCAATATATGTGTATGGAATGATTTTGTTGTGTTCTAAGAATCACGAATCAAGAAAACAGGGGGTTGAATATATGCGTTCTTTGAGGAAGTCTGAATGTGTTATAAGTTCTAGGAAGAAAGTACAGTGTTTAACAAATTCTTTGTGGAAAAATAATGGAATGTTGGTGCGCAATTAAATTCCTATATGCAACTCAAAGAGCACATGCGATAGATGGAGGGTGAAGGAAGGCCGTTGGTCATTATTAGATGATGAAGACGATGATATTAGTTTGTGTGAAAATTGTAGATGGGATCATGAGTTAGAATTTTTTTATAAATTACTTAATGTGCACTAGCTAGTTATAATTTGTTAAAATATTATAGAGTATTAAATTTTCAAAAAACATTTATCAGGGCGAATTTATAAGTAAATTATTATTATTATTATTATTATTATTATTATTATTATTATTATTATTATTATTATTATTATTATTATTATTATTATTATTATTATCTATTTATTTATTTATTTTTCATTTATATTAGAGCTTAAATATTTAATATTTAGAATTGTGTTCATGTAAGACTTTTTATATTTCTTTTCATGACATTATTCAGCATTAAGTGAGAATACCTAGGCAAACTCATAGATATTTTAATAATTATAGTGCTTTCCTTTGTAATGTTTGATATTGATCATCAATAATTTTGTTAATAAATTTATTATTTTTTAAATATTTATGGCGTTTTTTATTAAAATATTTACATATATATTATGAGAGAGAGAGAGAGAGATATTTTAATAAATATTAAAATTAATTAAGAAATAAAGTTATACAAAAAATAAAGTATAAAACAAATATGTTATAAATCAAAATTTAAAAATTAACAAAATTATATCAATGTAAGAGTATAAAATAAACATGTTATAATTGAAAAGTAAATATCATAATTTCAAAACTAGATTTAAATAATTTAAGATTTACAGGCTGATTTTGCGGGATATATGGTTGTTATTGGTTGACAGTGTAAAAATAATTTACACTGTCAGTGCACCATCCCTTTTCTCTAAAATTATACCAATGTTAAAATATAAAAAATAGGGTTTAATGGTGATGCACTGACACTATAAAAATATTTTACACTGTCATCCAATGAGAATATATTATTTTGCCATATCATACAAATATTTTAAATTTTATAGTGCGACTTGGCGGGATGCATTGTCGTCATTAATTGACAGTGTAAAATTAATTTACACTGTCAGTACATAACCCGTTTTCTTTAAAAAATAATAAACATTTGCTAGTTAAAATAAATTATAAATTATTTTAAAAATTAATAATTTTGAAGTCAGAACCCTCGTGACAGCGCCCATCCCTTGTTTTCTACAATACATTTCGTAGACTTAAATTATTATTAACTTAATAACTTAATCATTTATATTTTGTAATAGTTTAATTTTAAATTTTAAACTATAAATTATATTAATAAAGATTAAAGATTAAATAATTAATCAATTAAACAAATAAAATTTTTAAATTTTATCAATTATATGCAAAAAAAAAAATTGATAATCAAACTGTATTCCATCTAGATCAAGGAGATCCAACGTCCATTACAAAACCTGCCTATACAATAGTCTTTCTAAGGAAGACAAGCAACAGAAAATACATCACCAACAAAAAACAAAAGCACTCCTACCAAAAATCACAAGGACTTTTATACCAATCATAATAATTACAATTTACCTTGTTCCTATTAGCTATTCTCATCCACCACCAAGACATGTGAATGATTCTAAAGAAGATCTCTTTAGGGACAACAAAATCATCGTTGAAGATGACTTGGTTCCTATACCACCATAAATTCCAGCAAGTAGACACCCAAACTAACAGGGCAGTCTCATTAGAAAGATAATCGACAAAGGATTCCAACAAATGGTGAACACAATTCGAAGCTTCCAAAACCTCGCACCCTAACCAATTCTCCACCTATTGCCATACTAATTTTGATTTTGGACAAGATAGGATAAAATGATCCATCGTTTAGACAGCAATAAAGCAAAAGACGCATACCTTATAATGGTCGTTCGATATTATACCTCTAACCGCCAAGTTTGACCGCGTCGGTAATCCGTTAAAGATAAGTCTCCAACCAAAGATCTTGATCTTTAAAGGTATCTTCGCTTTCCACAACCGATGTAATGCGTTTGATTCTTTTTGGTCCAACGGTAGAGAAGCATCTTCCCCTGCTAAAAAGGAATAACAATCTTTTACCAAAAAACTGTTTGAATTACCCAAGGCCCAACCTATGAAGTCCAATCCTTCCCGTGTTGGAGAAACATCCTCAAGCAGTTGCAGCAATCTGTTAAATTCGTGTGAGATGAAAACAGACAGCTCTAAAAATAGTTCATTCAAGTTCCACGTTCATGAATCACTGTCCCGAGATCTCCATTTTATCACGAAAGCTCCATTGCTTACATACGCTATAAACAGGCTCGAGAATGCATCACTTAGAGGGAATCCAAGCCAATTAGCATACCAGAATGGTATAAGTGAGCCATCACCCAAGTTCCATGACAGATGTTTCAGAAAACCTATTGCAGAGTCTGGACTGCACAATGTCATTAGATCTTTCCACCAGTTAGATTCAATTCATTCCTTCGCTCATGCATTATTCGTGAGGATTTGACGTCTGATATTTCCATATTTAACTTCAAGAATGTCGCTCCATAATGCTTTTGGTTCCTGTACTATTCTTCATAACCATTTCATCATCAATGCTTTGTTAAATAAAGCAACGTCTTTGATTCCCAATCCATCAAGCTTCTTGCTTTTACAAATCGTAGACCATTTCACCCACGAAATTATTTCTTTCTCCACAACCTCATTCCACAAGAATTTACGTTGAATAGCCCGAATCTCTTTTAAAACCTTCCCTGGAGCCTTGAAAAATGATAGATGGTGAATCGACATATTGGAGAGAATGGATTTAATTAAAGTCAACCTATCACCTATTGAAAGTAGCCTCACTTTCCAATACGATAGACGCGCATTAATACAGTATATGATTGGTTTCCAAAATGAGGCCATACGATGATTCCCTCCTATGGTCAATCCCAAAAACTTGAATGACCGTTTTGCCCATTCTACAAGCCAAGAAATGAGAGGAAGCTTCCAAGAATGCTTCGTCAATCCCCACTCCGATCAAACTAGTTTTCCAAAAATTAATCTTCAAGCCAGAAACTACTTCAAAACCTCTAAGCACAACTTTGATTCACCAAAGGTTCGACCATGTTTTATCATAGGTAATTATCGTATCATCCGTGAATTGTAGGATGTTTTTCGAATCAACACCTACTGTTGAAACGCCAGTGAACAACTTTCTACAAACTGCCCTTTTGATCATCATTGCCAAACATTCCAAATCAAAGTAAACAAAAACAGAGACAAGGGGTCTCCGTGACGCAGGCCCCTCCTAGGCCTAAAGTCACTTGTAGTACTCCCATTAACAATAACAGATAGAAATGAGTTATGAATCATACCTTTCATCCATTTGATCCAAGTTTTTCCAAAGTTCATGGCCTCAAGTACTTTAATTAAGAATCCCCAGTCTACGCAATCATAAGCTTGCGAGAAATCCACCTTAAGTAATATACATGAATTCTTCTTTCTCTTCAACAGATCAATAACTTCATTAGCAACGACTACTCCATCCAGAATTTGACGCCCCAGTATGAATGTTGTTTGTGAGGGTGAAACTAGTTTTCCAATAACATTACTTAGTCTTTAGGCTAACAATTTGGCCACCACCTTGTATATGCTGCCAATAAGTGATATAGGTGTGAACTCATCTAGCTTTTGCGGATTGTCACCTTTAGAATTCAGGGCATTAAAAGAAGAACAAATCGCTTTAGGGAAGGTAGCAGATCTATGAAATTCTTGGATACAGTTTGTAACATCTTTTCCTATTACACTCCAACACTTCTTAAGGAACGCTATGTTAAACTCATCGGGTCCCGGGCTCTTGTTACCATCACAACTATTGATGATTAAAAGAATCTCCTCACTGGTAAAAGGCTCTTCCAGCGTGTTATTATCAGCCTGAGTCAGTTTTGCTAAATCCGTAAGATCCACATTGGGTCTATGCCATTGACACTCTTCAAATTTTGATGCAAAATAATCACAGATATGTTGTTTAATAATAGAAACTTCCTCCACTCCTTCAAGACCAATGTTATCAGCTGAGATGGAATTCACTCTCACCCTCGAGTTAATCAACGCATGAAAATATCTTGTATTTGAGTCACTTTCAGCCATCCACTTAGCTCTTGATTTTTGGTTCAGAATACTTTCCTTCAAGTGCAGTTTATTCCACATATCTTCTTGTTTTTCACATCTCTTCTTTAGGATTTCTTCAGATACATCCATACTACCATCAGCCATATCCCACTCTATTCTATTCAGATTTTCCACATCTTCAGCAATATTTAATTCCAGCCATCCAAATACGTGTTTATTCCACCATCTAAATTTGTCCCTAAGCCCCTTCAATTTGGTTACTAGTATGCTGCCAGCATCCCCCTGTGCCTCTATAGCTTCCCAAGATTCCTTCACAAACTCAATAAAGCCCGGATGTTCAAACCAAGCATGGAAATTCTTAAACGGTTTAGGCCCCAAACACATATTATTAGATACAAGCCACGACAGCCTATGATCTGATACATCACGATCTCCCACCTTCTGAGCTACTATTTTCCATTTTCTCACTAGATCTTCGGATAAAAGAATTATGTCCAGTCTACTTTTGCACACTCCGCTCGTGTTGATCCATGTAAATTTATTCCCCACCACCAATATGTCAACCATATTCATGACATCTATAAATTGACAACAAACCTCTAAAACTGTAATGCGCTTTGAAAACCTTCTTATTCCAAACTGACAACAAACCTCCAGACAATTCTACAGGTTCATTTGCTGACCAACCAAATGAACAACATTAAATATATATGCAATATAAAAATCACTTAGAAATGCAATGCAAACAAAATGTTTAAAAAAAAATTATATTTAAATTTTATAAATAGTGAACTGTCATGTCTCATGCATTAATATTTAATTTCTATATTTTAGATTAAATTTATTTTATATTTCTTTAATTAGATAAACTTTTTTTAGTCAATCTTTAAAAAAAATTCAACTTTCAATTCATTTAAATTTCTTATTATTATGTTTAGCCATGCTTTTTTTAAATATATTTTGGCATATTGATAAAATTTTAAAATTTCTAAGTGGTTTTTGTATGGCATACTATTGATAAAATTTTAAAATTTTTTGTTTAATAGATTAATTATTTAATCTTTAATATTTATTAATATATCTATAGATTCAAATTTAAAATTAGACTATTAAAAATCTGAATGATCAAGTTAATAAGTTAATAATAATTTAACTCTATGAAGTGTATTGTAGAAAATAAGGGATGGGCGTCTGTCACAAATGTTATGACTTCAAAATTATTAATTTTTAAATTAATCTATAATCTATTTTAACTAGAAAATGTTTATTTATTTATATTTATATTTTAATATTGGTATAATTCTATTGATTTTTTTACTTTTCAATTATAACATGTTTATTTTATACTCTTCCATTGATATAATTTTATTAATTTTTAAATTTTGATTTATAACATTTTTATTTTATACTTTAGCATTGGTATAATTTTATTCATTATTTAGTTTTGAAAAATACTATGTACACGGTCTTTAATTTATTCTTTAGAATTCATATATTTTATTCATTACATAGTTATTATTAAAATATATTATCTATTTATCTCTTATATTTTAATTTGATTCAAAATTTTAATAAGGTTAATTTATTTATTTTCAAGTTCAAAAAATTTTATTTTTGAAATTATATCACACATATTGTAACATCCCAATCTTAATTACGAGATACTTAATATCCTATTTGGTGATGATTAGTGTTAAGCATTTGAGACTTAGAAGATAAATTGGATTAGTAGTTTAATTAATGGAGGAACTAACACCAAGGGTTTATTGGTCCTTCCGTACATCCTTTTTTTACGGGTGGAATGCCAACTCAAGTATTCATTCCAAACTTATTTTCTCTACTAAATAAGAAAAGAATTGGAGAGAGGGGGTGGAAAGTGAAAACATGAAAGAGGAAGAGGGAGTGCGGTCTCAAATTCTTTTCACGGATGCATGTTCAAGTGGTTGAATATATTAAGGATCTGGCTTCATGAAGCAAGACTGGTTTGATCATCATCATCTTTTTCATCTCTCAACCACCCAATTCAGAATCTTCGCTTCAAGGTGAGTCTTTAGATAGGACTTTGGAAAAATTGTAGAGATTTCATGTTGGGTAATGATTTGTGAGATATGTCATAAAGCATGCCAATTATTTAATGTTCACTAGTTTTAATTTGTTGAAATATTAGAGAGTATTAAATTTTCGAAAAACATTTATAGAGGATTTAAAAATAAAAATAAAAATAAAAATAATTTTATTCTAAAAAGAACGATAAAACATAAGCGAGTCCAACTATCCAGGCACTACAAAAAGACAACCTGACAAGAAAGCAAAACACAATCAAACAAATCAAGTTACATTTCTCATAAAAAATGTAACTAACTTTTGGTTGGTATCCACACGCCAGAGCACATTTTGAATGATCTTCATGCTCCGAAGTTACTTGGTATTTCGATTTTGGAACACGACTTGGTCGCAAATCATCTAAAACGAGTAAACATTTTCAGCTAAGGCACATTTAAACAATTTATCTCTGCTGCCTTTGCCTTTCGAAATGACGCTACACCAATGCAACTCATTCTCCCATCATTGAGGAACACGATTCTAATTCAGCCATGCAAGAACTTGGCTCCAAACTCTTTTAATTTCTTCACACTCAAAAAATAGGTGGTTACAAGTTTCATGATCCCCACAATACATGCAGTTACCATCCGTTACTATCCCGGATTTACTCAATATATCTTTGGTTGGTAATCTCATTTGACAGACCAACCATAATTTAGAAATAGTTCTTGGTCTAGCAATGTTTCCAAAAAAACTTTCCTCCACAACACTTTGGGTTTAGCACCTTGCAACATCTTATACATCACACGAGTCATATACTTTCCTGAAGTTTGAAAATCTCCCCAAGTGGTCGATTGCATAAGAGCATCTTTGTGCTTGAATATGGTTTTAAAAATCCAAGAGCTATGCATGGGAGGTTGGAATGTTATCACATCTCTATTCTTGATGTAATATAAGTGTATCCATCGGATCCATAACTTATCTTCTTTGGCACATACATTCCACAACAATTTCCCAATAGTTGCTTTATTCTAATTGGAGACGACAATGAGATTCCTACCACCGGCAGAGACCAGGTCATAAATGTGCTCCCAAGAAATAGTAGCTTTCTTCGATGGGATATCTTTACCTGTCCAGAGAAACTTTCAACAAATACTCTCAATATGATTAATGACTTTCTTAGGAAGAGGAAATATTTGCATCCAATAATTGGCAATTGCAAATAACACATTCTTCACCAATTGTATTTTGCCAGCATAAGAGAGGAGTCTCGTGCTACAATGATTCAGCCTTTCCAACATCTTGTCTATCAAAGGTTGGCACATAGCAATTGAGAGTTTCCTGTTAGCTAGAGGAACTCCAAGATACTTAAAAGGCAAGCAACCTGTATTAAACCTAGTGTCCTCCTGAATTAGCATCTTAGTCACATCATCCACCCAACCATAGTAAATTTTGCATTTAGGAATGCTAGCTTTAAGGCAAGTTGCAGCTGAGAAATTCCTGAACTTATTTATCATAATCTTGATAAATTCCACATCACCTCTCATATATAGAAGTAAGTCATCAGCAAAACAAAGATTTGTGATCTTCATCTTATCATACTTCAGCTTGTTATACAAAGAAGGATTGCTAGAATAATTTAAATATACGAATGGAAACATTGGTGGTCTTGAGAGCTTAAAGATATCAGCTCAAAATGGCCATAAAAAAACAATATATGTGTATGAAATGATTTTGTTGTGTTATGAGGATCACGAATCAAGAAAACAGGTAGTTGAATATATCTGTTCTTTGATGAAATCTGAATGTGTTATAAGTTCAAGGAAGAAAGTACAATATTTAACAAATTCTTTGTGAAAAAATAATGAAATGTTGGTGCGTAATCAAACTCGTGCAACTTAAAGAGCATGTACTATGGGTGGAGAGTGAAGGAAGGTCGTCATTACCGGATGAAGACAATGATATTAGATGGATTAAAATTTTTTATAAATTATTTAATGTTCAGTACTAGTTTTAGTTTCTTCAAATATTAGAGAGTATTAAATTTTCAAAAAATATTTATTAGGGAAAATTTATAAATAAAAAATGATTATTAATATTTACTATTTATTTTTTATTTGTATTAATGTTGAAATATTTAATATTTAGAATTGTGTTCATGTAAGAATTTTTTTACCTTTTTTTTCTTAAGACAAATATTAAGTATTGAGAGAACCTAGGCAACCTCAGATATTTTTATAAATATAGTGGTTTCTTTTGTAATGTTTGATATTGACATTTGATAATTATGTCAATCAATTTATTATTCTTTAATATTTATTGCGGTTTTTTATTAAAATATTTAGATTAAATTATAATTTTTGTCACTCTGTTTTGATCAATTTACGAAATCATCATTCTATTTTATTTTTAAATAATTTTAGTGCCTTTTTCTATTTTTAATAAATAATACGCGTAATTTATTTTTAATCAATTTCATCAATTTTCTTCTTATGGACAAGCTACAGAAAAGCTATTTCAAGATTCAAAACTCTTCTCTTCAATCACACACATGATTATTCTTCAAATTCTGAATTTCATATCCTTTTTGCCCCATTTGACCCATTGGATAAACCCTTGATTTGCTCCTAATTTCTCAACAAGACACTTTTCGACCTAAGGCGATGAGAGTGGTGGAGAAATCTGCTTACATTCAAAATTTGAAAGTGTATCAGTATAAAAATTCATTGATTTGAGAAGAAAGAATAAAAATTGGTTTTGTGGTTGAAATCTGAAATCTGTAAAAATTTATTGTTAAATATAATTCATAGTGTCGTAGTCGAAGTCGAAGCATTCATGTGTCGAATAGTGTCGAAGGTGTTTCGACAGATTCATTTTAGATTTGATTGGATTCTGTTTTAGATTAGATTTTATATGATTTAGATTAGATTTAATATTTTAAGCTTTTAGAGTTTTGGGCCTTTGTAAATCTAAATCTATAAATAGGGAGTTATCCTTGTACATTGTAACACAATTGCATTCACAGTTTGCAGATTAGCAAGTGAATAATAGCAATAGAAGAAATCTCACAGTTCGTGGGTAGAAACATTTTTCTCTAAATATTTCTCTTCTCTCTTTTCTTTCTTGCTGTTAGTTTGTTCTTCTTCTTCTTTCTTTGTTCTTCATTGTCATTACGTATTATTTGTGGGTTTGTGTACAATCTTGAGATCAAGATTGAAGCGAAATCATCATAGGGTGTGGTGAATTTCCAACATCTGGTATCTAGAGCTCCGGTTGCGATTCAAGGAGGAAAATCGTGATGGCTATGAATCATTCAAATGGGCACTTTCCGACGACCCTACCAATTCTCAAGAAAGATAATTATGAGAATTGGTGCAAGCAGATCAAGGTGGTTTTCTGTTATCAAGATCTTTGGGATCTTGTGAAGGAAGGAGTAACACCGCTTGGGGAGAACGCGACGGATCAAGAAAATGTTGCATACAAAGAATTGAAGAAGAAAGATTATAAAGCGCTGTTTATAATCCATCAATGTGTTGATCCAGATAACTTTGAAAAAGTTAGCGATGCAAAATCAGCAAAGGAAGCATGGGAGATTCTTGAAAAGTCATTTGGAGGTGCAGAGAAGGTGAAAGAGGTGAGGTTACAAACTCACAAGAGAACCTATGAGTTGCTTCAGATGGAAGATAACGAAAGTATTACAGATTTCTTCACCAGAGTTACAAAACTGGTGAATCAAATCAAAGTATGTGGAGAAACGCTGACGACGAAAGCAGTAGTCTCAAATATTTTGAGATCGTTGGCTCCTAAGTTCGACCACGTGGTAGTAGCCATAGAAGAGTCGAAAGACTTGTCAGTATTGACGAAGGAAGAGCTTCAAGAGACGCTTGAGTCTCATGAACAAAGGATGACTGAGAGAGTTGCAGGAAAGTCGAAGAGTGATATCGCTTTGCAGGCGCAGTCAGAAAAGGAAAGGAAAGGCAAAGGAAACGTGAATGGCAACAAAGATAGAGGAGGCAGTAATTCGACTCAGAAGAAACCTTGGAACCAAGGCAACCAAAGAGGTGGTGCTGCAGGTAGAGGAAAAGGTGGTGGTCGAAAGCTAGACAAAAGTCACATTCAATGTTTCAATTGTCAGAAGTATGGCCATTATGTTAGTAACTGTCCAGAAAAGAAGAAAAATCAAGAAACTGATGCAAATCTGGCGAAGCATGAAGAAGAAGAGACGTTGCTGATGGTCACAACGAAAGATGAAGAGAGATTCCAAGATCAGTGGTACTTGGACTCAGGATGCTCATCACACATGACTGGAAGGAAAGATTAGTTTGTCAACATGAAGTCCTCGTCGAAGAACACGGTGAAGTTTGCAAATGACAACACTCTAGCAGCTGAAGGTGTTGGTGATGTTCTGATTATGAGGAAAAATGACAAAAGGTCAACAATTTCCAATGTGTTGTACGTTCCAGGTATGAAGAGTAATTTGCTCAGTATAGGGCAGCTAGTCGAAAAGAACTACAAGGTAGTTGTCGAAGACAAGATGATGAGAGTTCTCGACGCAGGTGGTAGGTTGATCTTGAAGGCTCCAATGTCTCAGAATAGGACCTTCAAGATTGAACTCAATGTGATGGAGTACAAGTGTCTAGCAACAGCAGCCAGCAGAGACGAGTGGTTATGGCACTTTCGACTAGGCCATCTCAACTTCAATGACATCAGAGAACTGAAGAGAAGAAATATGGTTTCAGGATTACCAGAAATCGACATTCCAAGTGAAGTCTGTGAAGAGTGTGTTCAGTCGAAACAACACAAGAATAGCTTCAGCAAGGAGGCAGGAAGGAAGTCGAAGGCAATACTTGAAGTCATATACTCTGATGTATGTGGTCCAATCCAGGTGGATTCGATTGGTGGCAACAGATATTTTGTCACGTTTATAGATGATTTCAGTCGAAAGTTATGGACCTACCTCATCAAGAAGAAAAGTTATGTGTTTGAGGTATTTGTCAGATTCAAATCCATGGTCGAAAGACAGAGTGGTCGAAGGTTGAAAACTCTGAGAACTGATCGTGGTAGAGAATATGTGTCGAAAGAGTTCGATGCATTGTGTAGAAAAGAAGGGATTGTGCATGAGGTGTTGCCACCCTACACTCCACAGCAGAATGGGATTGCAGAACACAAGAACAGAACCATCATGAACATGGTAAGAAGTATGTTGAATGGAAAGCATCTACCCAAAGAATTATGGGGAGAAGCAGTTTCGACAGCAACGTATATTTTGAACAGATGTCCGACGAAGAAGCTTGAAGGAGTCACACCAGAAGAATGTTGGTCTGGTGTCAAGCCAAGCGTCAGTCACTTGAAAGTGTTTGGATCTATAGCACATAGACATGTGCCAGATCAGTTGAGAAGGAAGCTTGATGACAAGTCGAATCAGATGATCTTGATAGGATATCATTCGACTGAAGGTTACAAGTTGTTCGACCCAGTGAATAAGCAGGTAGTGATCAGCAGGGACGTGATCATAGATGAGCTTAAAGAATGGGATTGGACTGAGAATGTCAAGAAGGATTCAGTGAGAATCTCTTGTGAAGAACCAGCCACTGAAGTCGAAAGAGAAGTTCGACAGGAACCAGTTGCAGATGAAGCAGGTTCAAGCAGACCTCGACGAACAAGACACATGCCTGCAAGGTTGCAAGAATGTGTAATTACATCAGATGATGTGGTCGATGAAGAGGGTGAGCTGGTACATTATGCTTTCTACGCAGATGTCGAACCAGTCAATGCAACTGAGGCATTGAAAGATTCGAAGTGGGTGAAAGCAATGAATGAAGAGTTAGAATCCATCGAAGTTAACAACACCTGGTCACTTGTCGAATTGCCTCAAGGCAAGAAGGCAATTGATGTGAAGTGGGTTTACAAGGTAAAAGTGAATCCTAGAGCAGAAGTAACTCGACACAAGGCAAGACTTGTGGCGAAAGGATTTCTTCAGAAGGAAGGAATCGACTTTGATGAAGTGTTCGCACCTGTTGCTAGGATCGAAACAATCAGGTTGGTTGTTGGTCTAGCAAATATGAACAATTGGCACACATGTCAGATGGACGTGAATTGTGCATTCCTTAATGGCCCCTTAGACGAAGAAGTTTATGTCGTACAACCAGCTGGGTATGTGAAACAAGGCAAAGAAGGAAAGGTGTACAGGCTGCATAAAGCCCTGTATGGACTTAAGCAAGCTCCAAGAGCTTGGAATAAGAAAATCGACAGCTTCTTAAGGGAAAAGGAATTTGTGAAGTGTACGACTGAGCATGGAGTATATGTAAGATGAGGCAATGGCGAATTGCTTATACTATGTCTCTATGTCGATGATTTGTTGATAGCAGGAAGTTGCAGGAAGGAGATCGAAGATTTCAAACTTGACCTAAGTGAGGAATTTGAAATGTCAAACTTGGGAAATCTCTCATACTTCCTTGGCATCGAATTCTACAAGACTAGTAGAGGTTTGATGATGCACCAAAGAAGATATGCAGGCGAAATACTCAAGAGATTTGAGATGCAAGATTGCAACCCAACTGTCGAAGGATTCAGAGCAAGATGATGTCGACCCAACCCAATATAGAAGACTTATTGGGTCACTTAGATACCTTTGTCACACAAGGCCTGACTTAGCATACAGTGTAGGTATGGTAAGTAGATTCGTGCAGAAGCCAAAGGTATCACACCTAACAGCGACGAAGAGGATACTGAGGTATCTGAAAGGGACTCTCGACTATGGCATTTTGTTTCCTGCAGCTGATGAAGGGAAAGAATGCAAGTTAGTGGGATACACCGACTCTAGTTAGTGTAGTGATGCTGAGGATAAAAAATCCACAGTTGGATATGTGTTTATGTTAGGTGGTGCACCAGTTGCTTGGAGTTCGAGAAAGGAGCCAGTAGTGGCATTATCATCATGCGAAGTAGAATATATAGCTGCTTCTCTTTGTGCATGTCAAGCAACTTGGATGGTTAACTTGGTCGAAGAGATTACAGGGAAGAATCATGGAGCAATTACCATGAAGATCGACAGCATGTCAGCTATCAAATTGGCAAAGAATCCAATAGCACACGGTCAAAGCAAGCACATCGAAACGAGGTTCCATTATCTTCGAGAGCAGGTAGCAGAAGGGAAGATGAATTTGGAACACTGCAGAACTGAGAATCAGATTGCAGATATCATGACGAAGGGAATGCAGGTCAAAGTATTCAAGAAGCTAAGATCGATGATGAATGTAGATTGTTTAGACACAATGAATTAGGTGGTGTGTTAAATATAATTCATAGTGTCGAAGTCGAAGTCGAAGCATTCATGTGTCGAATAGTGTCGAAGGTGTTTCGACAGATTCATTTTAGATTTGATTGGATTCTGTTTTAGATTAGATTTTATATGATTTAGATTAGATTTGATATTTTGGGATTTTAGAGTTTTGGGCCTTTGTAAATCTAAATCTATAAATAGGGAGTTACCCTTGTACATTGTAACACAATTGCATTCACAGTTTGCAGATTAGCAAGTGAATAATAGCAATAGAAGAAATCCCACAGTTCGTGTGTAGAAACACTTTTCTCCAAATATTTCTCTTCTCTCTCTTTTCTTTCTTGCTGTTAGTTTGTTCTTCTTCTTCTTTCTTTGTTCTTCATTGTCATTACGTATTATTTGTGGGTTTGTGTACAATCTTGAGATCAAGATTGAAGCGAAATCATCATAGGGCGTGGTGAATTTCCAAGATTTATGAAGAAGATGTTGGTTATTAGTTTCACAGTAAAAATATGAAATCTAAAATCTGAAAAAATTTGGAATTTAGAAATTTGTTGAAATTTAAAATTAGTAATAACCATTAATTTGAGAAGAAAGAATAGACATTGATTTTGACTATAGAAATCTAAATATGAGAATTTTTATTGACATGAATCTTTTGTTTTCCTTTTCTATTATTTTCATAAATATGAAATTGTGTTCTTAGTAGCAAAGTATATTCTTAAAGGTTTTCATTTAATCTCTGGTCTGGATATCAATTTCAATAAGAGTTCCCTCTTCGGTATTGGTGTAGGTGAATCGATGCTTTCGGCTGCTGAACTTTACCTTGCGTGTAAGATCTATCCCTGTCCTTTTAAATTTCTAGGCATTCATATTGGGGGAAACCATAGATTAGTTTCCTTTTGGAAACCAATTATAGATAAGGTTCGTTCTAGACTGAGTTCTTGGAAAAGTTAATTTTTATCTATGGGGGGGAAAGTTACTCTGATTAATTCTGTCCTCGCAAACCTTCCGATACACTATATGTCATTTTATAAACTCCCTGTCAAGGTTATTCGGATTCTCACTTCTATTCAAAAGACTTTCTTGTGGAATGGACTGGTTTCCAAAAAGGGTGTGTCGTGGGTTTCTTGGAATACGGTGTGCAAAAAGAGAGAAGATTGAGGTTTAGGGGTGAAAGATATCAAAATCTTCAATAGAGCATTGATGTTTTAGTGGATATGGAGAATTTTGGCACAGCAGGAAACTTTGTGGAAGAACTTAATTGATGTTCGTTATTCTAATCATACGTTCGAATTCCATTCTGGTGTGAGTTTTAAGTATTCTGTTTCTTCTTCTATTTGGTGGCGTGATCTGTTACAGGTATCTACCTCTTGTGGTTTGGATACTGTATCTGGAAGCATATCTTATAAAATAGGCAAAGGCGACAGAGTTTCCTTCTGGCTATCTAGGTGGGTTGGCCTTAAGATTCTTGCTGAAGAGTTCAATGATTTATTTTTATTAGCAGAAATAAGGGTTGCTCTGTGGCAGACAATGGTGCCTGGGTTAATGGATCGTGGGCATGGAACATTAAAGGAGATTATTCTTCTCTACCTGAGCAAAACCGCCTGCAGCTTTCGCAGATTTATCGCCTGCTGTCCGAGTTCCAGTCGATTGAATGAGAAAGGGACTCGGTCTCTTGGTTACTTAATGATGCTTCTTTTTTCTCTGTTTCTTCTATGTATAATCTTATGCAGGAAAAGCTGGCTGTTCCTGACTCAGGTATTACTGAAGAATTCAGAGCTACTTGCAAACTCATTTGGCTAGCCCAGGCCCCCTTTAAAGTGAAAGTGTTTGGTTGGCGGGTGTTGCACAAAAGAATTCCGTCGCGAGACAATCTATATCGTAGAGGTATCATTAACAATAGACACGAATTGCCTTGCCCTTTCCGTTTTCTGCATACTGAAAAGGTGGAACATCTTCTCTTTCAATGTCATAAATCTGTTCTGGTTTGGAATTTTGTGTGTAATTGGTTAGGTATACCATATATTTTAGTTGGATCTATGATGAACCATTTATCCTGTTGGGTGGCGGGGTGTGTCAGTAGGAAATTCCAAGTTACTAATGCTGTTGGATTTTGGTTGATAATTTGTTGGGTCATTTGGGCGTCTCGAAATAACATTATTTTTAGGGATGAATTTTGGGATATGGATACGATTTCGAATCGTATTCTTACTTTCTCTTGGTGGTGGATAGGTAAGATACACAAGAGTTCACATATTTGTAATTATTACACTTGGGTAAAATCCCTTGGTGATTTTTGTAGGTCTTGATTTTAGGTAGGTCTATTGATGTACACGGGTTGAGATACCCCTATTGTATCCCTGATATATATAAGTTTGCTAGATTATCAAAAAGAAAAAAGATTATAGTAGACAGACTTTAATTAATGAAAATTAATAGTTAATATTATTTTTTTCTTACATAGTCATTATACACATAATCATATACTATATTATATTACCAAAAGCATTAAAAGATAGAATTATATAATATATTCTATTATTAAATTTTTCATAGCCATTTTGAAAAAAAAAATAGCATCCTCGTAATTTTGATCTTTTTTTCTAAAAATTAAAAATATTCACAGATTACTCAATAAAAAATAGAAATTAATCTCAATTATTCACAATTTTAATTCTTTTATTTATGCTAATAATGAACTGTAAAGTTACATGCATTAATATTTAAATTTTAAGAAAATGGGTGATGCACTAACAGTATAAATTTTTTTACACTGTCAACCAATCACGGTCATGAATCCCGCCAAGTCAGACTGTAATTTTAAAAATATTTAAATGATATGGCAAAATGATATGTTTTTAATTGATGACAGTGTAAAACTATTTTATACTGTCAGTGCATATCAATTAAACCCTTAATTTTTTTTATATTAGATTAAATTTATTTTATATTTCTTTAAATATATAAACTTTTTTTTAATCAATTTTAAAAAAAAAATCAAATTCAATTTATTTAAATTTCATATTATTAAGTTTAGCCCTGCTTTTTTTAACATATTTTTTGTATTGCATTTCTAAGTGATTTTTCTATGGGATATTATTGAAAAAAATTTATAATTTCATTAGTTAAATAGATTAGTTATTTAATCTTTAATCTTTATTAATATATATAGCTTCAAATTTAATATTAAAATATTAAAAAATAAATAAATGATTAAGTTTTTAAGTTAATAGTAATGTATGTCTATGAAGTGTATGGTAGAAAAAAAAAGATGGGCATCTCTCACAATTTTTTTTTAACGAAGGTCATATAATAGAAAAGAAAAGATGATACATAAAAAGAGATGATGGGCTAGGTAAAGATCTACTCAAAAAGAGACAAATCTAAAAAAATTCAACCCACGCCTATTCTTTACAAAATCACTTCTAATGACTATGTGAATTGAGTCAAAAAGAGATAAAGAGAGGGAATTGCGATCTATGTTAGCAAAACAATCCACAAAAGAGTTTCCTTCATTGTAAATGTGATTAATTTCAAGAGACATTAGAAATTACATTTTTACAATGCAGCTGTCTATTTCTAAGAACCCAGGGGACCAGGGGACCAGTGTATCCTATGAGAAAGTATGGACCACAATAATGGAATCACTCTTTATCCAAAGTTTAAGCCATGCTCTTTCCCTAGAAATTTCTATGGCTCTAAAAATTGCAGAGAACTCTGCATGTAAGGAGTTGGGACCATAAGTTTGCTCGACGAAACCTAAAATGAAGTTACCTCCATAGTATCTAAAAATACCACCACTTCCACTGTCTTGAGAGTCAAAAGATCCTTCGTAGTTGAATTTACGTCAATGGGCATTGAGAGGTTGTCAAATGACTTCTTTCACCAGAGTCGCATTAGGTGGGGGTGAAGGTCAACCTTGAAGGATTTGAGTAAATTGAAGTCTGTCATGGAAGAGGAAGACTTAAGCAAAGAGTTGTTACCAGACATATGAATTTGAGCTATTATGTTTAAGATCAATGTGAGGGTAGGAAAAATCTTGTTATGAAACTTTGCTTAATCGTGCGCCTGCCAGATGGAGGAGATTGTGAAAATAATTGGCACCTTGATTATGAGAGACCCTTGAAGGGGTCAGTTGTTGTTGCATAAGGACCAAATATCATATTTAGTGGTAATGCTAATGGAGGAATTGAGAATCCTACTGAGCCACTTCCAAATTCTAACAGAATAAGGACACTGGAAAAAAGACATGCCCAGATGTTTCCATGCAGGCCTCACAACAACTACTAACAAAAACCAAGGTGCAACCCATTTGCTGCAGCTTATCATTTGTGGAAATTTTGTCATGCATGAGGCGCCAAACCAGGAACGATTTTGAAGGAGGAAGATCCAAACTCCAAATACATTTAGTCAAATCTATTTTTTAGGAAGGAATATACTTAATTATATAGGTCTATTTTTAAAGAAAGCAAGCCATTGTTAGAATCATGCCAGACCAGATTGTCTAAGACCTCATAAAAGGGAAAAATTTGAGCAATGTCCTGCAATAGAAAAGGAAATAAGTTGTGCCAAACCTCATGAATGGACCACTCACCATGTAACATCCACATATAACAACATACATCGAAGCATATATATTATACATGAATCTAAGTTTTGGTATTGAAATACTATAAGTTCCTAGTTAACACATTGCATACATTACATGCCCAAAACACAAAATGCTAAAATCTATGGCATAATATATACAAGATGTTTCGAAGTACTAAGAACTAGATCAACAAAGTGATCTCAAAATAAAACTCCATAACGGAAGCTATGCCATCCCAAAAAGCCAAGACACGTAAGGATAATCAAACGGCTTTATCCTTACCCTTCGCGGAATCGGGAGTAACTGTAATATAATCAACAACGTGGGGTGAGATATTAAATCCCAGTGAGTTCCCTATCTTATGGATTCTCTCGGCTTTACAAGGTTCTATCAATCCTAACTCAAGTCAAAGGGAAGGGAAGTGACCTTGAGTTCACAATCTCACACTATATGGAAACATGTTCATGAGTTCATCAACTCAAAATATCACTAATCGATAACCTTACCAAGGCATCCCCTTTTCTCGTCCGCTTCTACGTCTAGAAGTCGACCCGAGCCATGGATCCTTGTAGTTTACTTGGCATATGAAATGGATTCGGGTTCATCGGCTTGTTAACCGTGAGCCATCACTTCTCATGGCCTGTTAACCATCACAAGTCTCTTTACCCGTAGGCATCATTCGTACTAACCGCGGGAATCAAACCTACCAAGTAATTCATGCGTACATTCCAGAGGAGCCCTAAGCTCATGAAACGACAACTCTAGGGAAACGGTTATGATTACGTGATTACACACACAAACGTGATTGTATTCAACAATCACAAGGCCACATTCGCCTTAAGGCCACATTTTCCTTTTCACAAAACACAAGGTTCACACATGTTCCGTACTAGTGTTTCACTCTCTTCTAGACCATTACTCGCCAGAGATGCACATTTTGGCATCGAACGCACGAGTATCACCATCTGGATTATCTATCAATTCCTAGCCCTTCATAGGTTCCATTATAGATTTATGGTAAAGTTTCCTCACTCTTCCTATTCCATATTTTAAACATGCTTTTACTCAATTTCCTTTCACAATAAGAGGTTAGATGTAACCCCATACAATAGTATACCAAAATGCATATAATAATTCAACTCATAAAATTAATACATTTCCTGGGGTTTCCTCCGATTATTGAATCGGGTAACAAAATCGATATTTTTCACTTTCATTGCGTAGAATATTTCCATAGCTTTCCAACGATACTAAGAACGCTTCGATCGGAAACATGGTTCAAAAGTTATGAATTTTCTAAAAAAAATATTTTTCATCAACCAACAGTTGTAATCGGTTACCCAAAATAGGATAACCGGTTACTCAAGCTTCACTGTTCACACCGAGGCTAAATGAGAGTTAGAGACACATTTCGTAACCGGTTACTCAAATATGGGTAATCGATTACTCAGTTCAAATCTTGCGTTGAATCTCCATATTTCTACAGAGTAATCGGTTACTCTATATCTGTTAATCGGTTACTCTGTTACAGAACAAAAAAATATTATTTTTTCTCATGTTTCAAAATCACCCAAATTCATTCAAAACTCTTAGAAACTCATAGAAACAATTATTCACTTGTCATACAACATATTCACACATGTATTGATCATATTACGCAATTTAATCGAGATTTGAACCTTGAAAATAATCGATTCCACACAATACTCAATTTTTACCATTTCTAACCTAAACTTTAACATTTCTCAAATATCTAGAGCTTAAGTACTAACTAAAACCCACCTCTAAACAAGATGATGATGAAGATTGTGGGAAGATTTGATGAAGAATGAAGAAGATCCAAGCTTGTTCTTCAATTTCCAAGTTGTCTCCTCTTTCTCCCTTTTGCTCTTCTTTTCTCTACCTCTTACTATCCTTGTTTCTATATTTGGCACAAGTGAGGGAGAGGAAAGGTATAGAGAATATAAATTAATTAGTAACACTACTAAATGTCCAAATATCTCTAAAGTACCAACTGATAAAACCTCAGAGTCAGATAATATTAATTTGACGTGGTCTGACCTCATCGATTGCTTAAATTATCTTTGCAGATAATTGCTCAGAGTACACCGGAACCCAAACGATCAAAACTAATATTATCCAGAGCAAAAATAAAATACGGGGTATTACATCCTTTCCTTTAATATAAATTCGTCCTCGAATTTAAAGATTACCTAAAAAGATGAGGGTAAGCATCCCGCATTTCCGATTCGAGTTCCCAAGTTGCATCGCCCAGATGCGTCTCATCCCACTGAACCTTCACAAGAGGAATCTCTTTATTCCTTAGTACCTTAGTTTCTCTTCCTGTGATACGACTTGGTTGAGGTTCAAACATTAAGTCTGCTTCTATCTCAATTGTATCTGGTAGAATTGGCTGAAGAGGATCTGAAACAAACTTCCGGAGTTGAGACACATGAAAGACATCGTGCATCTCAGATAGAGAAGGCGGTAAGACTAATCTGTAAGCTACTTCACCAATCCTTTCTAAAATTTAATACGGTCCCACGTATCTCGGACTTAACTTCCACGACTTAAACGGTCCTTTCAACCTCAATCTCGGAGTAACCTTAAAAAACACATGGTCACCTTCATCAAACTCTAAAGGTCTCCTACGGTTATCCGCATAACTCTTATGTCGATCTTGTGCTTGTTTAACTGTATCACGAATCATTCTAATCTTTTCTGTAGTCTCTTGAATAATCTTGAGTCCCAAAATTCTATCTTCACCAACTTCCGCCCAACACAAAGGCATCCTACATTTCCTTCCGTACAATGCTTCGTAAGGAGCATTACCAATACTTGCATGATAACTATTGTTGTACGAATACTTAATCAATGGTAAAAGTTCTATCCAATTTCCTCTACTTCCAAGCACACAAGCCCTTAACATATCTTCCATCGTTTGTATCGTCTGCTCCGTCTGGCCATCCGTCTGAGGATGATTCGACGTACTCAAACACAACTTTGTTCCTATAGCTTGTTGAAAAGCTCTCCAAAATCTTGAAGTAAACTTTGGATCTCTATCGGACACAATGCTAGAGGGAATACAATGTAACCTCACAATTTCCGAAATGAACAACCTTGCAAGATGACTTGCCTTATAAGTAGTCTTTACGGCTAAGAAATGCGCAGATTTCGTCAACCAATCCACAATCACCCAAATAGAATCATAACCACCTTGTGCACGGGGTAATCCAACTGCAAAGTCCATAGAAATACTATCCCACTTCCATACCAGAATTTCTAATAGTTGAAAAAAGCCACCCGGTCTCTGGTGCTCAATCTTTACTTGTTGGCATACCGCACACTCCGATAGATACACTGCAATATCTCTTTTCATATCGCACCACCAATAGTCCCTCTTTAAGTCTTGATACATTTTTGAAGAACCAGGATGTATAGTAAAAGCACCTTTATGAGCTTCCTCCAAAATCCTTCTTTTCAACACCGCATCATTCGGAACACAAATCCTTTGGTTAAACAGAATGATTCCATCGGTAGCTCGCGAGAAACGCGGTTGAACCAACACTTCTTATAACTTCTCATCCAACACTTGCCCTTGTTGAATTTCTCCTCTAAGAGTGGAATTAACATTCAAGTTTCCCATAATCACACCATTAGGAGTCCAAATAAATTGAAGATTAAGATCCCTAAACTTTTCCAATAAGGCATATTCTAAGATCATTAATTCGGCATTATACAACACTTTTCGACTCAATGCATCCGTTACTTTATTTGCTTTACCTGGATGGTACTTCAATTCTAAATCAAAATCCTTTAGATACTCCATCCATCTCCTTTGACGCATGTTCAACTCTTTTTGGTCAAAAAGATACTTCAAACTCTTGTGGTCGCTGAACATTTCAAAACATACTCCATACAAATAATGACGCCATACTTTCAGTGTAAACACAACCGCCGCCAATTCCAAATCATGAGTTGGATAATTCTTCTCGTGAACCTTTAATTGTCGAGAAGCATAAGCCACCACATGACTATCCTGCATTAAGACACCTCCTAATCCCATCTTCGAAGCATCACAAAAAACTTCATACGACTTGCTAGGATCAGGAATGACCAAAACAGGGGCAGTCGTCAATCTTTCCTTCAAACTCATAAAACTTTTTTCACAGGCAGAATCCCACTCATAAGGATGATCCTTTCGAGTAAGTTTGGTCATTGGTAGAGCCAATTGAGAGAAGCCTTTGATAAAACTTCTATAATAACCTGCCAGTCCCAAGAAACTTCTAACTTCTGAAACATTCTTTGTCTCTCTCAATTAATTGTTGCTTCAACTTTCGATGGATCCACTGCCACGCCTCCTTGAGATATGACATGACCAAGAAAACTAACCTCCGACATCTAAAACTCACACTTGCTTAGCTTGGCAAAAAGTTGTCTCTCTTGTAAGATCGATAAAACGATTCTTAGATGTTCTCCGTGCTCTTGAGAAGTATGAGAATAAATAAGAATGTCATCAATAAAGATCACTACAAATTGGTCCAAGTAAGGTTGAAATATCCGATTCATATAATCCATAAAAATTGTCGGAGCATTCGTCACACCGAAAGGCATTACTAAGAATTCATAATGGCCATAACGGGTCCTAAACGCGGTCTTTGGTACATCTGAACTCTTCACACGAATTTGATGATAACCCGACCTAAATCAATCTTCGAGAACACACAGGCTCCTTTCAATTAATCCAACATGTCGTCTATCCTGGGTAATGGGTACTTATTCTTAATAGTGACTTTATTCAACTGCCGGTAATCAATACATAACCACATTCCACCATCCTTCTTCTTTACTAATAACACTGGAGTTCCCCAGGGCGAAACACTGGGTCGAACAAAATTCTCAGCCATTAACTCTTCCAATTGATCCTTCAATTCTCTTAACTCAAGTGGTGCCATCTAATACGGAGAAACGGATATAGGAGTCGTTCCCGATATCAGGTCAATAGAGAATTCCACTTCCCTCTTTGGAGGAAGAGAAGTGATATCCTCGGGGAAAACTTCGGAAAACTCACAGACTACAGGAAAATGTAGAACTTGAAGGTCGCTACTCTCCTCCTTAGTGAGAACCAAAAGAACAGATTTTTCCTTCTCAAACAAGAAATTTATCATTCCAACCGTACCTTCTAAAATAGTTGTTAACACATCTTTCAGAGTAGTTTCAGCAGACAGAATGATAATTAGCTTCTCTTCACAACCAATAAATACCGAATTAGCAGAAAGCCAATTCATTCCCAAAATAACATCCACTTTCTTAAGCGGCAAACAAATAAGATCAATTTGGAAAACTCTTCCATCCACCGATAAAACACAGTTCTCACACATTAAAGGTGTTTTAACCATCTCATCCATGGCATTAGTAACTACCATGGGTGGAGACAACGGAATAGCTTGCAACCCAAGTTTCTTCATACATTGCATTGACACAAAAAAGTGTGTTGCCCCACAATCAAATAATACAAAACAAGGATTCCCATTAATGAAACACGTACCAGCAATCAAAGAGTTATCACCATTTGCCTTCTTTGCATCCAACGTATAAACTCGACCGACACTCTTTCCTTGCGTATGATTCCTATTCTGAGGATAATCCCTCACCATATGACCCACTTTCTGAAACTGATAACACTTCATTCCTTCGAAGCTACATCTACCAAGATGCATCTTACCACAAGTACGACACACAAGAGGTGCACTTGATCTAGAATTCTGAACCTATTTTCCTTTGAAGGCTTGCTGCCTAGGCCTAAACTATTGGTTTGATCTCCCGGGATCATTCTGATTTGACCTACTCAAATCTCCCTCTGCTTGAACTTTCTTCAAACTGTTCTCAGCCACATAACATTGCCTTAGCAACTCAGCATAAGTAGTGAACTCTCTTTGAGACACACTGTGAGAAATCTCAGCTTTCAATCCAAAAATAAATTGGTCAATCTTCTACTTTTCATCAAGAGCATACACGGCCTGCCTAGAGTAAGCAGCCATGATTTCAAACTTCTCAGCATAAGCAGCCACAGTCATAGTACCTTGCCTCAATTGTTGGAATTCAAACTCTTTTTGGGTCCTCAAAGAACTAGGGAAATAATTCCCCATAAAAGTAGTCTTAAATTGCTCCTAGACTTTAGGCACACCTTGGATAGTCATTAAAGTTGAAGCACTCTCTCACCACCTCATAGCAGGACCTTTTAATGAGTGAGAAGCAAACACCACTTTGTTCTCTTCACTACACTGAACTATCAGGAAGATTCTCTCCATACCAGCCACCCATTCATGAGACTTCAAAGGATCTAATCCGCCATGAAATTCTGGAGGATTCATGCGGATGAAATCCTGAAAACTTCCACCTACAGCATCTGGAACAACCACCTGAGGATGAAAACCCCCATTCATTTATTGTACAATTTGCTGCATGAATTGGTTCTGCTTCTGATGCATCTGTTGCAAAAACTGAGGCCATGGGACATACTCGTCGCCGCCTGGCAGATTCGTCTCAGCAGAAGTAGTTCTGGGTCTAACACGGGTTATGCGCCCGTCAGCCATGTTCCTAAAGGTCATACAGATAAGATTAAGTTGATCAGGCTCAATTCCATAAATATAACACTTAAGACCAATGGTGACACAACACATATGAACGGAAAGAAGCACTTATACTATTTCATGGCTAGGTCAAGGATACGACCTGCTCTAATACCAACTGTAACACCCATATATAACAACGTACATCAAAGCATATATATTGTACATGAATCCAAGTTTTGGTATTGAAATATCATAAGTTCCTAGTTAACACATTGCATACATTACATGCCCAAAACATAGAATGCTAAAATCTATGGTATAATATACACAAGATATTCCGAAGTACTAAGAACTAGATCAACAAAGTGATCTCAAAATAAAACTCCATAACGGAAGCTATGCCATCCCAAAAAGCCAAGACACGTAAGGATAATCAAATGGCTTTATCCTTACCCTTCGCGGAACCTGAAGTACCTATAATATAATCAACAACGTGGGGTGAGATATTAAATTCCAGTGAGTTCCCTATCTTATAGATTCTCTTGGATTTACAAGGTTCTATCAATCCTAACTCAAGTCAAAGTGAAGGGAAGTGACCTTGAGTTCACAATCTCGCACTATATGGAAACATATTCATGAGTTCTTCAACTCAAAATATCACTAATCGATAACCTTACCAAGGCATCCCTTTTTCTCGTCCGCTTCTACGTCTAGAAGTCGACCCGAGTCATTGATCCTTTTAATATACTTGGCATACGAAATGGATTTGAGTTCATCGGCCTGTTAATCGTGAACCGTCACTTCTCATGGCCTGTTAACCATCACAAGTATCTTTACCCGTAGGCTCCATTCGTACTAACCGCGGGAATCAAACCTACCAAGTAATTCATGCGTACATTCCAGAGGATCCCTAAGCTCATGAAACAGCAACTCAAGGGAAACAAATACGATTACGTGATTACACACACAAACGTGATTGTATTCTACAATCACAAGGCCACATTCACCTTAAGGCCACATTCGCCTTTTCAAAAAACACAAGGTTCACACATGTTCTAGACTAGTGTTTCACTCTCTTCTATACCATTACTCGTCGGAGATGCGCATTTTGGCATCGAATGCATGAGTATCACCATCTAGATTATCTATCAATTCCTAGCCCTTCCTAGGTTCCACTATAGATTTATGGTAAAGTTTAGTCACTCTTCCTAGTCCATATTTTAAACATGCTTTTACTCAATTTCCTTTCACAATAAGAGGTTAGATGTAACACCATACAATAGTATACCAAAATGCATATAATAATTCAACTCATAAAATTATGACATTTCCTGAGGTTTCCTCTGATTATTTAATCGGGTAACAAAACCAATATTTTTCACATTCATTGCGTAGAAGATTTCCATAGCTTTCCAACGATACCAAGAACGCTTCGATCAGAAACACGATTCAAAAGTTATGAATTTTCTAAAAAAAATATTTTTCATTAACCAACGGTGGTAATCGGTTACCCAAAATAGGATAACCGGTTACTCAAGCTTTACTGTTCACACAAAGGCTAAATGAGAGTTAGAGGCACATTTCGTAACCAGTTACTCAAATATGGGTAATCAGTTACTCAGTTCAAATCTTGCACAGAATCTCCATATTTCTACAGAATAACCGGTTACTCTATATCTATTAATCGGTTACTCTGTTACAGAACAGAAAAATACTGGTTTTTCTCATGTTTCAAAATCACCCAAACTCATTCAAAACTCTTAGAAACTCATAGAAACAATTATTCACTTGTCATACAACATATTCACACCTGTATTGGTCATATTATGCAATTTAATCAAGATTTGAACCGTGAAAACAATCGATTCCACACAATACTCAATTTTTACCATTTCTAACCTAAACTCTAACCTTTCTCAAATATCTAGAGCTTAAGTACTAACTAGAACCCACCTCTAAACAAGATGATGATGAAGATTGTGGGAAGATTTGATGAAGAATAAAGAAGATCCAAGCTTGTTCTTCAATTTCCAAGTTTTCTCCTTTTTCTCCCTTTTGCTCTTCTTCTCTCTACCTCGTATTATCCTTGTTTCTGTCTTTGGCACAAGTGAGGGAGAGGGAAGGTATAAAGAATATAAATTAGATAGTAACACTACTAAATGTCCAAATATCTCTAAAGTACCAATTGATAAAGCCTCAGAGTCAGATAATATCAATTTGACCTGGTATGAGCTCATCGGTTGCTCAAATTATCTTTGCAGATAATTGCTCAGAGTACACCAAAACCCAATCGATCAAACTAATATTATCCAGAGAAAAAATAAAATACGGGATATTACACACCATTATGCAGAAGATCAGAAACCCTCAAATCAGGAACCTGTGGCAAGTGTTGAAAAGTCACTGGAACCTGTGGGTGAGTTAGTAGTAGAATTAACTTCAGACCATGCTATTGGGGTGAATAAAAACTGTCTTGATATGGGGCCCCAACAGCCTGGCCCATTAGACATTAGAAGGCCAAAAAATAAATTATTGCTTGAAGACATATATGAGAAAATCAAAATTTCGTTTGCCCCCTCCTATTACTCAACGCTACTGCATACCGATAAATCCAATATTGGTATTCTGTCTACACCGGCCCATTCACGCTTTGTTGACGAAGAGGAAATTTCCAGCTTTACGGGAAACTCAGTATCTGGAGGAGAATCCATTGGTGATGAGGAGGTTCTTAAGAGTAATTCTAGAATCAAGAAGAAGCTTGAAAATCTTACTGTTAAGATATGGGAGTCTATTAAAAGGATAGGAGTGGAAGCAGACGAAGACGACAAGGCGTTTGAAAACATTATTCGCAACTTGGAAGATTCGGAAAGAAAAGGAGTCAAGGGTAAGAAGGCGGCAGCTAAGGGTAAGTCATGAATTTTGTGACTTACAACATTAGAGGGTGTGGAAGTAGCATTAAAAGAAGAAGAATCAGATCTTTGCTACAAAAAGAAGGCATGGATTTAGTTTTTCTGCAAGAAACAAAGTGTGAGCAGATGACTGAAGATATAATGTTTAGTATTTGGGGTGATAAGAACTGCCTCTGGTCTGCGTCAAATTCGATTGGTCAGGTAGGAGGAATTCTCACTATTTGGAGAAAAAACAATGGTTCCTTTTAGTAGTTTCAAAGGCAGTGGGTATATCGGGGTCAATGCTCTTTGGAAATGTATTAATTGCTACTTTATTAATATCTATTCTTCTTGTTCTAACAAAGATAAGAGGGAACTTTGGAGCAATATCTTACATCTTAAAGATACATTGGATGTGGGTGAATGGGTAATCGGCGGTGATTTTAATGCCATCAAGAGTAGAAGTGAGAAGATTGGTAGTAGCGCTCATAGTAGGAAGATCATTGAAAAGTTTTATGATTTTATTGAATTGTCTAGATGTATTGACCCGCCTGTTAGTGGAAATAAGTTTACGTGGTATAATACGTCGTGGAAAACACTGTTTTGGCAGTAGCTAAGGCGGCATATGTTCGATGGGCGAACGGGAGTTCGCACTGCGAACCTGAGAACCCATTTTTGCCTATAAAGTCACAATTTCAGATTTTTTTAGGTTATGGTTTGCGTATTTTTTGCTCCCACTACATCAAACTTCATTTCTTCATATTTTTTGATGAAAGAAGCTTATAAAACAACTATGGAGCATGCACAAGGATGATCCGGGATGGATTGATCATCGATCGGCGCTGACAAACCGATAGATTTTTGGTTCATTTCTCTTCTTCTTTGTGTATTCTTCATTTGTTGGGTTTTGTATATGTATTTATTACTTTGATCTTATGTATATTTATCGCCCATGGCGTTGTATAAAATCTGCTTTACAAATCTTTATCAGTGATTCTCCTTGATTTTTTGCTTTATGCTCGGGGTTTGGGTTGTGTTAGAGATAAACATCACAAACCTTGATTAGAGATGATTATCTGTTAGTCTCTGGATGCTAGAGATAGATTTAGAGCTAGCAATCTTTATGGGTATCGGAGCTTAAAGCCTCCGTGTTGTTTGAGTCGGGTGTGAGAGCATCGACGAGAGTAATACGGTTGTTCTCTCAACTCAGTGCGTCAGAGATGGACACTGTCGTGAGCGATGCTGGATGATATTGAGGAGTATTGTATGTTGAGTATAACTGGTCGGTAAGTTTAAGTTTGTGAGGAGTGGATTATATGCATGCCGGATAAGTTTCTTCTCTCTGAAGAATGAATTCTTTTTGTGTTAATATTTACATTTCTGTTTCTATGTTTGAAAAGTTTTAAACAAAACTCAGAATTGCGGAAACTGTCGAACGGCAGTTCAATAACACCGATCTCTGTGGACACGATAAATTCTCAGAAAAATACTTCTAAAAACTTTTGTTGCTTACTGCTATACCGCTTCAACAGAGGCGCAGAGTTATTTTGAGTAGGTTTGAAACATCTTGTCCGTTTTGTTTTAGGGAAGATGAAAATGCATTTCATTTGATATTTCGTTGTGGTATGAGCTATGAGGTGTGGAAATCAATTGGAATTTGGTTCGGAGTGGATGTTGGTATTCATGAGAATCTATTTTTTCATCTCCCAGAAAAGGTAATCAAACAAAAGAGGGACCCTTTACCATAGTAACAATAGTCCTTAAAATATCTAGGCAACGATCTATGTTCCCCTAAATTGACACTATCTCTAATTAACAAACTTCTAACATAGTTTCAAAAACCACTCTCTTAATACTTACTCAAAGCTTGAGTTTTGCTAAAGCATAAGTTGCAACTAACTCCTACTAAATTATTTATACTACTATATTAAAATAAATCAAGTATATGATTTTACAATTTTTAAAAGAAAAAAATCATTAAAATAAAACAATTCAAATAATTGAATAATAAAATTATGAAAACTCAAGTATCTCATGCACAATTTTAGTTCAAACAATCATGTACTTATTTAAATAGGAAAAGACGATTTTACCCTTCTTATAAAATTTCATAATTCCAATATAATTCAAGAAACCGCTAAAAAAAAAAATTCTTTTTCTTGAAATTCTTTTATTATATATATTAATTTCTCAGGCGTCACGTCTCAATTAAAACAAATTATGAATCTCAAATCTTCAATTAAATATCACCATACCTCTCCTTATATTATTATAAACATAATAGTATATAATTTTTTTTGTTAATTTTTGTTTTAATATATTAAATTTATTTTAATATATTTTTAAAAACAATTCATTAATAAAGGCAACTTCAAAATTTCAATTGAAAATTTTCATAATTTTTAAAGATACACACACACACACACACATATATATATATATATATATATATATATATATATATATATATATATATATATATATATATATATATATATATGAGGTCGCCAAAGTTTTCTCACTAAATACATTACTTTAAATAAAAAAGTGGAAAATGTCATACATGAATACAATTCAAAATATTACAATTTCAACACTATTACATAAAAGGAAATACTCGATAAATAATAATTATAACTTTTTTTTATTTGTGCATACAGTCTTTTTATTTAGAATTTTACCTAAATAAAAGTTTTTGAAAATATAATATTCTCCAACATTTCAAAAACTAAAAACTATTGAACATTAAGTAATTTATAAAAGTATTTCAACTTATAATCCCATCTGCAATTTTCAAACAAATTAAAATCATCATCTTCATCATCTAATAATAACCATCGACCTTCCTTCACTCTCCATCCATAACACGTGCTCTTAGAATTGCATATAGGAGTTTGATTGCGCACCAACATTCCATTAGTTTCCCATAAAGAATTTGTTAAGGATTGTACCTTCATCCTTGAACTCATAATACACTTCGACTTCCTTAAAGAACGCATACATTCAACTCTTTGATTTCTTGATCCGTGATCCTCAGAACACAACAAAATCACTCCATACACATACATTGCTTTCTTATGACCCATTTGAGCAGCAATCTTCAAGCTCTCAAAGACCAGCAATATTTACATTCGGATAATTAAAGTACTTTAGCAATCCATCTCTATACACGCTTTCACTATTTTCACTTTCCACACAACGTTTAAAAACTAACAATGCATTTTAGTTAGGAATCCATTGGATGAAAGGAAAATTGTCTAAAGATATTTTTTGTAACACATAACTTTCTTGTGCAACTTCGCGAAAGTCTTTGCAACACACTTTCATTTTGTGAAGATCAATGGAAGATTGAAAACCTATGATTGCAATCATGTCAAGTAAAAAATCTCTCGAAAGTGATTGCATGGTTGAAGAAGATTTCACTGTTATTACTTTTCTCTTCCAATCTTATTTTGGATGACATAATTCAAGGATTGCAATGTTGAAAAGAAAAACTAATTAGAAAACAAAAACATTGATTAAGCTATGGATTGATGGCTTAATATATGAAGGGAATAAATGTTTTGTTTGAGAGTGTATTTCTAGTTGTAAAAAATCAAACGTAAAATCTTTAATTTATACTTATACTATTTAAGGTTGATTTATAATTTGTATTCTTATCTAGAATAAATAAAATAAATAAATCAACGATCCAACACAAAAATAAATAAAATAAATAAAAAATTATTTATAAATAAAAAGAGAGAGAAAACAAAACAAGGTTCGTAGGTTCCATTAAGGCAGTCACAAAAATCGTCATTGAGTTGCTCTTGTTGAAATTCACGGATCCGTCTTTTACATCTAATCACATCGTGATACTTGAAATAAGTAACAGATGATAATTTTGATTAAAAAATATAATGTGTAAATAAGTAAATCATAACATAGAGAGATAAACCTTGGGGTGCGATTCCTAGGAACACAACTTCATGTTAGTTAGATTTAGGTAGGTTTGTTGAGTGTTGAAATTGAATTGGTGTTGATGATAGGATGTTTTTTTATCAAAGATTCGAGATTAGGGTTTCAATGATAAAAGAGAGAGAATTAGAACTATCTAAAAAAAAGTAAAAATTAAAGATAATATTTTTCTTCATTCATACCTAAAATGTGTCCAAGACACTTACATATATAGTGCTCATAAAGAGTAATGAATTAAAAGCTCAATTACACAATAGCCCAATAATACTAATAACTAATACCACTAAACATAAAAGACTAATTAAATTGATATTCTAATTAAACCAAATTATTAAATTATAACTAATGATACTCTCTATCATTGCCTCGGGGTTCACTTGAACCTTGTCCTCAAGGTTCTAAACCTACTATTATTACCAACGCTGAAGGGCAGAGAACCATTTATTGCTTTAGCTTTCTCTTTGAACTTCATGTCTTAAGCCTTAAAAAACTCAGCCTCTTGAATCATTCTCTCAATGTCTTCCCTCGACAGTCTTCCATTTTCATTGGTTATCGTAATATCTTGCTTATTACCACTTGTTTCTTCTTCTGCAGACACATTTAGTATACCATCTATATCAATATCAAAACAGACTTGAATAGGAAGGCCACGAGGTGCACGGCGGACTGAGAGATAAAACAAACCAAGCAAGTTATTCCCACTTGCAAGCATTCTCTCACCCTCGTAAACATCAACTGGTATAATGGCTTGGTCATCTTCACATGTATGGTATTCTTGTTTCTTCTTTACAGGAATGGTTGAATTCTTAGGAATAATTACACTCATAATATCTCCTTTTACTTCTGTACCAAGAGACAAAGGTGTAACATCTTACAAACCCAAGTTTGGAACTTTCTTTAAACCTTCGGTAAGCAAAGCAGCTTGGACAGCTGCATCGTAAGCAACAGCCTCATCTGAGTGGATGCTCTTGCATAGTTCCTTCCCCTTGAAAAAGTCCTGCAATAGTTGCTTCACTTTGGGAATCCTAGAAGACCCACCAACAAAGAGAATGTCATCAACACTACTCTTCTCTATCTCAGCATCAGCAATACAACTTTCAACAGTATCCATACACTTTTCAAAGAGGTCCATATTCAGTTGCTCAAACTTGGCCCGAGTAATTAATGAACAGAAGTCAATACCTTCACATATAGCATCTATGTCAATTGCTGCATCAGTATCGTATGAACGTGTTCTTTTTGCCCTCTCGCACGCAGTTCTCAATTTCCTCAAGGCTTTTGAGTTCCCACTAATATCAACTTTGTTCTTCCTCTTAAACTCCTTTACAAAGTGATTCACCATTTGATTATCAAAGTCCTCACCTCCGAGGTGAGTGTCACCAGCAGTGGCCTTGACATCAAAGGAATTATTCTTAATTGTAAGGAGAGACACATCAAAAGTTCCAATAATACCACTACCCTTGACGTGTAAGTCCCTCAGTAGGTTGGGCTGGTTCATTTACTTTCCACGGTAAAATTGGCGGAATTGCTGAAGAAAGATGAGGTGTTTTTGCATCTAAGAACATCTTCCGCAGCACACAGGCAGCATCGTCATAATACTTGTGAGAATTTTTCACAAAGCTCCATCCATTCACATCACAAACATAGGAGCGTCCCTCGCATCTCAGGAGATCAAACCCACAAACCGATTGCCTGAATGCGATGCAAACCTCTCTTGCCATTTGTTTTTCTGCAGGAGTAAGTAACACTGGATACCTAACTTCCTTCTTAATAGGTCTCACAACAGATTGAACTTCATCAGAGTTAATAATCCTAGTCAAATCAGAATTAGTCATCTTTGCCCTAGGTAAAACATAACCCTTTTTCTTCTCAGAACCCTTATCAAAAGACCCATATATAGAATCAAGTTTCTCAAATGCAGACTTAGTCCAAATAACAAATCTACCTAAATGTCCACCAGGTGCAAGTTTCAAAAGATTGAGTCTCTCAACATTGGTAATTTCAACCCCAGGAATGTTCCTAAAAGCTTTAACAGCTTTTGCTCCTTCGGTACTGTAAACAATCAAAGGTCCTTTACGAGAGATATATCTACGGTTACGCATTTTACCTTTTCCAGGATGAATTCCATGGCTATCTTTAGCTTTCTCAGCATCGGGAAAAGCTCCGATCTTCTTCAAAACCTTGATCGCTTCCTTTGTTTTCTCAACTCCTTCAGCGGAATCACCAACCACAAGAGGAAATTCAGGAACTGCCTCGATCCTGTGACCACAAGCGAGAACAAGTGAAGGAACTGCGGAAGCAGCTATGGCAGAAACGACTGCGTAACACTTTTGGTTGACATTGATCTTACGGTGCCATCTACGCCAGATCCTGGTCGGAGCAAACATACGACCACCGCGACACATGTTTCCGAAGGCAGCTTGACCTGCACAGTGAGTTCCGCCACCGGCAACACGAGGAATACGGGAGACAGCACGACCGGTTCCCCATGATTCGGCGGAGGTTTGGTGACCGGCACGGCGGCTGACGGAGTAAGGTTGATGGTTGTTATTGGAGATGTTGAAGTGGACGAAATTGACGATGTCAGGGCGGATTGAGGCACGCATTACGTCGGGAATGGGTAGAGTGGTTGGGGAATCGGTGGCCATGTCGGAGTCCAGTGCCTGGACGGTGACAAGGGGTCTTGCGGCTGCGGCTGCCATTTCTGAGTGAAGGAAATGGAGGAAGCTTAACCTAGGGCTTTCTATGGTGGTGTTAGTGTGAAAAAGATAGAGAATTAAAACTATCTAAAGATTTGAGACTAGGGTTTCAATGATAAAAGAGAGAGAATTAAAACTATCTAAAGAAAAGTAAAAATTAAAGATAACATTTTTCTTCATTCATACCTAAAATGTGTCCAAGACACTTACATATATAGTGCTCATAAAGGGTAATGAATTAAAAGCCCAATTACACAATAGCCCAATAACACTAATAACTAATACCACTAAACATAAAAGACTAATTAAATTGATATTCTAATTAAACCAAACTATTAAATTATAACTAATGATACTCTCTATCATTGTCGCGGGGTTCACTTGAACCTTGTCCTCAAGGTTCTAAACCTACTATTATTACCAACGCTGAAGGGCAGAGAACCATTTATTGCTTTAGCTTTCTCTTTGAACTTCATGTCTTGAGCCTTAAAAAACTCAGCCTCTTGAATCATTCTCTCAATGTCTTCCCTCGACAGTCTTCCATTTTCATTGGTTATCGTAATATCTTGCTTATTACCACTTGTTTCTTCCTCTGCAGACACATTTAGTATACCATATATATCAATATCAAAACAGACTTGAATAGGAAGGCCACGAGGTGCACGGCGGACTGAGAGATAAAACAAACCAAGCAAGTTATTCCCACTTGCAATCATTCTCTCACCCTCATAAACATCAACTGGTATAATGGCTTGGTCATCTTCATATGTATGGTATTCTTGTTTCTTCTTTACAGGAATGGTTGAATTCTTAGGAATAATTACACTCATAATATCTCCTTTTACTTCTGTACCAAGATATAAAGGTGTAACATCTTGCAAACCCAAGTTTGGAACTTTCTTAAAACCTTCGGTAAGCAAAGCAGCTTGGACAGCTGCATCGTAAGCAACAGCCTCATCTGGGTGGATGCTCTTGCATAGTTCCTCCCCCTTGAAAAAGTCCTGCAATAGTTGCTTCACTTTGGGAATCCTAGAAGACCCACCAACAAAGAGAATCTCATCAACACTACTCTTCTCTATCTCAGCATCAGCAATACAACTTTCAACAGTATCCATACACTTTTCAAAGAGGTCCATATTCAGTTGCTCAAACTTGGCCCGGGTAATTAATGAACAGAAGTCAATACCTTCACATATAACATCTATAATTTAATAATTTAATAAACCAAATTATTAAATTATAACTAATGATACTCTCTCAGTTGATTTCCGGGAAGGGAATGTAATAGGGAGAATGATGAGTTCCGTTTCGGACACTAGCGAGCAGCGACTGCCACTGACTGGTGAAATTTTATTTCAGAATTGTCATTTCAAAAGGATCGTGAAATTTCTAAATTTTCTCTTCTTTGTGGATAAATTCAACGACTACGGTTCCGATTCAACTTGTGGCACGGGCGAGTTAAAAGTACGATAAATTCGTTAATGACACTAACCTGTTTTTCACTAGATACAATTCTATTTCTATCAACCACAAACTCTCTTTCAGAAAACTACGACATTGAAACAAGATCGCTGTCATATTAAATAATTAACAACTTGTTTATAAGAGGCATTTAATCGAACATCTAACATTCATATTAGTTTATAACAAAAAAAATATCAATTATAATATACTTAAGATTTGAAGAAATACACGTGTTTTCCTTCAAAACTGTGATTGCGGTGTAATTGAAGCTACAAGCAGCTACTTTGGGAGTATTATCATTGTCGTTGTTTGAATAAGTATTAGGAAAAGGTCACACAACAAATCAATGTTGTTTTAGGGTTTGAGATATCGGGAATTGATGAGATTTTAGGGTTCAATGTAACAAAATAAATTGATGGAGTTTGAGAAGTCCAATGGAGGTGGCACAAGGTTTTGAAGAGACTGAACCTTGATATGAAAGAAAAATCTTGAAATTTTTCTTAGATTGGATGAATTGATCGTAAGCGGAAATATAGTTTCCTGGGAAAAAAGTATCAGATGAACAACGTGCATGATATTTGAGGATGTTATAAGTGTATTTCTTAATTTTTATTTTTGACACGCCTGTAATAGTATTTTAATTGTATTATATACAAATGCTATGAGTATTATATCATATTCGTTAAATAGCCAAGTGGTGGGTAGTGTTTTTGTTAAGCATATCGTCGCGAGACTAGAGGTGGCAATTGGATCCATTAAGGCAAAATCTAGGGATGTTCATGGGTACGGGCCAACCCGCGAATCCACTCACCCAATCCAACCCAACCCTTATTTTTACCCAACCCAATCATGTACGGGTCCAACCCGAACCAACTCATTCAAACCCATTGGTATTTGGTTCGGGTAACGGGTTTGAAGTTTTAAACCCACGAACCCGCGAACCCAACCCATTGATATGTCACACTATTTTTATTTTATTTTATTTATAAATTATCTAGCATAATTCTTACAATGTATATATTTTTTAAAAGATAATTATAGTTTTTATTAATTATAAAAACCTAAGTCTAAATCAAATTTAAGAGATCAATTTTATTTATTCAAAGAGAGAGGTATCTTACCTTTTAAATTATACTTTACACTATTTGTATATTTTTCTAATTTTGTATGAATCGTAAAAGACGTTTTAGGTATTAACCAATAAATTTTATTCAAATTGAATAATAAAAGTTTATGATTTTTTTAATGTTTTTGTAATATAAATGTGTTAACTAAATTGATATATTTTATTTAGAATTTGAAAATTATATTTAGTGGATTACCCACGAACCCAACCCAACCCATTTATAAACGGGTTGAATTGGGTCGGGTTTAATATTAAAAGTACGGGTTGAACACTCAACCCAATCCAAAAAATATTGATCGGGTCAGGTATTGGATTTAATCAAATTAGACCCAACCCAACCCGCGAACACCCCTAGCAAAATCCATCCAATCCATCCACCAAAAAATCAATCCAATCCATTCATCACATAAAAAGTAAGTTAATGAATTGGATTAAATTCATCCATTTATATGCATGGATTGATTCAATCCATCCAACTTATTTTAAAGATTCAATGGATTATTTTCATCTCCGTTAGATTTATTTTTTTAAAAATAATTAAAAATGGATTTTTTTATAAAAAAGAATTAATTTTTTTAAAAATAAAAACCAAATTTTTTTTTAAAAAAAAAACCGACTTTTTTTCCGAAAAAAATAATCGACTTTTTTTCCGAAAAAAAAACGACTTTTTTTTCCGAAAACAAAAACTGACTTTTTTTCCCGAAAAAAAAACCGACTTTTTTTTACGAAAAAAAAACGACTATATTTCAAAAAAAAACCGACTTTTTTTTCGAAAGAAAAACCAACGTTTTTTTTCCAAAAAAAAACCGACTTTTTTTTCGAAAAAAAACCGACTTTTTTTTTGAAAGAAAAGCCGATGTTTTTTTCCGAAAAAAAATGATTTTTTTTTCCGAAAAAAAAACCGACTTGTTTTTCAGAAAAAAACCGATTTTTTTTTTCGAAAAAAAACAGACTTTTTTTTCGAATAAAAAAACTGATTTTTTTTACAATAAAAAAAAAATTGGATGGATGGATATCCATCCATTAAAAATATGTTAATGGATAGATTGGATGAATTTTATTCTTAACGGATGGATCGGATTGGATAATTTTAAGAAAATTTTAGTGGATTGTTAATGGACTAATGAATTGTTTTGATGCATCCATTAACCATCTAATCCATATCTATCCAATCCATCCATTTGGTCACCCCTATGCGAGACTCAGCAACAAAATAAGGCATTAAGTAGCTAGAGGTCTTCGGTTCGAGTCTAGTTGCCTAATAAAATTGTATTATTTTTTTGCTATCTTTAATAGTGTTTTCTATAAAGCGCTATCAATGGTTCAAAATCTTTTTTTTTAAATTAGCCTATAATAGCTTTTTTTTTAATAAGCTCTATCATATGACTTGACAATTTTTAACTTATAATAGCGTCATACATAAAAACACTATTATAGGTCTTAGGAAAATACATTTATTAGCACTTATCAAATAAATGTTATTTTTTGAATCAATAAAAATTGGATTAATTCAAAAAACAGGAAATATAAAGGTGATCCTCAAGGATCCAACCCACCAAAAAACTATTACATCAAGAGTAAAGCTATAAACTTTCTAAGCTTTTTACTAACCCACCCCTTTGAACTATCTTTTCTATTATGTTATTTACAATACTATCTTGATCTATACTTTGCTCCTTATCAAAACAATGTGTATTTCTATGCTGCCAACAGTGGTATATAGTCTCAGTCAGGGCTATCTTCAACATGTCCACTCTGCTGCCCTTGCCTTTGCAAAAATTAGACAGCCACTTTACCTCTTCACTCCAAAGCATAGGGTTATGACAGACCTGTATCCAATGAAGGACTTTACTCCATATATTTTTCATCATGTTACACTCAAAGAACAGATGGTCAACATTTTCAATTTGCTGACAGAAACAACATGTATTGTTATCCAAAAGCCCCCAATTAGTTAGCCTCTCCTTCGTGGCTAACTTTTTGTGACAAGCTAGCCAAAGACACAGCTTCGTCCTAGGTCTGGCTCTATTCCCAGCTATGATGTTGAACTAATTCATGTTGTCTTCCTGGGAGAATGTTTCTTTATAAGCAACCCCAACTCTGAACTTTCCTTCTATGATACTTCTATCCCAATACCTCTGCACCATTGGGATGAGATGCTTAGATTTGAGAACACTCTTAAGCACCCAAGAAGAAGTAACAGCAGCTTCAACACTCATGATATCTTGATGCTTAATAAAGTGCATGTGAATCCACTTGACCCACAAAGTATCACTCTTCCTGCACAAGTTCCACAAGAGTTTAGCCATGGTGATAGAATTCAAAGTATCCAAATTGATTATATTCAGCCCACCCTTCTTAGCAGGTTTACACACAGTTTTCCAAGCCACTGGGCTCTTTCTACTAGGATTAGAACCTCCAGTCCAGATAAAAGCTCTACAGGATTTGTTAATCTTGCTTATCACACCCTTAGGAATAGGGAAACATTGCATCCAGTAGTTGCTAATAGAGAAAGTTACAGCATTAACCAACTGCACCCTGCAGGCTTGAATCAACAATTTAGCACTCCAATGATGAATACGATGTAAAACCTTATCAATTAAAGGGAGATAGTGATTTATATAAAGCTTTTACTAGATAAGGGCACTCCAAGGTATTTGAAGGGTAGGCTCCCCTCCACATAACCAGTCATCATAAGGATCAGATGCTTCTCCCTATCATCCACTGCTCCAAAGTAAGCTTTGCACTTAGAGGGGTTGACCACCAGACCTGTAGATAAAGAGAACTGCATTATAGTGTTATTCATAAGCTCCATAGACCCAACATCTCCTCTACAGAAAAGCAAAATATCATCAGCAAATGTCAAGTGTGTTATCTTCATCTTCTCACACCTAGAATGATGGTTGAAGTTAGGATTCCTCTGCATTCTATCAAGAAGTCTAGCCAAGTATTCCATGGTAATAACAAACAAAAAGGGAGAAATAGGATCTCCCTGTCTTATACCTCTTTTAGCTTTCATCAATCTAGAATTCTCTCCATTGATATTATACCTATAGGAGACAGTTATAACCCCCATCATAATCCACTTCACAAACTGATCTGGGATGCCAGCCTCCAAGAGAATGGTTTCCAAAGCTCTCCAGTTTAACATGTCATAAGCTTTTTGCAGATCTAGTTGCATAAGGCACCTAGGGGTTCCATTCTTCCTAGAGTAACCCTTGATGAGCTCAGTTGCCAATAAGATATGGTTGTGGATTTGTTGCCCAGGGATGAAAGCAGCATGGTGATGACTAACTATGGACCCAATGATTTGAGCTAACCTGGCTGTCAAAATTTTAGAGTAAATTTTATAGACCACAGTACAGCAAGTTATAGGCCTAAACTCTCTAATGAACTTGGCTCCATCACTCTTAGGAATCAGAGTGACAAGAGTGTTGTTGAAGGCTAAGAGCCCTTTGTTATACTTGAACCAGTATCTAATAGTTTCAGTAACATCATGCTTCACAATTTCCCAGCAGCTTTTGAAAAATTTAGCACTGTAACCATCTACCCCCGGGGCTTTAGAGACTCCTATATCCTGCAAGGCATTGAAAATTTCCTCTTCACTGATTGGTTTTATAAGCATCTGCCTCTGCTCATAATTGAGTTGAGTACCCTCTCTTATAACACCAATATTCAGTTGATGGAGGATTCTGTCTTCTCTTCCCATAAGATCTTCATAAAAGTTGAGCACTGCATTTTCAATATCATAATTGTTGTTCATCATAGACCCATCATCATTCCACAAGTTCATCATCCTTTTAGATTGGTTTTTGGCTTTGAGAGATGCATGGAAAAATTAATTGTTCCCATCACCCAGTCTGATCCACTCAATTTTGGCTTTTTGCTGCAAAATTTTCTCTTCTAAGGAATTCCATCTAATCAACTCTTCAGACTTATTCTTAACCTTTTGAATAAGGTCAGTATTCATATGATTTGTGGCAAGCTCAATCTGGTACTCCTCTAACTCTTTTCTAGTAGCCATTAAGGTTCTTTTGACATCAGTTAGAGGCTTGCTCAACTGTCTAATGGTGGATCTAAGTCTTTTTAGTTTTTCCCAAAGAATAAAAGGAGGGGAACCTCTGGTAGGCTCCTTCCAATTATTGACAACAGCTACATGAAATCCATTAATTTCAGTAGAACAATTAATGAACTTGAAATTCCTCTTGGTAAGATGGTTCATATTCTGCTTGCTGAGGTGTAACATCACATGGTCAGAGACACTAGGAGGGAGATGAGTCAGCTGGAGGTTCATAGTCTGAAACCAATCAACATTGCCTATGACTCTATTAATTCTAGAGTAAATATGGTCAAGAACATGCTTGTTGTGCCAAGTAAAGCAATCTCCCTGGTTATCCATTTCAGAGAGCTGACAAGCATCCATCAAATCCTGCAAATCCCTATACTCGCTTTCAGTTACCATTCTTCCTCCAATCCTATCTTTACTCTTGAGGACATTATTGAAGTCACCTATAATGCCCCAAGGTTCATTGTGCTGAATTGTCAGGTTGGCAATATCCTTCCACAAGATCCTTCTATGCTCTAAAGTGTTCATAGCATACACCACTGTCAACTTGAACATTAGCTTGCCAGTAGAGTCCACCTTGCAATGAATGTACTGGCTGCTACAATATTCCATGATAACCTCAACTGCTCTATTATTCCAACAGATCCAAATCCTGCCATTATCATGATGGTTGTAGTTATCTATAAAATTCTCATGTAACTTCATCTTACTTCTGACTAATCGAGCCCTAGACTGTTTCACTCTAGTTTCTAGGAGAATACAAATATCTGGTTGCAAATTCAAGAGATGGGAGTTGATCTCTCTCAATTTGCCACCCTTATTTAGCCCCCTAACATTCCAAGATACAATCATTAATCATTGGTTTGTAACCCCAGGGGATCTATCAATTCCCCTAGAGCATTGAAACAATTACTACAATTGATACTAGAGTCCCTTTGAGAGCTTATTTTCCTCTTACCTCTGTCTGTGTTTTTCCCTCTTGGTGTTTTCTAACTTGTTTCTCCCTCCTGGCTATTCATTGTCTCTGCTCTGATATTCAGGGCCTCTATGTCTGCAAGCTGAACTACCTCTGAGTCATTGGTGGCATTAGGTTTGTCATTATTGTGCTCACCCTCCAACTGGGTTTGCTTTTTCTCATTATCTTTCTTAGGTATCCACTGTTGAACAATTCTCTTGGCATCACAATTATGTCCAAATTTCTGGCATCTCCCACAGAATTTTGGTAACCACTCATATTCAATGGCTTGCTTGACTAGCTTCCCTTCATGATTCTTTATTGTAACCTCTTTAGGAACAGGTTGAGTAGAATCCACTTCAATGAGGATTCTAGCATAGGAGACTCTAAGCTTCTGAGCTGTGCATTCATCAGTAACTACAGGGGTCCCTATAGCACTACTAATCTTGTCCAAACTCCTAGCTCCCCACAGTTCCAAAGGAAATTGGGGCAGTTTCACCCACAGAGGGATGGTCATAAGCATATCCTTCTTCATACTAAAATCTGGTTTCCAATCCCTTAGAATCATTGGCATGTTCTTGATAGTGTAGGGTCCATTCATGAGAATCTCCTCTTTCTCTTTGAATGATTTGAATCTCATGAGGAAGAAACCCTCATCATGGTAAAGAAAACCAGGAAGTTGAATTGAGTTCCAATTCTTCATCATAAATTGTTTAACCATATTCATACTAAGCTCCCCCTAGTACATACATAATCAGAGCACTTTCCCAATATTTCACTTCAGATTCAATATCAGATTCATCTATTTCAACAACTATTTCTCCATTCACAATTTTGGGGGCAACGAAATCTAAATTCATACCGTTTGTAGGCTTCCTATTGTTGCTAATCACATCCACCCAAAGCTTTCTCGGTTCTACCTTGGATGTCGCTTGAACTAGGGTTTCCTCCATTACAGGCTTGCTCAAATCCACAGTGTGACTACTCACAGAACTGCAATCCTCTCCATGGTCCGATGATACTGAGTGGTCTGATGGTACTTCCGGTTCTTGTCGTTGTTTCGGTGGAGGCTCAGGCAACGGCGGTTCCAAGAATTGTGGAGGTTTCCCCCGTCCCCTTCCTCTCCCTTTTCCCCTCCCAGCCATTTCATGTGTCAAATAAGTGTTATTAAATATGTGCTATATTATAAAATGAGTATGGCTAATTATTTATTTACATAATGTTTTTTTTTAAGTTTAATATTTTTAAATTGTGTTCTATTGGTAGAAATTTTATAACCGTTGTTCAAATAAAATGCAGTTTTTTTTATAAGCCCAGAATGTATATGTAAAGAATGAGGTACTAGGGGTACCTCAACCCAAACAAACAACCAACAAATAAAGGGACCAACAGTTACAAAAAATCTAAAGGATGTTTGTGCCACTCATAAAAAGAATAATTGATATCCCTTTTATCTAGAATTAAGATCCACCACCACGTAAAGAATTTAATACGCGTAAACACAACTCATGATCACAAACCTCATCCTTGAAGATTATGTTGTTTCTAGTTATCCAAATGGTCCAACAGACAACCAACCAAAAACTAACTACGAGATTAATCGAAAGTCTACCTTCAAGACTTGAGACCCAATTTATGAGATGAGATGGAATAGAATTAGCTTGAGTAATATTAATTCCTAACCAAGCACAAATCTTGCACCAAATAAGTTTGCTCCAATGACAAAGTAGAAACAAGTGAGTTTCTTCCTCAACAAATTGGAAACACGAAACACAAACAGCATCATGAGGATTAGAAATAATTCTGCGACGAATCAAGTTACCTCGCGTTTGTAATCGATTCAGGAGCAGCCGGTAACAAAATATTTTTACTTTTGAAGGAGTTAAGGACCTCCAACAAAGATTCAGTGCTTGCTGAACCAGTTCATTTCCGACGCAGTCACGGGCTCCATCTCTCAGGCCAGCGTAAAAACTCTTAACAGAAAAACATCCCGACGAACCATAGTTCCATACTATCGAATCGAGTTTATTCTGAATAGGACAGACCTGAACCAGAATGATTTGCAAATTTGTAAGGTCCTCCGCTACTTCTTCGGCCAGCTGCTGATGTGGTGAAAGCATGATCTTCCAATCCCAGCATGATTCCCTCCATGATCCCATCTCCGTTATACTGTGATCTTGGGTCTGCACTACCTGGAACGGATTAGGAAACAAAACTTTCAAAGGAACAGGACCTAGCCACTGCGATTTCCAAAAAGGAATGGAAGTGCCGTCTCCTAGTCTAGATGAAATGAAACTGCTGAAGGAAGCGTGCTTCGACGAAACGCCAATCCTCATAATATCTTGCCACCATTGAGAATGTAGTCTGTTTACTTTGTATTCCTCACGAGATAGTATAAATTTTCTATAGTCTCCATACTTTTCTGACATAGTTCCGCACCAACTGTGAAGGCAAGCTTCTCAATGGTTTTGATGAAGACAACATTATTCATTCAAGATGTTATGCTTGCTCAAAAATAATGGATCAAGACATTGAAGCTAGCACAAAGTTTTTAATTTTTTTACAAGTCTTGAAGAATTCGCAAGTATAATCAAGGTATAACTCTCACTTATCAAAATGGTTGCATACAAGTGTTCAAAAGTGTCTCAAGCTTGCAATATATATTGATAAAATAGTTCTCAAAATTATCTTCAAGATTCACTTGCATACATGGTTCATGAGGTTGAAAATATATCATTATTTCTTGCTTTAAAAATAAAAACAAAATATTTTTATCATATATTTGAAACTTTATTTTTTTTTATATTTGAACCATGTTAAATCACTTTCAAATATAATCTATTGACTTGGATAAATCAATAGATGTTGAATAATATTGGTTCAAATATTTAGACAATTTTTTAATTTTTCAATTTATTTAAACATTCAGTTTTTGGTTAATTACGGCGTTTTGAACCGACGTAACTAACCAAAATAACCGCCACAATTTACAGCGTGTTTTATTTTTGAATATTTTTAAACGTTGAAGGAGCGTAACCGATTAACACATTTGTTGTTAATCGATTACTACTGTGTGCAGAGGCGAAAAATTGCATTTTTTCAGTCTATCTCATTCAAACATTTTCCAATTGAAGCATTGCATTGTATCATATTTCATACCCTTTTGTAGAGGTGTTTTGTGCATTATATAATCATTTTTTCAGATTTAAAAAACACCTCCTTGCTAAAAATTTCAAACAATCATTCTTTTACCAAAACTTTCATTTTATCAAAGTGTTCTTAACAAACTTTCTAAGAGTGAAGCATTTGCATAAAATATTCACACATTCTACATTTGTTTCATTTCAATTGTGTTGAACACTTGTATAATATCATTAAGAGTGATTGTTACAAAAGGGAGAAGATCAATCTTTGAATTGATATATTGAAGAATCAAAGTTTCATCTACTTACTCAAAATTCTGAACTATTGTAAAATCCTAATGGTCCAACAAGTGTTTGGTTTTAGGTGTTGACTATAAGGGAATGATTGTTTCTCTTATAGGGTTTGTTAGAATCCTTGTGATCCGGATTGTGGATACAAGAGGTCCATTGTAAGATTTGTTCTTGGTTGAACTTTAAACTTGTAAAATCCAAGAGGGTGTTCTTGGTGGTTGATAGTTAGTGACTTGTATAGAAAGACTAGGAAGAGTCTTGTCTTGTCCAAAACTATAGTAAATTCTCTTTCATGTTGAAAGGGGAGTGGAGTACTCTCGGGCTGTGAGGGGAACCACTATAATTCTCGGTGTTCATTTACTTTCCGCGTTTACCGCATTTTAACACTTAGAATTTTTTAGGAAAGTAAAATTCAAAAACCGTCAAAAATCCGGATAATTGTCTAAGAGCCTAATTCACCCCCCTCTTAGGCACACATATAACTTACAATTGGCATCAGAGCAGGTTATAGGTAACCTGGTCCTACAGATCCAGTATGGCTTCCGTAAGCACAAATTCGGTATTCAAAGACGGTGGAAGTAGTAACAAGCCCCCACTTTTCTCTGGAGAGTATTTTGATTTTTGGAAGATTCGTATGAGAGCACATCTTGAAGCACAAGGAGAAGGTATATGGGAAACTGTTGAAAATGGTCCACACCAACCAATGTGTGTTGTAAACAATGTTGCAACTCCAAAAATTAAAACGGCTTATAATGAAGATGATAGAAAGAAAGTGCTTAATGAAAAGAAAGCTATTAATATTCTTCAGAGTGCATTAAGTATGGATGAGTTCTTTCGTGTTTGTCAATGTAAATCGGCTAAAGAAATATGGGATACGTTGGTAGAAACACATGAAGGTACGGATGAAGTAAAAAGATCCAGACTAAACACTTTAAGTCAAGAATATGAAATGTTCCGAATGCAGCCCAGAGAATCCATTGTTGCATTACAGAAGAGATTTGTTCATTTGACTAACCACTTAATGGCACTTGGTAAAACATTCTCAAATGATGAATTAAATCTCAAAATTCTAAGGTCATTGACTAGAGAATGGCAACCAAAAGTAACGGCAATATCGGAAAAGAAAAGCCTCTCTACGATGACTTCCGCATCTCTATTTGGTAAACTTCAAGAGCATGAGTTAGAACTTGAAAGATTGGAAAAGCATGAAATACAAGTAAAAGATTCAAAAGACGTTGCCTTAAAGACAAAAGTAAAAAATTATGATAGCGATCAAGAGGATGAGTCCAATAGTGATGAAAATGATGATCTTATCAAGAAGTTTGAAAAGTTTCTAAGAAAAGAAAAGAAAAAGGAGATCACTAAAGGGGAAGCACCAACGAGAAAGATTAAATGCTTTGAATGTGGAGAAAGAGGACATGTTAAAAGTGAATGTCCTACACTTCAAAAGAAAAATAAATTCAAGAAAAAGAATCATAAAAAGGAAAGGAAAACATATGTAGACAACGAAACAAGTTCATCTTCAGATGAAGAACATGTAAATCTTGCATTGATAGCATCACACCACTCCGATGATGAAGAAGATGAGGCTAGTAATAATTCTTTTGATAGTGATGCACAAGGTGCCATAAATGAATTGTTAAATGAATGCAAAATTCTGTATAAAACTATATCATCTCAAAAGAAACAAATTTCAACTTTAGAAGAAAAAAATGTTTCATTAGAAAAAGAGATCGAAAATGAGAAACAAAAGATTATTAGTGAAAAACAGAATTTTGTATGTAAAAATTGTGAATCTCTCTCTTTTCAAATTGTCCAATTAAAAAGAGTACTTGAAAGGTATGAGAAAGGACAAATTGGATTGGAAGAAGTCCTTAGTCAACAAAGATATTCAAATGATAAAAGTGGACTTGGCTATTCAAAGTTTTCTAAACCAAGTTCAAGTAAAACTATATTTGTTAAGGCTAAGGATCAAACTTCCAAAGAGAAAGTGAACAAACCTAGGAATGTTCATCCTAATCCTAAAAAGAAAAGATTTCCTAAAAAGAAATCTTGTGTTTCAAGATATAAGAGCAACTTTGAACCTACTTGTTTTTATTGTGGTATTGTTGGTCATACACCTAATGCTTGCTATGTAAGAAACTTTAGTGTTGCAAGTGGGCATTATGTGTGGGTTAAGAAAGGAACTAACTATGATGGACCCAAAGCACATTGGGTACCAAATCAAACTTAATTTGTTTTGTAGGTTTGCTTAAGGACCACTTTAAATCTATGATGTTTTGATAAGTGGTGGTTCTAAGCTTTTGATGGGAGGCATAAACTAACTTTCAATTCTAGTTCCAAAGGCCAAGGGTTATTTCACATATGAGGATTCCCTTAAAGAAATAATTCTTGGCATTGGCAAAGTTGAAGCACTAACTTTCACATCCATTGAAGATGTACTTTAAGTTAACAAACTAAAGCATAATCTTCCTAGTATAAATCAACTTTGTGACAAAGACTTCAAAATCATGTTTCGGCAAGGATAAATGTTTGATGAAGTCTTTCTTGAGGTAAAACTCATAGGTAAAAATTATTTTTCATTTTTCAAGATTTTTTTATATATTTCAAGTCTTTTCCCGTCCTTTTTGCTAATGACAAAGGGGGAGAAGATGTATGTGTTTGTGTTTGTTTTTCTCTAACAAAATGCAGCTAGCAAAGACACTCTAAATCATGAATTTAGGGGGAGCATTGATCAAGGGGGAGCCTTTTGTGTTAGAGAAACAAGATTAAAGCAAATTTTCAAAATTGGGTTGTCATCATCAAAAAGGGGGAGAATGTGAAGGCAAGCTTCTCAATGGTTTTGATGAAGACAACATTATTCATTCAAGATGTTATGCTTGCTCAAAAATAATGGATCAAGATTTTGAAGCTAGCACAAAGTTTTTAATTTTTTTACAAGTCTTGAAGAATTCTCAAGTATAATCAAGGTATAACTCTCACTTATCAAAATGGTTGCATACAAGTGTTCAAAAGTGTCTCAAGCTTGCAATATATATTGATAAAATAGTTCTCAAAATTATCTTCAAGATTCACTTGCATACATGGTTCATGAGGTTGAAAATATATCATTATTTCCTGCTTTAAAAATAAAAACAAAATATTTTTATCATATATTTGAAACTTTATTTTTTTTTTTATATTTGAACTATGTTAAATCACTTTCAAATATAATATATTGACTTGGATAAATCAATAGATGTTGCATAATATTGGTTCAAATATTTAGACAATTTTTTAATTTTTTTATTTTTTTAAACATTCAGTTTTTGGTTAATTACGGTGTTTTGAACCGACGTAACTAACCAAAATAACCGCCACAATTTACAGCGTGTTTTATTTTTGAATATTTTTAAACGTTGAAGGAGCGTAACCGATTAACACATTTGTTGTTAATCGATTACTACTGTGTGCAGAGGCGAAAAATTGCATTTTTTCAGTATATCTCATTCAAACCTTTTCCAATTGAAGCATTGCATTGTATCATATTTCATACCCTTTTGTAGAGGTGTTTTGTGGATTATATAAACATCATTTTTTCAGATTTAAAAAACACCTCCTTGCTAAAAATTTCAAACAATCATTCTTTTACCAAAACTTTCATTTTATCAAAGTGTTCTTAACAAACTTTCTAAGAGTGAAACATTTGCATAAAATATTCACACATTCTACATTTGTTTCATTTCAATTGTGTTGAACACTTGTATAATATCATTAAGAGTGATTGTTACAAAAGGGAGAAGATCAATCTTTGAATTGATATATTGAAGAATCAAAGTTTCATCTACTTACTCAAAATTCTGAACTATTGTAAAATCCTAATGGTCCAACAAGTGTTTGGTTTTAGGTGTTAACTATAAGGGAATGATTGTTTCTCTTATAGGGTTTGTTAGAATCCTTGTGATCCGGATTGTGGATACAAGAGGTCCATTGTAAGATTTGTTCTTGGTTGAACTTTAAACTTGTAAAATCCAAGAGGGTGTTCTTGGTGGTTGATAGTTAGTGACTTGTATAGAAAGACTAGGAAGAGTCTTGTCTTGTCCAAAACTATAGTAAATTCTCTTTCATGTTGAAAGGGGAGTGGAGTACTCTCGGGCTGTGAGGGGAACCACTATAATTCTCGGTGTTCATTTACTTTCCGCATTTACCGCATTTTAACACTTAGAATTTTTTAGGAAAGTAAAATTCAAAAACCGTAAAAAATCCGGATAATTGTCTAAGAGCCTAATTCACCCCCCTCTTAGGCACACATATAACTTACAATTGGCATCAGAGCAGGTTATAGGTAACCTGTTCCTACAGATCCAGTATGGCTTCCGCAAGCACAAATCCGGTATTCAAAGACGGTGGAAGTAGTAACAAGCCCCCATTTTTCTCTGGAGAGTATTTTGATTTTTGGAAGATTCGTATGAGAGCACATCTTGAAGCACAAGGAGAAGGTATATGGGAAACTGTTGAAAATGGTCCACACCAACCAATGAGTGTTGTAAACAATGTTGCAACTCCAAAAATTAAAACGGCTTATAATGAAGATGATAGAAAGAAAGTGCTTGATGAAAAGAAAGCTATTAATATTCTTCAGAGTGCATTAAGTATGGATGAGTTCTTTCGTGTTTGTCAATGTAAATCGGATAAAGAAATATGGGATACGTTGGTAGAAACACATGAAGGTACGGCTGAAATAAAAAGATCCAGACTAAACACTTTAAGTCAAGAATATGAAATGTTCCGAATGCAGCCCAGAGAATCCATTGTTGCATTACATAAGAGATTTGTTCATTTGACTAACCACTTAATGGCACTTGGTAAAACATTCTCAAATGATGAATTAAATCTCAAAATTCTAAGGTCATTGACTAGAGAATGGCAACCAAAAGTAACGACAATATTGGAAAAGAAAAGCCTCTCTACAATGACTTCCGCATCTCTATTTGGTAAACTTCAAGAGCATGAGTTAGAACTTGAAAGATTGGAAAAGCATGAAATACAAGTAAAAGATTCAAAAGACGTTGCCTTAAAGACAAAAGTAAAAAATTATGATAGCGATCAAGAGGATGAGTCCAATAGTGATGAAAATGATGATCTTATCAAGAAGTTTGAAAAGTTTCTAAGAAAAGAAAAGAAAAAGGAGATCACTAAAGGGGAAGCACCAACGAGAAAGATTAAATGCTTTGAATGTGTAGAAAGAGGACATGTTAAAAGTGAATGTCCTACACTTCAAATGAAAAATAAATTCAAGAAAAAGAATCATAAAAAGGAAAGGAAAACATATGTAGACAACGAAACAAGTTCATCTTCAGATGAAGAACATGTAAATCTTGCATTGATAGCATCACACCACTCCGATGATGAAGAAGATGAGGCTAGTAATAATTCTTTTGATAGTGATGCACAAGGTGCCATAAATGAATTGTTAAATGAATGTAAAATTTTGTATAAAACTATATCATCTCAAAAGAAACAAATTTCAACTTTAGAAGAAAAAAATGTTTCATTAGAAAAAGAGATCGAAAATGAGAAACAAAAGATGATTAGTGAAAAACAGAATTTTGTATGTAAAAATTGTGAATCTCTCTCTTTTCAAATTGTCCAATTAAAAAGAGTACTTGAAAGGTATGAGAAAGGACAAATTGGATTGGAAGAAGTCCTTAGTCAACAAAGATATTCAAATGATAAAAGTGGACTTGGCTATTCAAAGTTTTCTAAACCAAGTTCAAGTAAAACTATATTTGTTAAGGCTAAGGATCAAACTTCCAAAGAGAAAGTGAACAAACCTAGGAATGTTCATCCTAATCCTAAAAAGAAAAGATTTCCTAAAAAGAAATCTTATGTTTCAAGATATAAGAGCAACTTTGAACCTACTTGTTTTTATTGTGGTATTGTTGGTCATACACCTAATGCTTGCTATGTAAGAAACTTTAGTGTTGCAAGTGGGCATTATGTGTGGGTTAAGAAAGGAACTAACTATGATGGACCCAAAGCACATTGGGTACCAAATCAAACTTAATTTGTTTTGTAGGTTTGCTTAAGGACCACTTTAAATCTATGATGTTTTGATAAGTGGTGGTTCTATGCTTTTGATGGGAGGCATAAACTAACTTTCAATTCTAGTTCCAAAGGCCAAGGGTTATTTCACATATGAGGATTCCCTTAAAGAAAGAATTCTTGGCATTGGCAAAGTTGAAGCACTAACTTTCACATCCATTGAAGATGTACTTTAAGTTAACAAACTAAAGCATAATCTTCCTAGTATAAATCAACTTTGTGACAAAGACTTCAAAATCATGTTTCGGCAAGGATAAATGTTTGATGAAGTCTTTCATGAGGTAAAACTCATAGGTAAAAATTATTTTTCATTTTTCAAGATTTTTTTATATATTTCAAGTCTTTTCCCGTCCTTTTTGCTAATGACAAAGGGGGAGAAGATGTATGTGTTTGTGTTTGTTTTTCTCTAACAAAATGCAGCTAGCAAAGACACTCTAAATCATGAATTTAGGGGGAGCATTGATCAAGGGGGAGCCTTTTGTGTTAGAGAAACAAGATTAAAGCAAATTTTCAAAATTGGGTTGTCATCATCAAAAAGGGGGAGAATGTGAAGGCAAGCTTCTCAATGGTTTTGATGAAGACAACATTATTCATTCAAGATGTTATGCTTGCTCAAAAATAATGGATCAAGATTTTGAAGCTAGCACAAAGTTTTTAATTTTTTTACAAGTCTTGAAGAATTCTCAAGTATAATCAAGGTATAACTCTCACTTATCAAAATGGTTGCATACAAGTGTTCAAAAGTGTCTCAAGCTTGCAATATATATTGATAAAATAGTTCTCAAAATTATCTTCAAGATTCACTTGCATACATGGTTCATGAGGTTGAAAATATATCATTATTTCCTGCTTTAAAAATAAAAACAAAATATTTTTATCATATATTTGAAACTTTATTTTTTTTATATATTTGAACTATGTTAAATCACTTTCAAATATAATCTATTGACTTGGATAAATCAATAGATGTTGCATAATATTGATTCTAGCATAAGAGACTCTAAGCTTCTGAGCTGTGCATTCATCAGTAACTACAGGGGTCCTTATAGCACTACTAATCTTGTCCAAACTCCTAGCTCCCCACAGTTCCAAAGGAAATTGGGGCAGTTTCACCCACAGAGGGATGGTCATAAGCATATCCTTCTTCATACTAAAATCTGGTTTCCAATCCCTTAGAATCATTGGCATGTTCTTGATAGTGTAGGGTCCATTCATGAGAATCTCCTCTTTCTCTTTGAATGATTTGAATCTCATGAGGAAGAAACCCTCATCATGGTAAAGAAAACCAGGAAGTTGAATTGAGTTCCAATTCTTCATCATAAATTGTTTAACCATATTCATACTAAGCTCCCCCTAGTACATACATAATCAGAGCACTTTCCCAATATTTCACTTCAGATTCAATATCAGATTCATCTATTTCAACAACTATTTCTCCATTCACAATTTTGGGGGCAACGAAATCTAAATTCATACCGTTTGTAGGCTTCCTATTGTTGCTAATCACATCCACCCAAAGCTTTCTCGGTTCTACCTTGGATGTCGCTTGAACTAGGGTTTCCTCCATTACAGGCTTGCTCAAATCCACAGTGTGACTACTCACAGAACTGCAATCCTCTCCATGGTCCGATGATACTGAGTGGTCTGATGGTACTTCCGGTTCTTGTCGTTGTTTCGGTGGAGGCTCAGGCAACGGCGGTTCCAAGAATTGTGGAGGTTTCCCCCGTCCCCTTCCTCTCCCTTTTCCCCTCCCAGCCATTTCATGTGTCAAATAAGTGTTATTAAATATGTGCTATATTATAAAATGAGTATGGCTAATTATTTATTTACATAATGTTTTTTTTTAAGTTTAATATTTTTAAATTGTGTTCTATTGGTAGAAATTTTATAACCGTTGTTCAAATAAAATGCAGTTTTTTTTATAAGCCCAGAATGTATATGTAAAGAATGAGGTACTAGGGGTACCTCAACCCAAACAAACAACCAACAAATAAAGGGACCAACAGTTACAAAAAATCTAAAGGATGTTTGTGCCACTCATAAAAAGAATAATTGATATCCCTTTTATCTAGAATTAAGATCCACCACCACGTAAAGAATTTAATACGCGTAAACACAACTCATGATCACAAACCTCATCCTTGAAGATTATGTTGTTTCTAGTTATCCAAATGGTCCAACAGACAACCAACCAAAAACTAACTACGAGATTAATCGAAAGTCTACCTTCAAGACTTGAGACCCAATTTATGAGATGAGATGGAATAGAATTAGCTTGAGTAATATTAATTCCTAACCAAGCACAAATCTTGCACCAAATAAGTTTGCTCCAATGACAAAGTAGAAACAAGTGAGTTGCTTCCTCAACAAATTGGAAACACGAAACACAAACAGCATCATGAGGATTAGAAATAATTCTACGATGAATCAAGTTACCTCGCGTTTGTAATCGATTCAGGAGTAGCCGGTAACAAAATATTTTTACTTTTGAAGGAGTTAAGGACCTCCAACAAAGATTCAGTGCTTGCTGAACCAGTTCATTTCCGACGCAGTCACGGGCTCCATCTCTCAGGCCAGCGTAAAAACTCTTAACAGAAAAACATCCCGACGAACCATAGTTCCATACTATCGAATCGAGTTTATTCTGAATAGGACAGACCTGAACCAGAATGATTTGCAAATTTGTAAGGTCCTCTGCTACTTCTTCGGCCAGCTGCTGATGTGGTGAAAGCATGATCTTCCAATCCCAGCATGATTCCCTCCATGATCCCATCTCCGTTATACTGTGATCTTGGGTCTGCACTACCTGGAACGGATTAGGAAACAAAACTTTCAAAGGAACAGGACCTAGCCACTGCGATTTCCAAAAAGGAATGGAAGTGCCGTCTCCTAGTCTAGATGAAATGAAACTGCTGAAGGAAGCGTGCTTCGACGAAACGCCAATCCTCATAATATCTTGCCACCATTGAAAATGTAGTCTGTTTACTTTGTATTCCTCACGAGATAGTATAAATTTTCTATAGTCTCCATACTTTTCTGACATAGTTCCGCACCAACTGTGAAGGCAAGCTTCTCAATGGTTTTGATGAAGACAACATTATTCATTCAAGATGTTATGCTTGCTCAAAAATAATGGATCAAGACATTGAAGCTAGCACAAAGTTTTTAATTTTTTTACAAGTCTTGAAGAATTCTCAAGTATAATCAAGGTATAACTCTCACTTATCAAAATGGTTGCATACAAGTGTTCAAAAGTGTCTCATGCTTGCAATATATATTGATAAAATAGTTCTCAAAATTATCTTCAAGATTCACTTGCATACATGGTTCATGAGGTTGAAAATATATCATTATTTCTTGCTTTAAAAATAAAAACAAAATATTTTTATCATATATTTGAAACTTTATTTTTTTTTATATTTGAACCATGTTAAATCACTTTCAAATATAATCTATTGACTTGGATAAATCAATAGATGTTGCATAATATTGGTTCAAATATTTAGACAATTTTTTAATTTTCCAATTTATTTAAACATTCAGTTTTTGGTTAATTACGGCGTTTTGAACCGACGTAACTAACCAAAATAACCGCCACAATTTACAGCGTGTTTTAGTTTTGAATATTTTTAAACGTTGAAGGGGCGTAACCGATTAACACATTTGTTGTTAATCGATTACTACTGTGTGCAGAGGCGAAAAATTGCATTTTTTCAGTATATCTCATTCAAACATTTTCCAATTGAAGCATTGCATTGTATCATATTTCATACCCTTTTGTAGAGGTGTTTTGTGCATTATATAATCATTTTTTCAGATTTAAAAAACACCTCCTTGCTAAAAATTTCAAACAATCATTCTTTTACCAAAACTTTCATTTTATCAAAGTGTTCATAACAAACTTTCTAAGAGTGAAGCATTTGCATAAAATATTCACACATTCTACATTTGTTTCATTTCAATTGTGTTGAACACTTGTATAATATCATTAAGAGTGATTGTTATAAAAGGGAGAAGATCAATCTTTGAATTGATATATTGAAGAATCAAAGTTTCATCTACTTACTCAAAATTCTGAACTATTGTAAAATCCTAATGGTCCAACAAGTGTTTGGTTTTAGGTGTTGACTATAAGGGAATGATTGTTTCTCTTATAGGGTTTGTTAGAATCCTTGTGATCCGGATTGTGGATACAAGAGGTCCATTGTAAGATTTGTTCTTGGTTGAACTTTAAACTTGTAAAATCCAAGAGGGTGTTCTTAGTGGTTGATAGTTAGTGACTTGTATAGAAAGACTAGGAAGAGTCTTGTCTTGTCCAAAACTATAGTAAATTCTCTTTCATGTTGAAAGGGGAGTGGAGTACTCTCGGGCTGTGAGGGGAACCACTATAATTCTTGGTGTTCATTTACTTTCCGCGTTTACCGCATTTTAACACTTAGAATTTTTTAGGAAAGTAAAATTCAAAAACCGTCAAAAATCCGGATAATTGTCTAAGAGCCTAATTCACCCCCCTCTTAGGCACACATATAACTTACAATTGGCATCAGAGCAGGTTATAGGTAACCTGGTCCTACAGATCCAGTATGGCTTCCGTAAGCACAAATTCGGTATTCAAAGACGGTGGAAGTAGTAACAAGCCCCCACTTTTCTCTGGAGAGTATTTTGATTTTTGGAAGATTCGTATGAGAGCACATCTTGAAGCACAAGGAGAAGGTATATGGGAAACTGTTGAAAATGGTCCACACCAACCAATGAGTGTTGTAAACAATGTTGCAACTCCAAAAATTAAAACGGCTTATTATGAAGATGATAGAAAGAAAGTGCTTAATGAAAAGAAAGCTATTAATATTCTTCAGAGTGCATTAAGTATGGATGAGTTCTTTCGTGTTTGTCAATGTAAATCGGCTAAAGAAATATGGGATACGTTGGTAGAAACACATGAAGGTACGGCTGAAGTAAAAAGATCCAGACTAAACACTTTAAGTCAAGAATATGAAATGTTCCGAATGCAGCCCAGAGAATCCATTGTTGCATTACAGAAGAGATTTGTTCATTTGACTAACCACTTAATGGCACTTGGTAAAACATTCTCAAATGATGAATTAAATCTCAAAATTCTAAGGTCATTGACTAGAGAATGGCAACCAAAAGTAACGGCAATATCGGAAAAGAAAAGCCTCTCTACGATGACTTCCGCATCTCTATTTGGTAAACTTCAAGAGCATGAGTTAGAACTTGAAAGATTGGAAAAGCATGAAATACAAGTAAAAGATTCAAAAGACGTTGCCTTAAAGACAAAAGTAAAAAATTATGATAGCGATCAAGAGGATGAGTCCAATAGTGATGAAAATGATGATCTTATCAAGAAGTTTGAAAAGTTTCTAAGAAAAGAAAAGAAAAAGGAGATCACTAAAGGGGAAGCACCAACGAGAAAGATTAAATGCTTTGAATGTGGAGAAAGAGGACATGTTAAAAGTGAATGTCCTACACTTCAAAAGAAAAATAAATTCAAGAAAAAGAATCATAAAAAGGAAAGGAAAACATATGTAGACAACGAAACAAGTTCATCTTCAGATGAAGAACATGTAAATCTTGCATTGATAGCATCACACCACTCCGATGATGAAGAAGATGAGGCTAGTAATAATTCTTTTGATAGTGATGCACAAGGTGCCATAAATGAATTGTTAAATGAATGCAAAATTCTGTATAAAACTATATCATCTCAAAAGAAACAAATTTCAACTTTAGAAGAAAAAACTGTTTCATTAGAAAAAGAGATCGAAAATGAGAAACAAAAGATTATTAGTGAAAAACAAAATTTTGTATGTAAAAATTGTGAATCTCTCTCTTTTCAAATTGTCCAATTAAAAAGAGTACTTGAAAGGTATGAGAAAGGACAAATTGGATTGGAAGAAGTCCTTAGTCAACAAAGGTATTCAAATGATAAAAGTGGACTTGGCTATTCAAAGTTTTCTAAACCAAGTTAAAGTAAAACTATATTTGTTAAGGCTAAGGATCAAACTTCCAAAGAGAAAGTGAACAAACCTAGGAATGTTCATCCTAATCCTAAAAAGAAAAGATTTCCTAAAAAGAAATCTTGTGTTTCAAGATATAAGAGCAACTTTGAACCTACTTGTTTTTATTGTGGTATTGTTGGTCATACACCTAATGCTTGCTATGTAAGAAACTTTAGTGTTGCAAGTGGGCATTATGTGTGGGTTAAGAAAGGAACTAACTATGATGGACCCAAAGCACATTGGGTACCAAATCAAACTTAATTTGTTTTGTAGGTTTGCTTAAGGACCACTTTAAATCTATGATGTTTTGATAAGTGGTGGTTCTAAGCTTTTGATGGGAGGCATAAACTAACTTTCAATTCTAGTTCCAAAGGCCAAGGGTTATTTCACATATGAGGATTCCCTTAAAGAAAGAATTCTTGGCATTGACAAAGTTGAAGCACTAACTTTCACATCCATTGAAGATGTACTTTAAGTTAACAAACTAAAGCATAATCTTCCTAGTATAAATCAACTTTGTGACAAAGACTTCAAAATCATGTTTCGGCAAGGATAAATGTTTGATGAAGTCTTTCATGAGGTAAAACTCATAGGTAAAAATTATTTTTCATTTTTCAAGATTTTTTTATATATTTCAAGTCTTTTCCCGTCCTTTTTGCTAATGACAAAGGGGGAGAAGATGTATGTGTTTGTGTTTGTTTTTCTCTAACAAAATGCAGCTAGCAAAGACACTCTAAATCATGAATTTAGGGGGAGCATTGATCAAGGGGGAGCCTTTTGTGTTAGAGAAACAAGATTAAAGCAAATTTTCAAAATTGGGTTGTCATCATCAAAAAGGGGGAGAAAGTGAAGGCAAGCTTCTCAATGGTTTTGATGAAGACAACATTATTCATTCAAGATGTTATGCTTGCTCAAAAATAATGGATCAAGATTTTGAAGCTAGCACAAAGTTTTTAATTTTCTTACAAGTCTTGAAGAATTCTCAAGTATAATCAAGGTATAACTCTCACTTATCAAAATGGTTGCATACAAGTGTTCAAAAGTGTCTCAATCTTGCAATATATATTGATAAAATAGTTCTCAAAATTATCTTCAAGATTCACTTGCATACATGGTTCATGAGGTTGAAAATATATCATTATTTCCTGCTTTAAAAATAAAAACAAAATATTTTTATCATATATTTGAAACTTTATTTTTTTTTATATTTGAACTATGTTAAATCACTTTCAAATATAATCTATTAACTTGGATAAATCAATAGATGTTGCATAATATTAGTTCAAATATTTAGACAATTTTTTAATTTTTTAATTTATTTAAACATTCAGTTTTTGGTTAATTACGGCATTTTGAACCGACGTAACTAACCAAAATAACCACCACAATTTACAGCGTGTTTTATTTTTGAATATTTTTAAACGTTGAAGGAGCGTAACCGATTAACACATTTGTTGTTAATCGATTACTACTGTGTGCAGAGGCGAAAAATTGCATTTTTTCAGTATATCTCATTCAAACCTTTTCCAATTGAAGCATTGCATTGTATCATATTTCATACCCTTTTGTAGAGGTGTTTTGTGGATTATATAAACATCATTTTTTCAGATTTAAAAAACACCTCCTTGCTAAAAATTTCAAACAATCATTCTTTTACCAAAACTTTCATTTTATCAAAGTGTTCTTAACAAACTTTCTAAGAGTGAAGCATTTGCATAAAATATTCACACATTCTACATTTGTTTCATTTCAATTGAGTTGAACACTTGTATAATATCATTAAGAGTGATTGTTACAAAAGGGAGAAGATCAATCTTTGAATTGATATATTGAAGAATCAAAGTTTCATCTACTTACTCAAAATTCTGAACTATTGTAAAATCCTAATGGTCCAACAAGTGTTTGGTTTTAGGTGTTGACTATAAGGGAATGATTGTTTCTCTTATAGGGTTTGTTAGAATCCTTGTGATCCGGATTGTGGATACAAGAGGTCCATTGTAAGATTTGTTCTTGGTTGAACTTTAAACTTGTAAAATCCAAGAGGGTGTTCTTGGTGGTTGATAGTTAGTGACTTGTATAGAAAGACTAGGAAGAGTCTTGTCTTGTCCAAAACTATAGTAAATTCTCTTTCATGTTGAAAGGGGAGTGGAGTACTCTCGGGCTGTGAGGGGAACCACTATAATTCTCGGTGTTCATTTACTTTCCGCATTTACCGCATTTTAACACTTAGAATTTTTTAGGAAAGTAAAATTCAAAAACCGTCAAAAATCCGGATAATTGTCTAAGAGCCTAATTCACCCCCCTCTTCGGCACCCATATAACTTACAATTGGCATCAGAGCAGGTTATAGGTAACCTGTTCCTACAGATCGAGTATGGCTTCTGCAAGCACAAGTCCGGTATTCAAAGACGGTGGAAGTAGTAACAAGCCCCCATTTTTCTCTGGAGAGTATTTTGATTTTTGGAAGATTCGTATGAGAGCACATCTTGAAGCACAAGGAAAAGGTATATGGGAAACTGTTGAAAATGGTCCACACCAACCAATGAGTGTTGTAAACAATGTTGCAACTCCAAAAATTAAAACGGCTTATAATGAAGATGATAGAAAGAAAGTGCTTGATGAAAAGAAAGCTATTAATATTCTTCAGAGTGCATTAAGTATGGATGAGTTCTTTCGTGTTTGTCAATGTAAATCGGATAAAGAAATATGGGATACGTTGGTAGAAACACATGAAGGTACGGCTGAAGTAAAAAGATCCAGACTAAACACTTTAAGTCAAGAATATGAAATGTTCCGAATGCAGCCCAGAGAATCCATTGTTGCATTACATAAGAGATTTGTTCATTTGACTAACCACTTAATGGCACTTGGTAAAACATTCTCAAATGATGAATTAAATCTCAAAATTCTAAGGTCATTGACTAGAGAATGGCAACCAAAAGTAACGACAATATTGGAAAAGAAAAGCCTCTCTACAATGACTTCCGCATCTCTATTTGGTAAACTTCAAGAGCATGAGTTAGAACTTGAAAGATTGGAAAAGCATGAAATACAAGTAAAAGATTCAAAAGACGTTGCCTTAAAGACAAAAGTAAAAAATTATGATAGCGATCAAGAGGATGAGTCCAATAGTGATGAAAATGATGATCTTATCAAGAAGTTTGAAAAGTTTCTAAGAAAAGAAAAGAAAAAGGAGATCACTAAAGGGGAAGCACCAACGAGAAAGATTAAATGCTTTGAATGTGGAGAAAGAGGACATGTTAAAAGTGAATGTCCTACACTTCAAATGAAAAATAAATTCAAGAAAAAGAATCATAAAAAGGAAAGGAAAACATATGTAGACAACGAAACAAGTTCATCTTCAGATGAAGAACATGTAAATCTTGCATTGATAGCATCACACCACTCCGATGATGAAGAAGATGAGGCTAGTAATAATTCTTTTGATAGTGATGCACAAGGTGCCATAAATGAATTGTTAAATGAATGCAAAATTCTGTATAAAACTATATCATCTCAAAAGAAACAAATTTCAACTTTAGAAGAAAAAAATGTTTCATTAGAAAAAGAGATCGAAAATGAGAAACAAAAGATGATTAGTGAAAAACAGAATTTTGTATGTAAAAATTGTGAATCTCTCTCTTTTCAAATTGTCCAATTAAAAAGAGTACTTGAAAGGTATGAGAAAGGACAAATTGGATTGGAAGAAGTCCTTAGTCAACAAAGATATTCAAATGATAAAAGTGGACTTGGCTATTCAAAGTTTTCTAAACCAAGTTCAAGTAAAACTATATTTGTTAAGGCTAAGGATCAAACTTCCAAAGAGAAAGTGAACAAACCTAGGAATGTTCATCCTAATCCTAAAAAGAAAAGATTTCCTAAAAAGAAATCTTATGTTTCAAGATATAAGAGCAACTTTGAACCTACTTGTTTTTATTGTGGTATTGTTGGTCATACTCCTAATGCTTGCTATGTAAGAAACTTTAGTGTTGCAAGTGGGCATTATGTGTGGGTTAAGAAAGGAACTAACTATGATGGACCCAAAGCACATTGGGTACCAAATCAAACTTAATTTGTTTTGTAGGTTTGCTTAAGGACCACTTTAAATCTATGATGTTTTGATAAGTGGTGGTTCTATGCTTTTGATGGGAGGCATAAACTAACTTTCAATTCTAGTTCCAAAGGCCAAGGGTTATTTCACATATGAGGATTCCCTTAAAGAAAGAATTCTTGGCATTGGCAAAGTTGAAGCACTAACTTTCACATCCATTGAAGATGTACTTTAAGTTAACAAACTAAAGCATAATCTTCCTAGTATAAATCAACTTTGTGACAAAGACTTCAAAATCATGTTTCGGCAAGGATAAATGTTTGATGAAGTCTTTCATGAGGTAAAACTCATAGGTAAAAATTATTTTTCATTTTTCAAGATTTTTTTATATATTTCAAGTCTTTTCCCGTCCTTTTTGCTAATGACAAAAGGGGAGAAGATGTATGTGTTTGTGTTTGTTTTTCTCTAACAAAATGCAGCTAGCAAAGACACTCTAAATCATGAATTTAGGGGGAGCATTGATCAAGGGGGAGCCTTTTGTGTTAGAGAAACAAGATTAAAGCAAATTTTCAAAATTGGGTTGTCATCATCAAAAATGGGGAGAATGTGAAGGCAAGCTTCTCAATGGTTTTGATGAAGACAACATTATTCATTCAAGATGTTATGCTTGCTAAAAGATAATGGATCAAGACATTGAAGCTAGCACAAAGTTTTTAATTTTTTTACAAGTCTTGAAGAATTCTCAAGTATAATCAAGGTATAACTCTCACTTATCAAAATGGTTGCATACAAGTGTTCAAAAGTGTCTCAAGCTTGCAATATATATTGATAAAATAGTTCTCAAAATTATCTTCAAGATTCACTTGCATACATGGTTCATGAGGTTGAAAATATATCATTATTTCCTGCTTTAAAAATAAAAACAAAATATTTTTATCGTATATTTGAAACTTTATTTTTTTTTATATTTGAACTATGTTAAATCACTTTCAAATATAATCTATTGACTTGGATAAATCAATAGATGTTGCATAATATTGGTTCAAATATTTAGAGAATTTTTTAATTTTTTAATTTATTTAAACATTCAGTTTTTGGTTAATTACGGCGTTTTGAACCGACGTAACTAACCAAAATAACCGCCACAATTTACAGCGTGTTTTATTTTTGAATATTTTTAATTGTTGAAGGAGCGTAACCGATTAACACATTTGTTGTTAATCGATTACTACTGTGTGCAGAGGCGAAAAATTGCATTTTTTCAGTATATCTCATTCAAACCTTTTCCAATTGAAGCATTGCATTGTATCATATTTCATACCCTTTTGTAGAGGTGTTTTGTGCATTATATAAACATCATTTTTTCAGATTTAAAAAACACCTCCGTGCTAAAAATTTCAAACAATCATTCTTTTACCAAAACTTTCATTTTATCAAAGTGTTCTTAACAAACTTTCTAAGAGTGAAGCATTTGCATAAAATATTCACACATTCTACATTTGTTTCATTTCAATTGTGTTGAACACTTGTATAATATCATTAAGAGTGATTGTTACAAAAGGGAGAAGATCAATCTTTGAATTGATATATTGAAGAATCAAAGTTTCATCTACTTACTCAAAATTTTGAACTATTGTAAAATCCTAATGGTCCAACAAGTGTTTGGTTTTAGGTGTTGACTATAAGGGAATGATTGTTTCTCTTATATGGTTTGTTAGAATCCTTGTGATCCGGATTGTGGATACAAGAGGTCCATTGTAAGATTTGTTCTTGGTTGAACTTTAAACTTGTAAAATCCAAGAGGGTGTTCTTGGTGGTTGATAGTTAGTGACTTGTATAGAAAGACTAGGAAGAGTCTTGTCTTGTCCAAAACTATAGTAAATTCTCTTTCATGTTGAAAGGGGAGTGGAGTACTCTCGGGCTGTGAGGGGAACCACTATAATTCTTGGTGTTCATTTACTTTCCGCATTTACCGCATTTTAACACTTAGAATTTTTTAGGAAAGTAAAATTCAAAAACCGTCAAAAATCCGGATAATTGTCTAAGAGCCTAATTCACCCCCTCTTAGGCATACATATAACTTACACCAACTTGTCGTCGTTTCTATAAGCAGTCTCCACAGCCATTTAGCCAACAAAGCTATATTAAAGGATCTTATGTCTTTCACCCCTAGCCCACCATTCTCCTTTGATTTACAAACGTTGTCCCAGCTCACCCACACCACACCATTCTTCGACTCCGAGCCATTCCACGGGAAATTCTTTTGGATTGTAACGAGTTCACTCGAAACTTTTTCAGTTTAAACTTTAGTGAAAAAACCATAGCTTGCATTTAGAGAACGACGTTATAAATGTGGTTTAAACTAAACTCTCGTCTAAATTGACATGGTAAACCGTGTTCTATTCACATATTTTAGACAATGAATTTGTAGTTATGTGGGCAAAAGTAAAAAGACCATGGCCTATGAGAAAAAGCAAGCACCTTATATATATATATATATATATATATATATATATATATATATATATATATATATATGGTTCATATCCTATGAGAATGCATTTTTTATATAAGAATATGAGAATGAATCTGGATCATTAGATTTTAAAATAAATGGTGGAGATTATGTGTGGTTTTTGTTTTTCCTCTCTCCTCCATTATTAAAATAAATGATAAAGGAGAGAGAAAAAAAACTGACATATAATCTCCGCCATTTATTTTAAAATCTAATGGTTCATATTCATTCTCATGTTCTCACATAAAAATGGCATTCTCATATGGTACGTTCCCTATATATATATATATATATATATATATATATATATATATATATATATATATATATATATATATATATATATATATATATATATATATATATATATATATATATATTTCTTAGGTGACATGTCTCAATTAAAACAAATTATGAATCTTAAATCTTCAATTATATATCACCATACGTCTCCTGTTATTATTATAAACGTAATATATAATTTGTTTGTTAAATTTTGCTTTAATATATTAAATTAATTTTGAAATATTTTTAAAAATAATTCATTAACTCATTAATAAAGTTAACTTCAAATTTTCAATTAAAAATTTTCATTAATTTTTATAGATATTTGAAATGTGATTTTGATCTATGATTATTGTAATTAATTTTAAAATTTTTGTTTTTTATTCAAAATAAGTTGTTTCATATATGAGGTCGCCAAAGTTTTCTCACTAAATACCCAATATTGCTTTAAATAAAAAAGTGGAAAATGTCATACATGAACACAATTCAAAATATTACAATTTAACCACTATTACATAAAAGGAATTACTCGATATATAATAATTATAACTTTTTTATAAAAACTATGGAACATTAAGTAATTTATAAAAAAACTCCAACTCATAATCCCATCTACAATTTTCACACAAATTAAAATCATCGTCTTCATCATCTAATAATAACCATTGACCTTTCTTCAATCTCCATCCATAACACGTGCTCTTAGAATTGCATATAGGAGTTTGATTGCGCACCAACTTTCTATTATTTTTCCATAGAGAATTTGTTAAGGATTGTACCTTTATCCTTGAACTCATAATACATTTTGACTGCCTCATAGAACGCATATATTCAACTCCTTGATTTCTTGATTCGTGATCCTCCGAACACAACAAAATCATTCCATACACATACATTGCTTCCTTATAGCCCATTTGAGCAGCAATCTTCAAGCTCTCAAGACCAGCAATATTTCCATTCGGATAGTTAAAGTACTTAAGCAATCTATCTCTATACAAGCTCTCACTATTTTCACTTTCCACACAACGTTTAAAAAATAACAACGCATTTTCGTTAGGAATCCATTGGATGAAAGGAAAATTGTCCAAAGATATTTTTTGTAACACATAACTTTCTTGGGCAACTTCGAGAAAGTCTTTACAACACACTTTCATTTTGTGAAGATCAATGAAAGATTGAGAACCTATGATTGCAATCACGTCGAGTAATAAATCTCTTGGAAGTGATTGCATGGTTGAAGAAGATGATACGCTTTCACTGTTATTACTTTTCTCTTCCAATTGTATTTTGGATGACATAATTCAAGGATTGCAATATTGAAAAGAAAAACTAATTAGAAAACAAAAACATTGATTTATTTATGGATTGATGGCTTAATATATATAGGGATTAAATATTTTGTTTGAGAGTGTATTTCTAGTTTTTAAAAAATCAATCATAAAATCTTTAATATATACTTATACTATTTAAGGTTGAATTCATTAGTTTCAATATAAATAGTAAATATAGTAAATATAATTTGTATTCTTATCTAGGATTAATTTTTCCAACTAAGATTGATTTATGACAGATATGATTAGCTTGATTTCGATTTTAAAATCGTTAATATGATCAATTCCATTAATTAGAGTTTACAAATGGTATTTTATAATTATTTTTTATCTACTGTTGGTTTTTTATCAAGGTTGATTTAAGATTTTTTCTATTAATTTTGATTTTAAAATTGGCATGCCATAACTAAATCTGATATAAGTTTGATTTTTCCAAAAAGGTTTGATTTAATACTGATTCTATTATTCAGATTTAATAAAAGCATTATAATTAATAATTTTACTAAAATATGAAATTTATTGTTTTCTCAAATTTAACTTTTCCTATATATTGTTTTTGTTTTTTTAAAAGAACCTATTTTGAATTAAAATCAATTTAACATCATCCTGTATTCTTTCATGATTCAATATTATACTAAATCAATAACGGATATCCAATTCTCTCGTTTCACATTTATCGACGTTAACTAGAAATTTTTATGTAGGAAATCAATATTTTTATGAAAATGAAAATTTGAAAATTTTATATCAATAGATGATTAACTTTTAATAAGTATAATCTTTACTAAACAATTATTTTAATATTTAAATATGACAGCGGTTGTCATTTACTTATCTGATAAAAAATTGTTTGAATTTTTATTAGATAACTCTAAATATCATATATGAGCTGCTAAAGCATTTGTTAAAATAAAATATGTTGCTAAAGTTAATCACCTATGAATAAAAAAAAGAGTTCATTCAATGTTTAATGTATCATCCCAAGTTTTTTGGGACTTTAAATAAGAAAAATTTTAGTGAAAAAAGAAACGTTAAAATATTTGTTATGATATTAGTATTATAACAAAAAGACCTCAAACCTAAAATTAAAGAATTATTCTATGATCAAAGGTCATGTTCCTTTTACAATTCAAGGCTAATACTAAGGTCTTCAAATTTCAAAGACTCATATTACACATTACTATGCTTTTCATTAACCCATTAATTGAATTAGTAATTTGACTAAATGGGTAAGGTTTTTTTTTTTTATAAGTAAAATGGGATATATATAAAAAAACTAGGGGTGCTTTAACCCAACAAAGTACAACCAAGAAATACAAAAAAGAAAAAACTCTACCAACAAGTAACTAACAAAGATCCTACTCGAAAAAACTAGAAACCACTAGTAGGATCCAAGCACCACTCCGGCCAAGACAAGTTCGAACCGTTACACAATAATACCGAAAACCAATCCCAAGATAACTTTTTTACAAGCCCCAAACCATTAAAGTTAGCCAAAATTGTACCCTTGAAAAGAATCTCATTTCTACAAATCCAAATAGCCCAAGCCATAGCTAAGTCAAACAACCAACCTAAATCCTTCTTCCAAACCAATTTAAATTTCATGTCGAATAAAATGAGCCAATCCAAAAAAGAATTTGTCGATGGAGTAACATCCACCCGAAGCCACAAGCAAAACAAATCCCACCATCTTCTAGAGATACGACAACCAAAGAAAAGATGATCCAAGTCTTCTTCAACACAAAAACAAAGAGGACAAACCTAAGAATGTGGTCCCACCAAAATATCACGTTTCGACAATTCCAACTTAGTTGGTAGTCTATTTCAAATTAATCTCCAACCAAAAATTAAAATCTTGCTAGGAACTTTTGAAAGCCAAAGACGATTCAATGCTAAAGAAATAACATCATTTAAATCCGGATTCCTAAAGTCACAAGAAATAATAGAAAGGTAAGCACTACTAACCGAGAAACCTTTAGTATTTTTCCACCACACAACTCCATCCTCCAAAGACGAATTTGGCCGCACATCACGGAGAAGATCAAGCAAAGACAATCGCTGCAATGCTGCCCCGGAATTTTTCGGACAACCCAAGGACGGAATCAACCACCTCCACTCATTTCCACTCCAAAAACCCATATCCGAAACCTTGGAATGACGGGCCACAACCAAAGAGAACAAATCCGGAAAGAGAATATCAAAAGAAGATGTACCTAACCACCGATCATACCAAAATTCCAAAAATAAACCCGATCCAAGCTTAAAAGAAATGGACTTTGAAAACCAATTTGAATCTTTATCAACCGTGCATATATCCCTCCACCAAAGAGAGACTTTGCTTCTAGAATAAAAAGAAGGGGCGTGAAGCACAGCTCTCTTTATATCACTCTACCTGCAAGAAAGAAAGTTAGTCCATAAAGAATTTGCTTCGTTCAAAATCTGCAACTTCCACTTGCTAAGAAGCGCAAGATTGAAGTTACCACAATGTTTCACCCCAAGGCCACCTTCTTTCTTAGGAAGACAAACTTTATCCCAACTAATCCAATTAATCTTCCTTTTTAGCTCATCCCCCCCCCCCCAAGAAATGATATTTGAAGAGAGATAATCTCGTTGATAATAGCTATAGGGGCCTTATAGAACGAAAATAGAAAAATTGGGATGAAGGATAGGATGGAGTTTAAGAGAACCACTCTCCCCCAATGGAAAGATGCCTAACATGCCACCAAGACTCCTCCTAATCTTCGACAATAATGGTCTCCAAACCTTACATCTCCTTAGATTAATTCCAACCGGAATCCCAAGAAAAGAAAAACAAGAAGAACCAATCTCACACTTGAGGAAAGAGGAAGCCGCTTGAACAAAATACGGATTCAAATTAACACCAAGGAGTTTACTCTTATTCAAATTGACTCGCAAATCGGATATTAATTCAAATCCTCGAAGGATAGCCTTCAGCGACCATAGATTATTCCAAGAAGCTTCGCCTACTAACATAGTATCATCTGCAAATTGGAGAATATCAATAATAGTATGCTCATCCACACAGAAACCCTTGAAATCCCCTATAGACGATGTTGCCTTAACCATACCCGCCAAACCTTCCACTACCAACAAGAAAAGAAAAGGAGAAAGAGGATCCCCTTGTCTAAGACCTCTAGAAACCGAGAAATCCAAAGTAGGACTTCCGTTCACAAGAATAGACATCGTGCTATTAAACACTAACGCTTCAATCCACTTTAGCCACAAAGATCCGAACCTCATTCTTTTTAACAAATACCTAAGAAAGTCCCATGACACACAATCGTAGGCCTTCTCAAAGTCCACCTTTACAACGATACAACTCTTCTTGAATCTCTTAGCATATTCCAACACCTCATTAACAAGAAGCACTCCATCCAACATGTTCCTATTAGGGATAAAAGCGGATTGACACTTGGAGACAAGCTTGCCCACCACCGTCTTCAACCTAGAAGCAAGAATCTTAGCCAAAATCCTATACATGCTTCCAATAAGACAAATAGGTCTATAGTCATCCAAAGAGATAGGAATATCAACTTTTAGAATTAAAGCAAAAAACGAGGTGGTGACCGCTTTAGGTAAAATAGCAAACGCGTGAAACTCGCCAACAAACTTCATCACACCCATCTTTAAAAAAGACCAACCGGCTTTGTAAAAATTCAAAGTGAATTCATCCGGCCCCGGGCTCTTATCACCATCACTACTCCAAATGACTTCCTTTATTTCCTCCTCTAAAAACGAATATTCCAAAGAAGCGGCTTCCTCAACGAAAAGAAAGTTAAAGGAAATCCCGTCTAAGAGGGGTCTTGAAGGCATAGACTCCGAGAATCTCAAGGAAAAATGAGATATAATCTCTTGTTTAACCTCATCCACTTTAGCAATCCACCCTCTAGAAGTGTTCAAACCAAATATCGAATTTCTTCGAATGTAATGTTTAATGCACTTGTGGAAGAATTTAGAATTGAATCACCCTCCTTAAGCCAAGAAATCCTAGACTTTTGACGAAGAAAGCTCTCTTTAAGACGAAAGGAGTCCCACACTCTATCGTTGGCTAAAACACGTTTGGAAGCAATATCGGTCGAGTCAAAAGTATCCGAACCGGCAACCAAAACATCCAAATCATTCAACGCTCCTAATGCCGATTCCGCCTCTAAATTTAAGAAACCAAACACCTCAATATTCCACTTGCGCAAACAACCTCTCATCAACTTTAGTATCTCCTTGAAAGAGAAAATTTCTTTCCCTTTAACCTTTGACAATTTCCAACTTCTTTCCACAAAAGGCAAAAAATTCTCGTGACGAATCCAACAATTAAAGAATTTAAAAGGCTTGGTCCCCAATCAACCAACGCACTTTTAAGCGAAATTGGACAATGATCCGAAATCTCTCTACACCCCACCACTTGACCATCCACCTTCCAATCCTCTAACAAAGTCTCCGAAAGTAGAAATCTATCCAGACGACTCATAACACTCCCATCCAAACTATACCACGTAAAAATCTTCCCAACTGGAACCGGCTCAATAAACCCCATAAAAGCTATAAATTCATTAAACTCATCCATCTCCCGCCTATTCACCCTATTAGAAGACCCTTTATGTTCAGAAACCCTCCTAACCGCATTAAAATCACCTCCCAAGAGCCACTCCCCCTTCGGAAATCTCGACTTGAGTTCCAACAACTCCCTCCAGAGCAATCTCTTCTTATCAGAAAAACAAGAAGAATAAATATTAACAACATAAACCAATTTATCCTTCCAATTACCATAAACCGCAACAAAGCCTTCTCCTGTGAAACTGAATAAAGAGGAGAAAGAACTTGACTTCCACATGATGATCAGACCACCCGAATTTCCATTTAAAGATTTAAAAGACCAATTAACATCGGCCCCCCCCAACAACTCAAACCCAACTTTATCCGAAATCACAACCGATTTAGTCTCTTGAAGAAGGAAAAATTCATAATAATCTCTTCTAAATAAATAGCTCAGACGTCTCCTCTTGATAGAGCTACCCAACCCTCGAATATTATAGGAGATAAAATTCATGACTGACCTGATTGAGAAACAACCTTTTGAGACCTGACAGAAATGTCTCTATTTTCCAAAGCTAGAATTGAGTTAAGAAAAACGTCCTTTGAGGCCTCTCCCTTCATTCCATAAGCTGCAGCCCTATCCCATAGTTTAGAAGCAACTGCTTTTCTCTCATTTGCCAAAAACCTACGATTGCCTTGAACGAGGCACGAATCAGAGATGTCGTCACTAGCCGATTCACTTACAGACCCTGAATTAACAACTGCCTTTCTAATTTATTTTTAATTATGCGAACCACCAAAAACCGCACCACGCAGAGCGCAACCCCCATCCATCGACGCAACTTTATCAGAAATATCACCCTTGAAATTGGATCTTCTGAGAGGGAGAAAAGAGTTTGATGTGGCAATTGGAGAAGAGGCTGACATAAACGAATTCGTATCGGTCTTGACAACTGGTTCGTTTGTCTCCAAATAGAAAGAATTCTTAGAAGAGGAACCTTTATGTGACTCACTAAGAGAAGAGAGAGAACGCTTATCAATTTCCAGCGTTTTAGGTGAAAAGGAATGGTTCCCGGAGACTGCCTCAAAGGATTTCTCTATCCAGCCACTTGAGCCATAATGGGCCTGAGAGAGACCCGACCCAATTCCACAAAGGGCAGCATCAAAAAGGCCCAAAATTACAGTAGAAGCCTTGCCTGTGTGACTCTGTTTCCAAGAGCACCGCTTAAAAGAGTCCACATGGCCAAAATCCATCGGACAAGAAAAACATAACTTTTCACATGAGGGTCCCTCCTGCTCCTTCTGACGACACGAAGTAGCTGACTTTAGGCCTACTCCATTACCAGCTGGCTCCTCCACAAAAGGCAAGGAAACTTTATCACCAAAATCATCAAGATGGTCAGAGGCTCCATTCATGCAACAAGTCTCATCCTTCTGAGTACGAGATTCAAAATGGTCAACCAAAACCAAACCCTCATCCTCGAAAACAGCACCAACCGGAATGCCTTCACACTGCTCACCATCTCCAACGCCATAAAAAACTTCCGATATACATTCCGATGAGTCGATTTCAGAATCCGACGAACTTGTAGGTTGTATGCGCAGTGGACCCTGTGCATCTTCAATCAATTTCAAGTGAACCTGAGAGCCATTTGTGACAACGTTGAAGCATTCATCAATACTCAACGTGCACCTCGTTCTTACTAAAAATCTGGCCACATCAAACCTCGATTGTGAAGAAGTCGCCTCATCACTCCGAATGAAAGAACCCACCGTCTTCAAAATGAACACAAAGAACGCTTCGTTCTATACATGGCATGAGAGTCCAAACAACCTAACCCACGTAACCCTTTCGCCATTAAACGTTGTCGGAACCCAAGGCTTGACTTCGCTGAACCATCTATCTAACCACTGCGGCTCGTTGGTCAAGAGTGCTGTCAAAACACCATCTTCTCTATCTTCGAGTAAGCATTTGTTAGCTCCAAGAGGGGTGGATCTAACACTAAATAAGCCTTCCATGTTAAAGATGTCCTACAAGTTATAAGACATCCCAACCTCCAGAACGGTCCCGACAAAATCCCTCTTGAACCTCCCCAACGACTCAGTCTCATCAAAATTATAAATTAACGAACGAGAGAGCTCCTTCTGCGAAACCACTCGACCTTGAACAACAGCAACATAGGAACGATCACAAAGATCCGCCTCTTTTCCCTTGTCTCCCCCATGACCCCTAAACTCCTTCAAGATCTTCGAAGCCCCCGTCATCTTCTCACCAGCCTTCGAGACTCGCTGAAATCGCGAAAGATTAACAAAGATTTTCACATTGTCGATGAAAATATTATCAAGCTTCACTGCTAATCTTTCCTTATCAATAACATCAATGAAGCAGACAAACCCAAACTTTTTGCCACGCTTGTCCCTCCTTCCAAGAATAACCACCTCCTCAAGATCACCATAGCCCTCAAAAATTTCATACATTTCCCTTGCACCATATCTCTCAGGGAAAGAAGTGAAAAAGAATGAAGTTGTAGAACAATTGCTTTTGGCCTTAGGTTTGCCGAACAAATCCCATCTACGACGGAAAGTGACCTTTCTCCGTCCCCCAACCACCATCCACCCCTCTTCCTCCTCTCGAAGAATCAAAAGGGTGACGGGTCAAGGGTGGAAGATAGAAAATTTTTCCAAAAATATGGTAGGAAAGTGTATCATAACAGCTTCAGCAAAGGTGGTAAATCTTTTGCAGAAGTAACTAGGGAGTCTAACTTTGTTCGTGAAAGGGATAAAGGTAAGGAAAGAGAAGGTCAGAATTTGTTTTTTGAGGTTTCTAAGGAAGCTTTATCCAGGTTCGAAAAGGTGTACGTCAGAAAAGTCCTGAATCCAGGTGCCACCTACAACATGCAGAGAATTTTCCAATCGGAGGGTTATTTTGCTTTGAAGGTGACCCCTCTGGGGGAAAACCTTTGCCTCTTGGAAGAGGATGAAAAAGGTGAAACGGAAGCCTTTATTGAAGGTGCAAAGGATTGGCTTGGTCAATGGTTTTTAAAAGTGACTAAGTGGAAAGAAGGGTTGATCGATATGGAAAGGCTAACATGGCTGCGCTGTTACGGGATACCGTGACATGCTTGGTCTTCTACATTCTTCAAGTTCCTAGCTTCAAAGGTGGGGAAGTTCATCTGTTGTGACGTGGGCTCTGAAGATTTTTCGAAACTTGATGTGGCTAGTATCATGATAAGGACTTCTTGTGGTATGCTTATCAACGAGTTGTTTCAGGTTAACATTAATGGTATGGTATACAGAATTAGAGTGGTGGAGGAGACCCTAGGACAATCTTCAAGGGTGGTTAAGAAAGAAGAATCCCAAGAGAGTACCGGATCGGAACTGTCGTCCACAAACGGTGGGCAATGGTGGGAAGAAGAAGAAGAAGAAGAAGAAATGTGTGGAGGAAGTTTAGCAGGGGTTGAGGAGGTTTTTCGAGATAAAGCTGTTGATGTGACTTGTCAGGGAGATATAATGGAAAAGGATTTTTTTTGTTCTTACTAAAGTTGACAATGTAAAGGAGGTCAATTCACAAAAGAAGAAAAAGGTTATGGACGAGTCATTATTAGCTAAGCAACTTTTTCCTGGGTTCGTAGGTTTAAGTGAATGGGCGATAAGCAATAGGGTTGCTGGTACACCTGCTGTAGAGATAAATGTTGTGGACCCCATTGAACACCTTTCTGCGAATATAAGTGTTCCTATTTTCAGAATAGATTGTGATGTTAGTTTTGATGGGCTAGTTAAAGCACAAAAGGCTAAGGCCCATAAGAAGTTGTCCAAGGTGGGTCGAAGAAAAAAGACTTCGAAGTTAAAGGTTGTGGAATTAGAAGACAGTTCGTCTGAAAGCATTTCTGAGTTCTCAAAGGCCCAATCCCTTTCTTCGGTTCAAGTTGGGAAAATCAGTAGTAGAGAGGCCTTGCTATCAATAGAAGAGATTTCTAGTAGCTTGAAGAGTAAATCAAGGGAGAGGGATGCTTCTTTGATCTCTATTCCTGTTCAATCTATTTCTAAAGGAGCTTGCAAGGAAAGGAAGAATCAGAAGACAAAGAGGTTGTTGGCGTCAGAAGGGGAGGAAGAAACTCGTTGCTTCTCAGTGACTGGCTCTGAGGTAAACCAAGGGAACCACAAATTCTGGAAGAAGATGGACTCTAAAGTTTCAAAAAAGGTATGGGATATCATTTCTACTCTCGGAATTGTAGGCGAAGGTAGTCAGGAGAAGTATGTTGATCAGATCTCTAGGATGGAGGATAGGGATAAAATTGGCAAGAGTAAGAGGGAGAATAAACTAGGGGTTAATCCATGAATGTGATATCGCTGAATTTGAGGAGGGGAGGTAATGTGACAAAGAGAAGGAGGGTGGCTCATCTAATTCAATCGGGCAAAGCTGACATTTGTTTCTTACAAGAAACCAAGTTGAAAAATTTGGATGACGGAACTATCTCTTATTTCTAGGGAAATGATGAGGTGGAGTGGTCAGAAAGGGGATCGGTCGGTCTTTCAGGAGGCTTACTAATTTTATGGAAGAAAAATTATCTTATGATTTCTTTCAATTTTGCTGGTCCTGGTTTCATAGGTCTTAACGCTGAATGAAAAGGGATAGACATTTTCCTAGTTAATGTCTATTCTCCAAGTTGTTTTGGTTTAAAAAGGGAGCTTTGGAGAGATTTAGTGGAGAGAAAGAGGAAGTTTAACAGAGGGAGTGGATCGTAGGAGGTGATTTCAATGCAGTTTCTAATAGGTGCGTCTAATGGTAGAAGTGCTGAATTGGAAGGTTTTTGTAAATTCATAGCAGTCATTAATTGTATTTATGTTCCCTTAATTGGAGGTAAGTATACGTGGATTAATAGATCTTGTTCGGCTTCGAGCAGAATCGACAGGTTCTTGTTATCTGAAGAGCTTACAGATAAATGGAATGTTGTGGGTCAATTTGTTGGAGCCAGAGATATTTCAGATCATTATCCTATTTGGCCCAAAGCGAACATCATGGATTGGGGTCTGAAGCCTTTGAAATTCAACAATGTATGGCTCTCTCACAAGGATTTCATGAATTTTGTTAAAGAGATTTGGAAGTCGTTCAAGTTTTCGGGCAGAGGGGATTTCGTGTTAAAAGAGAAACTGAAAAGGCTCAAGGAACATTTGAAGAAGTGGAATAATGAGGTTTATGGTTGGGTCGACTTGAAGATTAATCAAGCGGTTTCGGATTTGAACGGTCTTGACTCTAAAGCTGCAAGTCCAGTAGGTCCAAACCATATTGAGCTTGTCGAGAAAAGGGTTTCTACGTCAAATATTGTTGATAAGTACAAATTGTACCTATTTTTGTATATATGTTTTGTTGCACTTATCGATTCTTTTTGGTAAATATCGTGCGAATAAAACCCAATTTGTTTGTAAATACGTTTAGTTTACGTTTTCGGTGTATAGTGCGTTACCGTGTAAATATCATTGAGTTTAATCGATTTTCATTTATTTTTGTAGGTGTTCCAGCAATGGTATATTTACATATTCATAAAGAGCATTGAATAAGCTTTCCAACGCTTCAAACCGTGCGTCAATCGGAGTTACGGTTCAAGAGTTATGAAGAAAACAAATTCTGGTTTTCTGTCATACTCGCTAGGCGAGCCCCCGTAGCGAACACTCGCTAGCTTGTTCGCTAGGCGAACCGGGGCGAACAGAAAGTTCCAGAATCGTGAAAAAACTCAACAGAAAGGCGGTTTACGTTCGCCTAGCGAACGGGGACTCGCTAGGCGAACCTGGAAAGTCAGATTTGCCCATTTAAGCCATTTTTCATCATTTTTTAGTTATGAGTTTGATATTTTTAGTTCCAAATCCATCCAATAGCATTTTTTGACCAGAATTAGGCTAGAAAACACATTGGAGCATGAGTTAGGATGATCCAGAGTTGAATCCTTCATGAATCGGAGCCGATAACTTTTTAGATGTTTGGTTTTTCTCCATTTCTTCTCTATGTATTTCTCTATTTTGTGGGTTATGTTTGTATTGTTACTCTAAACCTATGTACATGTATTGATCATGGTTGTATAATATATATGCTTTACAAATCATTATCGATGTTTTCCTTGATCTTTTTGCATTTATGTTTGGATTTGTGTTGTGTTAGAGATAAACATCATGAATCTTGATTAGGGATGGATATCTATTGTCTAGACTCTAGAGATAGATTTAGATAATAATCTTTATGGTGTCAGAACTTAATGTCTTCCGTGTTTCGAGGCGTCGTGCGCGAGAGCGTCGACGAGAGTAATACAATTGCTCTCTCAACTGTGCGTTAGACATAACTTTTGTTGTGAGCGATACGTGATGATTTTGATGAGTATTGTATGTTGAATGCGACCGATTGATAGGTTTACGTTTGTTCTGAGTAGTGTATATTCATGCTTGATAGGTTTCTTCTCTTCAAAGAATGTACTCTTTTTATGTTCATCTTTACTTTTCTGTTTGTTTTTACTTGTAAACTATTTTAATCCAAACTCATAAACGCGAGAGATTGTCGAACGGCATTCTTTCCCTCGAACTGATCTCTGTGGACACGACATAAATCCCGGAGGGAATTCTTCCGAAAATAAATATTTTTGCTTGCTTGCCCTATTCTGCACCCAACAATTGTGTGGAATAATTTATGCTTGAAAGAGGCTCTACTGCGACAGAAGTCTCATGCTCTATGGCTTAAAGAATGTGATAACAACTCGAGGTTCTTCCACTGTGTTATGAAAGAAAGGTATAGGAGAAACTTCGTATCCTTTATGGATACTGACAATGGTAGAAAGGAAGATGTTTTGGGGGTAAGATCGGAGATCACTAGGTATTTCAGAGTCAATTTTCAGGAGGAGGCCTATTCTAGGCCTGTTCTTGATGGTGTTCATTTGGGGAGACTGTCGAAATCAGATAGAAGAGTCTTAGAGGTTCAGTTTTCTTATGAGGAAATTAAGGATGCGGTTTGGAACTGTGAAGGATCAAAAAGTCCAGGACCTGACGGTTATTCGCTTAGTTTCTTACAGAATTGTTGGGTGATTGTTAAGGAGGATGTGGTGAGATTTGTTAATAATTTTCATTCTAATTCTACTCTTTCTAAGGCTGCTACTTCATCGTTCCTTACGTTAGTTCTGAAGATCAAAACCCCTCTTCTTCTAAGCAACTATAGGCTTATTTATCTGGTCAATATTTTCCAGAAAATCCTCTCGAAGGTGTTAGCGAATTGGTTGAAGAAAGTCATTAGTAGTATTGTTTCTAAAGATCAAACGGCTTTTGTGCAAGGCAGAAACATGCTAGACGGTGTGGTGGTTCTTAATGAGATTATAGATTATGCGAAACGTTTCAAGAAAGAATGTTTTGTAATGAAGGCGGATTTTGAAAGGGCTTACGATTGTGTAAGCTGGGATTTCTTAAGATACTTACTTCGAAAGATGAATTTTGGTAGTAAATGGCAGAATTGGATGGAGGCTCTCGTGTTCAACGGTTCGTTGTCAGTTGTTGTTAACGGAAGCCCTTCTAATGATTTTAAGGTAAGTGAAGGGTTGAGACAAGGTGATCCCTTATCTCCCTTTCTGTTTATTCTTGTTATGGAAGGATTGAATGGTCTCATGAAAAAGGCGGAGGAAATCAAGCTTTTCAAAGGTTTCAAAGTTTGTGAAAGGGTAACTCATAATATAGTACAGTTCGAAGATGATACAGTGTTCGTTGGAGAAGGTAGTTGGAATAATTTGTGGTGTTTGAAAGCCTTGCTTAGAGGATTCAAATTGGTCTCAGGGCTAAAAGTGAATTTCTATAAAAGTAGTATTTTTGGAGTAAACGTAATGATCGGTTTTTTGGAAGCGGCTGCTTCTTTTCTGTACTGTGAAGAGAGCACTCTCCCTATTAAGATTTTAGGGATATTAATTGGTGAAAGTCCTAGAAAAAGATTCATGTGGAAGCAGGTTATTGAAGGACTTTGGAAAAAGCTAGCTATTTGGAAAGGAAAGAATCTCACTATAGGGGGCAGGGTTACTTTAATCAATGTTGTTTTGAACGCCATTCCCTCGTTTACCTTATCGTTTTATAAGGCTCCGGCTTGCATCATTAAGGAGATAATAAAGATGAAGAGTGTGATTTATTATTCTACCTTACTTGAGTCACTCTAAAGAAAGACACAAGAGACTGAAACTTACATTCTAAATAAAGTGCCAACAAAGACAGTGTCAAAACACCTTATTTCATACATCTATATATATATACATATATATATATATATATATATATATATATAATCGTACCTGGATCAGACAGTTAGACAGTGGCCAACAACGTCGTATGGACTTCAGCTCCGGTGATGATGATACGGCGGGGGGGTGTACCTGCAAGGTACTCCAATGCTCTAGTCAGGTAAGGTCAGAGAAAAGCAAATATGGAGAATATAGGTGAGAGTTAGAATGTTTCGTAACCTGACCCTCTCAAGTGATAGGGTATTTATAGAGAGCCCCCAACGCGGGTCCAACGGTCACTTGCACTGGGCTGGATTGTAAGGCCCAATCCAAGTAATTGCCAGGGCTTACGTGGCGTAGTGAAGACCGGCACGTGGTCTTCGCCCTGGTGTAACGGTCCCTAAATCTCCGGAAGTAGGGTAGACCGATTCCTTCGGGAGTGGGAAGTTACAAGAGAACGTGTCCTCGCGGAGAGGAGCATGTGGGCGTCGGGGAGAGGTGCGCCCGCGGGCTATATGCCTCTGCTCGACCAACGCTGCCTCGCGTGCCCGACGTCCAAGGGGATTGGTACGTACCCGACACGGAGGCGATGTTTGGCCTCGTTAGGCCTACGCTGGTCATTGGGTTTGGGTCTGCCCGACAGTAGGGCAGACGCTGGCCCAGTCTAGAACAGGAGCCCCCCAAGTCGTTGCTCTGAGGTGTCAGAGTAATGACTTAAGGGCTAGTGCTATGTCGAGGACGTATCCCGTTTGGGAAGGGATCTTAACGGGGATCGATTGGTCAACCGGGCAGGAACAAATCGACCTGCTCGCACCAGGATGGCCACGGCTGGGCGACGTCGCGGGGATACGAGAAGTCTGAAGCGAGGAGAATGGAAGGACGCGTGTTGGAGAATGAAAAGACGCGCGTGGGGAAACGTGCGCCACATGTCACACCCCATCATTACCTAGGGCAGCTACGCTAGGGTAGCGTAATCGATTACCTAGGAAATCCTCGAGTCTCGTGAGGCCCTTATAAATAGGGGTGAGCCCGTGTCATTTGCACATTTTCACTCTCTCTGCTCAGACTCTCTTCCTTCTTCTCTCATTGCCACCGTCACCGCTGCAAGCCAGCTCAAACTGCCATACCGGAACCCTACCGAAACTATATTTCAAGTAAGTTTCTCGATCTTTCTCCTTTCTTTTGCATTTTATGCGGTGGTTCCATGGTGAACTGATGAAGTTCCCATGGAAATCGCGAAATTTCCGGCGAAAACGGCAGAATTTCTTAGTTTTCTCGTTAAATCCTGCGGGGGGAAGTGATGAGAACCACGAGGACAGGAAGAATGTCCCGAGGACGTGAGATGAATATCTCGGGGTCCTTGTTAATGTTCCTAACCGTGGTATGAATCCTCGGGGAGTAGTACCGGGGTCGTTCATCATATAACCGAAGACGTCGTGTGATCACGGCAGTCACGTGGTCCCCGACGCCCTTCTTCGCCCTTTGATAAGTGCAAATTGTACCTATTTTTGTATATATGTTTTGTTGCACTTATCGATACTTTATGGTAAATATCGTGTGAATAAAACCCAATTTGTTTATAAATACGTTTATTTTACATTTTAGTGTATATATTGCGTATAGTGTAAATATCATTGAGTTTAATTAATTTTTTCTCAATTTTTGCAGGTATTCAATCAAGGATATCTTGCCATTGTTGTATAGAGCATTGAATAAGCTTTCCAACGCTTCGAACCGGGCGAAAAACGGAGTTACGGTTCAAAAGTTACGAATAAAACAATGCACGATTTTTGCTGTTGCTGTCAGCTGCGCCCTTGCTGCGCCGGGCGGTACATTTTACTGCGCCGGGCGGTGAGATTTGAGCGCTGGGCGGTGCTGCGGCAGAGGAAATAAGATAGTTGAAATAAGAGACTTACAGGAGCGTGCCATATTTTTGGGCTAGCACCAGGCGCTATTTCCAGCGTCGGGCGATGCTAGATATTTTTTACTAGGCGGTTTATGTACGCAGCTGATGTGAGAGGAAAAGTGGGTGCCGCCGGGCGGTGCTTTCTAGCGCCGGGCGGTGGGTCTAAACTAGAATTTTGTATTTTGTTCATTTTACTTCATTTTTGAAGAGGATGTTGTTTGGAGGTGATTTTTCCTCTCCAACTTCATCAACCTCATTCTTTGATAGATTAACTTAGAAAATAACATGGAAGCATACATACGGATGAACCGGGGTGGATTGATCGTCGATCGGCGTTGACAAACCGCGAGATGTTTAGTTTATTTCTTTTCTTCTTTGTGTTTTTCTTCTATGTTGGGTTGTGTATATGTATTTATTCTGAACTCATGTATATTTGTCGCCCATGGCGTTATATGATATCTGCTTTACAAATCTTTATTGGTGATTGTCTCTGATTTTTGCTTTATGCGCGAGGTTTTAGTTGCGTTAGAGATAATCCTCGCAAATTTCGATTAGGGATGATTATCTGTTAGTTTCTGGACTCTAGAGATAGATTTAAGAGCTAACAATCTTCAATAAGCGTCGAAGCTTAATGCCTTCCGTGTTTCGAGGCTTCGCTCGCGAGAGTGACGAAGAGAGTGACCCGGTTGTTATCTCAACTTTGCGTTAGACATAACCTTTGTTGTGAGCGATGCTGGGTGATATTGAGAAGTATTGTAGGTGGAGTATAACTAGTCGGTAAGTTTAAGTTTGTGAGGAGTGATTTATATGCATTGTCGGACGAGTTTTTCTCTCTGAAGAATGATTTCTTTTTGTTTTAATGTTTACTTTTATGTTTTCTTGTTTGAAACTATTTTAATTCAAACTCATAAATGCGAGAGATTGTCGAACGACATTCTTTCCCTCGAACCGATCTCTGTGGACACGTCATAAATCCCGGAGGGAATTCTTCCGAAAATAAATATTTCTGCATTCAACAAAATGGCGCCGTTGCCGGGGATTGGTTTTCATATTGAATCGCATTGCGATAGTTTCTTTGTTTTTTAGTTTTTTAGATATCGTATATTTTGTATATTTTCACTTGTTTATACCGATACTTGTACATTTTTGTTTCTTTTAACGTTTGTTTAAGTGTTTTGTTAGGACGCTTGCTTTTGTTTACGCGGTGAGACATCACCATGGCATGAATGAGGGAAGTTTCTAGCTAAGCACCGTAAAGGCGTCGAGCTTACTACGTGAAACAAGCATGTTTTATAGTTTTTCTTTTCTAATATTTTGTTTGTTGTTTGGTTGCCAGTCTTGGTCGACTTATTTGAGGATGCTTTTGTGATTTTCCAAGTTGGTGTATTTCAACTTGCGGATGTTTGGTAATGATCTTGTTAAGTTTTGTACACGTCTGAGGTATGTATTTATCGCTTTCTATACTTTAGCATATTCATAATACTTAGGCTTTTTAAAAACTTTCATGCCATTCATTCTTTTGTATACTTGTTCTATTGTGAATCACTTTAGTTCCAACCTTTTTGTGAGGTAGTTTTCCATTGTTCGTATATGCGGAGTACCAACATTTTTGTTCTAACTGGATTTTATTATGTTGAATTTGTTGTTTGTGTTGTTTATATGAATGCATGAAAAGGATCAAGGCAATTGTTTTATTTTGAGCACAACCACCTTAGCCAAATAGTCAATTCACCTTATGAGCGTGTGATCATTTGTAAACCCTTTGAGCTTTTTGATCCATGTTTTTATTTGAACTTAATGCTTGTCTATGAGTGTTGTACCCCAAAATTTTACCCTCATTTTTTCTGTTAGTTGATGTTTTTATTTATTTCTCTCTATTTTAATTTAGTATTTATTTTAGTGTTTTATTTGTTTTTATTTTAATTTAATTTCAATACGGCCCATTTTTAATTTTATTTATATTTTATTGTCCTATTTTTATTAATTTAAGTTAATCTCAATTTAATTCAATTTTAAAAATTGGTTTCATTAATTAGATTAATTATTAATTTAGTTTTTTTTTTACTAATTTAAATTAGGTTATTAATTAGTTTTATTTTTATTATTGTTATTAGTCATATTATAATTTAATTTAAAAGAAAGAAAAGATTTTTCCTTTTCCATTATTATTCTGTTATGTCCACCGTGTCCAATTCATGTGACAATGTTGGAAAATTTCATTAACCATTAGCCAATGAGGACCAAGTGTTTGCTTTGACTTTTTAACCCAAATTCTGGCCATTGAGAGAGAGACATGTGGCTCGTGAGAAATCAAAAGGAACCAAGGTTTGTTCCTTCTCCTTTTTCAAACCGTACGAAAAAACTCTGCAACACAATGCCATAACCCAGACCACTGCATATGCTGCCATGACTGCTAGTGAAAAAGACTTGTCGTAACGTTAACCAGCAGCATGACCTAATTCAACAACGGTCAAATTCAAAAAGGATTTAAGAAGCAAGTTCTGGTTTTCTAAGGGGGAGGTTTTTGGAGTGTGATACCAGTTCAAACGAAAACAGAGAAAGGGGAAAAACATCACACAGAAAACTCACCCTCATTGCCGAATGATACTGAATCATCAACTTCTGAGCATTTTCATCTTTCCTAAGTTGCCTTGAAAGGGCCCAATGTCTCTAAAAACATTACAAGTTAAAGGTCATATTCAATAGATAGAAGTAAGAGTTCTATTTGAGTCAAGAAGCTCACACAATATAGCAGAGTTTTTAGAGTTACCTATTAATGGGATACCATTGTTTTCTGTGATTGTCGACAATGTGAAATCCAACACTTTTGAAGGTGCCTGTGATGAAGTACCGATCATTTTGGCCAAATAAATATTTCATCTCCCTTGCTGCCTACTGCTGATTCATGGTGCAGATTTGGTCCTAGTTGTTCAATGGATCCAGACATTGGGAACTTTTCTTTCATACTATTTCATCCCACTATCCAAACACCATCTGTTCCTCCAGCACGATCCGACGTCGGTAAAACTGAAAGCGCACCTACACGTGATCAATTCAAAAAAACCTCACCGTCTACAACACCTCAACAGTGAAACCTTCAATCCCAAATCGCCATAATAATCTCGCAGACCCATAAATCAGAAGATCTCCGAAACCCATCCAAATCTTAATAACTTTCTTCCTTTCTCTATCGTCAAACCAGAAACAACAGGGCTTCAATCACTCAGCCTCTTTCGACAGTAGAAACTCAGAAACTCCGTTTACGTAAACAAATCGTAAGCTCGTCTTCCTCAGCTTATTCCAACAACAACAAAACCCTAACTTCAATCACCATTCAAAAACCAGATCAACCCTTCATCATCAATAACCTAAACACCCACAACCTCTTTCCGCCGCACAACAACTCCCTCCACCGGCCAGACCACGACGCTTTCGTCTCGAATCTCGTCGTCGTCTTCACCACACCATTCATCCTCCGCACGGGCAGATCACTGGCGTCGTCGACACCCATCGCCTGACCGCATCGGAGTTTCCTCCAACCGCGTCCGATCTGCCATCATCGAAGGATTTGTGAGTCTTTCTAATTATTGAATCTCTTGAATGCTTTCTATGTGATCATATTTGTATGGAGGAATGATATTTGGTCTGTTGTATGAGTTCGTTTTCCTGGAAAATAAAAAGGGGCATTTCAGAGAGGTAGATCAGTAGATGGTTTGGAGAGAGAAAGGATATGTTGGAATGAGTTTAAAATTATGTTTTCCCTTGCTTTTTACTCTCACCGGCCATTTCTCTTTTGTACGTGGGTCTCCCAACCAGTGACATGTGTCGCCGGTTTGGGATGTCTTGTTGTTCCTGTGTAGTTTTTTTTAACATGGGCTACCGTACTCCCTTCGCCCAGATGCAAGGGTGTGATTTCATCTGGCCAGACTCTGAATCCAACGGTTATGATTGGGGTGTACGTTAGAGTCTCAATGGACTCTCTTCACTGAATTCGTCTGTTAATTGTTGGGTTGGGCTTAGGGCCTTTGTGCTAGAAACACCCCTGTTAATAAGCCCAAATTACTCCTCCTAAGGGTTTCTCTTGTTGCAGTTTTGCTGTATGCACCCCCTGCGTTTTTTTTCAATTTTCAACTATTTTCGTTTCAAATATTTTTTAAACTTTTTATTTTATTTATTTTATTTAAAACTTTTTTCTTTATTTCAAAAACTCCCAAAAATATTTTTAATCTTTATTGTTAATTAATTTGTGTTTTATCTTTTAATTGTCAATTGTTAATTAATTTGTGCTTTATTTCTTAATTGAGTATTATAAATTAATATGTGTTTATTTCTTAATTGTTATGAATATGTGATTTATTTTAATTCTCTCTTGTTTATTTAAGCTTAATAATTAACATGTGATTTATTTCTAATTGTTTCTTAATTATTCAAATTTAAATTGTTTTTTAATTGTTTCTTTATTAGACTAATTGTTAGTTTTATTTATGAGTTATCTTTATTGATTCATTTGAGTGTTTATTCACTAATTAGTATTTGTTTAGGTCTTGAACAACTTTATCCCATGTTTGACTTATCATATGTTTGATTTTGATGTGAATTTTGCTCTTTTTTAAATATCATCTTTGATTAATATCTTGTTTCTTTATCTTGTGTTCCTTATGTTTGTCTTCCTTAAGATTGAAACATATTGATATGTCTAGGTTTACATGTCTCATGATATTCATGTCCATTTTATCCATGCTTTATTATGAAATACCTCTTGCCATACTCATGATATAGTTGTTATTCATCTTTATTAGTATCTCTTATTATTTTAGAACTATTATCTTTCCCCCATTCCAAAGGAAGGTGATTAATGTTGACTCTTAAAGTCATAGCCCCCATCATACCTTAGTAGCCTCATAAGAGTTTGCCCTCATTTCTTGGCCTCATGAGAGCCATGGAATTATAACTAGCCTTAGGAGAGAGTTCTTACACTCTTAGTGATATTCATCATAATGAATCATCACTTTCCCCTACTGACTAAAACATAACATAGGTCCATTACAACTAGATTTAGAGAGTTCTTAAACTCTAGAATGAGCTTGTACTCATTTCCCCTCTGAATATTGACCATAGTCAATCATTCAGTAGAAGTAGAACTACGCATACTCTGATTCTACACCCGAGGATACGTAGGCGCAAGGTGCGATGCCTTGTCGAGTATACTTAGATACTAACCCCTAGGGTTTTCAACCTTTAGCATAGAACCTTTAGCAAACATAAGATAACCTAAACAAGAGGCTCCAGAATAGTACTATGGACGTTTAGGGTGCTAATACCTTCCCTAGGCGTAACCAACCCCCGAACCTTAGATCTCCCCCCTTTAGGTTTTTTAACGATCTTGAACCTTTCCTTTGGATAAATCAAAGTCGGTAGTAAAAGAAATATGATGCAAGTTAAATAATAGCTTGTTATCCGATTTTCACCGCAACAGAAATGGCGACTTCACTGGGGATAGTTAGACCTATTGCTGGTCCTTTCCTAAGAGGGTTAAGCCAATCTTGTTTTTATGTTATTCATGTTTGCTTATTTACTTGTATATGCTTATCATATTTTCTTATATATCTGTATATCTGTTCTTGCTTGACATTTTTCTGTTCTATGGGTTGACATGGTATCTATGAGTGAATAAGTCCTAACTCGGACTTGAGAGAACACATTTGCTTAGGAATTATGGACATAGTCAAGGGAACTTCGAGGGAGAAATCCCAAAGGAGGGAACTTGAAGTCCACACTCAGTTGAGGCCCTCTTGGAGGTGGTAAATGTTGAACGAGAAGTCGTGAATGCGTTACTACTTTCGACCTAGGAGCCAGAGATACTGATGACCTTTAGTTACCCGTTTACCCCAACTTGGCCTATTTAGGACGTAGTGCGATGACTGTGAGGGAGCAATCCCAAATGGTTGCTACGCGATACTACACTCAGATGAGACCCTCTTGAGAATTTTATTGATCACCAAGCAATTGGAAAGTCGATAAAATACGAAAGATGGGTTGTCGACTCTGGGAACTTTTTAGAACCTTGTCTGGCAGGTGAAAACCATAGTACATACCTTTGGGATGGGTAGACCTTTGACTACATGCTCGTGACTCTTAACTTAGGTTTCTCTGTGTGCTTTGTGCTTATCTATTTACGTGTGTTTGTTGCATTCATCCTTACATCATATGCATTGTATATTCAAGGAATTCAACTTTGTTTTGCAAACTTTATTGGATGGATTTTGAAAAAAGGAAAAAAAAGAAGTACACCTTCATTGGTCCAAAATTGGAAGATTTAAAGAATCTGGGTAAGCCAATCAATGAATCATCAACATTCCAAAGCAAGTATGGGAGGATTTTCTCTTTGATGAAGCCAAGAATGGTAGATGGGTTGCTCCCCACTCTTATGTAGTTTTATGATCCCGTGTACCACTGTTTCACTTTCCCCGATTATCAGTTAATGCCTACGCTCGAGGATTATGCTATTCTAGTTGGTATTCCCAACACTCCAAACCCTCCTTACTCGGGTTTGGAAAGGACGCCTAAGGAGAAGGAAATTGCAGAAGCTACTCATCTCAAACTGTCAGAAGTCAAGGCTAACTTGGTTGTCAAGGGAGGACTCTTTGGGTTACCTGCCAAGTTTCTAATGGAGAAATCCAGTTATTATGTTAACATGAAGAATATGGTGGATTATGAACCTGTTATGGCCCTTCTCATTTATGGGTTATTTCTGTTTCCCAACATTGAGAAATTTGTTGACATGAAGGCAATCAAGATTTTCATCATTGGAAATCCAATTCCAACATTACTTGCGGACGCCTACCATTCAGTGCATTTGAGGACTGCTCATAAGGGAGGGATGATAACATGTTGTGCCACACTGTTGTATAAGTGGTTTATTTCCCACTTACCCCGTTCTAAGACCTTTTGGGATCTCCAAGATGGACTTCTTTGGTCAGAAAAGATCATGTCTCTCACCAATACCGATCTAGAGTGGTACCACCCATTGCTCAAAGGCAAAGATATGATTGTTAACTGTAGAGGATTTGCTAATGTACCTCTTCTTGGCACAAAAGGAGGCATAAGCTACCATCCATCTCTGGCTTGTCGTCAACATGGTTATTCTATGGAAGCTAAGCCTAACAACATCTACTTGGAAGGTTTGTTCTTTGAAGAGGATAAGGACCCTGTAGTCAGGGAAAAGATGGCTCACGCTTGGCGTCATGTTCACACAAGAGGTATCACTGCTTTAGAGAAACCTGAGTGTTTGGCTTCAGAATCTTACACTCAGTGGGTGCAAAAGAGGGCTGTTGAGTTAAAGATGCCATATGATCGTCATGATCCTATCCCATTAGCTCCCAGAGATCCTATTCTTTACTTCACAAGCAATGAGGACGAATTGAAGATCCGGTTGGCTCAAACAGAACGAGAAAGGAATGCATGGATGAACAAGTATCAGATTCTTGACTTTGAGATGAATGAACTTTAGAAGAGTCTCAGGAGAAAGGAATAAAAGTCTGTCAGAAAAAGGAAGGCGCATGGAGATTTATTTTCTCCTAGCACATCATCTCCACCAGAACCTTGGAAGTCACAGTTGGCCAAGCTCGCTGTTGAGAATGAGAGGTTGCAGAAGGAAAACCAGAAGCTCGCCATGAGATTGATGGGAGAAGACTGATTGGATGGTTTAGAACTTAGCTTTCTTTATTTCGTACTCTGTATTTTGGCTTTTGAAGGTGTAATCATCTCTTTTTGTAATCCAAAAACTTTATCATCAATGAAATGAAATGAGACTTTCTTCTAAGAAAGTGTTCCTTAAAAGTTGCAAAAATACAATGTTGAGTCCCTTGAATTACACCCACCATTTAGCTTGCATTTAGCTTGCATTAGCATCTCATTTACATTTTTCCATGTGCATGTGCATTCTTCTTCATCTTATTGTCGTCTCGTTCTCTTCAGAACCCGTCACCTTGATTTTCCAAACGCCAATACCCAAGTCCAAACTCGACAAAGGATGCCTGAACAATACTGTGAAATGGACAGAGTCAACCATGAATTGAGAGAACTCCGAGGAGGAATGGGGCAGTTTCTGGAAACTATGAAGGTCACGCTAGCAACGATGAAGGAAATTTGGGAGCACCAGGAGAAAATGAGAGAGGAGATCAGAATCCTCAAGTGCCAGATGATTTGGGTTATGGAAACTCTGTTGAAAAAGGAGAATTGCATTCATCCCGTCAGACCAGCTTTCAAGAGCGCTCGTTTGCCACGTCAGAGTGGACGACAAAGATCAAGAAAACCAGAGAGGAATTTCACTCTGTTGCCAATGGCATACAGTTAACTTTTTCCAGTTTTGATCAGAAGTGGATTGATAATACCGAAGGATTTAGAGCCAGTGATCCCTCCATACCCACTAGGCTTTGATGCGAACGTCCGATGCGACTACCACGCTGGGGCACCGGGGCATTCAACTGAGGATTGCAAGGTACTCAGAAGCCAGGTTCAGACGCTGCTTGATTCTGAGAAGTTATCATTTACACCACAAGGCATTCAAATCAACTATCCTTTGCCATCTCCTAAGGATCTCTCGTGTCCAGAATTTGTTTTTGGAGAAGCTTCATGCCAGCTGAACGTTGGTCCTGTTCCTGCATCCAAACGTAATCTTCGTCAAGTGTTTACGAAGAGGGGTTTTCAGTCTCCAACGTGTGTTTCTCCTCAAGATAAGAAGAAGTGTGCTGCCAAAAGAGGAAAATTTAACCACCAGCCTATCCCAGTGCCGTTAAGTAAACTTTTCCCACTGTTGATGCAAAACAAGTTGGCAACTCCACAACTTCTCACACCTTTCCAGGGACCTTGGTATGATCTCAACCTAACCTGTGAATTCCATAAGGGAGCTGAGGGGCATGATTTGGATAATTGCCGAGCTTTAGAATATTTTGTGCAAGAACTGATCCATGACAAGGACTTAATCTTCGAGGAAGACCGCCCAAAGACTGAATGCAAATTTCACACTGGGACAATTGGACATCCCATTGAAGAATGCAAGGAATTTGAAGAGAAACTGATGAGCCTGCTAAAGAAGCTAAAACCTCAGGAAGGTACTTCAGATGCTGATATCTCAACTTCTGAAGCAAAAGGTAAAGGACCTGCAAGGCCTCTCAAAGTTCTATACCACAAAGAGCAAGTGATTGTTGGTGAAGACTTTTTTCCGTTCGGACCCGAAAACTGCAATCTTTGGTTGACTGTGTTTTGTATTTCAGTTGTATTTCCTTTAATTGTATTGATATTTGCATATGAGCTTTGTTGTACCTTTAAATTGGCAACATTAATGAAATAATCCATTCGTTTCACTCATTTACTTTTATTTCCATAAAAGCAAAAAAAAATATATCTTTTTCCCCCCTTTTTCAAACTTTTGTTAAAGCAAAGATTAGGGAGGATGATGAAAACCTCATGTTCATAATTGTTGTGGTATACTCTCAAATTAACCTCGCCGAGGATGTAAGGCATTGTTGATAATCCCTTGTTAACCCCTTCGAGCCTAGAAGTAGGAGTTTTCTTTCCTTATACAAAAAAACCTTAAATCTCAACCTTGGGGCAGGGTAGTTCTCAGTTTAACTCGGTTATGCATTCAAACACGAGTGCTTCATATAAGGCGCCAGTCAGCTTTCAAATCAAGTGACTTCCTACTTTTGGAGATTTGAACATATATTTTGAGTTAACCGAGCGTAGGATTGGAATTCATCCTTTGTTTCATAAACCATGAACCATACCACATTACAACCCCTAAAAGACCTAATTGAGGTAAGGTTGTTTTGAAAAGCATACTACAACAAGGTTGAGTAACCTGACTCCTAATAATCTTTGTTACTCGCGTGTGTTGGTCACTTCCTTAATGACTAGACCCACCTTTGTTTTTGACTATTTAATCATTTCACTGTGCGTTTTTTATCAAAGCTTTGTTTTCAAACTTTGCATTAAACTTTGCATTAAATTTTGCCAATTTTAATGAACAACACTTATTTGCAATACCATTCGATATCAAGGAATCCCAACAAACGCGGTCAGTCAAGGAATTGAACTTGATAAAGGAAATTTGACTCAGTCAGGGGCAACCAAGTGTGAGTTGACAAATCAGAGGCAGAATTCTGCAAATCCAGAATATTGGGGCAAATATTCTTGAGATCATCTTATGACAAGTTTTGACTTCAGTAACCCATCAGCAAGGGCAAATCCGTTCCCCAGTAATTTCTACTACAGTTTGAGTATCTCGAGTATAATTGAACAAAAACAGCTACGTCAAGATTCAAGTTGGAAGATATTGAAGTATCTGGTATTTCAATCCTTCCGTAAAATTCTTTTGATTATTCAAGTTGGAAGATATTGAAGTATCTGGTATTTCAATTCTTCTGTAAAATTCTTTTGATTATTCAAGTTGGAAGATATTGAAGTATCTGGTATTTCAATCCTTCCGTAAAACTCTTTTGATTATTCAAGTTGGAAGATATTGAAGTATCTGGTATTTCAATCCTTCCATAAAATTCTTTTGATTATTCAAGTTGGAAGATATTGAAGTATCTGGTATTTCAATCCTTCCGTAAAATTCTTTTGATTATTCAAGTTGGAAGATATTGAGGTATTTGGTATTTCAATCTTTCTGAAAAAAATTCTTTTCATTATTCATCCCCTAATCTGGGGCAGTTATGCCGAGATCTCTCAAAGAGTTTGAAGATATTGAAACATCCTGTATGCCAATTCTTCTATAAAATCCTCTTGTTATCGTATAGACCGTCTAGCTTGGGGCAGATAAGATTTGAAGATGGTAGTTATGCCAGTGGAATGCGTAAATCCTTTGTTAGCTCCCCATCAAGTTGCTACATCAGCTGATTTTGACAAATTCCCAATGGATTTATTTCCCCAATAAAGAAGAAGAACTTTCCCAATTTATCCAAAACATTTGTCTAAGCTAGGCTTATGCTTTGGTTTTCACCTTTGAATACCAGACCCCAGCTCTTTATACAGGAGTCCCCAGAGAAGTCAGCTGTTAGACGACAGAATTCTTAGTCACTAGAATTGTTATTGGTCTTTGAATACAATAACTTCTTCATTTTCATCTGATTCTTGAAAGCGGAAAAGTTTTAAGGAAACACAAAGATGAACTAAGTTTTACTCTAGTATCAAGATGTTTTATGGAATCAAGTTGGTACAGGAAGAGTTAGTAGTACTGTATCTTTGGCTTGGATCTGCCATCTCCAGTGAAACGAAGATTGCTCCGGTTATCCTGGATGTTTAGATTTCAGGGTGTTGGTTGCGTTATCTTTTCTTCTCTTTGTTTTTACGTCGCTCGTGTCGTTTCTCGCATGTAGCTAAGCATATGCATCATACCTTGGCATCTTTGCATCCTTGTGTTTGGTTGTGCTTGTGGTCTTTTGTTGGTGTCTGTCATTATTTCCCCAGTGAAGTAAAGACATTCCCGGTTTGCTTTGTGTCGTGCTTGTTCGGTCTTAACCTTTGCGCGCCAGATTTGAATCTTTAAACCTTTTGCTGTTCCCCGAGAAGTTTAACATTAAAGATTTTGTAAAACTGTTCTCGTTTGAATCGTGTCAAACTTGAACTTGGACTTTGTTTGAATCGTGTCAAGCATTGTCTTCTTGTTTTAAAATCGTTCTTGTTCGAATCGTGTCGGACATGAACAGAGTCTTTGTTCGAATCGTGCCAGACACTGCCTCTTGTTTTAAAACTGTTCTCGTTTAAATCGTGTCAAACTTGAACTTGGACTTTATTTGAATCGTGTCAAGCACTGTCTTATTTTTTTAAAACCGTTCTTGTTCGAATCGTGTCGGACATAAACAGAGTCTTTGTTCGAATCGTGTCGGACACTGCCTCTTGTTTTAAAACTGTTCTCGTTTGAATCGTGTCAAACTTGAACTTGGGCTTTGTTTGAATCGTGTCAAGCACTGTCGTCTTGTTTTAAAACCGTTCTTGTTCGAATCGTGTCGGACATGAACAAAGTCTTTGTTCGAATCGTGTCGGACACTGCCTCTTGTTTTAAAACCGTTCTTGTTTGAATCGTGTCGGACATGAACAGAGTCTTTGTTTGAATCGCGTCAGACACTGCCTCTTGTTTTAAAACTTGTTCTTGTTTGAATCGTGTCAAACTTAAACTTGGACTTTGTTTGAATCGTGCCAAGCATTGTCTTGTGTTTTAAAACTTTTCTCGTTTGAATCGTGTCAAACTTGAACTTGGACTTTGTTTGAATCGTGTCAAGCATTGTCTTGTGTTTTAAAACTTGTTCTTGTTTGAATCGTGTCAAACTTGAACTTGGACTTTGTTTGAATCGTGTCAAGCATTGTCTTGTGTTTTAAAACTGTTCTCGTTTGAATCGTGTCAAACTTGAACTTGGACTTTGTTTGAATCGTGTCAAGCATTGTCTTGTGTTTTAAAACTGTTCTCGTTTGAATCGTGTCGAACTTGAACTTGGACTTTGTTTAAATCGTGTCAAACATTGTCTTCTAGATTTTTAAAACTCGTTCTTGTTCGAATCGTTTCAAACTTGAACTTGGACTTTGTTTGAATCATGTCAAGCATTGTCTTCTTGTTTTAAAACCGTTCTTATTCGAATCGTGTCAGACATTGAACCCTTACCTTGGATTCTTGAAAAATAACTTTAAGCTAAGCTTCTTGGAACAATTTACCTTACCAAGACTCTTATCTGACGCGTAGAGTTTTGCCTCTGTCTTTCTGGCTTTTCTTGAAGATCCCATTTTGAACTCTTCAGCATAAGAAATCCGCAGAAAGTCTTTGCTTGTTTGTTTGTCTCTTTTGGACTGGTCTCCAGTGATCAAGTTTTTCTTTCTGGTTTCATGCCCAGAAAGAGCGGGTTTGTTTTGTCCCCAGTAGTCTATCTCCCCGGATCTTTCCCCAGTGAAGTTTGTCTGTGGTCTTTTCCCCAGTGTTTCTTTGGAGTCTCCCCGGTGGGTCTCTTTTGTTGGTTAGCTTGTATCCCTAGTGAGGTGTTTCTCATGGATACTAACCTTCGTTCTTCCCCAGTGAAGCTCTTTGGTCCTTTTGCTTCCTGTTTACCCCTTGGTGTCTCATTGTGTCTGCATTTTCTTGCATCTTCTTGGCATCATGTTTGATGCATTGCATATGTGTGCATCTGAGGGTAAAATTTTCGGTTATCTGTATTTAAATATCTTTCACTTTTGATTCCATGAAGATCTTCATCTCTCATGTCATCCGGTGAAGATATTTAAATAGGGGCAACTGTTGTACCCCAAAATTTTACCCTCATTTTTTCTGCTAGTTGATGTTTTTATTTATTTCTCTCTATTTTAATTTAGTATTTATTTTAGTGTTTTATTTGTTTTTATTTTAATTTAATTTCAATACGGCCCATTTTTAATTTTATTTATATTTTATTGTCCTATTTTTATTAATTTAAGTTAATCTCAATTTAATTCAATTTTAAAAATTGGTTTCATTAATTAGATTAATTATTAATTTAGTTTTTTTTACTAATTTAAATTAGGTTATTAATTAGTTTTATTTTTATTATTGTTATTAGTCATATTATAATTTAATTTAAAAGAAAGAAAAGATTTTTCCTTTTCCATTATTATTCTGTTATGTCCACCATGTCCAATTCATGTGACAATGTTGGAAAATTTCATTAACCCTTAGCCAATGAGGACCAAGTGTTTGCTTTGACTTTTCAACCCAAATTCTGGCCATTGAGAGAGACACATGTGGCTCGTGAGAAATCAAAAGGAACCAAGGTTTGTTCCTTCTCCTTTTTCAAACCGTACGAAAAAACTCTGCAACACAATGCCATAACCCAGACCACTGCATATGCTGCCATGACTGCTAGTGAAAAAGACTTGTCATAACGTTAACCTGCAGCATGACCCAATTCAACAACGGTCAAATTCAAAAAGGATTTAAGAAGCAAGTTCTGGTTTTCTAAGGGGGAGGTTTTTGGAGTGTGATACCAGTTCAAACGAAAACAGACAAAGGGGAAAAACATGTCACAGAAAACTCACCCTCATTGCCGAATGATACTGAATCATCAACTTCTGAGCATTTTCATCTTTCCTAAGTTGCCTTGAAAGGGCCCAATGTCTCTAAAAACATTACAAGTTAAAGGTCATATTCACTAGATAGAAGTAAGAGTTCTATTTGAGTCAAGAAGCTCACACAATATAGCAGAGTTTTTAGAGTTACCTATTAATGGGATACCACTATTTTCTGTGATTGTCGACAATGTGAAATCCAACACTTTTGAAGGTGTCTGTGATGAAGTACCGATCATTTTGGCCAAACAAATATTTCATCTCCCTTGCTGCCTACTGCTTATTCATGGTGCAGATTTGGTCCTAGGTGTTCAATGGATCCAGACATTGGGAACTTTTATTTCATATTATTTCATCCCACTATCCAAACACCATCTGTTCCTCCAGCCAGATCCGACGCCGGCAAAACTGAAAACGCACCTACACGCGATCGATTCAAAAAAACCTCACCGTCTTCAACACCTCAACAGTGAAACCTTCAATCCCAAATCGCCACAATAATCTCGCAGATCCATAAATCAGAAGATCTCCGAAACCTATCCAAATCTTAATAACTTTCTTCCTTTCTCTATCGTCAAACCAGAAACAACAGGGCTTCAATCACTCAACCTCTTTCGACAGTACAAAATCAGAAACTCTGTTTACGTAAAAAAATCGTAAGCTCGTCTTCCTCAGCTTATTCCAACAACAACAAAACCCTAACTTCAATCACCATTCAAAAACCATATCAACCCTTCATCATCAATAACCTAAACACCCACAACCTCTTTCCGCCGCACAACAACTCCCTCCACTGGCCAGACCACGACGCTTCCGTCTTCACCACACCATTCATCCTTCGCACGGGCAGATCACTGGCGTCGTCGACACCCATCGCCTGACCGCATCGGAGCTTCCTCCAACCGCGTCCGATCTGCCATCATCGAAGGATTTGTGAGTCTTTCTCATTATTGAATCTCTTGAATGCTTTCTATGTGATCATATTTGTATGGAGGAATGATATTTGGTCTGTTGTATGAGTTCGTTTTCCTGGAAAATAAAAAGGGGCATTTCAGAGAGGTAGATCAGTAGATGGTTTGGAGAGAGAAAGGATATGTTGGAATGAGTTTAAAATTATGTTTTCCCTTGCTTTTTACTCTCACCGGCCATTTCTCTTTTGTACGTGGGTCTCCCAACCAGTGACATGTGTCGCCGGTTTGGGATGTCTTGTTGTTCCTGTGTAGTTTTTTTTAACATGGGCTACCGTACTCCCTTCGCCCAGATGCAAGGGTGTGATTCTGTCTGGCCAAGCTCCGAATCCAACGGTTATGATTGGGGTGTACGTTAGAGTCTCAATGGACTCTCTTCACTGAATTCGTCTGTTAATTGTTGGATTGGGCTTAGGGCGTTTGTGCTAGAAACACCCCTGTTAATAAGCCCAAATTACTCCTCCTAAGGGTTTCTCTTGTTGCAGTTTTGTTGTATGCACCCCCTGCGTTTTTTTTTCTATTTTCAACTATTTTCGTTTCAAATTAAACTTTTTATTTTATTTATTTTATTTAAAACTTTTTTCTTTATTTCAAAAACTCCCAAAAATATTTTTAATCTTTATTGTTAATTAATTTGTGTTTTATCTTTTAATTGTCAATTGTTAATTAATTTGTGCTTTATTTCTTAATTGAGTATTATAAATTAATATGTGTTTATTTCTTAATTGTTATTAATATGTGATTTATTTTAATTCTCTCTTGTTTATTTAAGCTTAATAATTAACATGTGATTTATTTCTAATTGTTTCTTAATTATTCAAATTTAAATTTTTTTTTAATTGTTTATTAATTGGACTAATTGTTAGTTTTATTTATGAGTTATCTTTATTGATTCATTTGAGTGTTTATTCACTAATTAGTATTTTTTTAGGTCTTGAACAACTTTATCCCATGTTTGACTTATCATATGTTTGATTTTGATGTGAATTTTGCTCTTCTTTAAAAATCATCTTTGATTAATATCTTGTTTCTTTTATCTTGTGTTCCTTATGTTTGTCTTCCTTAAGATTGAAACATATTGATATGTCTAGGTTTACATGTCTCATGATATTCATGTCCATCTTATCCATGCTTTATTATGAAATACCTCTTGCCATACTCATGATATTGTTGTTATTCATCTTTATTAGTATCTCTTATTATTTTAGAACTATTATCACTCCCCCATTCCAAAGGAAGGTGATTAATGTTGACTCTTAAAGTCATAGCCCCCATCTTACCTTAGTAGCCTCATAAGAGTTTGCCCTCATTTCTTGGCCTCATGAGAGCCATGGAATTATAACTAGCCTTATGAGAGAGTTCTTACACTCTTAGTGATATTCATCATAATGAATCATCACTTTCCCCTACTGACTAAAACATAACATAGGTCCATTACAACTAGATTTAGAGAGTTCTTAAACTCTAGAATGAGCTTGTACTCATTTCCCCTCTGAATATTGACCATAGTCAATCATTCAGTAGAAGTAGAACTACGCATACTCTGATTCTACACCCGAGGATACGTAGGCGCAAGGTGCGATGCCTTGTCGAGTATACTTAGATACTAACCCCTAGGGTTTTCAACCTTTAGCATAGAACCTTTAGCAAACATAAGATAACCTAAACAAGAGGCTCCCGTAGAGTACTACGGACGTTTAGGGTGCTAATACCTTCCCTAGGCGTAACCAACCCCCGAACCTTAGATCTCCCCCCTTTAGGTTTTTTAACGATCTTGAACCTTTCCTTTGGATAAATCAAAGTCGGTTGTAAAAGAAATATGATGCAAGTTAATTAATAGCTTGTTATCCGATTTTCACCGCAACAATGAGTATTTAGTTCACTTATTTTTGAATTGATTTTGTTTTTTCTTGGACCTCAACTTTGTGTTGTTGTATGGATTTTTTTTCCTTGCCTTAGAAAGTATGGAGTATTCACATGATGGTGCGGTTGAATTCAAGTTGGGGAGAGGATGATTGAGTACTCATTGGTTGGATTCTATGCGGATTAAAAAAGAAAAGAAAAAAGAGAAAAATTTGTGAAAGAGAAAAAGAAAGAAAAAAAGAAGAAAAAGAAAATCCTTGAAAAAGGAAACAAAAAGAGTTTCAATAATTGTGCTAAATAAGTATTGTGTGTTGTGTAACACTTAGGATTGTGGAAGAAGTTGATTGGAATTTGGTGTTTGAGTCTTTGTGAGTTGATCACTCCCTTAGGTTTAGGCAAGTTTTTGTTTCAATTACCTTTAGAAATTGGCCCTTGTTTGTTTATCCGACCACATTACAACCTTGAAAGTCCTTGTGATTCTTGCCATTGTATTCTCAATGTGAATTGTTGGATGTATGCCTAATTTAGTCTTTTGTTTGCATGAGTGTTGTGTGAGTGTAAAGTACCCCATTTTGTGTTTTTCATCTGCCGATGATGGTTTTTACTAGGTGTGATTCACTTTGGAACTTTTGTTGTTTTAGAATGTTTGGCATGATTTTTGTATTTTGCGTTTGTTTCGTGACTATGTTGTCGTCGTAGCCAGTGGTAAGTATTTACCTTTTGTGTGTGCTGTTTTCATTTGAACCATTCATTCGTTTCTGTTTTTCAAAACCTGTTGATTCGACATTCTTTGGATATCGCTTTTGTGTTTTCAAGTTTGTTTAATTCTTGTTTGTGGACAAATAATTATGTAAGTTGGGGAGAGTTTGATAAGTGCAAACTGTACCTATTTTTGTATATATGTTATGTTACACTTATCGATACTTTGTGGTAAATATCGTGTGAATAAAACCCAATTTGTTTATAAATACGTTTACTTTACATTTTAGTGTATATATTGCATATAGTGTAAATATCATTGAGTTTAATTGATTTTTTATCAATTTTTGCAGGTATTCAATCAAGGATATCTTGCCATTGTTGTATAGAGCATTGAATAAGCTTTCCAATGCTTCGAATCGGGCGAAAAACGGAGTTACGGTTCAAAAGTTACGAATAAAACAATGCAGGATTTTTGCTGTTGATGTCAGCTGCGCCCTTGCTGCGCCGGGCGGTACATTTTGCTTCGCCGGGCGGTGAGATTTGGGCACCGGGCGGTGCTGCGGCGGAGGAAATAAGAGAGTTGAAATAAGAAACTTACAGGAGCGTGCCATATTTTTGGGCTAGCGCCGGGCGATATTTCCAGTGCCGGGCGGTGCTAGATATTTGTTGCTAGGCAGTTTATGTACGCAGCTGATGTGAGAGGAAAAGTGGGCGCCGCCGGGTGGTGCATTCTAGCGCCGGGCGGTGGGTCTGAACCAGAATTTTGTATTTAGTTCATTTTACTTCATTTTTGAAGAGGATGTTGTTTGGAGGTGATTTTTCCTCTCCAACTTCATCAACCTCATTCTTTGATAGATTAACTTAGAAAACAACATGGAAGCATGCATACGGATGAACCGGGGTGGATTGATCGTCGATCGGCGTTGACAAACCGCGAGATGTTTGGTTCATTTCTTTTCTTCTTTGTGTTTTTCTTCTATGTTGGATTGTGTATATGTATTTATTCTGAACTCATGTATATTTGTCGCCCATGGCGTTATATGATATCTGCTTTACAAATCTTTATTGGTGATTGTCTCTGATTTTTGCTTTATGCGCGAGGTTTGAGTTGAGTTAGAGATAATCCTTGCAAAATTCGATTAGGGATGATTATCTGTTAGTTTCTGGATTCTAGAGATAGATTTAAGAGCTCAAAATCTTCAATAGGTGTCGAAGCTTAATGTCTTCCGTGTTTCGAGGCTTCGCTCGGGAGAGTGACACGGTTGTTATCTCAACTTTGCGTTAGACATAACCTTTGTTGTGAGCGATGCTGGGTGATATTAGGGAGTATTGTAGGTGGAGTATAACTGGTCGGTAATTTTAAGTTTGTGAGGAGTGATTTATATGCATTGTCGGACAAGTTTTTCTCTCTGAAGAATGATTTCTTTTTGTTTTAATGTTTACTTTTATGTTTTCTTGTTTGAAACTATTTTAATCCAAACTCATAAACGCGAGAGACTGTCGAACGACATTCTTTCCCTCGAACCGATCTCTGTGGACACGACATAAATCCCGGAGGGAATTCTTCCGAAAATAAATATTTTTTCTTGCTTGCCCTATTCTGCATTCAACATCCTTTCACTTGATCAGCGGTGGAGGGGTGAATTTGATCTGGATCATCGAATTCACCATTTCCTTCAGCTTTTCATGTAAATGGACGCCCTGTCAGTGGCTGTGGGATCTTTAGACACCGACGACCAACCCGACTCACCGATAGAGGAGATAACTAGTGTCGAGGAGTGTCCCCTCGCGGAGTGGGTTAGCCACGAGCCGCTAAACATGATCTCTCAGTTCGTTGACGGGGATGAAGATGATATTTTTTGTACAGTCGAGCACCGGCTGGTGGGATCCTCGAAGACGTGGAAGGTGTTCCGGCCTCAGGCACACCACCGCATCTGTTCGACCTATCGAGGGATGAGGTTCCCCCTTTATGAATTCATGTTCGACCAGGTGGGGTGGCGCTTGCCCTTTACAGACTTTTAACAGTCAGTGTTCACTTGGGTGCGCTTGGCGCCCTCACAGCTGCACCCCAATTCTCTCGCCTTCCTCCGAGCCTTCGAGCTCGTGTGTAAATATCTCCAGATCAGGGCAACCGTGCCCCTCTTCTTCTGCATTTTTCATCTTCAGAGGCAAGCGACCGACGATAAACATGGTTGGGTGTCTTTCAAGCAGGTGAGCAGCCTATTTAGCACCTACATGGACTCTGTCCGTGACTTCAAGTATCAGTACTATATTGTAAGGCCGGTCTCCTTCGAAGCCGAAAATTCAGTTTACCGTCAGGTTCGACGAGAAGTGGATGGGCGGCAGGAAGAGGTCCTTGAAACGAGGTTCCCCCTGTTCTGGATTGAAGAGCATTTCAGGAGAGGAACGGACAGCTACATCGTCAACCCTGGTCGACTGTGTAAGGGGGACAGCCTGGCGTACGAAGCAATAGTTGAATTCGTCAACGGGTTCAGCAAAGCCAAGCTCGTGACGTCGGACGGGGAGTTCATCCAGGGTGATGATGGGAAGGTCTTGATGAAGCACCGGTTGATCAACACGAGGGCCCTCCTTGAAACATTTTCTGACAAGGACGCCCGCGAGTTGCTAGGTGGTAACGACTTCCTCGACTTACTTTTCCCTTGTATTTTAGGTTTTGATTTGCTGACGCACTTCTTTTCTTTGCAGGCAAGATGTCAGGTGCTGAGGAGCTGTTGAAATACAAATAGAGTTTGGGATTAAGTTATCGTTCCACAGAGATTGTTCGGTGATATCGCAGCCGTTCTATGGTCGTAACGTTTCAAGCTTTAAAGTAACAAGGGTTTTTAGGTTGTTTTCGTAGCGGTTGCATTCAAATTTAATTAAAAGCGGTAAAGAGATTGTTTTAACGGTTTATAAAAACATGTCAAGGTTAGGGTTCGACAAACCACTTTGCACGTATACAATCGATAAAGCTAATGAACTCGGTTAAATGATAAATACAATCATATATCCTCCCAATATGTTTATCTCTAACATATATTGTGAGTTTTGCCATTTTGATCCTTTGTTTATTTCTCACACAAACTATCAAAATGACAACATTAAAGTTCAATATTTGGTGAACATCACACACATTGCTATATCTAGCCAATGTACATTGATGGATGACAAACCTAGGTAAAGAGTTGGAGCATATTTCTCAATCATGAACCAACACAAAGAATAAACATAAAATCAAGGTTTATCATCATACATTCATCATCCAAGAGTTCACAAGATAGGATCAATCTATATACATACAAAGTAAAGGTTTACTTACATCTAACCTTGACACAAAAGACAAATTAGCTACACATATTCATGGTAGCTTGATCAACAAGAATCGGTAGAAGAGAAACGAGCATCAACGACGATTTTATCGACAAAATGATGCTTTTTATCTTCCACAAATGAAATGCTACAGTGAAATATATTTTGATCTCAGAATGTAATAGTGAATGTGTAAAAAATCTGATCAAAACCACTTTATAAGGGCGTTGAGTGCCGCGAAGCGCGCTGAGCGCGCAGGAGCACGCTGAGCGGGCTCCACTTAAAAGTTAAGCCCCCTAAACGCGCTGAGCGCGCTTAGGAGCCGGCTGAGCGCGCAAGCTACTGTAAGTCATTCCATCCTCGCGCTGGGAGCGCGCTGAGCACGCTCAAAGTATGCTCGAAAAATCCAAATTTCTTCAAACTATTTTTGTGGGATCCTCGAGGCTCCATTCCACACCCTTCCATGTAAAAATCTGCAATAAAAACGCAAAAGATAGATAGATACGACAAATAATGAAATTAACTAGAAAACGGTTATAAATGGAAACAATGGGAAAAGGCATGGATTTACGAATAAAGCTCACAAAAAGGTGCTAAAAACTAATCTAAATATTAACACTTTTTAGCACCTGACAACTCTCCCCAACTTGTCTCTTTGTTTGCCCTCAAACGAAGATAATTTAGAATAGAAGCAAGCGGAAAACAGGGAACAAACACCAACAAAACATAATGGTTCATACCAAATAAACACGCACGCCAGTACCGCTCGTCCTTACGAAGAATGAAAATATGTAAATGAAATAAATTCTAAACATAATTAACAAGCACAAATCATAAGCAAACAAATGTTCAAATTAGAATCACCTAATTTATTCAAATGAGCCTAGCTCAATATATCCAAGGGACAAAACACACTCATAGCAAAAGTGTCAGCATCCAGAACAATTCATGCATTCATCAAACCAATTCAACAAGAAAACCAAGGAAACAAAGATCACTTAAGGGCTTCTAAAGGTTGTAACTAGGCAAGGTTAAACAAGAAAGGGATATTTGTAAAAAGGCCAATGAATCAAAGTGGTTAACAAATATTATCAACAAATGAAGAACATACCAATAACCCACTTAGACAAACCTCATAACAATTCAATTCAAACCTTTCTTTTCTTTTCTATTCTTTTCTTATGGTGCACTCTTTCATTTTCTTTTCAAACAACTCCCTTTGGAGTGCAAACCATAGCACATAATAGTGCTTCAAGTTTCTTTCTTTCTTCACAAAAGGCACCAATTCACCACTCCATTTTCTTTTTCACAAACTAGCACAACTCTCCCCAACTTTAAACCATACTATAATTAATGGGCAATGTTCTTCAAAAGTATGTTCAAACAAAGGGTTAAGTATAAAAACAAAAGAACTAGAATGAATCACAATGATTTTCATTTAGCATCAACAACCCACTATAAAGCGCATTCTTTTGATCATATGACGGGTAGATACAAGATTCATTCCAATTCAAGGCTCAACAAGGCTAGCAAGTGCTCACACCTCTCATAAGGTAAAATTGAAGGTTATATGGATTGGTGGTTTTTCTCATAATCAAAAATTGCCTAGATCATTTCAATGTTTCCATGGTTTGCACATGAATAAAAGATTAAACATGAATCATACGAGCTAAACAACAATTACAAAATCACTCAATATTTATGAACAATGGAGGGACTCACATTTGTGGTTGTGTCCTAATTGATTCCAAAATGAACAAAAATGCAAAATGAAGAAAAGCTTGAAAATCATGTGAAGCACAAAGTTCAAAAACATACTAACATTCTACCAAGCACAAAACAGAGTACCTTTGTGTGCACCAACTTAGACTTATATCATCACCATCAATGAAAGGTGAAGTGCAACACTTAATGTTCAAAGAAACAAACTTGCTTCAACTATCCATTACCTTAAAAAAAATAAAGTTGGCAAACAACAAAAATTTCTATACAAACTAACCATATAAACATAAAACAACATCCACCCAGATGTTAAATTCATTAAATCAACCAAGAAAATTTTTTAACACCAAATTCAAACTCACATCCGCCCGGATGGAGACTACAAAATTCCTAGTAGTCAATACAAAATACAACCATAATAGTTATACCAAGTAAAATAATAAAAACAAAACAAAATAACATAAAAGACTAGTCAAACCCCAACGTCAGTCAGAACTAGAGCTATCCACTCCATCATCACCGCCATCGTCATCACGGTCGCCTTCGCCTACCCCCTCCGGAAAACCAGGCCTGCCCTCAGGCCAACGAGCATAAGCAATGAGTTCCTCGCGAGTCCTCAGCCGGTGGTCCACATGTGGCTCCCGAATCTGCAGCTACAATTGCATCATAGAGTCATGCATAAATAATAAAGCTCGCTGATGAGCCTCGTGCATGGCCCAATTGGCCTCAGCACTCGGATCAAAAGGGTGCCCGCGTCCGCGCCCACGGCCACGAGCAGGAGCAGCAGCAGCTACAGGGACAGCCTGCTCAAAATCAATCGCCCCCATACAATGACGAGTGACATAGTTATCATCTATAATATGGAGCTTCACATTCGGGTGGGAAGGTAATGCAACTTGCGCCTCATGGCATAAAGCCATAATCAAACCTAGATAAATGAGAGCGCAAGCCACACGATCTCCAAGTGGGGTACCACTGGTGGCAGTTCTCTTCAATTCATTTGAAATAATCCTCCCAAAGTCCACGGTATGTCCCTCTGTGCACAAATGAAAAATTAGAGCTGCGGTCTCCATCGGAATAGATGAGGTGTGGCTTCTAGGTTGAAGGTTGTATAGAATAACCGACATGACAAGCTGAGTGACAGAATCCAACACCCTCCTAGCAAACTTTATCGGCACACCAGCAGCACTTAAAGTGTAAGTGCCCCCCTCCCTGCACAAAGACTCCCTAAGTTGGTCGGCATTCCAGTTCCGCCGAGCCAACGTCCGTGAAAAATCACATAAATCATCTTCCCCCAGCTGAGGTGGTCCCCCAAGATAGGTATTGATGGACTCCCTCGAGAAATTTATTACCTTCCCTCGAACCCATGTTTGAAACGTGAACGCCTCTCCAACGGCCGGCAATGCATTAGCATAGAACTCCCTAACAATGTCAATGTTGTACTCAGGGAAGGGAGAACCAAGCTTATCCCATGGCCCACCCTGCACAAAATGACTCATGTTCCTATGTGGACCATCAGGATCAATCATGATTAACCTGTCCGGCCATATTGATCTTTTTTCAAGCTCCACATATCTTTGTTGTTGCTCGAGGCCCACAAAACGCGTTGAATCAAAATGGCCAGTGGGAGCTCTTCTGTTAGGATTCGACGTCGAACCAACACGCTGCTTCTTTCTTCCTGACATCTGAAAAACAAAAAAGAAAAACAACGTACAAACAAAATAGTACCACAAGTTAATGAAAACAGCAAGCTAAAATTCCTAAATTATTTAAACAATAATAAGAACAATGACAACATAGCAGAACAGAGATGGGAAAAGGGGAAATTTTTTTGCAAATCTCAGAGCGCGCAGGAGCGCGCTGAGCGGGCTCTGCGAAATGCAGAAAAACCCCCCTCTGCACAGATGGTTCAAACAAAGAAACACAATCCCCTAATTCCACTACACAGCCAGTTACAGAGAACTAAAAATTAAAAATCAAAGCAAATTAATCTTTCCACAAACCCTAAGTCTAAAATTTCATACCCTAATTTCCATAATTCTAACTACTAACAACATGCAAGCATACTAAGTAAACTCTTACACAGAATTTTGTCATTACAGAGGCAAAGGAAAGAAGAAGAACATGAACATCCAACAATTACTAACAATGTCCCAAAAATGGGTTTCTATTTAAAAAATGAAAATATTGCTAAAACAAAGACTTACAATGCTTGATGATGATGATGGTCAGCAGAAAATGAAAGCGAGATGATGTAGAGGAGAGAAAATCCAAGGAAATTTTTGGAAAATTTGGAGGAGAGAAAATGAAGGAAAAATGAGGGAAATGAGAAAAAGAGGCAAGGTTGTAAAACCCTAGCCATTTTAACATTAATCTGGGTCGGGTACATCATGGTGGGCCCAGAAATTCAAATATATTTTTTTTCAAAAATTTGCAACCCGCACTGAGCGGGCAAAGATCGCGCTGAGCGCGCTAGCCTCTGGAAGTATAGGTTCATTTTTTTCAAGAGCGCGCTGAGCGCACAGAGCAAAATCAAAAATTCTCCCAGCAGCAAAAAGACATCATCCACACGTTCAAAACATCACCCTAAACATCATACAACATCAATTTTTCACAAACCATGTCTAAACAACAAATTGACTAGTAAAGACGATAAAAGCTTACAGTGTTGGGGTGCCTCCCAATGAGCGCTTGTTTAACGTCGGCTAAGCTCGACGGTCCAAGATGCTCAATTAAGAACATCAAGGAGAACAGTACTGGAAGCTCGATCGAAATTCCCTAGAAGGTAAATTTTTAGACGCTGACCGTTTACGGTCCAAGAGTCCTTCATTTCCAAGTCTTCGATAACAACCGCTCCAAAATCCTTCACTTCCTTCACACGAAAAGGTCCGGACCACTTGGACTTTAATTTTCCCAGAAAGAGTCTTAACCGAGAGTTAAACAGCAATACCAATTGTCCGGCCTTGAAGTCCTTTTGCCGGAGCTTCTTGTCGTGGTACTTTTTCACTTTTTCTTTATACAACCAGCTTGAGTGGTATGCGGCATTACGCATTTCTTCCAGCTCAAGAAGTTGCACTTTTCTTTTAGTCCCGGCCAAGTCCTTGTCAAAATTCAGCATTTTTAAGGCCCACAAGGGCTTGTCCTCCAATTTAACCGGTAAATGGCAAGTTTTACCATAAACCAATTGAAACGGAGTTAGACCAATTGGAGCTTTGTAAGCAGTGCGATATGTCCACAAAGCCTCATCCAATTTTTGTGACCAATCCTTTTTTGAACTAGACATGGTTTTTTCAAGGATTCTTTTTATCTCACGGTTGGATACCTCAGCCTGACCATTCGACTGCGGGTGGTAAGGGGTCGCCACCTTATGTGATACACCATAGTGTTTTAAGACATTTTCGAGAGGTGTATTACAAAAGTGAGACCCACCATCGCTAATGAGCACCCGAGGAGTGCCAAAACGGGAAAAGATGTATTTATTTAAAAATTTTATCACCGTTTTGCCATCAGTCCTCGGTGAGGCAATCGCCTCAACCCACTTCGAAACGTAGTCAACGGCTACCAACATGTATTCATTTCCAAAAGATGGTGGAAATGGACCAACAAAATCGATGCCCCAACAATCAAAAATTTCTACCTCTTGTATGTTTTGGAGAGGCATTTCATCTCGTTGTCCAATTCCACCAGTTCTTTGGCACATGTCACAACTTATGGCATGGAGATGTGCGCCTTTAAAAAGAGAAGGCCAATAAAAGCCCGATTGAAGGACTTTAGTGGCCGTTCTCGCACCATTAAAATGGCCTCCATACGGCGAGTTGTGGCAATGCCAAAGAATGCTTTGAGCCTCATCACTCGTGACACACCTTCTCAAAAGGTTGTCACTTCCTAACTTAAATAAATACGGGTCGTCCCATACGTAATAACTAGCATCCGAAAGGAACTTCCTTTTTTGGTTCCAAGTTAGGTCTTCGGGCACCCAACCAGTAGCCTTATGGTTAGCAAAACCTGCAAACCAAGGCCTAACTTGGACTTTAAAAAGTTTTTCATCAGGAAATTCCTCTTGGATTTCCTTTTCAGCAATGGTGACCTCAACATTCACAAGGCGAGACAAGTGATCCGCCACCAAATTTTCCGAACCCTTTTTATCTTTTATTTCTAAATTGAACTCTTGTAATAAAAGGATCCATCGGATGAGCCTTTGCTTCGAATTCGGTTTGGTTAGCAAATACTTGATCGCCGAATGGTCGATGTAAACAACAACTTTAGACCCGATGAGGTAGGATCTAAATTTCTCAAGCGTATACACAATAGCAAGTAATTCTTTTTCGGTTGTGGCATAATTAACTTGTGCCACATTTAAAACTTTACTTGCATAGTGTATGGCATGGAAATTTTTTTCCTTCCTCTGGCCAAGTACCGCTCCAACAGCATAATCGCTCGCATCGCACATAAGTTCAAAATTTTTGGTCCAATTTGGAGCGATTATTATTGGAGCGGTAACTAACTTTTCTTTTAAAATTTCGAAAGCGCGAAGACATTCATCGTTAAAAAGAAATACCTGGTCCTTGCTTAGCAAGTTGCTCAATGGTCTAGCCACCTTTGCAAAGTCTTTGATAAAACGCCGATAAAATCCGGCATGCCCAAGGAAACTTTGGATCCCTTTTACGTTGGTCGGAGGAGGCAACTTCTCTATCACTTCAACTTTCGCTCTATCAACCTCAAGGCCTTTGGACGAAACTTTGTGGCCGAGCACAATTCCTTCCGTCACCATAAAGTGACACTTCTCCCAATTTAGCACTAGATTAGTCCTCACACACCTCTCTAAGACGGTTTCCAAATTTTTCAAGCATAAATCAATTGAGCCTCCAAAAACTGAAAAGTCGTCCATGAACACTTCCATCGTCTTTTCTATTAGGTCGGAGAAGATTGCTTGAACGCACCGTTGGAAAGTTGCCGGCGCATTACATAAACCAAAAGGCATCTTACGATACGCAAAAATGCCAAAGGGACACGTAAAGGCCGTCTTCTCATGATCCGCCGGGTCAACCGCAATTTGGTTATACCCCGAATATTCGTCCAAAAAACAATAGAACTGCTGCCCGGATAACCTCTCTAACATTTGGTCCATAAACGGTAATGGAAAATGATCTTTTCTTGTCGCGGTGTTGAGCCGTCTATAATCAATGCACATCCTCCACCCCGTCACTGTTTTTGTCGGAACCAACTCATTGTTTTCGTTACGAATCACGATCATTCCTCCTTTTTTGGCACAACATGGACATGACTAACCCAAGGGCTATCGGAAATCGGGTAAATCATACCGGCTTCCAATAGCTTAACCACTTCTTTTCTCACCACCTCTTTCATTGTTGGGTTCAAGCGGCGTTGCGGTTGGGCTACCGCCTTGAAATCTTCTTCCATCAAGATACGATGCATCCAATAAGTCAGGCTAATTCCTTTTAAATCGGAAAGGACCCAACCTATCGCATCTTGGTTTTTCTTCAAAACATGAATTAGACGACCTTCCTCTTTTTTGGACAACACGTTACTAATGATAACCGGCTTGTTACCACCGTCATCAAGAAAAGCGTATTTTAAATTGGAAGGCAAGACCTTCAATTCAAGTGATGAATTCTTAACTTTCACATCCTTTTTTAACTCTTCCGGTTCTACCTCCCAAGGTTGCAACTCTTTGAGGGATTCAAGCTCTTTTAAGCACTCTTCAAGAGCTCTTTCTTCTTCTTCGGAAAACACTTCAAAAGAATCATTAAGAGCCATTTCCAAAGGAGAAATTTCATGGACATGCTTAGAAACCTCCAAAGTTGCCTCTTCAATCGCATCGATCCTAAAGCTATCATGTTTATCCTTTGAATGTTTCATAGCTTCGAAAAGATCAAAACAAACCTCTTCATTTTGAACCCTCACCTTTATTAAACCGTCATCCACATCGATCATCATTCGGGCGGTTTTCATGAAAGGTCGGCCAAGAATTAAAGGTGCATCTTCATCTTCCTCCATATCGATAACAACAAAATCAACCGGGAAGAAAAATTTGTCAACTTTTACTAAGACATATTGAGCTAACCCATGAGGGTGAGTTGTGGACTTGTCGGCCAATTGCAAAGTCATACGAATGGCTTTCATCTCAATATTCCCAAGCTTCTTTACAATGGACAATGGGATAAGATTAATGCTTGAGCCCAAATCAATTAAGCCCTTTCCAACATAGACGTCACCAATGGTAACCGGCAAAGTCACACGCCCCGGATCAACTTCTTTTTTAGGAAGAGTTATTTGGATGATTGCACTACAACTCGCGTCAAGAACAATAGTTTCCGGTTCCGAATACCTCCGCTTCTTCGTGAGAATATCTTTCATTAACTTTGCATACTTTGGCATTTGTTCCAAAGCTTCGGCAAACGGAATGTTAACTTGTAATTGCTTGAAGATGTCCATGAACCGCATATAGTGCCTCTCATATTCCTTCTTTGAAGGAGCATGAGGATATGGTAAGTTTTGGATCGGAATAGCGCTCACTAATTCCTTTCCCTTCTTTACTCTCCTAAGTCTCTCTTTTTTCTTCAACTCCTCACCACTATTATTTTCAACTACAACCATGTCATTACTTTTATTTTCAACTACACCTTCACTTTCACGTTTATTTTCAACTACTTCCTCATCACTACAATCCTCCACAAGACCATCAAGTTTTTCTTCCTCCACTTTTTTCTCCTTTTCTTTCTCCATCTCCTTCCTACTTCTAGTAACAATCGCCTTGCAATGCTCCTTAGGATTCACTTGAGTATTCGCGGAAAAGGAAGGACCCGATTGTTGTTCGGCAATTTGCTTGGCAAGTTGCCCCACTTGGTTTTCAAGATTCTTAATCGCCGCGTCACTACTCTTTTGGTTGGCCATTGACATTTGCATGAATTGGTTTAAAGTGTCTTCCAACTTTGAGCTAGCAACCGGAGGTGGTGGAGTTTGATACGGATTTTGTCGGTTTGAAGGACCGGCACCATAACCTTGATTATTTTGATAATTTGCTCGTGATTGAAATCCTTGATTTCCTTGATAATTTTGTTGAGAATTGTGTTGTTGTTGGTAAGGTTGTTGTTGTCTACCTTGATAATCCCTTTGATTTGCCATATAGTTCACTTCTTCAAAACCCGGAGGAGGACAAAATCCGGTGTCATGCTCCCCTTTACAAAGTTCGCAACAAGCTACTTGCTTACTTTTGCTCGGCTCCTTTATTTCTTTGATTTGTTGAGTCAAAAGCTCCACTTGTTGAGAGATAAGCTTGTTTTGCGCGAGGATCGCTTCGTTAGTTACCAATTCAAGGACACCGGGCTTCTTTTGAGAGTTGCCACGGCTTTGACTTTGAAGATCGTTTAGAGCCATTCTATTGATAATATCAGTTCCTTCCTCGGCATTCTTTGCCATCAAACTTCCTCCCGCGGTGGCATCCAACAAAGTCTTACAATTCGGTTAGAGACCATTCTTGAAGATATGAATTTGTGTTAACTCATCAAACCCGTGACCTTTACATTTGCGAGGCATGGACTTGAATCGTTCCCATGCTTCATTGAGGGATTCATTGGTTCCTTGAGAGAACACTGAAATTGCGGTTTTTGACTCCATGAAATGGTTATGAGAGAAGAACCGTTCAATAAATTTTTCCTCCAAGACATTCTAATCGGTCATCACGGATGGAGTTTGATCGAGGTACCAATCCTTTGCCTTGCCAAGCAAAGCATGCGGAAATAATCTTTTAAAGAGAGGTAACTCTTGTGCTGGATCTACACCGACCGCTAATTCAATCTCATAAAATTTTGTGAGAAACGCAAAAGGGTCTTCATGGTCCATTCCGGTGAATGGACTTCCATACAACAAGTTCAAAGTTCCAGTTTTCATTTCGGCTTGCCTTCCTTGATTGTTGTTGGAAAACTGAGCGGTATGTCGTGGACTGTTCACACAAGGTGTGGATGCGGGAGGTGGAGGTGGTTGCGCCATGATTGGTGTGAATGGTGGTGGTGGTGTTGTAGTAGAACTTCCTTTTTGCTCTTGTCTTTGTCTCGCAAGCTGCCTCCTCCATCTAGTTCTACTGTTGAGTCTACGAGCGGTTCTTTCAATCTCAGGATCGAATAGAAGTTGGTCCGCCGGTAGTTGCCCTCGCATAAACAAAGTCTGCACACTTAAACAAAACAAATCAACAAGCACAAGAAAATTTGTAACAAGTCTAAAACTTCACAACTATTGCAATGCTTGCAATATCAAATAACAATCCCCGGCAACGGCGCCAATTTGTTGAAATACAAATAGAGTTCGGGATTAAGTTATCGTTCCACAGAGATTGTTCGGTGATATCGCAGCCGTTCTACAGTCGTAACATTTCAAGCTTTAAAGTAACAAGGGTTTTTAGGTTGTTTTCGTAGCAGTTGCATTCAAATTTAATTAAAAGCGGTAAAGAGATTGTTTTAACGATTTATAAAAATATGTCAAGGTTAGGGTTCGACAAACCACTTTGCACGTATACAATCGATAAAGCTAATGAACTCGGTTAAATGATAAATACAATCACATATCCTCCCAATATGTTTATATCTAACGCATATTGTGAGTTTTTCCATTTTGATCCTTTGTTGATTTCTCACACAAACTATCAAAATGACAACATTAAAGTTCAATATTTGGTGAACATCACACACATTGCTATCTCTAGCCAATGTACATTGATGGATGACAAACCTAGGTAAAGAGTTGGAGCATATTTCTCAATCATGAACCAACACAAAGAATAAACATAAAATCAAGGTTTATCACCATACATTCATTATCCAAGAGTTCACAAGATAGGATCAATCCATATACATACAAAGTAAAGGTTTACTTACATCTAACCTTGACACAAAAGAGAAATTAGCTACACATATTCATGGTAGCTTGATCAACAAGAATCGGTAGAAGAGAAACGAGCATCAACAACGATTTTATCGACAAAATGATGCTTTTTATCTTCCACAAATGAAATGCTACAGTGAAATATATTTTGATCTCAGAATGTAATAGTGAATGTGTAAAAAATCTGATCAAAACCACTTTATAAGGGCGCTGAATGCCGCGAAGCGCGCTGAGCGCGCTGAGCGGGCTCCACTTAAAAGTTAAACCGCCTAAACGCGCTGAACGCGCTTAGGAGCCCGCTGAGCGCGCAAGCTACTGTAAGTCATTCCATCCTCGCGTTGGGAGCGCGCTGAGCGTGCTCAAAGCATGCTCGAAAAATCCAAATTTCTTCAAACTGTTTTTGTGGGATCCTCGAGGCTCCATTCCACACCCTTCCATGTAAAAATATGCAATAAAAACACAAAAGATAGATAGATACGACAAATAATGAAATTAACTAGAAAACGGTTATAAACGGAAACAATGGGAAAAGGCATGGATTTACGAATAAAGCTCACAAAAAGGTGCTAAAAACTAATCTAAATATTAACACTTTTTAGCACCTAACAGGAGCACATCAAGAAACTGAAGGCTACCCGCATTTCGAAGAAGGGAGGGATATTCTGTATCGAGCAACTCCGATCGCAGGTCCCCGGTCCCACTCCGGCACTCGGGGGCTCTTCTGGCTCTCCCCAGGACAGCGACTCCCCCAGCACTCAGAGCTCCCCGAAGAGACAACGACTTGCTGATCAGGTGGACGTCGACCTCACCGAGCATGAAAGCCCCCCCGCTGTGAAATTTGTGCAGCCGCCTTGCTACTCGAGGCCGAACTTCTTTATGGGGAACAATTCTCTGTGTGTTGGTGGACCTGAAGTTCAGACCATCTCGGGCATCGACAGGGTTTCTCGGAGAAGGGCGCTGGTGGAGGACGTGTCCGCGGTGATGCGGGTTTGCGCTGCTACCTTGGTCCTGAACGACGAGACGTGCCCGGCGGACGAGATGAACAGGCTGTAAGAGAGTTTCAGGTCCATCTTAGCTGAAATGGAGAAGGTGGGTAAGGAGCTGACCGACTGCAAGAACCAGAACAAGGCCCAAGTCGAGCTTCAAGAGAAGTTGGAGGAGAGGTTGAAGAACACTAAGGAGGAGAGGAAACATCTCTTGGTGAGGAACGCCGAGCTGGAAGAAGTTGTTCGCCCAGCTGAGGAGGAAACTGAGGAAGACCGGTTGTTGACTTCGCAGGCAGCTCTGATAGCGAAACTTAGGGAAGCCGAGCAGGATAACCTCGTGGCGGCTGATATAGGTTTCAGGAATATTGTACAGCAGCTTCGGGTTCTCAACCCCGACCTCATTACCGAAGGGTCTGACCCGGACTACGAGGTGGTCGATGGTCAGATTGTGCAGCCGATGCAAAAGGACGAGGTCGGCGGAGGGGCAACCGACCAGAACAGCCAGAGCGGTCCCCCGCGGAATAAGTTTTTACTCTGTTTTTGTTTGGCCTGCGAGCCATTTTATTCTTTGATGCCTGTGCCCAACCTGCGCGCCAGGGGCGTTTTGATATTGGTTTGTAATACATGTACAATGGGCTTCTGCCCGCTTAATGCATTTGTTTATCTGCGCGTGATATTTGTATGTTTTCGCTTGTGTGTGACGTCATCGTATTTGCTATACTTTATTTATTTTTGTCTAAGTAATAGAGATTTTGGGGATTTTCTCGACTTCGATAGTCCTCGACTGCGTGGAGAGCTGGCCGAGTGGGCGGAGGTGTACTCCGACCTTCAACGAGGATAAGAGCTCGGTCAAGGTCTTAGCTTCGTGGCGTGAACTTCCCATCGCGAGCTGGGTGTTCTGCCCAATTGGTACAACGACGACGAAGCTCGATCTAGGTGTCCTCGTTGGATCAAAAGTCCTCGCGCACACACAACGCGGCCCTTGATCATCGTGTCTTGTATAGGGGTGTCGCGCTTGTACCCTAGTGCGTCCCCGTATCCGTGATGCTAGTGTGTCGCGGACAGTGCTTAACTGTAGTACTGTTTAAGCTTCTCAGCGTTCCATGGTCGAGCAAGTTCTTCCTCGTACAAATTTTTGAGGAAGTAGGCTCCTGTCCCCGTTTTCGCGCGAACGCGGTACGTGCCCTCCTAGTTCGCGGCGAGTTTGCCTTCTCGCGAATCTTTCTAGTTCCTTCGTAGGACGAGGGTGACTACCTGAAAATCACGTTTGATAACCTTGTCGTTATAGCATAAATTTATTTTTTGTTTAAGTGAGGCTTCGCGGAGGGATGCGCCCATCCTTGTCTCCTCGACGAAGTCGAGCTCGTCCCTTAGGGCCTCGCTGTTCGCATCCTCGTCGAGGGGGGCTTCCGTCCTCCTCGAGGGTTCCCTGATCTCCACGGGGATCACCGCTTCCGTTCCATAGGTCAGATGAAAAGGGGTCTCCCCGGTCGTGGAATGTGGGGTTGTTTGGTAGGCCCATAGGACGCTGTGTAGCTCCTCGACCCACCATTGTTTGGGATCGCCTAGTCATCGTTTCAAACCTTGGAGGATCACTCTGTTTGCCGCTTCGGCTTGCCCGTTTGTTTGGGAGTGCTCGACCGACGTGAAGTGCTGCTTCATGCCCAGTTTGGTGACGAAGTCTTGAAAGTTCCTGTCGGTGAACTGTGTCCCGTTGTCGGTGACAATAGCTTGGGGCACGCCGAATCAGCGAGGATGTTCCTCTTGTAGAAATGCAGTATGTTGAAGGTCGTGATTTTGGCCAATGCTTCCGCCTCGATACAAAATAATCCACCCCGATGATGAGGTATTTTTTTTGATACGATCCCATGACGAAAGGTCCGAGGATATCCATTCCCCATCACGCAAACGGCCACGGGGAGGACAGTGTTTTGAGCTCGTTAGGAGGAGCGAGGTGCATGTCCCCGTGTCGCTGGCACCTATCGCACTTCTTGACGTGTTCCTTGGCGTCTTGTTGCATGGTGGGCCAGTAGTACCCTGCCCAAAGTGCCTTGCAGGCTAAGGATCGCCCACCAAAGTGTTGGGCGTTGATCCCCTCGTGGATTTCTTGGAGTATGCCGGGGACCCTGGTTTCTTCGACGCACACGAGGAGGGGGATAGAAAACCCGCGGCGATATAGCTTGTCCTCGACTATAGTGTACGAGCACGCTCGCCGTCTGACCATCCCTGCTTCCTTGGGATCCTCAGGCAGTTTGCCAGTCGTGAGGTACTTATATACCAGGGCCATCCAGCAATTGCTGTCCCCAATGACGTTCACGTTCGCCGCCGAAACGGATTTGTCGATGCTCGGGCGGGAAAGCACTTCTTGTATGATGGATTTGTTTCTGCCTTTCTTCTTTGTGCTCGCAAATTTGGACAAGACATCTGCTCGGGTATTGTGCTCGCGAGAGATGTAGGTCACTTCCACGGAGGCGAAATTCTTCATCTTTTCCTTTACCAAGGCCAGGTATTCGATGAGGCAGTCGTTCTTGTCCTGATACTCTCCTCGGACTTGAGAGGCTACGAGCTGGGAGTCAGTGAAGATTTTGACCTACTTGGCGCCGCGGTCCTCGGCCAACCGAAGCCCGCCGAGGAAAGCCTCGTACTCTGCCTGATTGTTCGACGTCGGGAAGGATAGTTCAGGGGATACTTTGATCAGGATGCCTTCCTCGTTTTCAAGGATAATGCCCGCCCTGCTCCCTTTCATGCTAGATGCTCCGTCGACATAGATCGTCCACCTTTGGGATCCGTTGGTCAAAGGCTCTGGAACGGTCATCTCCTCCACAAAGTCAACTAGTACCTGAGCCTTTAAGGCTTTCCTTCCCTCGTATTAGATGTCGAACTCGGAGAGTTCGAGCGACCACCCGAGCATTCTTCCCGCCATGTCTGGTTGTCCAAGGAGCTGCCTTATAGGCTGTTCGGTTCTGGCAAGGACAGTGTGGGCTAGGAAGTAATGGTGCAGCCTCCTGGCCGCGGTGACGAGGGCCAGGGCGACTTTCTCGATCTGCTGATACTTGAGTTCAGGACCTTGGAGGGCTTTGCTCTTGAAGTAAATCGGCTTTTGCCCGTCGGGGGTTTCCCGTATGAGGACGGCGCTGATCGCTTCACTCGTGATGGCGAGATACAAGAAAAGTGTCTCCCCGCTCTCTGGCCGTGAGAGGACCGGGGGCTGTGACAGGACTCATTTGAGATGGAGTAAAGCCTGCTCGCATTCCTCGCTCTATTCAAACGTGGCTTTTTGTCGAAGACGCTTGAAAAACGGGAGCGCGTATTGTGCCGATTTGGCGACGAATCGGGAGAGGGCGGTCAGCATCCCGTTCAGTGATTGTATTGACTTCTTCGAGTTCGGAGTTGGGATCTCAGAGAAAGCCCTGTACTTGTCGTGGTTGGCCTCGATTCCTCGCTCTGTGAGGTAAAAGCCGAGGAACTTTCCTGCCCGAACCCCGAAGGTGCATTTGTCGGGATTGAACCTCGTGCGGCATCTCCTCGCTGTGTCGAACACCTTCTTGAGGTGCGCGGCGTGGTTGACTTCTTCTACGGATTTGACGATCATGTCGTTCATATAGACCTCGAGCATGTCGCCGATCTCTCCCCGAAAAACTTTGTTCATCATTTGTTGGTAGGTCGCGCCGGCGTTCTTCAGGCTGAAGGGCATCACGTTGTAGTAGTAATTGCTCGAATCAGTCATGAAGGCCGTGTGCTGTTTGTCTACCTTATCCATGGGGATTTGGTTGTACCCCGAGTAGGCGTCCATAAAGGATAATAGCTTGCAACCTGCAGAATTGTCGACCAGCTGGTCGATGTTAGGCAGAGGATAACAGTCTTTCGGGCATGCCCGGTTAAGATCGGTATAGTCAACACACATTCTCCATTTTCCATTATTCTTTTTGACAAGTACAACGTTGGACATCCAGGTTGTGTACCTGGCCTCCGAAATAAAATTCGCCTCTAGGATGTCTTTTACAGCTTTTTCAGCAGCCTCCACCTTTTCGGGAGACTGCCTACGCCTACGCTGAACTATGGCCCTAGCGGTCGGGTCTACTGCGAGCTGATGGCAAGCCACCTCGGGGTCTATGCCAGGCATCTCGGAGGCGCTCCATGCGAACAGATAAGCGTTCTCCCGGAGACACGCCTTCAGCTACTTCTTCGCCAGGTCGGGGATCCCAGTGCCGATCTACACATTACGTTCTAGATCATCCCCGAGGGCGACGAGCTCGAAGTCTCCATCTGGGATGGGGGGCGTTGGGTGGAGAGGCTGCCCGTTGTTTTCAGCCTGGAGGTCGAGGTCCACTGCTCTGCCCTCTTCGTGCTCTTCCAGGAACCTGCTGTCAAGGTCGACCGCGTTGACGCGCAGGAGAGGCCTCTACACGGTGTCAGAGGATGACTTTGCCCCAGTCTTGGGCTTGGTGCCGATGGAACTCATGCCTTTGATTGCAGCGTCGAAGCACCTCCTGGCTGCGTCGATGTCCCCGTGCATCGTAACTACCCGTCCCCTGGCCGTGTAGTACTTCATCTTGAGGTGGACCGTTGATGGCACTGCTGTGAGTTCGGCCAGGGTGGTCCTCCCGAGGATGCAGTTGTAGAGGGATGGGCATTCGACCACCAGGAAGCGGGTCTTCACTTGACGGACGGTGTCATTGGCCCCGAATGTGACCATCAGTTCAACGTAACCCCATTGCCTGGTGGTGGTGTCGTTGAACCCCTGCAGATCTGAACCGACGTACGAGGTCAGATGTCTCTCGATGAGCTGGAGAGTCCCGAACAGGTGAGCGTACATGATGTCGACCGAACTTCCCTGGTCGACAAGGATCCTACGAACGTCAAAATTTGCCATCTGTGCCCTCACCAAGAGGGGGATTATGGCGTTGGGCGCTCCGCCTGGGAGCTCTTCAAGGTAGAAGGTGATGGGGTTTAATTTCCCTTGTACCTTCTCGAGAGTGGTGGTTTTCGCTGATGTTGCAGACTCCAGTTCGTCGAATTTCCGCTTGATCGACCAGGCAGACAACTTCTCATAACCACCTCTGGATATGACCATTGTCTTTGGGCAACCTTCCCAGGTGCTGCGGGCAGAGACGGGGTCTTCGTGGGGGAAGTTTGCCTACATGCTGCGAACTACCTCTTGGCCCTTGATGCCTTCAGGAACAAAGAAGTTTTCGGGCCGAGTGACGCTGAGGGCGACCTGCAGCCGACTCTCGTCGGGAGGAGGTTTCGTATCCTCGACGTTTTGGGCTTCCCGGGCAATGGGACGAGGAGTGTCATTCTTCTGGGGCGTACTTCTTTAGGTGCCCTTCCTTGATCAGGATCTCAATTCCATCCTTGAGATGGATGCAGTCCTCCGTGACATGTCCGTGGCTCTGGTGGAACCTGCAGTACTTGGACTTGTCCGTATTTGGTTTGTGGGGAGTTGGCTTTGGAAAGCGGACGCCTCCTTTCAGAAATTCCGAGTTGGAGCACTCGGAGAGGATTCACGCGTGGGGAGCGTTGAGCGGCGTGTATTCCGTGAACCGGCCAGCTGGTCCTTGTAACAGCCCGATTTTGATATTTCCATTTTTGTGTTGATTGATTCTATTTGGTTGAGTCTTTTATTTAATTGGGCAATAATTATGTTATTTGTGATATTGGTGTGTTAATATGTTATGTTTGCATATTATGTGATTGTACCGTTTTTGAGAGTTTGCGGGGAATATTAGATTGGAGGGTATTTTAGATATTTCACATTTAATGATAGTTAGTTAGTTAGTAGATATTTTGAGAAAATATAAAGAAATAGAAAGAAAGAAAAGTATAAGAAAGAAAGAAAAAGAATAGAAATAGAAAGTTAGAAAGAAAAAGAGAGAAAAGAGAGCAAGAGAGAAAAAGAGAAGAGAAAAAGAAGAAAAGCTACAAATCATCAAGATCAAGCTTCCAAGAATCGAGAAATCGGGTAAGGGTGTGAAATATTGTTATCCTAACTTTGTGTATGATTATGTATGTGTTTTGTGCGGATGTTTTGGTTGGTTTTCCATATGTTTCCGTTTATGCCGTATTTGACGAAATCGATAGAAACCGATGTTTTTACGGTCGAAAAGTCGTATAAATACATGTGTTGGTTGGCTATATGTATGTGAGCTGCTGTTTAAAGTTTCATGAAGTTTGGTTATGTTTTGGTTAGTTTTTGTTATGTTTCCGTTGTTTTTTTTCCGTTTAGGTCGAATTGGACAAAGTCGATAAAAATCGATGTTTTCACGGTTAGAATTCAGAATAAATTACGTAGTTGTATCGAGTAAGGTTAGGTTGTCGTATAGCGTGCTTTTTATTCGATTTGGTGATGTTTGAAAATTCTGGTTTTTGAAAGGTTGAAATTTAATCGAAAAAATCGAACGTCGTAGAAATTTCGTTTATGTGTTCTAAATTGTTCTTATGTATTTGGTGGTTGCGCGTATATGTTTGTTTCGGTGAAAATGTTCGATTTAGTCGAGTTTTCGGGCATTTGGAAAAAGTTACAGCAAGGGTGCAATTTGAGAAATCTGGTTTTTGAGAAAAACAGAGTTATGCATCGATACATAACAGCCATGTATTAATACAAAATAGTTTATGTATCGATACATAACCCTTATGTATCGATACATACTGTAGAATTTTAAGAAAACAGAATTTTCACTACAGCATGCGTCGACACATGTGTGCTATGTATCGATACATGTTGCCTTTTGCATCGATACATAAGCCTATGTATTGATACATACTGAGCTGTACCAGAAAATTCTGGTTTTTCGAGGAAACTTCGGAAATTCATATCTGTTGAACCGTAAGTCGGTTTTGATCCCCGTTCGAAGCGTTGGAAAGCTAATGAGAAGTTATTTCTAGGAAAAATGGTTTTGAGGTTTGAACCTGGTTCAATTAGAGCAGTATTTTCAAACCGTATCGTAGTGTCAGGCCTCCGGTTTATGTTTTTGCGTTATTTTGAAATATCCATAACTTTTGCGTTGTTTATCCGATTGAGGTGTTCTTTATATGGAAGTGAAGCTAAAAATATGTTCTATGATTTGGTGAAGAAAAATATTATTTTTAGCCGACTTTTAACCGACTTTTACGGTGAACCGTAAATTGAATTGTTTGGATAATTGTGTATGTTGTTATACAATTGATGTGAATGTATGTGGATTATATGTGATGAATGCATGACTATATTGTGAAATATGTATGCATTGCATGAGTGTATGTGGTCATTTTGTATGAGAAACATCATGACATGCATTCATGTGTCGCGATTCGTGGAGAATCGGGTGTAATATCGCGTCCCTGTTGGGTGTGAGTGATTGATTACACAAATGATCATTTGAGGATCCTCTGAACATTGCGTAGTCAATGGGTGTAATCGTTGCGATGAGTTACACTTGATTCCGTGGGAATCTTCAGAATGATTGTGTGCCCTTGTGGGGTTTGAGCAATCGGATTGTGTCTGCGTGAACAATCCAGAAACATCGGATGCCATGATGGTATGAGCGATGGGGAAATATCGTAGGCCCGACAGGGAGGATATTTCCATTGAGTTCTTCAATTGAGCTCGGGTGATGAGTCGGTACCGCATGCATCTGCATAGAGTCGAGAGTCGGTCTCTATGAGTTGCATTGATCATCTTGGTATTTGTGCATTGATGAATAAACATTGATATATGTATGTTTAAGGGAAATGATATAAACTGTATCTTATAATGATGCATTGTTGAATGAACAAGTATGTGTGTGTTCATGTGGAATGATGATAATGGTGAATGTATGCATAATGAATATGCTTGATGATATATCTATATTGTGATATATGATGAGTTGTGGTGAGAATATGTGTTATATGTTTATGTTGTAGTACATAATTATATGCATTGTTATTATGATAATATTTCTCACCCTTCTGCTGTTTTATGATGCTCTATGAGGCATTGCAGATTAGGTATCTGGCGGTCTTTTTGTGAAGCGTGTCTTCATTTTCCTTGTTGGTCGGTTGGCTCTGATATGTAGCACCGGGTAGCTAGGACGTTTTGATCTTTTTGTGATACATTTGCATATGTATCTTGCTGATGAATTTGTGTATATAAACATGATGTTGCTTGTGATTTATATTGGATGATGTATATATATGTTGATGTATATATGTGGTTGTTATTCAATATTTTAGATGTTTCCGCTTTTATTCTAAATATTGAGATGTGGGTATAAGGACTGAGATCCTTTGTTGTTTGAAAGTTACCCCACTGTTGCATATCTTTGTGAGCAGGTGTTGTATGTGTTTAATTTCAAGTATAATGTGACATACCTTTTTATGCCATGTTGTTTTAATTATACTCTGATCAAATTTTGTATACGTGCCTAATTGATTAATTGGGGGTATAGAAAGGGGTGTTACAGTCCTCGCGGTTCACAAGAGTCCCGAGGGCGGATTTCCTTCTTTCTTTCTCCTCCACATCTGGGAGGAGAGTCTTCTTCTCTGCGGCCGTAGGAGCCTTCCTTCCGCCTCGAGTCGAGGGCGATCTGTGCTGCCTCCGACTCCTCGAACTCAATGTATGGCTGAGCTCGTTGGAGGAGGTTCTCCAAACGGCGAGGTCTGCGGAGGCCCGCAGACTTGGAAAAGTCGGAACAAAGTCGTAGTCCCCGGATGATTAAAAACTTCTTCATGTCGTCGGTCGTTTGGACCTCGACAGCCTCCCTATTGAAAACTCTCAATGTAGTTCATGAGAGGCTCGTTCTTCCCCTGGTAGATGCTCTCTAGTGAGGCCTTTGTCTTCGGGTGTCAGCGAGATGCCGTGAAGTGTTTGGTAAAGCATTCTCTTAGTTGCCTCCAGGGCGTGATCGACTCGGGTGCTAGACTCTTGTACCAGGTCATGGCGCCCTTTCGCAAGGTGGTGGGGAAAAGTCTGCACTTAATGGCTCCCTTGACGTTTCTGAAGTCGAGCATGGCTTCAAAACTTTCGACGTGATCGTCGGGGTCGGCCAGGCCGTCGTAGGTCCCCAGTGGCGGGGGTTTCTCCATGCCCGCAGGGATTGGGGCGTCCATGATCTCCCATGACAGGGGGTCCTCTGGTCGTCGTCGTCGCTTCCGGCTGGGGACCTTGAAGGGGATCGGTTGTGTCGCCCAGGTCCTTGTCGTGGAGGGGAGTTCCTAGAACGGTTCCTCGGTCTCTCCTCGGCGGTCTTGCTCCTCTTGGTAGTCGAGGATTGCCTGGGTTCCTTCCGAGGCGGGGAACGATGGCGCTTCTGGGAGATCTCTGGCTGGGGGCGCTCGAGACGTGGCCGGCGGCCCTCGCGCACCGGCGAGGGGGTCCGAGATTCTTCCGGAGGAGTCCTTCGCGGGGAAGGAGAACGGCGAGGTGAAGGCGGACGACGATGTCTTCGCGGGGAAGATCATCTGGTTGACCAAGGCGAATAGGGCCACGGTGCTCGAATTGGCATTAGGTGGAGGAGCAACTGGCTGAAAGACGGCTTGCTAGTCGTCCTGCTGGATGGTGTCGTAAGCCGTGTCTTCGGAGTCTGGGGAGGCGGTCTGCCTGTCTCTGATGTCGCATTCTTCAACGTTGAGGGCAACATTGTCTTCACGGTGGTTTCCGTTCTCGAGTTGCGCGAGGACGGTGTCCAGAGCTTTGTTCGCATACGGGTTGTTGGCCATGCTGGTGATGAACGGAGGAATTGCTTTGGTTTAACGACAGATGAAAAATGGGGAAGCAGTATTCCCACAGACGGCGCCACTGATCGTACCTGGATCAGACAGTTAGACAGTGGCCAACAACGTCGTATGGACTTCAGCTCCGGTGATGATGATACGGCCGGGGGGTGTACCTGCAAGGTACTCCGACGCTCAAGTCAGGTAAGGTCAGAGAAAAGCAAATATAGAGAATATAGGTGAGAGTTAGAATGTTTCGTAACCCGACCCTCTCAAGTGAGAGGGTATTTATAGAGAGCCCCCAGCGTGGGGCCAACGGTCACATGCACTGGGCTGGATTGTAAGGCCCAATCCAAGTAACTGTCAGGGCTTACGTGGCGTAGTGAAGATCAGCACGTGGTCTTCGCCCTGGTGTAACGGTCCCTAAATCTCCGGAAGTAGGGCAGACCGATTCCTTCGGAAGTGGGAAGTTACAAGAGAACGTGTCATCGCGGGGAGGAGTACATGGGCGTCGGGGAGAGGTGCGCCCGCGGGCTACATGCCTCTGCTCGACTGACGCTGCCTCGCGTGCCCGACGTCCAAGGGGACTGGTATGTGCCCGACACGGAGGCGATGTTGGACCTCGTTGGACCTTCACTGGTCATTGGGTTTGGGCCTGCCCGACAGTAGGGCAGGCGCTGACCCAGTCCAGAACAATATATGAGGACGCCAAAGTTTTCTCACTAAATACTCAAAATTGCTTTAAACAAAAAGTGAAAAATGTCATACATGAACACAATTGAAAATATTACAATTTCAACACTATTACATAAAAGGAAATACTCGATAAATAATACTTATAACTTTTTTATTTGTGCATCCAATCTTTTTATTTAGAATCATAGCTAAATAAATGTTTTTGAAAACATAATATTCTCCAACATTTCAAAAACTAAAAACTACTGAACATTAAGAAATTTATAAAAGAACCCCAACTCATAATCCCATCTACAATTTACACACAAATTAAAATCATCTTCTGCATCATCTAATAATAACCATCGACCTTCCTTCACTTTCCATCCATAATACGTGCTATAAGAGTTGCATATAGGAGTTTGATTGCGCACCAACATTTCATTATTTTTCCATAGAGAATTTGTTAAGGATTGTACTTTCATCCTTAAACTCATAATACACATCGATTTCTTCAAAGAACGCATATATTCAACTCCTTGATTTCTTGATTCGTGATCCTCAGAACACAACAAAATCATTTCATACACATACATTGTTTCCTTATGGCCCATTTGAGCAGCAATCTTAAAGTTCTCAAGACCAGCAATATTTTCATTTGGATAATTAAAGTACTTAGGCATTCGGATAATTAAAGTACTTAAGCAATCCGTCTCTATACAAACGCTCACTATTTTCATTTTCCACACAACGTTTATAAAATAACAATGCATTTTCGTTAGGAATCCATTGGATGAAAGGAAAATTGTTCAAAGATATTTTTTGTAATACCTAACTTTCTTGTGCAACTTCGAAAAAGTCTTTGCAACACACTTTCATTTTATGAAGACCAATGAAAGATTGAGAACCTATGCTTGCAATCACGTTGAGTAATAATTCTCTCAGAAGTGATTGCATGGTTGAAGAAGATGACACGCTTTCGCTGTTATTACTTTTCTCTTCCAATCTTATTTTGGACGACCTAACTCAAGGATTGCAATATTGAAAAGAAAAACTAATTAAAAAAAAAACATTGATTTAGTTATGGATTGATGGCTTAATATATATAGGGATTAAATATTTTGTTTGAGAGTGTATTTCTAGTCTTCAAAAAATCAATCATAAAATCTTTAATTTATACTTATACTAATTAAGGTTGAATTCATTAGTTTCAATATAAACAGTAAATATAATTTGTATTCTTATCTAGGATAAATTTTTCCAACTAAGATTGATTTATGACAGATATGATTAGCTTGATTTCGATTTTAAAATTGTTAAGATATAATAAATTATTATCTATGGTTGATTTAGGATCAATTCCAGTAATTATAGTTTACAAATGGTAGTTTATAATTATGTTTTGTAAAAATTATATTCATCACCTCCATCACAGCATTAATATATGTTTACAAATGATATATTCATCACTTCCATCACAACATTCTGCACACAATAGCAGGAAAGTGAAGTAAATAACTTCAGAGCTAATGAAATAAAAAAAGTCTAGAAACAGTCCAAACTACAGCTAATAGTTCATTGGGTACCAATTATTTTAATTATGATACTCGCGATATTTTTATGTTAGAATAAAAGAATTTTTAATGCTTTTAGAGGAGTTGAATAAATGAATAGTGTAAGTGATGAATCGTTTTGCTAAAAAGTAATAGACTAAAACATGTTCATTATTCAGACATACTTCTAAATGTATATGTATATATAGAATCTCTTTCAACAGTCTGATAAAGTTACGGTTTTAAACAAAGATCTATGACCGTGCGACAGCCATCGCAATTGAATGCAATTCTCTGCAATGTCAAACATCATGACCCAACCGCAATTTTATTTCAGAATTGTTATTTCAAGAGGATCGTGAAATTACTAAATTTTCTCTTCTTTGTGGATAAATTCAACGGCTACGGTTCCAATTCAACTTGTGGCTCGGGCGAGTTAAAAACTACGATAAATTTGTTAATGACACTAACCTATTTTTCACTAGATACAATTCTATTTCTATCAACCACAAACTCTCTTTCAGAAAACTATGGCATTGAAACAAGATCACAATCATATTGAATAATTAACAACTTGTCTATAAGAGGCATTTAATCGAACATCTAATATTCATATTAGTTATAATAACAAAAAAATATCAATTATAATATGCTTAAGATTTGAAAAAAAATACATGTGTTTTCCTTCAAAACTGTGGTGTAATTGAAGCCACGAACAACTATTTTGGGAGTATTGTCGTTGTCATTGTTTGAATAAGTATTAGGAAAATGTCACTCAACAAATCAATGTTGTTTTAGGATTTGAGATATCGGGAATTAATGAGATTTTAGGGTTCAATGTAACAAAATAAATTGATGGAGTTTGAGAGGTCCAATGGAGGTGGCACAAGGTTTTGAAGAGACTGAACCTTGAATTGAAAAAAAAAAAAACTAGAAATTTTTCTTAGATTGGATGAATTGATCGTAAGCGGAAATATGGTTTCTTGGGAAAAAAGTATCAAATGAACAACGTGCATGATATTTGAGGACGGAATAAATGTATTTCTTAATTTTTATTTTTTACATGCCTGTAATAGTATTTTAATTGTATTATATACAAATGCTATGAGTATTATATCATATTCGTTAAATAACCAAGTGGTGGGTAGTGTTTTTGTTAAGCAGAACGTTGCGAGACTCAGCGACAAAATAAAATAGGCTAAAATACAGTTTTGATCTCTCTGTTTGTTAAAATTCACGGTTTTGGACCCCTTATTTTATTTTAAAACAGTTTTGGTCCCCCACCCCAATTTTGGCCCAAAAAAATGATGAACAGTAATTGGTCCGTACATGTCCGTACATGAACAGTACACGTCCGTACATGAACAGTACATGAACAGTGAGGGGTGGGGGACCAAAACTGTTAAAAAATAAAATGGGGGACCAAAACCGTGAATTTTGACAAACAGGGAGACCAAAACTGTATTTTAGCCAATAAAATATTAAGTAGCTTGAGGTCTTCGGTTCGAATCTAGTTGCCTGATAAAAATTGTATTATTTTTTTGCTATATTTAATGTGTTTTCTATAAAGCGCTATCAATGGCTCAAAATCATTTTTCAAATTTAGCCTATAATAACGTTTTTTAATAAGCATTATCATAGGCCTGAACAATTTTTAACTTATGTTAGTTCTTGTAATTGGCTACAATTTTGGTAAAACAATGTTGATGTCATGTATGATGTCTTAACATGAGTTACTAACATTCTGGTTATGTTAAGTTACTTAGGGTTGCAGTTTGTGTGCTGATGTTAAACATGATGTCTTGACATCAGTTGACAGAACATCAGAACATCAGTCTGCTATGTTATTAGGGTTGTGCGTGTTTTTGTTGTTGGTGAGATTTTTGCTTAAGTAAGTGAGAGATTGCAGGCGAATATCTTGGTAAAGATATATTCTGATGAAATCATATGTGGAGCAGATCTTGTTGATATTTTTAGGGCTGAATGATATGAAAAGATTTGAAGATAAAATCTGTTTTAATTTCAAATCAAATCAGAGATTTTCAAGGAGTCCAAGTCCAAGTCCGAGTTTCTATATAAAGCAGCCACAACCCTACTTGGAAGATACGAAAGCAAGAGATTAAAGACTGAGAGTCAAGTGTGTGTTTTCGTCTGTGTCTTGTAAGCCATTCATGTTTGAATTGGTGTCATTGTTTTGAGTTGTTAATTGTTCTTGATCAAAGCTTTTAAGCAAGATCAAGTTGTGTTTTGGAAGTGTGACTTCTATACTTTGTAATCCATGAATTGTATCACTGTGGTGATTTAGGGGGAGTGAGTGGTTTCTCATATCTAAGTGTAACTTAGGTAGAAGTGTCATTGGGTAGTGATTCAGTTAGTGGATTGTCAACTGGGATTGTTGAGTCTGTAATTTAATACTACTAATAGTGAATTTCCTCCCTGGCTTGGTAGCCCCCAGACGTAGGTAGTTAGACCGAACTGGGTGAACAATTCATTGTGTTAATTGACTATCTTATTGTCTTGTTCATTTAGCAGATTGTGTTATTGTGACATCACACTTAACATCACACATCTGATACCAGAATTTCAATTGGTATCAGAGCAGGCATCCTGCTCTGCATCTGGGTGAGATCTAGGGCTGTTATTTTCTGGTACAATGGACAAGGAGTGTGGTGGATTTGTGAATAGACCCCCTATTCTAGATGGCTCAAATTATGACTACTGGAAACCTCATATGGTTACATTCTTGAAGTCCTTAGACAGCAGGGCTTGGAAGGTAGTTTTAAAAGAATGGAAACATCTTGTTATTGTTGAAAAAGATGGAACATCAAAGCTGAAACCTGAGGAAGAGTCGACCAAGGAAGAAGATGAACTTGCGCTTGGAAATTCTAAGGCTTTGAATGTCATTTTTAATGGTATTGACAAGAACATCTTTAGGCTGGTAAACACTTGTGAAGTGGCTAAGGAAGCTTGGGATGTCTTGAAAACTACACATGAAGGAATTAACCTCCAAAGTCAAGATGTCAAGACTTCAACTGCTGACAACAAAGTTTGAAAATCTGAAGATGAAGGATGATGAGACCATTCATGATTTCCACGTAAACATTCTTGAGCTGTCAAATGCTTCTAGTGCCCTAGGAGAGAGGATGACTGAAGAGAAGCTGGTGAGGAAGATTCTTAGATCCCTTCCCAAGAGATATAAAATGAAGGTGACTGCTATAGAAGAAGCTCAAGACATCAACAAGATGAGGGTAGATGAGTTGATTGGTTCTCTTCAGACATTTGAATTAGGGATGAATGAGGAATCTGAAAAGAATACCAAAAGCATAACATTGGTGTCTAAAGATGAAAGGAAAGAGTGTGGTCCTAAAACTCAGGAGGAGCTTTCAAATGCAATTGTTCTGCTGGGAAGACAGTTTAATAAGGTTCTAAAAAGGATAGACAGGAGCTACAAACCTAATGTCAAGAACATCACATCTGACACAAACAGGTCAGGTGATCAGGGGAAGAAATCAAGAGATGAAGAAAAGTCCAATGATGACAAAGGAATTCAATGCTATGAGTGTGAAGGTTATGGTCATATCAGAAAAGAATGTCATACATATCTCAAGAAGCAGAAAAAGGGGTTATCTGTTTCCTGGTCTGATGAGGATACTGATGGTGAACCTGAAGAAGAATCAGCTAAGCTTGTTAGAGCAATGATTGGGACTTGTGAGTCTGAAAATGATTCAAGTGATGATTAGGTTACATATGAAGAGCTTGCTGCCTCTTATAGAAAACTGTGCATTAGAAGTGAACAAGTTTGTCTAGAAGGAGAAAAGCAAAAGAGAATCATTGTGCAGTTAAAGGCTGAAAAGACTGAGCTTGAGAAGGAAGTCAGTATGCTAAACTCTAAACTGGAATCTATGTCAAAATCTGTCAGAATGTTGAATAATGGAACTGATGTCCTAGACAATATTCTTAATATTGGAAAAAGTGGTGGAGACAAAAGTGGTTTGGGATTCAACAATGCTTCAGCTTCAAATAATGGTATTCCTATTTCCAAGCCAGTGATGTTAAAACAGATGTTTAAACATCCTGACAGGACTCCCTCTAGGAAGAAATTCAGGCATTGGAGATGTCATCATTGTGGGTGTTTTGGACACATAAAGGCTTATTGTTATAAGCTACATGGGTATCCTCAGAAGGCACATCAGTTAGCTCCCAGACAAAACATTCACAAAGGTAATCAGGTCATCAAACCAAAGAAGCAATGGGTTCCAAAAGGAAAACTTGCCAGCTTAATAGCTCACACTTCTCTTAGGGTTTCTACTAAAGAAGACTGGTACTTTGATAGTGGGTGTTCAATACACATGACAGGAGTGAAGAATTTATTGGTGGATGTTAAGCTACATTCTTCTGGACATGTAACTTTTGATGATGGTGTCAAAGGAGAAATCAAGGGTATGGGAAAGCTAAATTGTGCTGGTGCTCCTAGGCTGGATGATGTAATATTGGTCAAAGGGTTGACAGCAAACTTGATCAGTATTAGCCAACTATGTGATCAAGGGCTCAAAGTTGCCTTTACAAAAACTGAGTGCATTGTAACAAATAAGAAAGGTGAAGTCATCATGAAGGGTGCTAGGTCGAAGGATAACTTTTATCTATGGGTGTCACAAGACTCAAGTCTCTCAACATGTGTTTTTGCTAAAGAAGATGAAGTCAAAGTCTGGCATCAAAAGTTGGGACATCTTCATCTGAAGGGAATGAAAAGAATCATATCCGCAGAAGCTGTCAGAGGAATTCCTAAACTCAAAATTAAAGAGGGAAGAGTTTGTGGAGATTGTAAAATAGGAAAGCAGACCAAGATGTCTCATCAGAAGCTTCAACATAACACCACTTCTAAAGTCTTGGAACTGCTCCATATGGACTTAATGGGACCTATGCAGGTAGAAAGCCTAGGTGGGAAGAAATATGCTTATGTTGTTGTAGATGACTTTTCCAGGTATACTTGGGTGAACTTTATTAAAGACAAAACATAGGTGTTTGATGTTTTTAAATATTTGTGTCAAAGACTCCAAAGAGAAAAGGAGAGAAATGTCATCAGAATAAGGAGTGATCATGGGAGAGAGTTTGAAAATAGCAAGTTTGCTGAATACTGTTCTGCTGAAGGCATCAGTCATTAGTTCTCCTCTCCTATTACCCCTCAGAAAAATGGAGTTGTTGAAAGGAAAAACATAACTCTTCAATAATCTGCTAGGGCAATGATTCATGCCAAAAAGCTTCCTTACCATTTCTGGGATGAAGCCATGAATACTGCTTGCTATATTCACAACAGAGTTACTTTGAGAAGAGGCACTTCAGCTACATTGTATGAACTGTGGAAAGGGAGAAAACCAATTGTGAAGTACTTTCATGTTTTTGGAAGTAAATGTTATATTTTGTCAGATCGTGAACAAAGGAGAAAATTGGATCCTAAAAGTGATGAGGGAATCTTTCTGGGATACTCTACAAATATCAGAGCTTATAGGGTTTTCAACTCCAGAACCAAGGTTATGATGGAGTCTATAAATGTGGTAATTGATGACAGTGACATGAAGGAAGATGCTGATGTCCTGGATGATGTTGGAACATCGTTTGAAGATGTTACATCAGAAACTAAAGATAGGAGTATTGCTCCCAGTTCTGTTGATGCTGAGGCTAAACCTGAACAACCTAATAAAGAACCATCTATTAGAGTGCAAAAGGATCATCCAAAAGAGCTTATCACAGGTGATCCAAAATCAGGGGTTAGCACTAGATCAAGAGAAGTTGTGTCAAATTCTTGTTTTGTGTCTAAAATTGAGCCCATGAATGTCAAAGAAGCACTGACTGATGAATTCTGGATTAATGCCATGCATGAAGAGCTGGAATAATTCAAGAGGAATGAAGTGTGGGACCTTGTACCAAGGCCTAATGAAGTTAATGTGATAGGTACCAAATGGATTTACAAGAATAAATCTGATGAACAAGGAGTGGTCACTAGAAACAAGGCCAGATTGGTTGCTCAAGGATACACTCAGGTTGAAGGAATTGATTTTGATGAAACCTTTGCTCCTGTGGCAAGACTGGAATCTATCGGATTACTCTTAGGTGTGGCTTGTAATCTCAAATTCAAGCTTTTTCAGATGGATGTTAAGAGTGCCTTTTTGAATGGGTACTTAAATGAAGAGGTTTATGTAGATCAACCAAAAGGATTTATTGATCCAACATTTCCTAATCATGTTTACAAACTTAGGAAAGCTCTCTATGGTTTAAAGCAAGCACCAAGAGCTTGGTATGACAGGCTTACTGAATTTTTGGCTGTGAATGGTTACAGAAACTGAGGGATTGACAAGACCTTGTTTATCAAAGATGAAGGAGGAAAACTGATGATAGCTCAAATATATTTTGATGACATAGTATTTGGTGGGATGTCAGATGCAATGGTTAAACATTAAGTCTGAGTTTGAAATGAGTCTTGTTGGAGAGCTCAGCTATTTTTTGGGTCTACAAGTTAGACAAATGGAAGACTCCATATTCATCTCTCAGAGCAAGTATGCTAAGAACATTGTTAAGAAGTTTGGTCTGGAAAATGCTAATCACAAGAGGACACCTGCTCCTACTCACTTAAAGTTGTCAAAGGATGAACATGGTGTGAGTGTGGAACAAGGTCTATACAGAAGCATGATTAGTAGTCTATTGTATCTCACTGCTAGCAGACCTGATATTTCTTTTACTATTGGAGTTTGTGCCAGATATCAATCTGAGCCTAAGGTTAGTCACTTGAATCAAGTAAAGAGGATTCTGAAGTATGTAAATGGGACTAGTGACTATGGCATGCTTTACAATCATGGATCAGGCACTGAGTTATGTGGTTATTGTGATGCTGATTGGGCTGGAAGTGATGATGATAGAAAAAGTACTTCAGGAGGTTGTTTCTTCTTAGGGAATAATCTGATCTCTTGGTTTAGTAAAAAGCAGAACTGTGTGTCTCTTTCTACTGCTGAAACTGAGTACATAGCAGTAGGGAGTAGTTGTTCTCAACTTGTTTGGATGAAGCAAATGTTAACAGAATACAATGTCAAGCAAGATGTCATGACATTGTACTGTGATAATCTGAGTGCTATCAATATCTCTAAAAACCTAATTCAACATAGTAGGACTAAGCATATTGATATATGTCATCACTTTATAAGACATTTGGTTGAAGACAAAGTAGTTGCTTTGGAACATTTTGCTACTGAACAGCAATTAGCTGATATTTTTACAAAGGCCTTAGATGCAAATCAATTTGAAAAATTAAGAAGAAAATTAGGAATTTGCATATATGAGGATTAAGTGTGCTGGGAGGTGTCTTGTGCAGTTGTGAACTTTATTGCATATGTTTAGTTGAAAGGAAATAGAATTTTATTCAACTGCTAAAAGCATACAAGATTAGATTTTAGTACATCAAAAGCAACAAACAAAGGGTCTAAAGATTATCCCAACCCCCTGAATCCAGAAAAGTTTTCCAATCTTCATTCCATTCATCATCGGAAGCATGAAGTTGCACTGGAGGTTTTTTGATGGTTTTCATCCTTGTCTCTGATGTTTTTCTTGTTCTTGTTGCTCCTGAAGTTGCCCTAGCTGTAGACAGTGTTTTGTTCTTCAACTTCTGTGGATCTGGTTTCTTGTCCTCTTGCATGTGTCTCTTTCCTGCATCTTTGTTAGACTGACTCATGGTTATATATGTGGTATGTTGTTAGAAGCAAGGAGGCTTGGTTTTTATACTGCCTAAAGAGTCTTTGTTTGTATCGCCTGACCAGTCAAAGTGGTCTTTGGTTTGGGAACTTGTTTTTCTTGGGAAGCCATTTATTTGACCTTGTCAAATTGGATGTCAGAACTTCGTGTTTGCTGCCTTGGTAGGTTAAGAGGTTGTCCAATTGTGGCTAAAAAGGGGGAGAGTTAGCCTAGGTGTTATCTAGGTGTCTAGTGTGATTCTAGTTTTGAGGGGGAGTTTGTAGTTTGTGCAGCTGTTATGCTGTTTGAGTTTGTTTTTGGTGCAGCTGTTAGATGTTGCTGATGCTGGTTGTGTAGTGAATGTTAGTAGTTTTTTGGAGTTTGGTGTTTATCCGCTGCAAGTTTTTCTGATGTTGGCTGAGATTGTTTTAGCCAAAATTAGCCAAAGGGGGAGATTGTTAGTTCTTGCAATTGGCTACAATTTTGGTAAAATAATGTTGATGTCATGTATGATGTCTTAACATGAGTTACTAACATTCTGGTTATGTTAAGTTACTTAGGGTTGCAGTTTATGTGCTGATGTTAAACATGATGTCTTGACATCAGTTGACAGAACATCAGAACATCAGTCTGCTATGTTATTAGGGTTGCGCGTGTTTTTTTTGTTGGTGAGATTTTTGCTTAAGTAAGTGAGAGATTGCAGGCAAATATCTTGGTAAAGATATATTCTTATGCAATCATATGTGGAGCAGGTCTTGTTGATATTTTTAGGGTTGAATGATATGAAAAGATTTGAAGATAAAATCTGTTTTAATTTCAAATCAAATCAGAGATTTTCAAGGAGTCCAAGCCCAAGTCCGAGTTTCTATATAAAGCAGCCACAACCCTACATAGAAGATACGAAAGCAAGAGATTAAAGACTGAGAGTCAAGTGTGTGTTTTCGTCTGTGTCTTGTAAGTTTTTCATGTTTGAATTGGTGTCATTGTTTTGAGTTGTTAATTGTTCTTGATCAAAGCTTTTAAGAAAGTCCAAGTTGTGTTTTGGAAGTGTGACTTCTATACTTTGTAATCCTTGAATTGTATCACTGTGGTGATTTAGGGGGAGTGAGTGGTTTCTCATATCTAAGTGTAACTTAGGTAGAAGTGTCATTGGGTAGTGATTCAGTTAGTGGATTGTCAAATGGGATTGTTGAGTCTGTAATTTAATACTACTAATAGTGAATTTCCTCCCTGGCTTGGTAGCCCCCAGACGTAGGTAGTTAGACCGAACTGGGTAAACAATTCATTGTGTTGATTGGCTGTTTTATTGTCTTGTTCATTTAGCAGATTGTGTTGTTGTGATGTCACACGTAACATCACACATCTGATACCAGAATTTCAACTTATAATAGCGTCATACATAAAAAACATTATTATAGATCTTAAGAAAATACATTTATTAGCACTTATCAAATAAGCGTTATTAAATATGTGATATATTATAAAATGAGTATGGCTAATTATACATAATTTTTTTAAAAAAAGTTTAATATTTTTAAATTGTGTTATATTGGAAGCAATTTTATAACCATTGTTCAAATAAAATACAGTTTAAACTTTAGTGAAGAGTCTCAACAACGTTTTGATGGAGAGTGAATTGTTGTGAGTTGTAACAATAAGAGTGAATATGCAACAAGTACATATAATTATCAACAACACAAGTTTGAAGATTCAAGATGTTTGTGATATTCAAGATTAGGGTTCAATGAAGATTCATGCTGATTTGTAGACATTGGGGGTTTGGTTTAAAGTCCTAATCTTAGGATTAGGGACCTTCCTCCCCCATTGGTTTCTCCTTATCTATTGTATCTTCTTTGAATTTTTTTAGGTTAGTTTAGTTTATATTAGCTTCTGGTTGTTTGGTCTGTTCGTTAGGTTTAAGGTCATGTGGTTCTTTGGCTTCTAGTTATGGAGTGGAAAACGATAACTAACAGAAGAAAATCAAATTTAGGAAATATTTTAAGAGCTTCCATCTGGAAGGAATCTAGAGGAAAAAAGTGGGAGAAGAGGAGAAAGTCTCAACCTTCTTCTTTACAGAGTTTCCTGAGGCAATGAAAGAAAAAGAATTGTCCGAGGTGTTCAAGGAGTACGGCTTGGTGACAGAAGTTTACATACCTGCTAGAGTTGACAAATGGGGGAAGAGATATGGGTTTGTCCGGTATAGGAAGGTAGACGACGAAATATTGATAGCGATAAAGTTGGATAACATACAAATACAAAATAGAAAGTTGCATGCTAACATCCCAAGATTTCAAAAGCAGGAAGATTACACTAAGAGGAAAAACGATTATTCAGGGCAGGCGAACAACAAGAAATACTATGACTGAAAAGCAAATGAAAAGGATGCATTTCGTATAAGGAAGGAATTGAATGGAGAGACCTATGCTCAGATGGTTAAAAGGAATCAATATACGAATAAGAATATTGATAAGCTAGACAAGGTGAAGGTGGATGAAAGAAATAAGACGAGGTTTGCACATATCCATTACAAAGTTGACAAAAGCAAAATGGCTAGGTTTGAAGGAGCATTTGTAGGAGAGGTAATCAACCCAGGAGATACTTACAACATTCAACATGCTCTAAATGTGGAAGGATTGTTTAACATTAAAGCTACACCTTTGGGGGAGAATCTGTGTCTTTTGGAAGCAGAGGAGCAAGGAGAGATAGCCAAGGTGATAGAACATAGTAGAGATTGGGTTGAAAAGTGGTTCAACGACATTAGAGAATGAAGTATTAATAAGATTGATAATGAAAGGGTAACATGGATTAAAGTATTTGGTCTACCATGCTGCGCATGGGATATTGAGCTATTCAAAATTTTGGCTGGAACTGTAGGAACGTTCATCAGATGTGATGCTCAAACAACAAAGAAGAAAAGTTTTGATATAGCAAGATTTCTTGTGAAGACGAAATGTGCAATAAATTTGAATGAGGTGTTTAATGTAGAGATAAATGAGAAATTGTTTGAAATCAAACTTGTTGAAGATAACCATGGTCCTTTGAGGATTAGTTGACCGGTGGATAGTGAAGAGTACTCGGAGGTTGACTCAATTGATTCGTCGGAGGGATCTGAGTCTGATGATGTGGGTGGTGCGTGGAGTTGTGAGGAAGACGTGGACATTGAGAGGTTGGTAGAACCTACGAACCTAGTAGCATACCTAAAGCGGCAGAAATGTGGGGAGTTGGAAACGTTGCTTGGTAGAGTGGAAAAAGTCAAAGACGTGGCAGAAGGTGGAATGGACAAATTAAACGGTGGATGTGTGAAAGTGACTAAAAAGAAAAGGGATAGTACGGTGGGTGATGTGAAAAAGGTAAAATTTGGAGGTAACACAACAACACAATTTCGAGGTAGAAGCAGAGAATTAACTAATGAGGAAAATAATATGCTAGAGAATGGTCAGGGTGGGGGTGGTACATCACAATCAAAGATTGGAGGGCCCACTGGTACGGTGTGTATTGTGCCAGAAAATAGGGGAATAACATTGATTGGGATGGATACAAATAGAACTAATGAGTTGGTTTGTTGTTTTGACCCAATTTCTTGTAGTCCGAGGGAAGTGATTGGGCTGATGGTTGGGCCTAAACCTAAAAAGAAGGCCCTTTTGAAAGACATCTATGAGAAAATCCAAATTCCATTCTCACCTTCCTACTTTTCCACCTTGATTCTCAATACTAATAGAATTAAGGAGGCGGGCGGAGGTGAGTGTGAGGTGGAGGAAAATCAGATGAACTCCCAAGAAGAGGATGATTCTTTAAGATTCTCTGGTGGATCAATTTTATGTTGTGAGTCTCTGAATGATTCTGATGTGGCTAATAGTAACCGTAGATGTAAGAAAAGATTGGAGGGCGTGCCAGCTAGAGTATGGCAATCAATCCAAGATCTTGGTATTGAGGAGGATGAGGATGAAGGGGTGTTTGAAGGAATTGTCAGAGAAATGGAGGCAAGAGATAAGGTGTTATTTTTGGAAAAGAAGAATGAAGAAAATAGGGGGCAATGAATTTAGTCTCCTTCAATGTTCGTGGATGTTGCAGTACTTTAAAAAGGAGAAGAATCAACCAAATTTTGAAGAAGTGAGGAGTTGATATATGCTTGCTGCAGAAAACTAAAGTCCAAATTATACAGGAAAGTATGGTTAATAGCATATGGGGAATAAACGATTGTGAGTGGTCTGTGATCCGCTGTCTCGCACGGATCAAAACCGAGTGATTTTCAAAACTGTAGTAAAGCGACAATGACTCAGATGTCGATTCACAAGGATTCTTGTTTTATTAACCAACAGTAGTAACGAATATGGGGGGGGGGGGTTTATAATCGATTCAAGAGAACAAAGCAGAAAAAGTGATTATTAAAATAAGTGATTATAAAATAAACGGATTCACTGTGTCGGGTTCTACTTATCATCGACTGCCAATTTTAGAATTCCCTAAGCGGATTTTCTATCCTATTTGATAACAATATCAGTCAACAAGCGTGATTGATATTATGAGAAATATGTTCCTGTTGCCGGATTAAGCATACGGTTATAAATAACGCAATTTAACTATTAAGCAAGGTTAGTTGCGATTAAAATTGGGAACTCAAATCAATCAAACTAAATCAATAATGTTGTCTTATAATCTAATTAAGAAAACAACGATCACAAAACAATATTGAAAGGAATCGAAATCAAATTATAAATATCATAGCAATCTCAAAGTTTGGAACCTGAGTACAGTGAATCCGTCCAGAAAGTGTTAGTTCTCCATGAGTTCTTTCAAAGCGTATAATTTTTCCCTTGGAAATTCTGTAACGAAAAACTCTAGCGGCTGCCTAGGTATAAGTGAAAGACAATCCATTTGGTTTACAACCCAACTGGTTCAAATACAAAACCCAGGCCCATTATAATTGACCCAAAACAAAAAATATTTCTAATGCTGCAGCTTCAACTGATTTTCTGAAACTGTTGCACTCTGAATCAGCTCTCGTCCTCTTCAAGAAAATTGTAGCACTTTCTCTTAGCTTTCCAACGACTGGTAGAACGCCTCATTCCGACATTCGAAGCTCCAATTATGAGTTTATTCGTAAAAGCTGCAATTGCTGAAAAATAAAGTGCGAAAATTAAATAAAGGAAAAAATCAACTAAATTAGAAAAACATTATAAAACATGAAAATAAGCAAAACAAACCAAGAAAATGCTTAAGTACAAACATGGAAGAATGTGCATCAAAATGCACTGATCAAATTCCCCCACACTTGAACTTTTGCACTCCGAGCAAAATAAAATAAAAACTCAAGAAACACAAAAACATCATCAGTTACTCATTCCAGGCTACAAACTCTTCTTCAGTTAAGGTTGCGTCGATAGGTACTAATCTTGCACACTAAGGATATCGTAAGAACATTAATCCGCAATTATGCAGTCATAAGCCTCCTTCCTATACAAACCATTCCGAATCATGTTATTATGCCAAAGCCTAACTTACTCATCCTTTTGCTCTTTTTCATTCTGGCGCAATCACATTAAGCCTGTTATCTCCACACTTCATAGCAAGGCGACCGGTTAGTGACTCTGATCCAACTAACAACGAGTTTTTTTTTTTTAAACTTTTTTTTTGAAGGTTCCACAACCGTTGGGTTAAGTGACCGGGTGAGGGTCACCAAACTTAGAAGGTGCATTCCTTTTTTTTTTCTATAAAACTTGGATCACTCACTTATTTTCATCGGCTTCCTTGCGTAGAGTGCGTGTGAGATGGTGCTGACTGCTGAAATAAACTACTCAAGAGCTGTTAAAAAAAAATTGAGAATTCAAGGCTATGTCATAACAAGTATTCAAAATGATTTCCACACGCTGGAGACTTACAGTGTTAAGACGATACCGATCTTGCTAACTTTTCCAAAATCTCCACAACCAACCTCAGATTAATCTATAGCCTAAAACTTTCAAAAGGATGCATTTTTTTATTTTATAAAGAACAAAGCAAAACAAAGAAATGGTTCCCTCCCCCACACTTAAAACACATATTGTCCTCAATTAAAGAACATAAATATAGCATAAGAGTGAGAGAAAGGAAAGAACACACCCGAGGGATTAAGGTGGAATGTAGCTTTCATGTCTGGTGGTTTTGGTGGAGGCCTTTCTGCACTACAAACATATGAACTAGGAAAAAGTGACTAGCAAGTGAACTTGGATATTAGTAAAAAATATGGTGGCTTAGGAGGAATAGCCTGCACATATGGTAAACCTGTAATAACAAAAGTATGAAAAATAGAAAATCCACATCTAGCTTGTGAGTCAGATAAAATAGGTGGAAGAGATGCACAAATGGTGAAAGATAACTCCATGTTGTTTGACTTAATTAGAGTTTCCACCAAAAAATATTCTGCTATGGACAATGGTTGCTTATGACAAAAATCCATATTTTTGGTGTCAAATTCAAGAGTTGTTGAATTTTCTAGAATTTCTGCACAAGTGGTTGTCGGCATCAAACTATCTTCACCTAAAATGGCTGCACTGATCTCATGACAAACATTACAAACACCACATTCACAAACAAAAATGTCAAGAGAGTTATCTACTTCAAGAGAAGTATATAATTCATCCAGATCAGATTTCAAGAAATTTTGCGGTATAATCTCTTTCACGCATTCACTTGAATTTTTGTTTCTTACTATGTGTTCATCAGATGAAACAAACATTGTTTTAATGGGCTCACCTGGAAATTCATCAAGACTGGTATCACATTGTGTTACCTCTAATAATGCAATAGGTTATACATCATCATGAAACATCTTGTCCTCTTGAATTTGATGGACGCTTGAGATTATTTGTTCAACTTGGACTTTTATAACTGGAAGCGTAGATTGCATATGTTGTTGAAATTGCAAATTATTTTCAGTCACCCGCTTATTATTTTCAGCCATTTGCTTGATAATTTCTTCCAAATATGATTGTGTGTCAGCTTCCAATGATGCACTTTGTTGAAATTGTTGATATGACCAAATAGGTTGCTCTTCAAGATATGAGTATTGTCCTTGAAGACCACCTACCATTTGGGTCTCACCACAAAAATTAGTATCTAATTAACAACATAGGACATGCATCATTACCATGAAAATTTGAAGAATAAATATTGCAAATCACAAGTGGAATATAATTTTGATAGCACGATTGTTGTTCTCTTGCTTCCATCAAATTAATAAGATAAGCCAACTGATCCAATGAGTCTCCCTTTTTTTTTAGATTTTATTCGACACGAAAGAAGAAATATGATTAAAATAAATTCATAAAAATACAAAAACACGAAATTTCATCTAATTAAGACAAATAAGATTTTTAAGAATTTTTTTGGATTTTTTCAAAACTGTGAAAACAGTAAAAAATTAATTAAAAATAGAAAAAAGAGGAATTTGGCGATTTGAGACCGAAACCCCATAACTGTTTTAGAGTAAGGGACAATTGATCGCACGATTTTTCTGCTCCCAGTAGGCAAAAAAGTTTTACAATCGGACACAATTTTCTCAAAACCGATTTTTTTGACTAGGCGGGACGCGAGACGGGACGTCCGGACGCGAAAACGTGCGAAATCGCAGAAAAATTCAGAAAAATAACATAAAATTGTAAAATATCAAAACACACAATACCTAAAACTAAACAATTGGCTAATTCGACAAGAATCCCCGACAACGGCGCCAATTTGATCCGCTGTCGCGCACGGATAAAAAACGGGTATTTTTGAAAAAGTAGTAACGGGAAGCGACCCTCGGATGTCGTATCGCAAGGATTCTTGTTCAATTAAACCCAAAAGGAATCGAATTATGGGGGGGGGGGGGTTGTAATCGATTCAAGAGAACAAAGCAGAAAAAGTGATTATTAAAATAAGTGATTAAAAAACAAACGGATTCACTGTGTCAGGTTCTACTTATCATCGACTGCCAATATTACAATTCCCTAAGCGGATTTTCTATCCTATTTGATAACAATAGCAGTCAACAAGCGTGATTGATATTATGAGAAATATGTTTCTGTTGTCGGATTAAGCATACGGTTATAAATAACGCAATTTAACGATTAAGCAAGGTTAGTTGCGATTAAAATTGGGAACACAAATCAATCAAACTAAACACTACGCAAAAAATGACATTTACTAGCGCACCTTAGACAGCGTTTTTATGTAAAAGCGCTGCTATAAGTTAAATAAAAAATAAAACACGGAAACTGTATACGAAAAAGAGTAAAAAGTGCTGCTAAAAGGCCTACCTTAGACAGCGCTTTTTTAAAAGCGCTGGTAAAGGACCACATTAGCCAGCGCTTCTGAGAAGCGCTGCTAAAGGCCTATATTAGCCAGCGCTTTTCTCAAAAGCGCTTTCTAGAGTCATATAAATTTAAAAAAAAAATCTCAAAAGCGCTGCTAAAGGTCCATATTAGCCAGCGCTTGTCAAAAGCGCTGCTAAAGGCCTATATTAGCCAGCGCTTTTCTAAAAAGCGCTGTCTAAGGTCTTATTAATTAAAATAAAAAACTGAATAATATCAGTATTCTATTTTTCATATCTCTATTCTTTCCCTCTCTGCTGCGAACGACGAGAATAAACGAAGAACAACTCTCGCCACCGTCCTCCACCGTCTCGGTTACAGTCTCGTCGTCGTCCTTCCTCCATCGTCCTCCACCGTCCTCCACCGTACTCCATCGTTCTCCACCGTTTCGGTAAGATTTCTTATTTTCTATTATGGTTAACGTTAGAGATGGGTAGGGTCATAACATGACTCCATTACTTTAATCATTACAAGTTTTTTCTCAGTCATCCAACAACTGTTCCATGGATTTGTAAGGTCCATTTTCTGATATGAACATTTCTGCATTTAGGGTTCTTCTTTGAGGAATCTGATTGATGTAAACCATACTGTCTCTTTTATAAACAACTATGCCTTGATTAACCAAAAAAAAATTAAATCAAGATATAGAGTGGGGTATAGGTACTAAGTGTTTTGTTGTTCTCTTATGGATATTAATATCTTGGTTTTATGCTATTAAATTCAAAACTATACAATTATAAACGATTCAATTTTGGAATTCTTCAATGGCTTATTCCTGCTTTAATCTCTCTTGTGTTACTAACATCTTCATGGTTTTAGTTTTGAAGTTGATATTGATTGTTTTCAATTGTGATTGTTCTTTTCAGATTGTTGTTTGAGGAGAATTTGTTTTGAACCAAGTGCTACTACGAGAAAGGTATTTTATTCTTGCACTCAAATCTTCATATGGTATACGATACGTGAAATAAAAGTTTGTATTAATCTTCTTTCTGTGACGCGAAAGTGTTTTTCTTAGGAAAATCTTCTTTTATGTTCTTTTGATATAGTTGCGTGAATAATTATAGTAGTGTTTTTGTTTACCTTAATAAGTAGAAAAACCATGGATAAAAAATGGATGTCTGCTGATCGATTGTCCAAAGAGTACGAGAATGGGGTATTGGAATTCGTTAAGTTTGTTGTAACATAAAGGTTGAGATGTTTGGCATATGGTCCAAGTTTGCATGTATTTTCTCATAGCGCATACACAATTAATGGATACACATTTTATACCAAAGAACAAGATGATAAAAGTACTATGCAAAATAGTAGTGTCACCGTGCTAGCTGAAGCAATGCACATATCAAGTATGAAAGACTTAAACCCCAAATATGCAAATCTGTCATATTTTGGAGTTATTGAGCACATTTGGGTGTTTGATTACGAGAAGTTTCAGATTCCTATCTTTGGTTGCAAGTGGGTAAATAGTAGTGGCATACGAATGGATAAGTCAGGATTTTTGCAAGTGGATCTTAATAGGGTGGGGTACAAAGATGAGCCTTTTATTCTAGCATCTCAAGCTAAACAAGTGTTCTATGTCACTGACCCGACGAGTATGAAATGGTCTATAGTGCTTGTATCTAACAAAGTGATTGATGATAGCGGTGTAGATCAATGTGATATTGATGTTGAGAATGAGTCATGCATTAGACGGAATGAGTTGTATAATAGAAATGATCAAGATGAGGATCTTATAGCGGATGAGTCAAATATCAGAAATGATCATAACGAGGGAATTTGGATCAATTCATCCGTCCGCATTGCTAAGAAACAAGTAATTCATATTCCAACCAAGAAAAGAAAGAGATGTTAGTGAAAGAGGTAATATAATAAAATGTTATATATTATAATTTTTTATTCATTTATTTATTTATTTATGTGAATTGTTCTAAATATTCATTTATATTTTATTAGCATTATACAAGCTTTTCGAGCACAAAGAGATATCCAAGTACCAAAGAGGAGAGCCAACAACATTACATGGATTGGAGTGAAGGTATATTAATTATCACATTTTTTATTATGTTATTGATGATACTTGATAAAACTTAGGATTTATCCATATTTTCTTTTCATGTGTAGTGTCCTCGGCAACGTAATGATATAGATTGCGGTTATTTCATGTTGAGGTTTATGAGAGAAACTCTTTTTTTGGATCGAATAGAGATTCCATCCGATGTATGTATTCCTAACTTATCAGTTATTTTAATATTTAACACATATTTCTCATATAATTAAATAGTTGAAACTAAATCAAACTATGTTATATTATTATGTAGTACTTTGATGAATTCAAGTGTGCGTATTACTCAAGAGATCATTTGGATGAAATTAAAGAGGATTGGTGTCAATTCATTATTGAGCTCGGAGTTTTATAAGGTATATTGTACTCTTACTTTAATTGATAAGAATTTTGAGTATGTATAACTTTGTAACTATAGACATTGTTTATGTCTTGTTTTAATTGAATTACAATATTTTTGTGTTGTTTCAGGTTATATGTGCAAAGTAGAAGATAGAGTTATATTGATGTGCATTACTTTTTGCTTAGCATTTCTATAAGTAATATGTAGATTTGAAGCAAAATGTTTTGTTGGATGAAATGATTTGTATCATCAATTGTTTTGTATATATATATTGTTGGATGAAAATTGTATATATAAATAGGCAAAATTGGTGCGTATATATTGGTTTGAAGCTCCAATTTATGATATTTTGGTGCAAAATGTGGTTGAAAAACAGGTGCAAATTGTGGTTGAAAACCTGGTGCAAATTCTGGTTTAAAAACAGGTGCATATAAACTGTGTAAAACAAACAGCGCTTTTTTTAAGTAATTTATATAAAAAATTTCGTATACCTTAGACAGCGCTTTACACTAAACGCGCTGTCTAAGGTGGGGTTTAGACAGCACTTTCGCAAAAAGCGCTGGCTGAAGTGGAGTTTAGACAGCGCTTTTACCAAAAAGCGCTGTCTAAGGTATAAGCGCTGTCTAATGTATACTAAAAAAAAGGCAAAAAGCGTTGTCTAATGTTCGTCTGAGAAAAACAAAAAGCGGTGTCTAAAGCACCATTTAGACAGCGCCTTTACAATAAAAGCGCTGTCTAAAATATAAACAAAAGCCTTGTCTATTGTAAAAGCGCTGTCTAAAGCGGTGCTTTGACAGCGCTTTTTCAGTCAATGCACCCCTTTAGACAGCGCTTTTTACATTAACCAAAGCGTTGTCTAATCTTTTAGCAGCGCCAGTTTAGACAGCGCTTTTAAGCGCTGTGTAATGCCAAAAAAGCGCTATCTAAAGGCTTTTATGGCATAGTGAAATCAATAATGTTGTATGATAATCGAATTAAGCAAACAACAATCACAAAACAATATTGAAAGGAATCGAAATCAAATTATAAATATCATAGCAATCTCAAAGTTTGGAACCTGAGTACAGTGAATCCGTCCAGAAAGTGTTAGTTCTCCCTGAGTTCTTACAAAGCGTATAATTTTTCTCTTGGAAATTCTGTAACGAAAAACTCTAGCGGCTGCCTAGGTATAAGTGAAAGACAATCCATTTGGTTTACAACCCAACTGGGTCAAATACAAAACCCAGGCACATTACAATTGACCCAAAACAAAAAATATTTCTAATGCTGCAGCTTCAACTGATTTTCTGGAACTGTTGCACTCTGAATCAGCTCTCGGCCTCTTCAAGAAAATCATACCTCTTTCTCTTAGCTTTCCAACGACTGGTAGAACGCCTCATTCTGACATTCGAAGCTCCAATTATGAGTTTATTCGTAAAAGCTGCAATTGCTGAAAAATAAAGGAAAAAATAAACTAAATTAGAAAAACATTATAAAACATGAAAATGAGCAAAACAAACCAAGGAAATGCTTAAGTACAAACATGGAAGAATGTGCATCGAAATTCACTGATCAGTCTGCATCTAAAGCGATTGGAAACTCGGGGGAATGATAACCATATGGAAGAAAGGAATCTTTCAACCTCTGACTAGTTTCAAAGGCAAAGGTTACTTGGGAGTTAATTTTGAATGGAGAGGGATCAATTGCTACTTACTTAATATTTATTCGCCTGGGAAAGAAGGACCTGTGGAATGATATTCTAAAGTTGAAAGCAGTGTTGCCTACAGGAAAGTGGGTAATTGGTGGAGATTTCAACTCAGTCAAGAACCATGGAGATTTCAACTCACGCTGCCTTGAGAGTCAGAACGAGAAGAAATGGGATAACTGCAATCAACTGGGGAGGATCTCTGTTAGAAGACCCTATTGCTATAAAGGAGAGTGCTAGGGAATACTTCAAAGACAAATTCCAAAAGGGATCAAGGAAGAGACCAAAGATGAGAATTGAGGGTATTAATAAGCTAAATGAATTTGATAGTAAGAGTCTTGAAGGACCGTTTACAAAGGAAGATGTATTGGAAGCATTCATGGATTGTGACAGCAATAAGTGCCCTGGGGTGGATGGTTTCAATTTCAATTTCTTGAAGTATTGTTGGGACATAGTGGGTTCTGATTTCACTAATGTAGTGCTTGAGTTTTTTGACACTGATGTACTTCCAAAGGCGTTTGCTTCTACATTCCTTTCGTTGGTTCCAAAAGTGGAGAACCCAATACGGTTTGAAGAGTTTAGGCCAATTAGTTTGGTTGGATGCATCTAGAAAGTGATTTCAAAAATGTTATCGAAGAGGCTGAGCAGTGTCACAGGAAACCTTATCTCTACATCCCAATCTGCCTTTATTCCAGGCAGAAACTTATTTGATGGTGTTATTGTTGCAAATGAGTGTTTGGACTATGCAAAAAGAAATAAGAAACATTGTTTGCTTCTGAAAGTGGACTTTCCTCAAGCTTACGACTGTGTCGACTGGGATTTTCTAGACGAAATATTAGTGGCAATGAACTTTGGTGTCAGCTGGAGGAGATGGATCAAAGGAGTAGTTCAGGTCAGTTTCATGTATGTGTTAATTAATGGAAGCCCTTCACTGGATTTTAAAGCAACAAGAGGATTAAAGCAGGGTGACCCTTTATCACCAATGCTTTTTGCAATTGTAGTAGAGGGTTTAGCAGTGTTGGTTAAGAGAGCATCAGAGTTGGAGTTTCTAAGAGGATTCATGATGGAAGGCTTGGAAGTGAGCAATTTACTTTAGTTTGCTGACGATACATTAATCATTTGTGATGGTAGCTATTCAAATTTGTGGGCTTTCAAGGCTATCCTAAGGGGATTTGAGCTAGTTTCAGGCTTAAAGATCAATTTCATGAAAAGTTTCTTATATGGTGTAGGAATTGAGAAAGAGCTATTGCTGGCTGCATCTTCCTTTTAAGTTCTTAGGACTTATGGTGGGGGGTAACCAAAGGAGAATAAAATTTTGGAAACCTGTCATCAAGTGTATAAGGGACAGATTATCTGCGTGGAAGGGAAGGAATTTATCTATGGGAGGAAGAGTGGCTCTTTTAAACTCTGTTCTTGTCAACCTGCCATTACACCATTTGTCATTTTTTAAGATCCCTAACCAGGTGACTAAGGAACTGATTAGTATCTAGAGAAATTTTTTGTGGGCGGGAGCTGCAGCCAAGAGAGGAATATCATGGGTGAGCTGGAAAAACGTATGCAGGTCGAAGAAGAATGGAGGGCTAGGAGTTAAGCATGTAGGTAGATTAAATAAGGCTCTTCTTAACAGGTGGCTATGGAAATTTCTTCAGAATGATAATGAAGTCTGGAGGAATGTGTTACATGCTAGATACTGCAGCTTGGTTAAAAAGATGTGGATTGTAGAAGATGGTAAACCTTGTAAACGCGAATCTCTATGGATGAGGGATGTGTGCTCTTTATGCAGAAATCAAAATGACCCTAGCATCATTGATTTCATTTCATCTGGACCATGCAATGGTAGTTCTATTCTATTTTGGCTATGCAGGTGGATTGGCAATATGGAACTGAAGAACTTATTTCCAAATCTTCTCCTCGAATCTATTTCTAAGGACTGGTTCATTGTTGACATGGGTGTTTGGCTGGATGGTAAGTGGAAGTGGTTAGTGAACGAAATTCACGCTGAAGTGGTTGATCTAGCAAGGCAGGAGTTAGCTCAATTGGTGTTATTGTTGACTGAGGTGTGTAATACCCCAAATTTTGACCACTAAGATTCCCATCATTGTGCAAATCATCAGCACAATATGGATGGACCATCATACCTCATTAGTCTCCCCAAAGGTGGGTGAGCATTCACTACAAACAGAAATTAGGGTTTTAAGCCCTCTCAGAGCCTTTAGACAAATGATCAATCAAGGAATAACATGATCTTCAACTTGTCTAACCTCTTAAACATCCACAAAGGATCAAGAGGACTCCCACATCAAGAATTAGGCACAAGAGTGCAAAATTCCAGGTGGATCAAGCCTCAAGTTCATCTAATACAAAGTCAACTGACGCAGAAAGCCAAAGTTTGACTTTTTGGTCAACTTTGAGCTTCACAAGCCATTACTCAAGAAAATATGATGGATGATTTAATTTGATCAAATTTAAATCAAGAAATCATGCAAAATTGCAAAATTGATCAAATTGAAAGAAACTTAGAAATTTTTTCTAAGTTAAAATCATGTTCAAGTGCACAACTTTTCAAGGTTGTAACTATTGATCCAAACATCCATTGATTTTGAGTAAGAGCTACTTTTAAAGAGGGTATTTGATACTTTAACATTGTAGAGGGAATCAACTTAAAATATCATAAGGATTGAAATATATAAGTGATCAAAGTTGGGAATTCTTAATGTCCAATGTTCTGACATTGCATAGGATATCATTAATATTTTTTCAGCAAGAATGCCCCAACTTCAAGGACGTTTTTCTCCATGATCCAAGTTGAACCAGGTCTGGAGTCAAACATGAAAGTTAAAGTACGTTGTCTCAGCTTTCTAGAAAGTTATAGAACGTCCTTGTAGCATACTCGAGCAGGGAGATATGATTTTCGCAAAAAGCATTGATAAAGCAGAATTTTCATGACAGCTTTTAGGACAGATTTGACTACACAAGTTCAAGACCATTTTTGATGACTTTGCAAGCTGAACCAAGACCAAAGTCGAACATAAAAGTTGAAGTACGTCATCTAAGCTTTCCAGAAAGTCCTAGAACGTCCATATAGCATACTCGAGCAGGGAGTTATGAATTTTACAACAGGGCTTGCTGCAGCTGATTTTTAAGACATGTTTCAGGACAGATTTGCACACTTCTTGTGCCACACGAATTTCCAAGCCTTGTCATCACTTTGGACACCTCTGAGGATCAAATCTAAAGGGGACAATCACTGAGCCAAGCCTCCAAAGTCCTTGGAACAAGAAGTAGCATGCTATTCCTAAAAATCCCTAAAAGAGGGACAAGACTCCAATTTTGGATTGGAGCATTTAATAGATGCTTAGAGGTGGCATGGACTGACACATTTGCAACTGAATTCAGTCAAGATTCCTCCAACAAGTAGGGAACCAAAGCTCTGTGCTTTAACCTCTAGTCAATGGCTAGAGGAGACTTGGATTTTCATTGGACAACATTGGCCAACCCTCTGCTGCAACCATCATTCACTATTGCTACGAAAACAAACTTGCTCTACTATAAATAGAGCTCATTTGTGTTCAGTTTGAGTACACCAAAGCCATCAAACAGATGATTTCCTCAAAATCTCTTCTTTCACCTCAAATTTGCCTTCCAAAGCAAGTAATTCTGAGTTTTTGAGCTTGAGAGCTTTTCCATCACAATCAATCACACACACCTCATATATAACATATGTAAGTTGTGCAAACTATCACAAGTGACCTGTAATCACAAAATCACAAAGTCACTTCTCAAAACCTCAAAATGGCACTTTTTTGCATTTTTCAAGCCATATCTTGATTCAGTCACTTTCCAAACCAGATAAAACCTCAAACACACTCCAAATATCATCCTTGAACTATCCCAAATGGTTCCCAACATCTGGAACACCATTTGAGAGAGTTGCTATTTTGGTCACTTTTAACCCCTTTTGCAAGAAAGGGACAGTTTGTGTTTTTTGCAAGTACCAGTTGATTCCAATCATCCTAAAAGCTTCTAAGGGATCATTTGAGTGTGTCTAAAGCATCAAATCATTTTTGGAACAAGAGGCTTGACAGATTGCACAAAAACTCCAAAAAGCTCAAAAAGAGGTAAGCATCACAACTTGGAATCCTTGAAATCATGCATTGCTTTGAAGTCCACTGATCATACACATCTCATACATGTTGTATATGTTGTGTTTGGGCTAATTCACCATGTAATCCATGCCTGTATCAAAGTGTAGCACAGAAAATGCAATTATAGGTCCTTTTCAAAACCACTATCGGGTTTTGAGGAGGGAGTGTGTTCTGAAAAAACTACCACCACCATTGGATTCCTTGTGAAATTCTGGGCCAGATGCATATAAATTTTGTCTCAAACCATTGAGATTTGAGAAAGTTATGGGTGTTGGAAGTTTGATAAAAAATATGTTGAAAACTCATGAAAGATGTCGAATGTGATGTTGTGACATCTTTCCTCTTTTTCTTAGTTTATCTTCAAAACTCAACCAATTCTTTCACATAGCAAAAATTATCATTTTCAAAATCTGTTTTACACACTTTTTATTCATACTCCATAATATTTTAATCCACCAAAAAATCACAAAAAATATTATTATTTGATATATTTTTAATATATTCAAGAATATTGTTTTAAATGCTTTTAAAATGATTTCTTTTTCTTGATTTTTAAAACCAAAATGATTTTAAATATTCATGTGGATAAAATACTTTTTCATAAACCTTAATCATTGTTTATAACATGATTAATGATTTAATTTGATATTTTTTATCATTTTTTACTTGATTTTTCTTTGAAAAATGCCCCTTTAAAAAATGAAATTAGGGTTTTTGATTAATTCAACCCTCATCAAACTTTTTCAAACACTCATGGGCCTCTAATAGAGTGTAAGACTCAATCCTTTTTTTGACCAAATCATTTTTGGGCCTCAGTGTATTGTATAAGTCCCGATACCGTCAAAAACAAACGGCGCGATCGTCGCCTTTTGAAAAACAAATCTTGGGCCTCTCTTTGAGCTATAAGACCCATTCAAAACTTTTGGGTCTCTAATAGAGTGTAAGACCCAACCCCCTTTTAACCAAAACCATTTTGGGCCTCACTTATTGTATAAGTCCCTCTGCGTTAAAAGAAAACCTCGGCGCGATCGCCATTTTTAAACGAAAAATCAATTGGGCCTACCCTCGTGCTATAAGCCTCACTCTTTTTCTTTAAACCTTTTGGGCCTCTTGAGAGAGTGTAAGACCCATCCCTCTGTACAGAAAACCTTTTTGGGCCTCAGTCACTTGTATAAGTCCATCTGTACAAATTTAACAGTGCGATCACTGGTAAAACTTTTTGGGCCTCTCCTTGAGCTGTAAGCCCCAACCATTTTATTTTAAAGCACTTTCTCCTTTGATTTTGAATATACTGTTGTTTTCAATCTTTCTTTGTTGAACAACTAACCAAACAGCATGGAAGCTCTACAATCGAGTAAGTGTTTATACGCTTTCATTTACCGCTTTCATATACATATAACTGTATTGTGGGGCTGTTTCGCTGTAAGTCTTCTTTCATAAACTCATATCAACTGTGTAATAATTGTATAGATATTTAGAGTTTCCCCGACAACTACGGCTAGCATTAAGCCCGTTGATCACTCTTAGAAATAGTCTAAACTAGATCCCCATAGGATTACCAGACACAGTCTTCCCTCCTCTTGGGGTTAAACAATATGGAGACATGGAAGGCAGAATTCTCAGTGAACCCTTTCATAGACTGTCACTTGTAGAAGTTGTCAAAGAAACTCTACTCCCCAGAGATGATATCTTCTCCGTGAATTGCATCTCTTGAGTTTCTTCCAAATTCTCGGACTTTCCTGACTTTGATCTATTCTCGGTGAATAGCATTGCCTTGAATTTCTCGGGATTTGGGGACCCACAGGCTTCTTAAAAGCACTTGTCAAGAAACTCTACTCCCCAGAGATGATCTCTTCTCCGTGAATTGCATCTCTTGAGTTTCTTCCAAATTCTCGAACTTTCCTGACTTGATCTATTCCTTGTGAATAGCTTGCCTTGAATTTCTCGGGGTTTGGGGACCCATCGGCTTCTTAAAAGCAATCGGCCTCCTCTTGGGCATCGTACAAGGACCCATAGGCTTCCTAAAAGCAACCCCGCCTCCTCTTGGGCTTAGTACAAGGACCTTACGGCTTCTTAGAAGTATTCACAGCCTCCTCTTAGGCTTTGTATAATGATCTCTTCCTCCGGGAATGATAGCCTCCTCTTGGGCTTAGTACAAGGACCCGTCGGCTGCTTAAAAGTTTCCAACCTCCTCTTGGGCTTCGTACAAATTGTCCCGACGACCTCCTAGAGGTATAGGAACAGAACCTAGTCATCTTCATAGAACAGTCCTTTCATAGAGTCTACTACTGTTTCTCAAAGCATAGTACAAAAGATGAAACTCTAGACACGGATAGTCTAATATCCTTGAGTCTCAAAGACATTCTCAAGTGACCCCTTCGTTAAATAGGAAGGAAACCCGCAGACTCGGACAGTCTCAATACCCTTCGGATTTCCTGCTTCCTCAAAGAAAAGGAAATATCCCTGATCCTCAAATCAAAATCCTTGAGTACAGGGTTGCTCATATAAGAACTGATTTTCTCTTTAAAATCAGTATACTGGACCTGTCACTTAACTGAACAGTCACCATAGCCTACTCTTAGGCTTTGTACAATGATCCTCCCCAGCGGAGTCAAACAAATTTTAGCCTCCATCTCGGGCTTCGTACGAGATACAAAAAAACTCTCTTGTTGAGTCAAATATCCTCCATCTCGGGCTTTATACGAGATACCAAAAGATTCCCTCGTTGAATCAAAAACCTTTTAGCCTCTCTCTCGGGCTTTGTACGAGACACATAAGAGACTCCCTCGTTGAGTCAATCACCCCTTTCGCCTCCATCTTGGGCTTTGTACGAGATACAAAAACACTCTCTTGTTGAGTATAAAAGATCCTCTTGTAGGATCAACCCCTTTTAGCCTCTCTCTCGGGCTTTGTACGAGACATAAAACACCCTCTTGTTGGGCCAATAGTCTCCTCTTAGGCTTTGTATAAGAAAACCACTGGTTGATTCAATCAACCTTTTAGCATCAAAGTTGTGCCTCGTTCACAGTACACAAACATCAACAACTCCTCTCCCTTCATCTAATTGCTGTAAGCGGCAAGCCTCTGGATCATCTATATCCACGCCACTGTCCCTCTTTTAGCATGAGAAATTCCTAAGGAAAGATAGCATTGCTCTACACTGAGTTAAAGTCTTATCCTTCAGGTTAAAATCCCCTTTAAAGGAAATTATGGCATTGCCAAATTCACAAATCCCGGTTAAAGTAATTCTCCTTTATAACCAGTCACCCAACAGTTGTGATAGACAAACCCTTCTTTAGAGATGACAAATTCTCTCTAAAGTTGAGACCTTTTAGCTTCACATCTTGGGCTTTCAACAAGATACAAATAGACCCTTCAGCTTCACATCTTGGGCTTTGAACAAGATACAAACCACCTTTTCGCTTCACGTCTTAGGCTTTGAACAAGACACCAAAAACCAATTTCCTCCCATAGAAAAGGAGGAACTACGAACGCTCTGATTTCCCTGTTTCGGTAAACGGGAATACGTAGGCATAAGATTGAAAGAAAAATCTTAGCGAGCACACTAAACAAAAAACCCAAATCCCATATCTCCATCAATCAAAAGCAGTAATTCAAAAGCATCAGTCCTAACATCCTAATCCTTGTTCCCCGCCAGAAACCTTCTGTCAAAATAAAAAGAAAGAAATCAGTATTGGCGAAAATACAAATAACCAGTACAAAGGCCCCCCCACATTGATAGCATTCGTAAACTAACAGACCGCTGTTTAAACTCAGTATGCAAAGCCGGGTTAATTGGAGACATCTATTTCCCTTCCTTATTCAGCTCACAATAGGATAAAAAATGAATCGACCTGTAGTTAACGCTCAACCACAGAGAGCGACCAGCGCTTAAGAACCGCGTCCAAAATCGCTCGCTACAGAAAAATGGCGCCCACCTTGGGGCCCGTCTCTGTTTTTCTTCTTCCTTTTCATCTCTTGTGTGAAACCACAGATTGGGGCTTCCGCCGGGGAACCCATTTCTGTTAGGAACTTAAGATTCATAGCTTTAAAGGTCTAGGATGATTAGAACAAATATATATACTGCTTTTCCTAATTGCTATACGTGTTAATTTTTCTGCTAATGGGAATGCGGGTGATGCTGTATGTGGAAAGATTGAGTATACACTTAAGATAAGTGATGGCGACGAGGTCGACCATCAACCTCAGTGGAGGCTGACTAATGTAACCATTCTCTCACCTAGACAATGGGTCGGTTGTGATGCCTGAGAAGCTGAGGAGCCAAACCCTTTCGTAGTGCGGAAACTATCGGGAATAGTTGTTACGCGATACTACCCTCATTTGAGGCTGGTGATCTATTCTCGGTGAATGGAACTTACTCTAAGATTGCACTACAACTCGCTGGCGATCTGCTTGTTGTTTTGCTTTCCTGGGAGGAGCTGATGATAATGAGTACAGGTACAAAAATCACCTTAGTATTTGGGGATGGGTAGAGCCTTAACTTCATGACAATGACCCTTTGACCCCATGTTTTTTCTATGTTTTTGTGTGCTGCATTCATGCATTCATTTAATAAAACATTAAAACATTCAAAAAACTTCTCTTTTAGTCTCTCTGTTTTTCGAATTAAACTAAGATTGTGATTGCAAATATCAGAGGAGAGGATTACGCTAATGGATTTCGGTAGAAGGAGAACTCATACGTACACCTTCAAGGTTCCAAAACTAGGGGATTTGAGAAGGTTAGCAAGGATGATCACTAGCCCTGAGGCTTTCAGAGCCAAGCACGAAGGTTTGCTACCACTATTAAGAGTCCATGTGATTGAGGGAATCATGGACGCGCTCGTTCAATTCTACGATCCGGTTTATCACTGTTTCACATTCCCGGATTACCAGCTATCACCAACGCTAGAGGAGTATTCTCGTCTGATTGATCTACATATCACCGATCGAGCTCCATTTTTTGGACTGGAAGAAATTCCAAAGAATCAGACAATTGCAAGAGCAATTCATTTGGACGAGTCTGAGGTCAGGACTCACATAACTACCAAGGGTGGCATCCAAGGTTTGCTAGCCCAGTTCTTGACAAAGAAAGCTCTGTACTTCGCTAGTATAGGGAACGTGACTTCTTTTGAAAGCATCTTTGTCTTGCTCACCTACGGGTTATTTTTGTTTCCCAACATCAATAACTTTGTAGATATCAACTCCATTAAGGTTTTTCTCATTGGAAATCTTGTGCCGAATTTGCTCGCAGATGCATATCATTCTGTACACTTGGGGAATTTGTACAGCGGAGGGGAGATCACATGCTATGTACCTCTACTTTATAAATGGTTTATTTCCCACTTGCCCAAGTCTGCTGCTTTTTGGGATTGCAAGAGTGCCTTACGTTGGTCGCAGAAGATTATGTCTCTTACCAACTCTGATATAGATTGGTGCAATAGGATTTATGAGGGAATTAGGATCATTGACCGTTGTGGAAACTTCCCCAACGTACCCCTCATAGGAACTAAAGGAGGAATTAACTATCATCCGGTATTGGTTCGCCGTCAATTTGGATATTCAATGAGACACATCCCACAGGGTGTTCATCTGGAAGGTCTTTTCTTCAAGGAAGGAGAAAAGGACAGAGCACTAAAGACGGAAATAGTGCACGCTTGGAAACACGTTCATAAGAAAGGACGAGAGTCTCTGGGAAAACCGGATTGTGTCTCGGTGAAGCATTATCTCCATTGGGTACAAACTAGAGCTCTCAAGCTAAAAATGCCTTATCCTCGTTACGGAATTCTTCCGCCGAGGGAATCTGTCATGTACTTCATGACGGAAACTGAAAAGCTTCAGGTTACTCTCAACAAAGTTCAAAAGGAGAGAAGGTCTTGGAAGAACAAGTACCGTACCCTCGACGTAGAGTGCATCAAAATACAACAACTCCTGAAAGAAAAGGATGCTCTGATTGAAATTTTGGAACAACATGCTGTAGAGAATCAAGATGACCAAAGGAATTTGCTCACTCCTTTCACCTGGCAAAGGAATGACAACCCGACAACTGCCCAAGAGCCCCGGTCAAAGAAATGGAAGATACCAGAATCAGCACCCGATTTCTCTTCAGAGAGGACTCGGGACCCATTAGTTTAGGTTTCTGTTTCTGCACTTTGTAATCTACTGTATTTCCATTTCTGTAATCCTTTGAATTCAATGAAAAGGGGTTTTCCCACTGTTTGATATTTGCAATCTAATTGTCAAAGTTTATTTTGATTAAACCTTAAACAATTAATATAATCATTGCATTCATCATTCTCACATCGCGTATTCTTCTTCCCTACGAATCTCACGTTTGTGTCTCGGTTCTAGAGTCAAACTGTCTCATTCATACAATACTCGCGGCAATCGTCAGAAAAAGATGGATGATCTCGAGGAAGAGAACAGAGAGTTGAAGGAAGAGATCGACGCTCTGAGAGAGGATATGAGAAAGCTTCGTAACGACATGCAAGCCATGGCAGAAGCTCAGCTACAAAGAACTGTGATCTCAGAGATCACCTCAATGCCCATAGTGGAGAATAATGATCCTAGGTATCAGATGCCGAAAGATCATCCCTGGAGCATGCCTGTCAACTATATCCCTAGAGGATATGTTTCGCCGATCACTGAGGATCAGGGAATCACAACAGAAGCCGCTGGGCCTGAAGGTTACAAACTTCGGGAAAGCGAAGATGCCAGGGGCATACTGAAGACTCCTGAAGGTTACAAACTTCGAGAAACACCAAGATTCACTGCCGTAGTCACGGTCCCACCCCCTATGGTGCACACTGTCCTGGAAGGACAGATTCCACTGATACCTTCTGGTAAGAAGGAAACTATGTTCGATAGAATGGATGAATTCCAGGAACAGTTCTTAGAAATTTAGAAGGAGCTGCAAGCCATTCGCGGTCAGGATCTATTTGGAAAGGACGCCGCACACCTCTGCTTGGTCCCCAATGTGAAAGTCCCGCACAAGTTCCAAGTGCCCGACTTTGAAAAATATAAGGGTAACTCTTGCCCTCAAAGCCATCTGGTGATGTACGCTCGGCGGATGTCAGCTCAGACGGAGAATCAGGACCTACTGATTCACTACTTCCAGGATAGTTTAACCGGTGCCGCACTTAAATGGTACATGGGTTTAAACCGTGCCACGATCAGCACTTTCAGAGATCTTGGCACTGCCTTCGTCCAACAATACAAATACAATATGGACATGGCACCCGACAGAGATCAACTCAGATCGATGTCGCAAAGGGACAAGGAAACCTTTAAGGAGTATGCTCAAAGGTGGCATAAAATTGCCGCTCAAATTTGTCCGCCTCTTAAGGAAAAAGAGATGACAAAGATCTTCTTAAAGACCTTAAGCTCATTTTACTATGACCGAATGGTTGCCAGTGCGCCCAGTGATTTCACCGAGATGGTCGACATGGGCGTACGTCTTGAGGAAGACGTCCGAGAAGGACGTTTGGTAAAAGACACTGGATCGACGAGCGGTACTAAAAAATACGGTAGTGCTCTCCCTAAGAAAAAAGAACAAGATATTGGGAATATCTCTCTCGAAAAGCAAAGGCGACATTATCAGCCAGTAGCAGCTGTAACTCCTGCTATCAGCCCTGCGCCTATTCCTACTTATCAACCTCAGGTTGCGCAGAGCCAACCTGATCAGCAAAGGACACAACAGCCTCTTCAGCAGGCTCGTCCTCCATATAACAACAACTGTACAACACGGCCACCAGGATTTGATCCTATACCCATGTTGTACGCAGAATTATTTCTGTTACTACTGGCTAAGGGGAACATCCAGACTAAGTCTCCTCTTACAATACCGGAAAATCCGCCTTTTTGGTTTAAGGTGGATCAGACATGCCCTTATCATCAAGGAGGACCAGGGCATAACATTGAGAATTGTCTAAATTTCAAATCTGACGTGCAAAAGCTTGTTAGGAGCGGGCTCTTATCTTTCAAATATACGAATCCCAATGTTCTCACGAACCCGCTGCCTCAACACGAGAAAGCTGCAGTTAACCTGATTGAGAAAGGATTTAACAATGTCTATCAAATTCACGATGCACTCTTATTAAGGACCAATCTGGTCAAGATGCATTGTAGACATAGTGGATATGGCCATGTGCCACCTCATAATTATCACCAGTGTGATATCTGCTCTAAAGATAACCAAGGATGTTCGGTAGTGCAATCAGCTCTACAAGAACAGATGGATCTCGGATGGATCTAAGAGCACCGAGTTCGTGGAGTTAACATGGTTTACACGAATTCTAACGTCATTCAGAACCACGACATCCGTGTGATGAATGTCAACTTAGTGGAAATGCACTCAAGGCAAAGCCAGTATCATAATCTGCTGCGGCACGATTACAGTTCCTGTCTGACTTGCTCGGTAAACAAACAGGGATGCTCTTTCATACAAGAGGCCCTCCAGCGTCAGATGGATCTTGGATGGATCCAAGACTACCATGATAGGAACCCTTATCAGATTAACATGGTTCAGATCTTCGATATTCCCGTGATGAATACCAGCCTGGTAGAGTTACATGCTGAGCAGGTCCGACTCAGATTCTTAATATCACATGACTATCAAAGCTGTAAAGCGGGTTGCGAAAACGATCGAAGTTGTACCCTTGTCCAGGAGGTACTTCAGCACTTGTTAAATCATTTGTGGATGCCAATATACATGGATAAAGATACTCAGCAAATTAGTATCAGTAACAGGAATCCTACTCGACGTCAAAGTCAGGATGTCCGATCAGTGGAAGCTAACCTAGTGAGGTTACATTGTATTCAAAGTGGGCGTGGCCAGGTGCCACCACACAATTACGATCGTTGTAGTGTCTATTCAGAAAGTAACCAAGAGTGCTACCTTGTGCGAGCAGCTCTCCAGGGGCAGGTGGACCGTGGAGATATTCGTCCATATCCAGGTTCTGGACCCATCAACTGGACGCCGAATTACCTTGCCGATCAAGTTGAGGATGTTGTCACCATCTTTGGTCGTCACCAGACCAGGGATGTTTTTGCCATCATCCCTCTACTTGACGAATCTAAAGTTCCCAACCGGGAACGGATCGAGATTACTTATGATGGTCAGAAAAATCAGAAAGTTCCCATAGTCATCTATCTACCGGGACCACTACCGTATGAATCAACTAAGGTTATCCCTTACAAATACGGTGCAACGATAATTGAGAATGGAAAGGAAATTCCATTACCCTCCGTTGTGAACATTGCAGACATCAGTCGAGTAACACGGAGTGGTAGAATCTTTAACCGAGGGGTTGGGGAACCTAACAAAGAAAAGGAACTTCAGACAGAAGCTCCCGATCCACCAATCGGTCAATCCAGTAATCCCGACCTTTCAAAAAATAATGATCAGATGCTGAAGCTCATCCAAAGGAGTGAATATGACATTATTGATCAGCTGTTATAGACTCCTTCAAAGATCTCGGTATTATCATTGTTACTTAGCTCAGAAGCCCACAGGGAGGCTCTACAGAAAGTCTTGGAGCAAGCCTTTGTGGAACAAGATGTAACAATCAGACAGTTCGATAGTATTGCCTCTAACATCACTTCCTGCAATAATTTGGGATTTAGTGATGAGGAATTACCTGAAGAAGGTCGTCATCATAACATGGCGCTCAACATTACAGTTAACTGCCAGGACGATGCTTTAGCCAGCGTACTGGTAGACACAGGGTCAGCCCTGAATGTTATGGCGAAGTCCACTTTGATGCAATTATCATTCAAAGGCCCTCCGATGAGAGTCAGCGAGGTCGTCGTCAAAGCATTCGACGGATCCAGAAAAACGGTTATCGGCGAAGTTGATCTTCCCATAACTATCGGTCCTCACACTTTCCAAGTCACTTTCCAGGTCATGGACATCCGGGCAACATACAGTTGTTTATTAGGAAGACCTTGGATACACCAGGCTGGAGCGGTTACTTCAACCCTCCACCAAAAGCTAAAGTTCGTCAAGAACGATCAACTTGTCACAGTTTATGGGGGAGCAAGCCTTGCTTGTGAGTAACTTGCCATCATTTACTGGTATAGAACCCGATGAGGTTATTGGAACTCAGTTCTAAGCACTGTCGGTGAGCAAGGACAATCATTTCAAAGGAGGAACCTCGATTTCCTCATACAACGATGCTATCAAAGCGGTCGAGAGTACCAATACAACCGGATGGGGACAACTTGTCATTCCTATTGACAATAAAACAAAGAAGGGTCTTGGTTTTTCTGCAACCTGTACCTAGACAGCTGCCAACGATGAAAGTCTTCATCCCTTTCAAAACTTCTTCCACAGTGGAGGTTTCCTTCACCCAGTGTCTCAGACAGTTTATGCTATCAATGAGGAAGATCCCTCTGACACAGATGAATAATGGAAGTCCTACCTTAACGAGGACGGTTATATGTCTCAGGAAGAGGTGCCTATGCCTTTTTGCTATCCCGCACAGAGTCCGAGGTTTATACCAAGGTCAGACATCGAAATGATATACGGAGATTGTGATCCGGAAGGATGCCGTGCTCCGCCGAATTCATTAGAGGAAGACACTCCGATGAAAGACAACTTTGACCACAATTACTATGGCCCAATGGATGGTCTGCCAATGTGGCAACCTTATCCAGGAGACTTGGGGCAAGAAAGTCAGCCGAGTAATGAAACTCAGCTGAGCGTCATTGAACAGAATACCTGTGTCCCCACCATGTCATGGGATCAACACTCAGGTCATTCAGAAACTACTCAACATGACGATGAATTCGCAACGTTCGCAGGACTTGAATTCATCAACTATGCTTTTCCCGAGGTCAACGTCATCGAGAGAGATGACTCCTCCAGTTCCAAAGAAGTTTGGGACACCTTGGGACAACCGAGTGGAAAATACAACTTTATGGTCAAGTACACCGCTCCTGAAAGCTCTCGTATCAGGCTCGAAGATATCCAGCCAACTGGATGGGGAGATACCGCTGAGAGCATAACTACTCTGTATAATACAACAGAGGAATCCTCCTACGATAATTCTGCCTGGGAGACAGATTCCAATGATCATGCTTCACCAGAAATCAGCGTCATTTTTGAAGACAAATCAAGGAAGGTGCCAAACTTTGTGATTCACCGAGGAGTTCGCCGCCAATGGGTTGTTGTCGATGTTCCGAAGGTCGTTCGCTAATCAAAGTAATTGCCATTTTTAACCTTTCACCCTGCCCAGGTGAAACGGATGTTTTGATAGGGCTCGCTTTCTGTAAATTTTCCCTCTTCGCTTAGCCCAAAGCGACAGAGTTTTGTTTTATAGGGATGTAGTTTCAAGAATCGACCTGATCATAAATAAAATAACGTCGTTATGTAATTTCTGCATTAATTGCTGTTTTCTCTTTTTGCTTTTTCAGAAAATGGTAATCCTAAAAAACATGTAAAAATAAAAACAAGCAGTAAAATAAAACACTGCACACACTTGCATTTTTCTCTATCTCTTCTAAACACGAATCATCACGTCATGCAGATTGCTTGTTTTAAACCCCGTTGAAACATACGATCCGATGCCTTCTCCCAACTTTGAGTTCCCGGTATTCGAGGCTGGAAGAAAATGACAACGAAATTCCAGAAGAGATATCCCGACTACTCAGACAAGAGGAAAGGTCCATTGAACCTCACAAAGAACCGTTGGAAACGGTAAACTTGGGTTCAGAAAAAGAGAGAAAAGAAATCAGGATTGGGGCACTGCTCAATCCAACTGTCAAAGAGAGTTTGATAAAGCTTCTCAAAGAATTCCCCGATGTATTCGCTTGGTCCTATCAGGACATGCCAGGGTTGGATACCAGCATCGTGGAACATCACTTACCGTTAAGATTGGAATATCCGCCCGTAAAGCCAAGGTTGAGACGCACTCACCCGGACATGGCCATCAAAATCAAAAAGGAGGTATAGAAACAGATTGACGCGGGTTTCCTCGCTACATCTGAATATCCTCAATGGTTAGCCAACATTGTACCCGTTCCCAAAAAGGACGGAAAGGTCAGAATGTATGTTGACTACAGAGATCTGAACAAGGCAAGTCCAAAGGACGACTTTCCTTTACCACACATTGACATGCTGGTAGACAGTACAGCAAAGTTCAAAGTTTTCTCCTTCATGGATGGATTCTCGGGCTATAACCAGATCAAAATGGCGCCGAAAGACATGGAGAAAACTTCGTTCATTACCCCATGGGGTACCTTTTGTTACAAGGTAATGCCGTTCGGTTTGAAGAACGTCGGGGAAACCTATCAAAGGGCCATGACTACTCTGTTTCATGACATGATACATAAAGAAATCGAGGTATATGTCAATGATATGATTTCTAAATCTAGAACAGAAGAGGAGCATGTGACCCACCTGTCAAAACTATTCGAGCGGTTGAGAAAGTACAAACTCCGCTTGAATCCTAACAAGTGCACCTTCGGTGTTCGTTCAGGGAAACTCTTAGGGTTCATCGTCAGCCAGAAAGGAATTGAGGTTGATCCTGACAAGGTCAAGGCCATTCAAGAAATTCCTTCTCCGAGAACTGAAAAATAAGTCATAGGATTCCTGGGACGTTTGAACTACATCTCCAGATTCATATTCCTCATAACCGCGACATGCGCGCCAATCTTCAAACTGCTCATGAAGATACAATCATTTCTCACTGATTCGCGAGGCAAATGGACTCCGAATTATGATGGCCCCTATGTGGTCACGAAAGCTTTCTCAGGCGGCGCCTTGAGACTTGCAACGATGGACGGAGAGGAATTTTCCTACCCCACGAATGTTGATGTAGTCAAGAAATACTTCGCCTAAACTAAAAGAAAAAAAACGTCTCGGTGGATTGAAAACCCGAAAGGGCAGTCCAGGAAAAAGTTAGAGACATGAAAAAAATCATCCCGGTGGATTGGAAACATCATAGTACAATCCAGGCAAAAATTAGGGATAATGGCAAGTAACTATGTTCAACAGAGGCAAGTCCCTCAACAACAGTTACATCATCCATCGGAGGAAAACTCCAGTCAAGGTCATCTTCGACAGAAGCTCAGGATGTCCCGAATTCAAAGTTGGTAGAAGGATAGTGGTCGTTATGTTTCAACGTAGCCCTTTTCCCTGTAAATTACCATTTTCAAACTTTGTAAATACTCAATGGAATTACGCGTTTGGCTGATCTCCATCTTATCAATAAAATTTGGGCCCTTGTGCTTTTGTTTGTAATTCTTATTTGTTTTAGCTTTACAGAACGACATTTTAATATGATCAACGATTCTTGAAATAAAACAAAAATGAATTTACTTGTTAAAACTTTTTATGCTTCTAAAATAAAGATGGCAATTTCTTTTGACTGTTGAACATCAGAAGAACCTTGGTCGCTTCTCCAGAAGCAAGCGAACTTCAAAGTGCAGAATCAAAGTACTCCTTCTACGCCAGTGTGCCTGAATGAAGGATCAATAGTGTCGGATGCAACTATTCCATCTGATACCCTCAGCCGAGTTCTTATCTCCTAAGCCCGACCAACATAGCTCCCAATAGGGACTATCTTTCCTAAGCAAGGTGGAATTGCTATTTTGAACCAGCGGTACTTCTTCGCCCCGCGATGGCCGAGTATCCAGTCATGTTCATTTTTTTAGTTGGTATGTTGCGTCAATTTTGTCAGCATAAACATACATACATCATGCATTCTATTTGCATTCTCATTCATATTGCATCACTATCACTCCAGTCGGTCTTATCCCTAGTGATAGCTGTCCTCTCGATCAAGTTGTCAGTTCTTTCCTCGATTAAGAAATGTTGTGTCTGATCGATCTCGCCTCCAGTTTATTTCTGGATTGAAGTTGGGTCCTTGACCACTTTGATAACTTGAACCTCTGAAAAGCCAGAGAAGCTTTCTACAAATGTCACTCTTCGCCATTGAAGATGATATCCTTGCTTTCCCGGATTAAGGAAAATCCCCAGAGAAAGCCTCTTAAACAGAGATTCAGCAATACGGAAGTTTATCTCTGAAACACCGCTGATGAAAAGGTCCTCGGCACCTCAAAATTGGACCCCATCATATGGCATTTCTCCAGGAAGATCCTGAGAAAAGTATGATGTAAGATCCCAATCAGATGCAGCCTCTCAAGAGACTCGCTTTCCCCAGATAGAGTCGACAAATGGCGTCTCCAACAGAGAAGTTTGTGAACCTCTACAACTCAGACGACTGGGTTCCCCAGCAAGTCTGACATCGAAACTTTTTTCACTCAAATGGCATCTCCCCAGGAAAATTCGGCGAGAAGTTTGGAGGAAAGCCGCTACGAACAGCGTTCCTTGTCAAGAAAGTTGATTGACAAAAGAAACTGAGACCAGTTCCTTGGTAAGAAACCAGGATCGAGGGGAAGTTTATTTCAGCAACTAAGACCAGGTCCTTGGTAGGAAACCAGGATCGAGGGGAAGTTTACCTTTTCTAAGCATCATTGCTTAGCAAAAGAAGATGAATGCGCAAGCTGCCATTCATAGCCATCAAAATTTCGGGTATTCTGATATTTAATCCTCTTGCACCCCGAATGCCCGAATACCTTCGTCATTCACACCTTCGGGTCCAAGAAGATTAAATAGGGGCTTCTGTAATACCCCAAAGTTTGACCACTAAGATTCCCATCATTGTGCAAATCATCAGCACAATATGGATGGACCATCATACCTCATTAGTCTCCCCAAAGGTGGGTGAGCATTCACTACAAACAGAAATTAGGGTTTTAAGCCCTCTCAGAGCCTTTAGACAAATGATCAATCAAGGAATGACATGATCTTCAACTTGTCTAACCTCTTAAACATCCACAAAGGATCAAGAGGACTCCCACATCAAGAATTAGGCACAAGAGTGCAAAATTCCAGGTGGATCAAGCCTCAAGTTCATCTAATACAAAGTCAACTGACGCAGAAAGTCAAAGTTTGACTTTTTGGTCAACTTTGAGCTTCACAAGCCATTACTCAAGAAAATATGATGGATGATTTAATTTGATCAAATTTAAATCAAGAAATCATGCAAAATTGCAAAATTGATCAAATTGAAAGAAACTTAGAAATTTTTTCTAAGTTAAAATCATGTTCAAGTGCACAACTTTTCAAGGTTGTAACTATTGATCCAAACATCCATTGATTTTGGTGCCAATTGGTTGAAGTGGATCCATGGTTCAGTGTTCAATAGTTATCTCTCGGTCTTAATTAATGGTAGCCCTTCAAAAGATTTTAAGGCGACGAGAGGATTAAAGCAAGGAGATCCCCTATCTCCTTTCTTGTTTGCAATTGCTGGTGAGGGTTTGGCTTGCTTAGCGAGAAGAGCATCTTCCCTGAAAATTCTGAACGACTTTAAATTCAGTAATGCAGCTTCGGTTAACATACTCCAGTTCGCGGATGATACCCTTCTGTTTGGGGATGGTTCCATTTCGAACATATGGGCATTCAAATCTATTTTACGAGGGTTCGAAGTTACTTCTGGTCTAAAGATTAACTATTCTAAGAGCTGCCTGTATGGTGTCGGTATTGATCCAGAGCTGTTACATGCTGCTGAGAACTTTCTCCACTGCAAGCCGGGTTCTCTGCCTTTTAAGTTTCTTGGCATTGGAGTGGGAGGTAATCAGAGGAGTATTTCTTTTTGGCGTTCTGTCATGGATTGTATGAGGGCTAGATTATCCAATTAGATTGGGCGTAATTTATCGATTGGAGGGCGGGTTACACTTATTAATTCAGTGTTAGCGAATCTCCCGATTCATCACCTTTCCTTCTTTAAGGTTCCTAAAAAGGTTGTGAAAGACATCATAGTAATCCAAAGGAGTTTCTTATGGGCGGGTACCTCGAACAGACGTAGTATTTCTTGGGCTAGTTGGAATTCGGTCTGTAAACCGAAAAGCTGCGGTGGACTCAGAATTAAACATATTGGTCTCTTCAACAAAGCCCTTCTCGCTAAATGGTTGTGGAAGTTCTGTAACGATGGAAATGAGATATGGCGCCCTATCCTCGTTAGTAGGTATGGTAACTTAAGCCGTAAGATTCAACTTTTTAGTGTTTTTGGTAATTGTCAATCTGATTCTGCCTGGTTGAAGGATATCCTTTCTGTTTCTAATACTGGTTCCCAGTCCTCCTTTAATGATTACATTAAAGTTGTTGTGGGCAATGGGCAGGGAGTGCTGTTTTGGCATTCGGTGTGGTGCGGAGATACGCCATTAAATGATTCCTTTAATGATTTGTTTCAGACTTGTAACAGTAAATCCAATTCTGTTTCTGATTTGGGTGAGTGGGTGGATGGAAGATGGACTTGGAAAGGTTCTGCGCTAGCTTCTAATAATCCTCAGCAGGTGAACAGCGACATGGAGGAGCTAATACAGGTTGTCGATCTTATTCAATTGCAGGCAAATGCTCATGACAGATGGATAAGGAAATTGGGCGTTGTGAATGGCTTTACTGTTAAGTCCTTCTATGATAGTATTTCCTCGCAGGGTGCGTTGGTGTCGGTTGCGGATAATTCGGTTCGTCTGTTGGATTTTGTTTGGAAGTCGTTCATCCCTATGAAAATCAAAGTTTTCGTTTGGAGATTAGTAATCGATAGGCTGCCAACTCGTTCGAATTTGGTTGCGAGAGGTATCTTAGATAATCCCCACGATAAGGTTTGTGTGTTTTGCTTTAGGACTAACGAAGATTCTTCTCATCTATTCTTTTTGTGTCATAAATCTGTTTTGGTGTGGAATTTGGTGTGTGACTGGATCGGCATTGATCGGATTTCTGAATTGGATTGTTGTTCCCACGCAATGGCCTGGATGCTTAGATTAAAAGGTAGTTGTAAGGATGAATTTATTTATTCTATTTGGTTTATTTCTTGTTGGAATATTTGGAGAGTTAGGAATAATATATTGTTTAGGGATGAAATTTGTAATGTCGACTCCATTTTTAACGCAATTGTTGCGACTTCCTGGAATTGGTTGGTTTTTGGCAAGCGTAATAGGCAGTGTTGCAGCGTTTACGAATGGTCCAAATTTCCGCTAGATTTTTTGAAATAGGGTTGGTTTGTTGGGCTTTTTTGGGGTCTCCCGTGTATTGCGGTTTTATTTCATGTACTATGGTTTGAGATTTCCTTAATCTCTTGTTAATTGATTGTTGTTTGCCTATAAAAAAAAAACATGAACATTACATAAAAATCTCAAATACACGTGACAAAATAAATTAAATATAAATAAGGTAATCAAACGATAGTCCTTAAAATATCTAGACAATAATCTGTGTTACCCTAAATAGACACTATCACTAATTAACAAACTCCTAGCATAGTTTCAAAAACCACTCTCTTAATACTTACTCAAAGCTTGAGTTTTGCTAAAGCATAAGTTGCAACTAACTCCTAAATTATTTATACTACTATATTAAAATAAATCAAGTATATGATTTTACAATTTTTAAAAGAAAAAAATCATTAAAATAAAACAATTCAAATAATTGAGTAATAAAATTATGAAAACTAAAGTATTTCATGCAAAATTAAAGTTAAAACAATCATATACTTTTTAAATAGGGGAAGACGATTTTACCCTTCTTCTTTTCAACACTATTTTCATAATTCTAATATAATTCAAGAAACCGATAAAAAAAGCAATTCTTTTCTTGAAATATTTTTGAAATTTAATACTTAAAATTTAAAGCAATTCTCGAACTCGAACGGGAATTGTTCTTCGTAACCCAAAAAAGTTTGCCACATCGCTCTAACATCGTCTTGATTCTTGAGCTCAACAAGGCTGTAAGCGACGTTCCCTTCGTTGTCAACCGAAGGTGAACAATACTGAAGCTTCGCAACCTTCCGTTTGTCTCCGTAAGGTAGGAGAAGTTCGATGTCCTCAATGATCTGGCCGATGGAGATGTCCCTCGTTAGCGTAAACGTTTGACCGCGTGTTTTGCCATCGGTGAAGGAGACACTAGCGGCATACCAACGGACCTTGATTTAATAGAATTGAGACATTTTGAGCTTGAGTGAAAGATATCAAATGAAACCCCTAATTTATAGAAAAGTTAGGGTAAAGTTATATCTGCCTAAGTTCGTTCCGGATGTGCAGATCCGGACAAACCCTACAAATATTGGTTTCGGATGTGCACATCCGGAAATTGTCCGGATCTGCAAATCAGAATGTTTTACTTATATATTTTCAAACATAATTGAATATGTGATGCAGCCACTTGGAATACTTTCAGTGCAATAAAATTCGTAAGTGTATTAAAAAGACATATGGATAAAAATACAATATATTTCACTTCAATAATGTACATTGTGTCGTATGATTATACAAAAGAGTTAAAACAAAATTCTCCGTCTAAATCTATTGGAGTTAGAACTTTCGATTTTTCCGCATTTGATGCCTTTTCAATTGCGTGCAATCTTTCGAATTCAAGCATCCTTTCGACAAAACTATCCAGCCAAGACTCATGTGTCGCCCATTGCGGTGATTTAGGTGGTATCAGACATCCGGGTTTCAAGATAACTTGTACGAAATGTCTTGATTTCGCAAGCCATCCTATACACATGATGCGATCATTTGGATTCGATGGAGGTGCGGTGTGGAGTGGAAAAAAGGTTTCCGAAAATCCGTATCTCGTCAAGTCGATACACACCATATCGTAGGCACATGCTATAAGTGACCCATCTCGGGGAAGCTCATCCATTTCGTTACCTGTGTCGGACCACTTATATACAGAACAAGTGACTCGTGAACCTTGTTGTAATTTTCTTGATTTTCATAGAGACGCAAGTTTTCTTTTTTATGCGTCTCCAACTCTAGGATAAGTTGATGACGTACAATTGCATGACCTTCTTCTCCTTTACCGAGTAGTGCCGACACGGCTCGGTAACCGCAATTACCATCATCTACAACATCGATTATACCGTCGATATGCTTGTGCATAAAACTGGCATCTCGTCAATAAAGGAAATCATACGTGTAGTTGGAGTCGGAGTCGGAACTCGTGGAATCGGTGTCGGAGCTGGTTTGGAAATACGAGCTCCTTTCATGACACTTTGTAGAGATTTAGGAGTCGGATAGTTCGGAAAGATTTGGTCAACGTGCTCATAATACGAAGGAGACCGAGTTGTTGAGTTGTCATTTGGTGTAGGCTTCAACTTCTTCGGAGTACCCTTTGTCTTAACCAGTTGAGACGGCGGTATCATTGCGGTTGTTTCGGGGAAGGCAATCTTCCTCAACTCTTCTTTGGTGTGTAGCTTCATATTGTCGTCGGCCTTCGAAAATCTCTTTTGAATCGCTTCCAATTCGGCCAAAATAGAGATATCTGGTATATCTCCTTCCTTACAACCATCATCATTAAAAGTAAGTCTCATCCAATGAGGGCAAACTTCGTCAATTTGTATTGCCTCACCTAGTTTCAACTTTTTAGCAATGACACAAGCACAAGGAAGACCGTAGGTTTTCACAATAGTACAACCACACTCTGCACTATCGGAACCTACCGTTTCGGCTCGGTTGGCCTCGTGAAAAATATAGCCCAACCCCGCCCGAGACATGTTGCCGATCGATTGAGTGTAGAGGAAGTTACCTTTAAACCGATGTTCCAAAACCGTCATGCTCCGACCGAAAGTGGTTTGTATCTCACTGTGTTGGTTTTTGATCATTAGATGCACGGAGTCTCAATCCCGACATAAATCCCCCTTGCTATTCCCCAACCAATTCTTCAAAGTGGCATGTGCCGACTCAACTCTATTGGTGGTAGTGTTTCCAAGATGTCGTACGTTATCGGTCCACGCACAAACAATCTTTTCTTTCACTTGACCAAGAATGGTGGATTCAACATATTTCAACAAAGCGGGGTACCGTTCACATACTTTCCGGAATTTAATGACCGAATCGGAATATAATCCGTTGTGGAAGAATTTAAAATATGAGTCCATGCATCCATAATTTTCTCTACAATGACACCCGACCTGAGCACTTTTCCGTCTTTTAACTCCACTTGTTTCGCACCCACCGCGGTCTTGACCCGACTTCGCACATTCTTTGTTATGTGAAATCGACAAAGTAGTGCATTGGAAGAAGGAAAGACCTTTGCAACCGCATTCATCAAGGCGTTGTCGCGGTCCGTAACAATTGCTTTTGGCATTTGAACATGTTTCTTAGTGTTGATGAGGGTAAATTTTACTATTAGTAATAATATTAAATATAAAATTCTATTTTTAAAACAAAAATTAAAGAAATCAACCTAAATCAATCTTATTTGATAAAATCAATACAATTTCAAAATTGATTATATTTTGCCCTTTTTTAAAATTTAATTACTTTTTTTTTACGTAAAAAATTAATGTACTTGAATCAATGAAAAATCAACTTTAATAGAAAATATAAACCATAGATAGAATTCATTAGAGAATACCATTTTTAAAATTCAAATTAATGGAAATGTTTCAAAACTAATCCTAAATCTGAAACCATTATAACTTGCTACTTTTAAAATCCTAATTAATGGAATTATATCTAAGGTGGAAAAACGAGTCGTAATCTGTCAGGCCATTCCGTGCACTCGATAAAAATGGCGGGTTGGGTTGGGTTGGAATGTTGTGTTCGCCTATCCGTTCATTCCGCCCCGCCTTAAGGCCTCTCCACCATTAGCCCGCCAGACTAGTTATCAAGTACTCAAAATATTTATTTTGATTGGTTAAAGATTAATACTTGTTCTATAGTTTTAGAGCTCTTCAAGATCGTTTTATTTTAGGTGAAATTTCTTGATGGTTTTAAACCTTTGGTTGACATTTTATGTTTTCTAATTTCTAATTGTTGATTTGATGATTTCAAATTGAAATGTATAAAAAAGCGTTTTAATCTATTAAAAAACAAGAAAAAATGTTTTAAAAAAAATAGGCGGGTGTCACCTTGGCGAGGCGGGGTATATTTTAAATCCAATTTCATTTGGCGGGATTGCCCGCCTCGCTCTTATTTTGGCGGACTTAAGGCGGGTGGGGGCAGGCGGAATGTTTTACCACTCCTAATCATATCAACCCTAAATCAATCATAATTTGAAAAAATTAATCCTAAATAAGAATATTAATTATATATTATCACTTCAAAATCTACTTTAATAAAATTGGTCATAAATATGTTTAGTAGTATATACTTAAAGATTTCAGTGTTGGAATAAATACTAAGAGACAACTCAAAAAAAAATCCCTATATATAACTCATAAACCATAAACTCCCTCAAAGTCATTGTTTATTAATAAGTTTTTTTCTTACATTTCAATCTTAGAATCATGCCGTCAAAAATATTTATAGGAAACAAATGCAATAAGAGTGAATATGGCTCATCTTCCTCTTCTTCTACCAACCAATCATTTCTAAGAGATTTTTACTTAACGTGTTTGCAAATATAGACTCTCAATCTTTCGTTGATCTTCGCCAAATAAAAATGTGTTGCGAAGATTTTCTTGAAGTCACAAAAGATAGTTATGTTTTACAAAAATTTCGAATTTTCCAATTATTTAATGGATTTCTAATGAACATGCATTGCTCTTTTTGAAACATTGTGTGGATAGCAAAAATGTTAAGAGTTTGTATCGAGAAGGATTTCGTGAGTCTTTTTGTTATCCAAATGGAAATATTGGTGGTCTTGAGCGCTTAAAGTTTGATTACAAAATCTTACTTCAAATTAAATTATGCTTTAGCTTATATATAGAAGTCCATGCTAAATGTAATATAAATGCAAAATTAAATTAACTCGAAATGCAACAAAATCTGAATTTTGATTATATTCTAACACCATCTCTTAATCCACATTCAAGACTAAAATTAACAACACCAATTCCATCTCTCAAATAGATAAAGTGTTCAGTCTTGATTGCTTTGGTCAGAACATATGTCAGTTACTTCTAAGTGCTACAGTGAACAACTTCAAGCACTCTATTCTAAATCTGGTTGCGCAGAAAATGGAACTTTGTGTCAATGTGCTTGCTTCTTCCATGTAGTAATAGATTCTTATCAAGTCTTATAGCTGGTTTGTTGTCAATCATCATCTCACAGACTTTCTCACATTGATCTTCAGATCCTGCAACAAGTTCAGAATCCAAACAGCTTGGCAAGCAGACAAAGCACCTGCAATATACTCAGCTTCACAAGTTTAAAATGCAACCACTGGTTGCTTCTTAGAGCATGTTAATGTAGTAATAGGGGGTGTTTTTATCGTCTCCACGGGGATTGCCCGATATTTGATGTTTGCCGTTCAATAGTTACACCGTTTTAAGTTCAAAGGTTTCAATTGGTTCTCAATTTCGTTTAACATCAATTGGTAGCAAAGAGTAATTTTTGACAAAGAGTTTGAAAGGTTTTTATAAAAGCATGTCAAGGTTAGGTTTCGCTAATCCTTTTCACATATATACGATTAATCAAGCATATGAACTCAGTTTCCGACCAATACAACCGCTTATCCTCCCGACTAAGTTTATGTCTAAAGCAAGGTCGTGAGTATCGTTGTTTAGACCATTAGATGATGTCTCACGCTAACAATCTAAACAACAGTCGTTAAGATCAACACAAAGCGAATAACAAATCCCAAATCTATGTCTAGAGTTTGGTTTTTTAAGAGATGAATTTATTAGGTCATGATTTGTAGAATCTATGCCTAGAGCAATACAAATCACACATAAAGCATTCAGAGAAAATAACTTCATCTATATTGATCAAAGACTTTGTTCATACACAAAAGATCAAAAGCAATACATATAATCAGGATCAACTACATCTAACCTCAACATTGAGTGTTTAGCTACACATTCTCATGGTAGCTTGGATGATAAGTTGAAAGAGGAGATGAATGAACATCCACGTCGAACAGACGTAGTATTTCTTGGGCTTGTTGGAATTCGGTCTGTAAACCGAAAAGCTGCGGTGGACTCGGAATTAAACATATTGGTCTCTTCAACAAAGCCCTTCTCGCTAAATGGTTGTGGAAGTTCTGTAACGATGGAAATGAGATATGGCGCCCTATCCTCGTTAGTAGGTATGGTAACTTAAGCCGTAAGATTCAACTTTTTAGTGTTTTTGGTAATTGTCAATCTGATTCTGCCTGGTTGAAGGATATCCTTTCTGTTTCTAATACTGGTTCCCAGTCCTCCTTTAATGATTACATTAAAGTTGTTGTGGGCAATGGGCAGGGAGTGCTGTTTTGGCATTCGGTGTGGTGCGGAGATACGCCATTAAAGGATTCCTTTAATGATTTGTTTCAGACTTGTAACAGTAAATCCAATTCTGTTTCTGATTTGGGTGAGTGGGTGGATGGAAGATGGACTTGGAAAGGTTCTGCGCTAGCTTCTAATAATCCTCAGCAGGTGAACAGCGACATGGAGGAGCTAATACAGGCTGTCGATCTTATTCAATTGCAGGCAAATGCTCATGACAGATGGATATGGAAATTGGGCGTTGTGAATGGCTTTACTGTTAAGTCCTTCTATGATAGTATTTCCTCGCAGGGTGCGTTGGTGTCGGTTGCGGATAATTCGGTTCGTCTGTTGGATTTTGTTTGGAAGTCGTTCATCCCTATGAAAATCAAAGTTTTCGTTTGGAGATTAGTAATCGATAGGCTGCCAACTCGTTCGAATTTGGTTGCGAGAGGTATCTTAGATAATCCCCATGATAAGGTTTGTGTGTTTTGCTTTAGGACTAACGAAGATTCTTCTCATCTATTATTTTTGTGTCATAAATCTGTTTTGGTGTGGAATTTGGTGTGTGACTGGATCGGCATTGATCGGATTTCTGAATTGGATTGTTGTTCCCACGCAATGGCCTGGATGCTTAGATTAAAAGGTAGTTGTAAGGATGAATTTATTTATTCTATTTGGTTTATTTCTTGTTGGAATATTTGGAGAGTTAGGAATAATATATTGTTTAGGGATGAAATTTGTAATGTCGACTCCATTTTTAACGCAATTGTTGCGACTTCCTGGAATTGGTTGGTTTTTGGCAAGCGTAATAGGCAGTGTTGCAGCCTTTACGCATGGTCCAAATTTCCCCTAGATTTTTTGAAATAGGGTTGGTTTGTTGGGCTTTTTTGGGATCTCCCGTGTATTGCGGTTTTATTTCATGTACTATGGTTTGAGATTTCCTTAATCTCTTGTTAATTGATTGTTGTTTGCCTATAAAAAAAAAAACATGAACATTACATAAAAATCTCAAATACACGTGACAAAATAAATTAAATATAAATAAGGTAATCAAACGATAGTCCTTAAAATATCTAGACAATAATCTGTGTTACCCTGAATAGACACTATCACTAATTAACAAACTCCTAGCATAGTTTCAAAAACCACTCTCTTAATACTTACTCAAAGCTTGAGTTTTGCTAAAGCATAAGATGCAACTAACTCCTAAATTATTTATACTACTATATTAAAATAAATCAAGTATATGATTTTACAATTTTTAAAAGAAAAAAATCATTAAAATAAAACAATTCAAATAATTGAGTAATAAAATTATGAAAACTAAAGTATTTCATGCAAAATTAAAGTTAAAACAATCATATACTTTTTAAATAGGGGAAGACGATTTTACCCTTCTTCTTTTCAACACTATTTTCATAATTCTAATATAATTCAAGAAACCGATAAAAAAAGCAATTCTTTTCTTGAAATATTTTTGAAATTTAATACTTAAAATTTAAGGTAATGAATAACTATAATATATATATATATATATATATATATATATATATATATATATATATATATATATATATATATATATATATATATATATATATATATATATATATATATATATATATATATATATATATTTCTTAGGTGTCATGTCTCAATTAAAACAAATTATGAATCTTAAATCTTCAATTAAATATCACCATTCCTCTCCTGTTATTATTATAAAGGTAATATATAATTTTTTTTGTTAATTTTTGTTTTAATATATTAAATTAATTTTGAAATATTTTTAAAAATTATTCATTAATTTATTAATAAAGTTAACTTCAATATTTCAATTAAAAATTTTCATTAATTTTTATAGATATTTGAAATGTGATTTTGATCTATGATTAATGTAATTAATTTTAAAATTTTTGTTTTTGATTCAAAATAAATTGTTTCATATATGAGGTCGCCAAAGTTTTCTCACAAAATACTCAATATTGCTTTAAATAAAAAAGTAGAAAATGTCATACATGAACACAATTAAAAATATTACAATTTCAACACTATTACATAAAAGGAAATACTCATAATAATTATAACTTTTTTATTTGTGCATACAATCTTTTTAGTTAGAATTATACCCAAAAAAAAGTTTTTGAAAATATAATATTCCCCAACCTTTCAAAAACTAAAAACTATTGAACATTAAGTAATTTATAAAAGAACTCCAACTCATAATCCCATCTGCAATTTTCACACAAATTAAAATCATCGTCTTCATCATCTAATAATAATCATCGACCTTTTTGTACTCTCCATCCATAACACGTTCTCTTAGAGTTGCATATAGGAGTTTGATTGCGCACCAACATTCCATTATTTTTCCATAGAGAATTTGTTAAGGTTTGTACCTTCATCCTTGCACTCATAATACACTTTGACTTCCTCAAATAACGCATATATTCAACTCCTTGATTTCTTGATTTGTGATCCTCAGAACACAACAAAATCGTTCCATACACATACATTGCTTCCTTATGACCCATTTGAGCAGCAATTTTCAAGCTCTCAAGACTAGTAATGTTTCCATTCGGATCATTAAAGTACTTAAGCAATCCATCTCTATACAAGCTCTCACTATTTTGACTTTCCACACCACGTTTAAAAAATAACAACGCATTTTCTTTAGGAATCCATTGGATGAAAGGAAAATTGTCCAAAGATATTTTTTGTAACACATAACTTTCTTGTGCAACTTCGAGAAAGTCTTTGCAACACACTTTCATTTTGTGAAGATCAACAAAAGATTGAGAACCTACGATTGCAATCACATCAAGTAATAAATCTCTCGGAAGTGATTGCATGGTTGAAGAAGATGAAACGCTTTCACTGTTATTACTTTTCTCTTCCAATCTTATTTTGGATGACATAATTCAAGGATTGCAATATTGAAAAGAAAAACTAATTAGAAAACAAAAACATTGATTTATTTATGGATTGATAGCTTAATATATATAGGGATTAAATATTTTGTTTGAGAGTGTATTTCTAGTTTTTAAGAAATCAATCATAAAATCTTTAATTTATACTTATACTATTTAAGGTTGAATTCACTAGTTTCAATATAAACAGTAAATATAGTAAATATAATTTGTATTCTTATCTAGGATTAATTTTTCCAACTAAGATTGATTTATGACAGATATGATTAGCTTGATTTCGATTTTAAAATCGTTAAGATATAATAAATTATTATCTATGGTAGATTTATGATCAATTCCATTAATTAGAGTTTACAAATGGTATTTTATAATTATTTTTTATCTACTGTTGGTTTTTTATCAAGGTAGATTTAAGATTTTTTCTATTAATTTTGATTTTAAAATTGGCATGCCATAACTAAATCTGATATAAGTTTGATTTTTCCAAATAGGTTTGATTTAATACTGATTCTATTATTCAGATTTAATAAAAGCATTATAATTAATAATTTTACTAAAATATGAACTTTAATGTTTTCTTAAATTTAACTTTCCTATATATTGTTTTTGCTATTTTAAAAGAACCTATTTTGAATTAAAATCAATTTACATCATCCTGTATTCATTCAGGATTCAATATTATACTAAATCAATAAAAGATATCCAATTCTCTCGTTTCACGTTTATTGACGTTAACTAGAAATTTGTTTCTATATAAGAGTTTTATTTTGCTACACAAAATCAAACCTATAAACCCACAATTATGTAGGAAATCAATATTTTTAATTATTTCGGAAAATAAAAATTTGAAAATTTTATATCAATAGATGATTAACTTTTAATAAGTAAAATCTTGACAAAACAATTATTTTAATATTTAAATATGTGAGCGTTTTTCACTTATCCAATAAAAAATTGTTTGAATTTTAACTAACTCTAAATATCATATATGAGCTGCTAAAGCATTTGTTAAAATATGTTGCTAAATTTGTTTAATGTATCATCCCAATTTTTTTGGACTTTAAATAAGAAAAATTTTAGTGAAAAAGAAAGGTTAATTTTTTTTTAAGCAAGGTAGATTCATAAGGTGTACAAAGGATACACAAGCCTATTTATAATGGATACAAAAACCAACAAGGAGCATTCTATCAAAAGATTACCCTGCTAAGCCACTACTATTTCAAAAACTATGTTGGCGCCTTATACCATTTGTAAAAGCTGCATCGACACGAATCCTTCGACCAAAACCCCAACCACCACCAAGATAATTGGATAGCCCATATTGTAATATCAACAGAGTCTCTAATTACGTCACTGAAAATAATCTGGTTACAAGTCGACCATATCACCCAACACGTGGTTATCCAACATACGCATGCCAACTCCTTGGAACAGTGAGGAGCAACCTGAAAAAACCAGCTCAAAAGATGTAAACCAACTGCATCTTCCGAGACTTCTGCAATTCCCATCCAATTCGCAATTCCTTTCCAAACTAAGCTGATACGCGGACAGGAGCAGAGTAAGTGGTTAATGTCCTCAACTACACTAAAACAAAAAACACACACAATGTCGTGAGGATTCGAGATTACACTCCTGATTAGAAGATTTTCCCTTGTCGGCAACCTGTTTAGCACTAGCCTCCAAGCGAAGCATTTAGCTTTCAGTGGAATTCTAGTATGCCAAACCAAATCTACATAGCCTTGAGAGATATCTCGATCTCAGAATTATCAACCACACCACAAATAGCAGCATAACAGGATTTGACAGAAAAATAGAGAGAGTGACTTGGTCTCCAAAAAAAATTGTCCTCCACCCCTAGAAATAGTTTCACCTCCGGAATAAGATCCTCCAACTCTCTGAATTCTTTCAACTCAATAGCAGTCAAAACATTCCCAATAACTTGCAAATTCCAAGACCAAAACTCCCCAAGCCAAGGTTAAAATTTTTGTTATGATAAAATAGTTTATAAAACTCGTTAACTTTTAAATAAATGACTAAATATGTTTTTATTATATTTTTTATAAGAGATAAATTAAATTAGTATTATAACAAAAAGACCTCAAACCTAAAATTAAACGAATATTTAAATTTATTTCTTAGTCTAACGCGTCTGCCTAGGTCTTAAGCAACTCCATAAAAACTTGCTATTTTTAAATTAATAACTTGCTATTTTTAAAACTCTAATTAATAGAATCATATTTTCTTAAATCAATCATAATTTGAAAAAATCAATCCTAAATAAGAATATTAATTATACATTATCATTTTCAAAATCTACTTTAGAAAAATTGTAATAAATATTTTTAGTATATACTGGATTAAATACAAAGAACAACTGGAAAAAAAAAACAATTTCTTAACACACCACTCAACCTTCTTAGGCACCTAGCGCGCTGACGAAAATACCCTTGCGTTCCGGATGTGCACATCCGGACGCACCATTTTTTTAAAGGTTTTTAGTTTTTTTCGGATGTGCACATCCAGAATAAATTCGTATTTGCAAATCCGGATTAAATCCTGAAACAGAACTCCAAAAATCCAGCAATGTTTCTCACACTCATAAAATTAAATCGGGATAACATTCAGAAATTCGGCATTACATCGACAAAAATTTAAATAGTACAAGATCAATAGCCCGGTGGACGCTTGAACATCTCTAAGATGTCATCGACCGTTCTTCAGATTATGATGGCCGCCTCGAACTCGAACGGGAATTGTTCTTCATAACCCAAAAAAGTTTGCCACATCGCTCTAACATCGTCTTGATTCTTGAGCTCAACAAGGCTGTAAGCGACGTTCCCTTCGTTGTCAACCGAAGGTGAACGATACTGAAGCTTCGCAACCTTCCGTTTGTCTCCGTAAGGTAGGAGAAGTTCGATGTCCTCAATGATCTGGCCGATGGAGATGTCCCTCGTTAGCGTAAACGTTTGACCGCGTGCTTTGCCATCGGTGAAGGAGACACTAGCGGCATACCAACGGACCTTGATTTGATAGAATTGAGACATTTTGAGCTTGAGTGAAAGATATCAAATGAAACACCTAATTTATAGAAAAGTTAGGGTAAAGTTATATCTGCCTAAGTTCGTTCCGGATGTGCAGATCCGGACAAACCCTACAAATATTGGTTTCGGATGTGCACATCCGGAAATTGTCCGGATCTGCAAATCAGAATGTTTTACTTATATATTTTCAAACATAATTGAATATGTGATGCAGCCACTTGGAATACTTTCAGTGCAATAAAATTCGTAAGTGTATTAAAAGGACATATGGATAAAAATACAATATATTTCACTTCAATAATGTACATTGTGTCGTATGATTATACAAAAGAGTTAAAACAAAATTCTCCGTCTAAATCTATTGGAGCTAGAACTTTCAATTTTTTCGCATTTGATGCCTTTTCAATTGCGTGCAATCTTTCGAATTCAAGCATCCTTTCGACAAAACTATCCGGCCAAGACTCGGCAATTGCAGTTGCATGCGTCGCCCATTGCGGTGATTTAGGTGGTATCGGACATCCGGGTTTCAAGATAACTTGTACGAAATGTCTTGATTTCGCAAGCCATCCGATACACATGATGCGATCATTTGGATTCGATGGAGGTGCGGTGTGGAGTGGAAAAAAGGTTTCCGAAAATCCGTATCTCATCAAGTCGATACACACCATATCGTAGGCACATGCTATAAGTGACCCATCTCGGGGAAGCTCATCCATTTCGTTACCTGTGTCGGACCACTCAACTACAGAACAAGTGACTCGTGAACCTTGTTGTAATTTTCTTGATTTTCATAGAGACGCAAGTTTTCTTCTTTATGCGTCTCCAACTCTAGGATAAATTGATAACGTACAATTGCATGACCTTCCTCTCCTTTACCGGGTAGTGCCGACACGGCTCGGTAACCGCAATTACCATCATCTACAACATCGATTATACCGTCGATATGCTTGTGCATAAAAACTGGCATCTCGTCAATAAAGGAAATCATACGTGTAGTTGGAGTCGGAGTCGGAACTCGTGGAATCGGTGTCGGAGCTGGTTTGGAAATACGAGCTCCTTTCATGACACTTTGTAGAGATTTAGGAGTCGGATAGTTCGGAAAGATTTGGTCAACGTGCTCATAATACGAAGGAGACCGTGTTGTTGAGTTGTCATTTGGTGTAGGCTTCAACTTCTTCGGAGTACCCTTTGTCTTAACCAGTTGAGACGGCGGTATCATTGCGGTTGTTTCGGGGAAGGCAATCTTCCTCAACTCTTCTTTGGTGTGTAGCTTCATATTGTCGTCGGCCTTCGAAAATCTCTTTTGAATCGCTTCCAATTTGGCCAAAATAGAGATATCTGGTATATCTCCTTCCTTACAACCATCATCATTAAAAGTAAGTCTCATCCAATGAGGGCAAACTTCGTCAATTTGTATTGCCTCACCTAGTTTCAACTTTTTAGCAATGGCACAAGCACAAGGAAGACCGTAGGTTTTCACAATAGTACAACCACACTCTGCACTATCGGAACCTACCGTTTCGGCTCGGTTGGCCTCGTGAAAAATATAGCCCAACCCCGCCCGAGACATGTTGCCGATCAATTGAGAGTAGAGGAAGTTACCTTTAAACCGATGTTCCAAAACCGTCATGCTCCGACCGAAAGTGGTTTGTATCTCACTGTGTTGGTTTTTGATCATTAGATGCACGGAGTCTCAATCCCGACATAAATCCCCCTTGCTATTCCCCAACCAATTCTTCAAAGTGGCATGTGCCGACTCAACTCTATTGGTGGTAGTGTTTCCAAGATGTCGTACGTTATCGGTCCACGCACAAACAATCTTTTCTTTCACTTGACCAAGAATGGTGGATTCAACATATTTCAACAAAGCGGGGTACCGTTCACATACTTTCCGGAATTTAATGACCGAATCGGAATATAATTCCGTTGTGGAAGAATTTAAAATATGAGTCCATGCATCCATAATTTTCTCTACAATGACACCCGACCTGAGCACTTTTCCGTCTTTTAACTCCACTTGTTTCGCACCCACCGCGGTCTTGACCCGACTTCGCACATTCTTTGTTATGTGAAATCGACAAAGTAGTGCATTGGAAGAAGGAAAGACCTTTGCAACCGCATTCATCAAGGCGTTGTCGCGGTCCGTAACAATTGCTTTTGGCATTTGAACATGTTTCTTAGTGTTGATGAGGGTAAATTTTACTATTAGTAATAATATTAAATATAAAATTCTATTTTTAAAACAAAAATTAAAGAAATCAACCTAAATCAATCTTATTTGATAAAATCAATACAATTTCAAAATTGATTATATTTTGCCCTTTTTTAAAATTTAATTACTTTTTTTTTACGTAAAAAATTAATGTACTTGAATCAATGAAAAATCAACTTTAATAGAAAATATAAACCATAGATAGAATTCATTAGAGAATACCATTTTTAAAATTCAAATTAATGGAAATGTTTCAAAACTAATCCTAAATCTGAAACCATTATAACTTGCTACTTTTAAAATCCTAATTAATGGAATTATATCTAAGGTGGAAAAACGAGTCGTAATCTGTCAGGCCATTCCGTGCACTCGATAAAAATGGCGGGTTGGGTTGGGTTGGAATGTTGTGTTCGCCTATCCGTTCATTCCGCCCCGCCTTAAGGCCTCTCCACCATTAGCCCGCCAGACTAGTTATCAAGTACTCAAAATATTTATTTTGATTGGTTAAAGATTAATACTTGTTCTATAGTTTTAGAGCTCTTCAAGATCGTTTTATTTTAGGTGAAATTTCTTGATGGTTTTAAACCTTTGGTTGACATTTTATGTTTTCTAATTTCTAATTGTTGATTTGATGATTTCAAATTGAAATGTATAAAAAAGCGTTTTAATCTATTAAAAAACAAGAAAAAAAGTTTTAAAAAAAATAGGCGGGTGTCACCTTGGCGAGGCGGGGTATATTTTAAATCCAATTTCATTTGGCGGGATTGCCCGCCTCGCTCTTATTTTGGCGGACTTAAGGCGGGTGGGGGCAGGCGGAATGTTTTACCACTCCTAATCATATCAACCCTAAATCAATCATAATTTGAAAAAATTAATCCTAAATAAGAATATTAATTATATATTATCACTTCAAAATCTACTTTAATAAAATTGGTCATAAATATGTTTAGTAGTATATACTTAAAGATTTCAGTGTTGGAATAAATACTAAGAGACAACTCAAAAAAAAATCCCTATATATAACTCATAAACCATAAACTCCCTCAAAGTCATTGTTTATTAATAAGTTTTTTTCTTACATTTCAATCTTAGAATCATGCCGTCAAAAATATTTATAGGAAACAAATGCAATAAGAGTGAATATGGCTCATCTTCCTCTTCTTCTACCAACCAATCATTTCTAAGAGATTTTTACTTAACGTGTTTGCAAATATAGACTCTCAATCTTTCGTTGATCTTCGCCAAATAAAAATGTGTTGCGAAGATTTTCTTGAAGTCACAAAAGATAGTTATGTTTTACAAAAATTTCGAATTTTCCAATTATTTAATGGATTTCTAATGAACATGCATTGCTCTTTTTGAAACATTGTGTGGATAGCAAAAATGTTAAGAGTTTGTATCGAGAAGGATTTCGTGAGTCTTTTTGTTATCCAAATGGAAATATTGGTGGTCTTGAGCGCTTAAAGTTTGATTACAAAATCTTACTTCAAATTAAATTATGCTTTAGCTTATATATAGAAGTCCATGCTAAATGTAATATAAATGCAAAATTAAATTAACTCGAAATGCAACAAAATCTGAATTTTGATTATATTCTAACACCATCTCTTAATCCACATTCAAGACTAAAATTAACAACACCAATTCCATCTCTCAAATAGATAAAGTGTTCAGTCTTGATTGCTTTGGTCAGAACATATGTCAGTTACTTCTAAGTGCTACAGTGAACAACTTCAAGCACTCTATTCTAAATCTGGTTGCGCAGAAAATGGAACTTTGTGTCAATGTGCTTGCTTCTTCCATGTAGTAATAGATTCTTATCAAGTCTTATAGCTGGTTTGTTGTCAATCATCATCTCACAGACTTTCTCACATTGATCTTCAGATCCTGCAACAAGTTCAGAATCCAAACAGCTTGGCAAGCAGACAAAGCACCTGCAATATACTCAGCTTCACAAGTTTAAAATGCAACCACTGGTTGCTTCTTAGAGCATGTTAATGTAGTAATAGGGGGTGTTTTTATCGTCTCCACGGGGATTGCCCGATATTTGATGTTTGCCGTTCAATAGTTACACCGTTTTAAGTTCAAAGGTTTCAATTGGTTCTCAATTTCGTTTAACATCAATTGGTAGCAAAGAGTAATTTTTGACAAAGAGTTTGAAAGGTTTTTATAAAAGCATGTCAAGGTTAGGTTTCGCTAATCCTTTTCACATATATACGATTAATCAAGCATATGAACTCAGTTTCCGACCAATACAACCGCTTATCCTCCCGACTAAGTTTATGTCTAAAGCAAGGTCGTGAGTATCGTTGTTTAGACCATTAGATGATGTCTCACGCTAACAATCTAAACAACAGTCGTTAAGATCAACACAAAGCGAATAACAAATCCCAAATCTATGTCTAGAGTTTGGTTTTTTAAGAGATGAATTTATTAGGTCATGATTTGTAGAATCTATGCCTAGAGCAATACAAATCACACATAAAGCATTCAGAGAAAATAACTTCATCTATATTGATCAAAGACTTTGTTCATACACAAAAGATCAAAAGCAATACATATAATCAGGATCAACTACATCTAACCTCAACATTGAGTGTTTAGCTACACATTCTCATGGTAGCTTGGATGATAAGTTGAAAGAGGAGATGAATGAACATCCACGTCGAACAGACGTAGTATTTCTTGGGCTTGTTGGAATTCGGTCTGTAAACCGAAAAGCTGCGGTGGACTCGGAATTAAACATATTGGTCTCTTCAACAAAGCCCTTCTCGCTAAATGGTTGTGGAAGTTCTGTAACGATGGAAATGAGATATGGCGCCCTATCCTCGTTAGTAGGTATGGTAACTTAAGCCGTAAGATTCAACTTTTTAGTGTTTTTGGTAATTGTCAATCTGATTCTGCCTGGTTGAAGGATATCCTTTCTGTTTCTAATACTGGTTCCCAGTCCTCCTTTAATGATTACATTAAAGTTGTTGTGGGCAATGGGCAGGGAGTGCTGTTTTGGCATTCGGTGTGGTGCGGAGATACGCCATTAAAGGATTCCTTTAATGATTTGTTTCAGACTTGTAACAGTAAATCCAATTCTGTTTCTGATTTGGGTGAGTGGGTGGATGGAAGATGGACTTGGAAAGGTTCTGCGCTAGCTTCTAATAATCCTCAGCAGGTGAACAGCGACATGGAGGAGCTAATACAGGCTGTCGATCTTATTCAATTGCAGGCAAATGCTCATGACAGATGGATAAGGAAATTGGGCGTTGTGAATGGCTTTACTGTTAAGTCCTTCTATGATAGTATTTCCTCGCAGGGTGCGTTGGTGTCGGTTGCGGATAATTCGGTTCGTCTGTTGGATTTTGTTTGGAAGTCGTTCATCCCTATGAAAATCAAAGTTTTCGTTTGGAGATTAGTAATCGATAGGCTGCCAACTCGTTCGAATTTGGTTGCGAGAGGTATCTTAGATAATCCCCACGATAAGGTTTGTGTGTTTTGCTTTAGGACTAACGAAGATTCTTCTCATCTATTCTTTTTGTGTCATAAATCTGTTTTGGTGTGGAATTTGGTGTGTGACTGGATCGGCATTGATCGGATTTCTGAATTGGATTGTTGTTCCCACGCAATGGCCTGGATGCTTAGATTAAAAGGTAGTTGTAAGGATGAATTTATTTATTCTATTTGGTTTATTTCTTGTTGGAATATTTGGAGAGTTAGGAATAATATATTGTTTAGGGATGAAATTTGTAATGTCGACTCCATTTTTAACGCAATTGTTGCGACTTCCTGGAATTGGTTGGTTTTTGGCAAGCGTAATAGGCAGTGTTGCAGCGTTTACGAATGGTCCAAATTTCCGCTAGATTTTTTGAAATAGGGTTGGTTTGTTGGGCTTTTTTGGGGTCTCCCGTGTATTGCGGTTTTATTTCATGTACTATGGTTTGAGATTTCCTTAATCTCTTGTTAATTGATTGTTGTTTGCCTATAAAAAAAAAACATGAACATTACATAAAAATCTCAAATACACGTGACAAAATAAATTAAATATAAATAAGGTAATCAAACGATAGTCCTTAAAATATCTAGACAATAATCTGTGTTACCCTAAATAGACACTATCACTAATTAACAAACTCCTAGCATAGTTTCAAAAACCACTCTCTTAATACTTACTCAAAGCTTGAGTTTTGCTAAAGCATAAGTTGCAACTAACTCCTAAATTATTTATACTACTATATTAAAATAAATCAAGTATATGATTTTACAATTTTTAAAAGAAAAAAATCATTAAAATAAAACAATTCAAATAATTGAGTAATAAAATTATGAAAACTAAAGTATTTCATGCAAAATTAAAGTTAAAACAATCATATACTTTTTAAATAGGGGAAGACGATTTTACCCTTCTTCTTTTCAACACTATTTTCATAATTCTAATATAATTCAAGAAACCGATAAAAAAAGCAATTCTTTTCTTGAAATATTTTTGAAATTTAATACTTAAAATTTAAAGCAATTCTCGAACTCGAACGGGAATTGTTCTTCGTAACCCAAAAAAGTTTGCCACATCGCTCTAACATCGTCTTGATTCTTGAGCTCAACAAGGCTGTAAGCGACGTTCCCTTCGTTGTCAACCGAAGGTGAACAATACTGAAGCTTCGCAACCTTCCGTTTGTCTCCGTAAGGTAGGAGAAGTTCGATGTCCTCAATGATCTGGCCGATGGAGATGTCCCTCGTTAGCGTAAACGTTTGACCGCGTGTTTTGCCATCGGTGAAGGAGACACTAGCGGCATACCAACGGACCTTGATTTAATAGAATTGAGACATTTTGAGCTTGAGTGAAAGATATCAAATGAAACCCCTAATTTATAGAAAAGTTAGGGTAAAGTTATATCTGCCTAAGTTCGTTCCGGATGTGCAGATCCGGACAAACCCTACAAATATTGGTTTCGGATGTGCACATCCGGAAATTGTCCGGATCTGCAAATCAGAATGTTTTACTTATATATTTTCAAACATAATTGAATATGTGATGCAGCCACTTGGAATACTTTCAGTGCAATAAAATTCGTAAGTGTATTAAAAAGACATATGGATAAAAATACAATATATTTCACTTCAATAATGTACATTGTGTCGTATGATTATACAAAAGAGTTAAAACAAAATTCTCCGTCTAAATCTATTGGAGTTAGAACTTTCGATTTTTCCGCATTTGATGCCTTTTCAATTGCGTGCAATCTTTCGAATTCAAGCATCCTTTCGACAAAACTATCCAGCCAAGACTCATGTGTCGCCCATTGCGGTGATTTAGGTGGTATCAGACATCCGGGTTTCAAGATAACTTGTACGAAATGTCTTGATTTCGCAAGCCATCCTATACACATGATGCGATCATTTGGATTCGATGGAGGTGCGGTGTGGAGTGGAAAAAAGGTTTCCGAAAATCCGTATCTCGTCAAGTCGATACACACCATATCGTAGGCACATGCTATAAGTGACCCATCTCGGGGAAGCTCATCCATTTCGTTACCTGTGTCGGACCACTTATATACAGAACAAGTGACTCGTGAACCTTGTTGTAATTTTCTTGATTTTCATAGAGACGCAAGTTTTCTTCTTTATGCGTCTCCAACTCTAGGATAAGTTGATGACGTACAATTGCATGACCTTCTTCTCCTTTACCGAGTAGTGCCGACACGGCTCGGTAACCGCAATTACCATCATCTACAACATCGATTATACCGTCGATATGCTTGTGCATAAAACTGGCATCTCGTCAATAAAGGAAATCATACGTGTAGTTGGAGTCGGAGTCGGAACTCGTGGAATCGGTGTCGGAGCTGGTTTGGAAATACGAGCTCCTTTCATGACACTTTGTAGAGATTTAGGAGTCGGATAGTTCGGAAAGATTTGGTCAACGTGCTCATAATACGAAGGAGACCGAGTTGTTGAGTTGTCATTTGGTGTAGGCTTCAACTTCTTCGGAGTACCCTTTGTCTTAACCAGTTGAGACGGCGGTATCATTGCGGTTGTTTCGGGGAAGGCAATCTTCCTCAACTCTTCTTTGGTGTGTAGCTTCATATTGTCGTCGGCCTTCGAAAATCTCTTTTGAATCGCTTCCAATTCGGCCAAAATAGAGATATCTGGTATATCTCCTTCCTTACAACCATCATCATTAAAAGTAAGTCTCATCCAATGAGGGCAAACTTCGTCAATTTGTATTGCCTCACCTAGTTTCAACTTTTTAGCAATGGCACAAGCACAAGGAAGACCGTAGGTTTTCACAATAGTACAACCACACTCTGCACTATCGGAACCTACCGTTTCGGCTCGGTTAGCCTCGTGAAAAATATAGCCCAACCCCGCCCGAGACATGTTGCCGATCGATTGAGTGTAGAGGAAGTTACCTTTAAACCGATGTTCCAAAACCGTCATGCTCCGACCGAAAGTGGTTTGTATCTCACTGTGTTGGTTTTTGATCATTAGATGCACGGAGTCTCAATCCCGACATAAATCCCCCTTGCTATTCCCCAACCAATTCTTCAAAGTGGCATGTGCCGACTCAACTCTATTGGTGGTAGTGTTTCCAAGATGTCGTACGTTATCGGTCCACGCACAAACAATCTTTTCTTTCACTTGACCAAGAATGGTGGATTCAACATATTTCAACAAAGCGGGGTACCGTTCACATACTTTCCGGAATTTAATGACCGAATCGGAATATAATTCCGTTGTGGAAGAATTTAAAATATGAGTCCATGCATCCATAATTTTCTCTACAATGACACCCGACCTGAGCACTTTTCCGTCTTTTAACTCCACTTGTTTCGCACCCACCGCGGTCTTGACCCGACTTCGCACATTCTTTGTTATGTGAAATCGACAAAGTAGTGCATTGGAAGAAGGAAAGACCTTTGCAACCGCATTCATCAAGGCGTTGTCGCGGTCCGTAACAATTGCTTTTGGCATTTGAACATGTTTCTTAGTGTTGATGAGGGTAAATTTTACTATTAGTAATAATATTAAATATAAAATTCTATTTTTAAAACAAAAATTAAAGAAATCAACCTAAATCAATCTTATTTGATAAAATCAATACAATTTCAAAATTGATTATATTTTGCCCTTTTTTAAAATTTAATTACTTTTTTTTTACGTAAAAAATTAATGTACTTGAATCAATGAAAAATCAACTTTAATAGAAAATATAAACCATAGATAGAATTCATTAGAGAATACCATTTTTAAAATTCAAATTAATGGAAATGTTTCAAAACTAATCCTAAATCTGAAACCATTATAACTTGCTACTTTTAAAATCCTAATTAATGGAATTATATCTAAGGTGGAAAAACGAGTCGTAATCTGTCAGGCCATTCCGTGCACTCGATAAAAATGGCGGGTTGGGTTGGGTTGGAATGTTGTGTTCGCCTATCCGTTCATTCCGCCCCGCCTTAAGGCCTCTCCACCATTAGCCCGCCAGACTAGTTATCAAGTACTCAAAATATTTATTTTGATTGGTTAAAGATTAATACTTGTTCTATAGTTTTAGAGCTCTTCAAGATCGTTTTATTTTAGGTGAAATTTCTTGATGGTTTTAAACCTTTGGTTGACATTTTATGTTTTCTAATTTCTAATTGTTGATTTGATGATTTCAAATTGAAATGTATAAAAAAGCGTTTTAATCTATTAAAAAACAAGAAAAAAAGTTTTAAAAAAAATAGGCGGGTGTCACCTTGGCGAGGCGGGGTATATTTTAAATCCAATTTCATTTGGCGGGATTGCCCGCCTCGCTCTTATTTTGGCGGACTTAAGGCGGGTGGGGGCAGGCGGAATGTTTTACCACTCCTAATCATATCAACCCTAAATCAATCATAATTTGAAAAAATTAATCCTAAATAAGAATATTAATTATATATTATCACTTCAAAATCTACTTTAATAAAATTGGTCATAAATATGTTTAGTAGTATATACTTAAAGATTTCAGTGTTGGAATAAATACTAAGAGACAACTCAAAAAAAAATCCCTATATATAACTCATAAACCATAAACTCCCTCAAAGTCATTGTTTATTAATAAGTTTTTTTCTTACATTTCAATCTTAGAATCATGCCGTCAAAAATATTTATAGGAAACAAATGCAATAAGAGTGAATATGGCTCATCTTCCTCTTCTTCTACCAACCAATCATTTCTAAGAGATTTTTACTTAACGTGTTTGCAAATATAGACTCTCAATCTTTCGTTGATCTTCGCCAAATAAAAATGTGTTGCGAAGATTTTCTTGAAGTCACAAAAGATAGTTATGTTTTACAAAAATTTCGAATTTTCCAATTATTTAATGGATTTCTAATGAACATGCATTGCTCTTTTTGAAACATTGTGTGGATAGCAAAAATGTTAAGAGTTTGTATCGAGAAGGATTTCGTGAGTCTTTTTGTTATCCAAATGGAAATATTGGTGGTCTTGAGCGCTTAAAGTTTGATTACAAAATCTTACTTCAAATTAAATTATGCTTTAGCTTATATATAGAAGTCCATGCTAAATGTAATATAAATGCAAAATTAAATTAACTCGAAATGCAACAAAATCTGAATTTTGATTATATTCTAACACCATCTCTTAATCCACATTCAAGACTAAAATTAACAACACCAATTCCATCTCTCAAATAGATAAAGTGTTCAGTCTTGATTGCTTTGGTCAGAACATATGTCAGTTACTTCTAAGTGCTACAGTGAACAACTTCAAGCACTCTATTCTAAATCTGGTTGCGCAGAAAATGGAACTTTGTGTCAATGTGCTTGCTTCTTCCATGTAGTAATAGATTCTTATCAAGTCTTATAGCTGGTTTGTTGTCAATCATCATCTCACAGACTTTCTCACATTGATCTTCAGATCCTGCAACAAGTTCAGAATCCAAACAGCTTGGCAAGCAGACAAAGCACCTGCAATATACTCAGCTTCACAAGTTTAAAATGCAACCACTGGTTGCTTCTTAGAGCATGTTAATGTAGTAATAGGGGGTGTTTTTATCGTCTCCACGGGGATTGCCCGATATTTGATGTTTGCCGTTCAATAGTTACACCGTTTTAAGTTCAAAGGTTTCAATTGGTTCTCAATTTCGTTTAACATCAATTGGTAGCAAAGAGTAATTTTTGACAAAGAGTTTGAAAGGTTTTTATAAAAGCATGTCAAGGTTAGGTTTCGCTAATCCTTTTCACATATATACGATTAATCAAGCATATGAACTCAGTTTCCGACCAATACAACCGCTTATCCTCCCGACTAAGTTTATGTCTAAAGCAAGGTCGTGAGTATCGTTGTTTAGACCATTAGATGATGTCTCACGCTAACAATCTAAACAACAGTCGTTAAGATCAACACAAAGCGAATAACAAATCCCAAATCTATGTCTAGAGTTTGGTTTTTTAAGAGATGAATTTATTAGGTCATGATTTGTAGAATCTATGCCTAGAGCAATACAAATCACACATAAAGCATTCAGAGAAAATAACTTCATCTATATTGATCAAAGACTTTGTTCATACACAAAAGATCAAAAGCAATACATATAATCAGGATCAACTACATCTAACCTCAACATTGAGTGTTTAGCTACACATTCTCATGGTAGCTTGGATGATAAGTTGAAAGAGGAGATGAATGAACATCCACGTCGAACAGACGTAGTATTTCTTGGGCTTGTTGGAATTCGGTCTGTAAACCGAAAAGCTGCGGTGGACTCGGAATTAAACATATTGGTCTCTTCAACAAAGCCCTTCTCGCTAAATGGTTGTGGAAGTTCTGTAACGATGGAAATGAGATATGGCGCCCTATCCTCGTTAGTAGGTATGGTAACTTAAGCCGTAAGATTCAACTTTTTAGTGTTTTTGGTAATTGTCAATCTGATTCTGCCTGGTTGAAGGATATCCTTTCTGTTTCTAATACTGGTTCCCAGTCCTCCTTTAATGATTACATTAAAGTTGTTGTGGGCAATGGGCAGGGAGTGCTGTTTTGGCATTCGGTGTGGTGCGGAGATACGCCATTAAAGGATTCCTTTAATGATTTGTTTCAGACTTGTAACAGTAAATCCAATTCTGTTTCTGATTTGGGTGAGTGGGTGGATGGAAGATGGACTTGGAAAGGTTCTGCGCTAGCTTCTAATAATCCTCAGCAGGTGAACAGCGACATGGAGGAGCTAATACAGGCTGTCGATCTTATTCAATTGCAGGCAAATGCTCATGACAGATGGATATGGAAATTGGGCGTTGTGAATGGCTTTACTGTTAAGTCCTTCTATGATAGTATTTCCTCGCAGGGTGCGTTGGTGTCGGTTGCGGATAATTCGGTTCGTCTGTTGGATTTTGTTTGGAAGTCGTTCATCCCTATGAAAATCAAAGTTTTCGTTTGGAGATTAGTAATCGATAGGCTGCCAACTCGTTCGAATTTGGTTGCGAGAGGTATCTTAGATAATCCCCATGATAAGGTTTGTGTGTTTTGCTTTAGGACTAACGAAGATTCTTCTCATCTATTATTTTTGTGTCATAAATCTGTTTTGGTGTGGAATTTGGTGTGTGACTGGATCGGCATTGATCGGATTTCTGAATTGGATTGTTGTTCCCACGCAATGGCCTGGATGCTTAGATTAAAAGGTAGTTGTAAGGATGAATTTATTTATTCTATTTGGTTTATTTCTTGTTGGAATATTTGGAGAGTTAGGAATAATATATTGTTTAGGGATGAAATTTGTAATGTCGACTCCATTTTTAACGCAATTGTTGCGACTTCCTGGAATTGGTTGGTTTTTGGCAAGCGTAATAGGCAGTGTTGCAGCCTTTACGAATGGTCCAAATTTCCCCTAGATTTTTTGAAATAGGGTTGGTTTGTTGGGCTTTTTTGGGGTCTCCCGTGTATTGCGGTTTTATTTCATGTACTATGGTTTGAGATTTCCTTAATCTCTTGTTAATTGATTGTTGTTTGCCTATAAAAAAAAAAACATGAACATTACATAAAAATCTCAAATACACGTGACAAAATAAATTAAATATAAATAAGGTAATCAAACGATAGTCCTTAAAATATCTAGACAATAATCTGTGTTACCCTGAATAGACACTATCACTAATTAACAAACTCCTAGCATAGTTTCAAAAACCACTCTCTTAATACTTACTCAAAGCTTGAGTTTTGCTAAAGCATAAGATGCAACTAACTCCTAAATTATTTATACTACTATATTAAAATAAATCAAGTATATGATTTTACAATTTTTAAAAGAAAAAAATCATTAAAATAAAACAATTCAAATAATTGAGTAATAAAATTATGAAAACTAAAGTATTTCATGCAAAATTAAAGTTAAAACAATCATATACTTTTTAAATAGGGGAAGACGATTTTACCCTTCTTCTTTTCAACACTATTTTCATAATTCTAATATAATTCAAGAAACCGATAAAAAAAGCAATTCTTTTCTTGAAATATTTTTGAAATTTAATACTTAAAATTTAAGGTAATGAATAACTATAATATATATATATATATATATATATATATATATATATATATATATATATATATATATATATATATATTTCTTAGGTGTCATGTCTCAATTAAAACAAATTATGAATCTTAAATCTTCAATTAAATATCACCATTCCTCTCCTGTTATTATTATATAGGTAATATATAATTTTTTTTGTTAATTTTTGTTTTAATATATTAAATTAATTTTGAAATATTTTTAAAAATTATTCATTAATTTATTAATAAAGTTAACTTCAATATTTCAATTAAAAATTTTCATTAATTTTTATAGATATTTGAAATGTGATTTTGATCTATGATTAATGTAATTAATTTTAAAATTTTTGTTTTTGATTCAAAATAAATTGTTTCATATATGAGGTCGCCAAAGTTTTCTCACAAAATACTCAATATTGCTTTAAATAAAAAAGTAGAAAATGTCATACATGAACACAATTAAAAATATTACAATTTCAACACTATTACATAAAAGGAAATACTCATAATAATTATAACTTTTTTATTTGTGCATACAATCTTTTTAGTTAGAATTATACCCAAAAAAAAGTTTTTGAAAATATAATATTCCCCAACCTTTCAAAAACTAAAAACTATTGAACATTAAGTAATTTATAAAAGAACTCCAACTCATAATCCCATCTGCAATTTTCACACAAATTAAAATCATCGTCTTCATCATCTAATAATAATCATCGACCTTTTTGTACTCTCCATCCATAACACGTTCTCTTAGAGTTGCATATAGGAGTTTGATTGCGCACCAACATTCCATTATTTTTCCATAGAGAATTTGTTAAGGTTTGTACCTTCATCCTTGCACTCATAATACACTTTGACTTCCTCAAATAACGCATATATTCAACTCCTTGATTTCTTGATTTGTGATCCTCAGAACACAACAAAATCGTTCCATACACATACATTGCTTCCTTATGACCCATTTGAGCAGCAATTTTCAAGCTCTCAAGACCAGTAATGTTTCCATTCGGATCATTAAAGTACTTAAGCAATCCATCTCTATACAAGCTCTCACTATTTTGACTTTCCACACCACGTTTAAAAAATAACAACGCATTTTCTTTAGGAATCCATTGGATGAAAGGAAAATTGTCCAAAGATATTTTTTGTAACACATAACTTTCTTGTGCAACTTCGAGAAAGTCTTTGCAACACACTTTCATTTTGTGAAGATCAACAAAAGATTGAGAACCTACGATTGCAATCACATCAAGTAATAAATCTCTCGGAAGTGATTGCATGGTTGAAGAAGATGAAACGCTTTCACTGTTATTACTTTTCTCTTCCAATCTTATTTTGGATGACATAATTCAAGGATTGCAATATTGAAAAGAAAAACTAATTAGAAAACAAAAACATTGATTTATTTATGGATTGATAGCTTAATATATATAGGGATTAAATATTTTGTTTGAGAGTGTATTTCTAGTTTTTAAGAAATCAATCATAAAATCTTTAATTTATACTTATACTATTTAAGGTTGAATTCACTAGTTTCAATATAAACAGTAAATATAGTAAATATAATTTGTATTCTTATCTAGGATTAATTTTTCCAACTAAGATTGATTTATGACAGATATGATTAGCTTGATTTCGATTTTAAAATCGTTAAGATATAATAAATTATTATCTATGGTAGATTTATGATCAATTCCATTAATTAGAGTTTACAAATGGTATTTTATAATTATTTTTTATCTACTGTTGGTTTTTTATCAAGGTAGATTTAAGATTTTTTCTATTAATTTTGATTTTAAAATTGGCATGCCATAACTAAATCTGATATAAGTTTGATTTTTCCAAATAGGTTTGATTTAATACTGATTCTATTATTCAGATTTAATAAAAGCATTATAATTAATAATTTTACTAAAATATGAACTTTAATGTTTTCTTAAATTTAACTTTCCTATATATTGTTTTTGCTATTTTAAAAGAACCTATTTTGAATTAAAATCAATTTACATCATCCTGTATTCATTCAGGATTCAATATTATACTAAATCAATAAAAGATATCCAATTCTCTCGTTTCACGTTTATTGACGTTAACTAGAAATTTGTTTCTATATAAGAGTTTTATTTTGCTACACAAAATCAAACCTATAAACCCACAATTATGTAGGAAATCAATATTTTTAATTATTTCGGAAAATAAAAATTTGAAAATTTTATATCAATAGATGATTAACTTTTAATAAGTAAAATCTTGACAAAACAATTATTTTAATATTTAAATATGTGAGCGTTTTTCACTTATCCAATAAAAAATTGTTTGAATTTTAACTAACTCTAAATATCATATATGAGCTGCTAAAGCATTTGTTAAAATATGTTGCTAAATTTGTTTAATGTATCATCCCAATTTTTTTGGACTTTAAATAAGAAAAATTTTAGTGAAAAAGAAAGGTTAATTTTTTTTTAAGCAAGGTAGATTCATAAGGTGTACAAAGGATACACAAGCCTATTTATAATGGATACAAAAACCAACAAGGAGCATTCTATCAAAAGATTACCCTGCTAAGCCACTACTATTTCAAAAACTATGTTGGCGCCTTATACCATTTGTAAAAGCTGCATCGACACGAATCCTTCGACCAAAACCCCAACCACCACCAAGATAATTGGATAGCCCATATTGTAATATCAACAGAGTCTCTAATTACGTCACTGAAAATAATCTGGTTACAAGTCGACCATATCACCCAACACGTGGTTATCCAACATACGCATGCCAACTCCTTGGAACAGTGAGGAGCAACCTGAAAAAACCAGCTCAAAAGATGTAAACCAACTGCATCTTCCGAGACTTCTGCAATTCCCATCCAATTCGCAATTCCTTTCCAAACTAAGCTGATACGCGGACAGGAGCAGAGTAAGTGGTTAATGTCCTCAACTACACTAAAACAAAAAACACACACAATGTCGTGAGGATTCGAGATTACACTCCTGATTAGAAGATTTTCCCTTGTCGGCAACCTGTTTAGCACTAGCCTCCAAGCGAAGCATTTAGCTTTCAGTGGAATTCTAGTATGCCAAACCAAATCTACATAGCCTTGAGAGATATCTCGATCTCAGAATTATCAACCACACCACAAATAGCAGCATAACAGGATTTGACAGAAAAATAGAGAGAGTGACTTGGTCTCCAAAAAAAATTGTCCTCCACCCCTAGAAATAGTTTCACCTCCGGAATAAGATCCTCCAACTCTCTGAATTCTTTCAACTCAATAGCAGTCAAAACATTCCCAATAACTTGCAAATTCCAAGACCAAAACTCCCCAAGCCAAGGTTAAAATTTTTGTTATGATAAAATAGTTTATAAAACTCGTTAACTTTTAAATAAATGACTAAATATGTTTTTATTATATTTTTTATAAGAGATAAATTAAATTAGTATTATAACAAAAAGACCTCAAACCTAAAATTAAACGAATATTTAAATTTATTTCTTAGTCTAACGCGTCTGCCTAGGTCTTAAGCAACTCCATAAAAACTTGCTATTTTTAAATTAATAACTTGCTATTTTTAAAACTCTAATTAATAGAATCATATTTTCTTAAATCAATCATAATTTGAAAAAATCAATCCTAAATAAGAATATTAATTATACATTATCATTTTCAAAATCTACTTTAGAAAAATTGTAATAAATATTTTTAGTATATACTGGATTAAATACAAAGAACAACTGGAAAAAAAAAACAATTTCTTAACACACCACTCAACCTTCTTAGGCACCTAGCGCGCTGACGAAAATACCCTTGCGTTCCGGATGTGCACATCCGGACGCACCATTTTTTTAAAGGTTTTTAGTTTTTTTCTGATGTGCACATCCAGAATAAATTCGTATTTGCAAATCCGGATTAAATCCTGAAACAGAACTCCAAAAATCCAGCAATGTTTCTCACACTCATAAAATTAAATCGGGATAACATTCAGAAATTCGGCATTACATCGACAAAAATTTAAATAGTACAAGATCAATAGCCCGGTGGACGCTTGAACATCTCTAAGATGTCATCGACCGTTCTTCAGATTATGACGGCCGCCTCGAACTCGAACGGGAATTGTTCTTCGTAACCCAAAAAAGTTTGCCACATCGCTCTAACATCGTCTTGATTCTTGAGCTCAACAAGGCTGTAAGCGACGTTCCCTTCGTTGTCAACCGAAGGTGAACGATACTGAAGCTTCGCAACCTTCCGTTTGTCTCCGTAAGGTAGGAGAAGTTCGATGTCCTCAATGATCTGGCCGATGGAGATGTCCCTCGTTAGCGTAAACGTTTGACCGCGTGCTTTGCCATCGGTGAAGGAGACACTAGCGGCATACCAACGGACCTTGATTTGATAGAATTGAGACATTTTGAGCTTGAGTGAAAGATATCAAATGAAACACCTAATTTATAGAAAAGTTAGGGTAAAGTTATATCTGCCTAAGTTCGTTCCGGATGTGCAGATCCGGACAAACCCTACAAATATTGGTTCCGGATGTGCACATCCGGAAATTGTCCGGATCTGCAAATCAGAATGTTTTACTTATATATTTTCAAACATAATTGAATATGTGATGCAGCCACTTGGAATACTTTCAGTGCAATAAAATTCGTAAGTGTATTAAAAGGACATATGGATAAAAATACAATATATTTCACTTCAATAATGTACATTGTGTCGTATGATTATACAAAAGAGTTAAAACAAAATTCTCCGTCTAAATCTATTGGAGCTAGAACTTTCAATTTTTTCGCATTTGATGCCTTTTCAATTGCGTGCAATCTTTCGAATTCAAGCATCCTTTCGACAAAACTATCCGGCCAAGACTCGGCAATTGCAGTTGCATGCGTCGCCCATTGCGGTGATTTAGGTGGTATCGGACATCCGGGTTTCAAGATAACTTGTACGAAATGTCTTGATTTCGCAAGCCATCCGATACACATGATGCGATCATTTGGATTCGATGGAGGTGCGGTGTGGAGTGGAAAAAAGGTTTCCGAAAATCCGTATCTCATCAAGTCGATACACACCATATCGTAGGCACATGCTATAAGTGACCCATCTCGGGGAAGCTCATCCATTTCGTTACCTGTGTCGGACCACTCAACTACAGAACAAGTGACTCGTGAACCTTGTTGTAATTTTCTTGATTTTCATAGAGACGCAAGTTTTCTTCTTTATGCGTCTCCAACTCTAGGATAAATTGATAACGTACAATTGCATGACCTTCCTCTCCTTTACCGGGTAGTGCCGACACGGCTCGGTAACCGCAATTACCATCATCTACAACATCGATTATACCGTCGATATGCTTGTGCATAAAAACTGGCATCTCGTCAATAAAGGAAATCATACGTGTAGTTGGAGTCGGAGTCGGAACTCGTGGAATCGGTGTCGGAGCTGGTTTGGAAATACGAGCTCCTTTCATGACACTTTGTAGAGATTTAGGAGTCGGATAGTTCGGAAAGATTTGGTCAACGTGCTCATAATACGAAGGAGACCGTGTTGTTGAGTTGTCATTTGGTGTAGGCTTCAACTTCTTCGGAGTACCCTTTGTCTTAACCAGTTGAGACGGCGGTATCATTGCGGTTGTTTCGGGGAAGGCAATCTTCCTCAACTCTTCTTTGGTGTGTAGCTTCATATTGTCGTCGGCCTTCGAAAATCTCTTTTGAATCGCTTCCAATTTGGCCAAAATAGAGATATCTGGTATATCTCCTTCCTTACAACCATCATCATTAAAAGTAAGTCTCATCCAATGAGGGCAAACTTCGTCAATTTGTATTGCCTCACCTAGTTTCAACTTTTTAGCAATGGCACAAGCACAAGGAAGACCGTAGGTTTTCACAATAGTACAACCACACTCTGCACTATCGGAACCTACCGTTTCGGCTCGGTTGGCCTCGTGAAAAATATAGCCCAACCCCGCCCGAGACATGTTGCCGATCAATTGAGAGTAGAGGAAGTTACCTTTAAACCGATGTTCCAAAACCGTCATGCTCCGACCGAAAGTGGTTTGTATCTCACTGTGTTGGTTTTTGATCATTAGATGCACGGAGTCTCAATCCCGACATAAATCCCCCTTGCTATTCCCCAACCAATTCTTCAAAGTGGCATGTGCCGACTCAACTCTATTGGTGGTAGTGTTTCCAAGATGTCGTACGTTATCGGTCCACGCACAAACAATCTTTTCTTTCACTTGACCAAGAATGGTGGATTCAACATATTTCAACAAAGCGGGGTACCGTTCACATACTTTCCGGAATTTAATGACCGAATCGGAATATAATTCCGTTGTGGAAGAATTTAAAATATGAGTCCATGCATCCATAATTTTCTCTACAATGACACCCGACCTGAGCACTTTTCCGTCTTTTAACTCCACTTGTTTCGCACCCACCGCGGTCTTGACCCGACTTCGCACATTCTTTGTTATGTGAAATCGACAAAGTAGTGCATTGGAAGAAGGAAAGACCTTTGCAACCGCATTCATCAAGGCGTTGTCGCGGTCCGTAACAATTGCTTTTGGCATTTGAACATGTTTCTTAGTGTTGATGAGGGTAAATTTTACTATTAGTAATAATATTAAATATAAAATTCTATTTTTAAAACAAAAATTAAAGAAATCAACCTAAATCAATCTTATTTGATAAAATCAATACAATTTCAAAATTGATTATATTTTGCCCTTTTTTAAAATTTAATTACTTTTTTTTTACGTAAAAAATTAATGTACTTGAATCAATGAAAAATCAACTTTAATAGAAAATATAAACCATAGATAGAATTCATTAGAGAATACCATTTTTAAAATTCAAATTAATGGAAATGTTTCAAAACTAATCCTAAATCTGAAACCATTATAACTTGCTACTTTTAAAATCCTAATTAATGGAATTATATCTAAGGTGGAAAAACGAGTCGTAATCTGTCAGGCCATTCCGTGCACTCGATAAAAATGGCGGGTTGGGTTGGGTTGGAATGTTGTGTTCGCCTATCCGTTCATTCCGCCCCGCCTTAAGGCCTCTCCACCATTAGCCCGCCAGACTAGTTATCAAGTACTCAAAATATTTATTTTGATTGGTTAAAGATTAATACTTGTTCTATAGTTTTAGAGCTCTTCAAGATCGTTTTATTTTAGGTGAAATTTCTTGATGGTTTTAAACCTTTGGTTGACATTTTATGTTTTCTAATTTCTAATTGTTGATTTGATGATTTCAAATTGAAATGTATAAAAAAGCGTTTTAATCTATTAAAAAACAAGAAAAAAAGTTTTAAAAAAAATAGGCGGGTGTCACCTTGGCGAGGCGGGGTATATTTTAAATCCAATTTCATTTGGCGGGATTGCCCGCCTCGCTCTTATTTTGGCGGACTTAAGGCGGGTGGGGGCAGGCGGAATGTTTTACCACTCCTAATCATATCAACCCTAAATCAATCATAATTTGAAAAAATTAATCCTAAATAAGAATATTAATTATATATTATCACTTCAAAATCTACTTTAATAAAATTGGTCATAAATATGTTTAGTAGTATATACTTAAAGATTTCAGTGTTGGAATAAATACTAAGAGACAACTCAAAAAAAAATCCCTATATATAACTCATAAACCATAAACTCCCTCAAAGTCATTGTTTATTAATAAGTTTTTTTCTTACATTTCAATCTTAGAATCATGCCGTCAAAAATATTTATAGGAAACAAATGCAATAAGAGTGAATATGGCTCATCTTCCTCTTCTTCTACCAACCAATCATTTCTAAGAGATTTTTACTTAACGTGTTTGCAAATATAGACTCTCAATCTTTCGTTGATCTTCGCCAAATAAAAATGTGTTGCGAAGATTTTCTTGAAGTCACAAAAGATAGTTATGTTTTACAAAAATTTCGAATTTTCCAATTATTTAATGGATTTCTAATGAACATGCATTGCTCTTTTTGAAACATTGTGTGGATAGCAAAAATGTTAAGAGTTTGTATCGAGAAGGATTTCGTGAGTCTTTTTGTTATCCAAATGGAAATATTGGTGGTCTTGAGCGCTTAAAGTTTGATTACAAAATCTTACTTCAAATTAAATTATGCTTTAGCTTATATATAGAAGTCCATGCTAAATGTAATATAAATGCAAAATTAAATTAACTCGAAATGCAACAAAATCTGAATTTTGATTATATTCTAACACCATCTCTTAATCCACATTCAAGACTAAAATTAACAACACCAATTCCATCTCTCAAATAGATAAAGTGTTCAGTCTTGATTGCTTTGGTCAGAACATATGTCAGTTACTTCTAAGTGCTACAGTGAACAACTTCAAGCACTCTATTCTAAATCTGGTTGCGCAGAAAATGGAACTTTGTGTCAATGTGCTTGCTTCTTCCATGTAGTAATAGATTCTTATCAAGTCTTATAGCTGGTTTGTTGTCAATCATCATCTCACAGACTTTCTCACATTGATCTTCAGATCCTGCAACAAGTTCAGAATCCAAACAGCTTGGCAAGCAGACAAAGCACCTGCAATATACTCAGCTTCACAAGTTTAAAATGCAACCACTGGTTGCTTCTTAGAGCATGTTAATGTAGTAATAGGGGGTGTTTTTATCGTCTCCACGGGGATTGCCCGATATTTGATGTTTGCCGTTCAATAGTTACACCGTTTTAAGTTCAAAGGTTTCAATTGGTTCTCAATTTCGTTTAACATCAATTGGTAGCAAAGAGTAATTTTTGACAAAGAGTTTGAAAGGTTTTTATAAAAGCATGTCAAGGTTAGGTTTCGCTAATCCTTTTCACATATATACGATTAATCAAGCATATGAACTCAGTTTCCGACCAATACAACCGCTTATCCTCCCGACTAAGTTTATGTCTAAAGCAAGGTCGTGAGTATCGTTGTTTAGACCATTAGATGATGTCTCACGCTAACAATCTAAACAACAGTCGTTAAGATCAACACAAAGCGAATAACAAATCCCAAATCTATGTCTAGAGTTTGGTTTTTTAAGAGATGAATTTATTAGGTCATGATTTGTAGAATCTATGCCTAGAGCAATACAAATCACACATAAAGCATTCAGAGAAAATAACTTCATCTATATTGATCAAAGACTTTGTTCATACACAAAAGATCAAAAGCAATACATATAATCAGGATCAACTACATCTAACCTCAACATTGAGTGTTTAGCTACACATTCTCATGGTAGCTTGGATGATAAGTTGAAAGAGGAGATGAATGAACATCCACGTCGAACAGACGTAGTATTTCTTGGGCTTGTTGGAATTCGGTCTGTAAACCGAAAAGCTGCGGTGGACTCGGAATTAAACATATTGGTCTCTTCAACAAAGCCCTTCTCGCTAAATGGTTGTGGAAGTTCTGTAACGATGGAAATGAGATATGGCGCCCTATCCTCGTTAGTAGGTATGGTAACTTAAGCCGTAAGATTCAACTTTTTAGTGTTTTTGGTAATTGTCAATCTGATTCTGCCTGGTTGAAGGATATCCTTTCTGTTTCTAATACTGGTTCCCAGTCCTCCTTTAATGATTACATTAAAGTTGTTGTGGGCAATGGGCAGGGAGTGCTGTTTTGGCATTCGGTGTGGTGCGGAGATACGCCATTAAAGGATTCCTTTAATGATTTGTTTCAGACTTGTAACAGTAAATCCAATTCTGTTTCTGATTTGGGTGAGTGGGTGGATGGAAGATGGACTTGGAAAGGTTCTGCGCTAGCTTCTAATAATCCTCAGCAGGTGAACAGCGACATGGAGGAGCTAATACAGGCTGTCGATCTTATTCAATTGCAGGCAAATGCTCATGACAGATGGATATGGAAATTGGGCGTTGTGAATGGCTTTACTGTTAAGTCCTTCTATGATAGTATTTCCTCGCAGGGTGCGTTGGTGTCGGTTGCGGATAATTCGGTTCGTCTGTTGGATTTTGTTTGGAAGTCGTTCATCCCTATGAAAATCAAAGTTTTCGTTTGGAGATTAGTAATCGATAGGCTGCCAACTCGTTCGAATTTGGTTGCGAGAGGTATCTTAGATAATCCCCATGATAAGGTTTGTGTGTTTTGCTTTAGGACTAACGAAGATTCTTCTCATCTATTATTTTTGTGTCATAAATCTGTTTTGGTGTGGAATTTGGTGTGTGACTGGATCGGCATTGATCGGATTTCTGAATTGGATTGTTGTTCCCACGCAATGGCCTGGATGCTTAGATTAAAAGGTAGTTGTAAGGATGAATTTATTTATTCTATTTGGTTTATTTCTTGTTGGAATATTTGGAGAGTTAGGAATAATATATTGTTTAGGGATGAAATTTGTAATGTCGACTCCATTTTTAACGCAATTGTTGCGACTTCCTGGAATTGGTTGGTTTTTGGCAAGCGTAATAGGCAGTGTTGCAGCCTTTACGAATGGTCCAAATTTCCCCTAGATTTTTTGAAATAGGGTTGGTTTGTTGGGCTTTTTTGGGGTCTCCCGTGTATTGCGGTTTTATTTCATGTACTATGGTTTGAGATTTCCTTAATCTCTTGTTAATTGATTGTTGTTTGCCTATAAAAAAAAAAACATGAACATTACATAAAAATCTCAAATACACGTGACAAAATAAATTAAATATAAATAAGGTAATCAAACGATAGTCCTTAAAATATCTAGACAATAATCTGTGTTACCCTGAATAGACACTATCACTAATTAACAAACTCCTAGCATAGTTTCAAAAACCACTCTCTTAATACTTACTCAAAGCTTGAGTTTTGCTAAAGCATAAGATGCAACTAACTCCTAAATTATTTATACTACTATATTAAAATAAATCAAGTATATGATTTTACAATTTTTAAAAGAAAAAAATCATTAAAATAAAACAATTCAAATAATTGAGTAATAAAATTATGAAAACTAAAGTATTTCATGCAAAATTAAAGTTAAAACAATCATATACTTTTTAAATAGGGGAAGACGATTTTACCCTTCTTCTTTTCAACACTATTTTCATAATTCTAATATAATTCAAGAAACCGATAAAAAAAGCAATTCTTTTCTTGAAATATTTTTGAAATTTAATACTTAAAATTTAAGGTAATGAATAACTATAATATATATATATATATATATATATATATATATATATATATATATATATATATATATATATATATATATATATATATATATATATATATTTCTTAGGTGTCATGTCTCAATTAAAACAAATTATGAATCTTAAATCTTCAATTAAATATCACCATTCCTCTCCTGTTATTATTATAAAGGTAATATATAATTTTTTTTGTTAATTTTTGTTTTAATATATTAAATTAATTTTGAAATATTTTTAAAAATTATTCATTAATTTATTAATAAAGTTAACTTCAATATTTCAATTAAAAATTTTCATTAATTTTTATAGATATTTGAAATGTGATTTTGATCTATGATTAATGTAATTAATTTTAAAATTTTTGTTTTTGATTCAAAATAAATTGTTTCATATATGAGGTCGCCAAAGTTTTCTCACAAAATACTCAATATTGCTTTAAATAAAAAAGTAGAAAATGTCATACATGAACACAATTAAAAATATTACAATTTCAACACTATTACATAAAAGGAAATACTCATAATAATTATAACTTTTTTATTTGTGCATACAATCTTTTTAGTTAGAATTATACCCAAAAAAAAGTTTTTGAAAATATAATATTCCCCAACCTTTCAAAAACTAAAAACTATTGAACATTAAGTAATTTATAAAAGAACTCCAACTCATAATCCCATCTGCAATTTTCACACAAATTAAAATCATCGTCTTCATCATCTAATAATAATCATCGACCTTTTTGTACTCTCCATCCATAACACGTTCTCTTAGAGTTGCATATAGGAGTTTGATTGCGCACCAACATTCCATTATTTTTCCATAGAGAATTTGTTAAGGTTTGTACCTTCATCCTTGCACTCATAATACACTTTGACTTCCTCAAATAACGCATATATTCAACTCCTTGATTTCTTGATTTGTGATCCTCAGAACACAACAAAATCGTTCCATACACATACATTGCTTCCTTATGACCCATTTGAGCAGCAATTTTCAAGCTCTCAAGACCAGTAATGTTTCCATTCGGATCATTAAAGTACTTAAGCAATCCATCTCTATACAAGCTCTCACTATTTTGACTTTCCACACCACGTTTAAAAAATAACAACGCATTTTCTTTAGGAATCCATTGGATGAAAGGAAAATTGTCCAAAGATATTTTTTGTAACACATAACTTTCTTGTGCAACTTCGAGAAAGTCTTTGCAACACACTTTCATTTTGTGAAGATCAACAAAAGATTGAGAACCTACGATTGCAATCACATCAAGTAATAAATCTCTCGGAAGTGATTGCATGGTTGAAGAAGATGAAACGCTTTCACTGTTATTACTTTTCTCTTCCAATCTTATTTTGGATGACATAATTCAAGGATTGCAATATTGAAAAGAAAAACTAATTAGAAAACAAAAACATTGATTTATTTATGGATTGATAGCTTAATATATATAGGGATTAAATATTTTGTTTGAGAGTGTATTTCTAGTTTTTAAGAAATCAATCATAAAATCTTTAATTTATACTTATACTATTTAAGGTTGAATTCACTAGTTTCAATATAAACAGTAAATATAGTAAATATAATTTGTATTCTTATCTAGGATTAATTTTTCCAACTAAGATTGATTTATGACAGATATGATTAGCTTGATTTCGATTTTAAAATCGTTAAGATATAATAAATTATTATCTATGGTAGATTTATGATCAATTCCATTAATTAGAGTTTACAAATGGTATTTTATAATTATTTTTTATCTACTGTTGGTTTTTTATCAAGGTAGATTTAAGATTTTTTCTATTAATTTTGATTTTAAAATTGGCATGCCATAACTAAATCTGATATAAGTTTGATTTTTCCAAATAGGTTTGATTTAATACTGATTCTATTATTCAGATTTAATAAAAGCATTATAATTAATAATTTTACTAAAATATGAACTTTAATGTTTTCTTAAATTTAACTTTCCTATATATTGTTTTTGCTATTTTAAAAGAACCTATTTTGAATTAAAATCAATTTACATCATCCTGTATTCATTCAGGATTCAATATTATACTAAATCAATAAAAGATATCCAATTCTCTCGTTTCACGTTTATTGACGTTAACTAGAAATTTGTTTCTATATAAGAGTTTTATTTTGCTACACAAAATCAAACCTATAAACCCACAATTATGTAGGAAATCAATATTTTTAATTATTTCGGAAAATAAAAATTTGAAAATTTTATATCAATAGATGATTAACTTTTAATAAGTAAAATCTTGACAAAACAATTATTTTAATATTTAAATATGTGAGCGTTTTTCACTTATCCAATAAAAAATTGTTTGAATTTTAACTAACTCTAAATATCATATATGAGCTGCTAAAGCATTTGTTAAAATATGTTGCTAAATTTGTTTAATGTATCATCCCAATTTTTTTGGACTTTAAATAAGAAAAATTTTAGTGAAAAAGAAAGGTTAATTTTTTTTTAAGCAAGGTAGATTCATAAGGTGTACAAAGGATACACAAGCCTATTTATAATGGATACAAAAACCAACAAGGAGCATTCTATCAAAAGATTACCCTGCTAAGCCACTACTATTTCAAAAACTATGTTGGCGCCTTATACCATTTGTAAAAGCTGCATCGACACGAATCCTTCGACCAAAACCCCAACCACCACCAAGATAATTGGATAGCCCATATTGTAATATCAACAGAGTCTCTAATTACGTCACTGAAAATAATCTGGTTACAAGTCGACCATATCACCCAACACGTGGTTATCCAACATACGCATGCCAACTCCTTGGAACAGTGAGGAGCAACCTGAAAAAACCAGCTCAAAAGATGTAAACCAACTGCATCTTCCGAGACTTCTGCAATTCCCATCCAATTCGCAATTCCTTTCCAAACTAAGCTGATACGCGGACAGGAGCAGAGTAAGTGGTTAATGTCCTCAACTACACTAAAACAAAAAACACACACAATGTCGTGAGGATTCGAGATTACACTCCTGATTAGAAGATTTTCCCTTGTCGGCAACCTGTTTAGCACTAGCCTCCAAGCGAAGCATTTAGCTTTCAGTGGAATTCTAGTATGCCAAACCAAATCTACATAGCCTTGAGAGATATCTCGATCTCAGAATTATCAACCACACCACAAATAGCAGCATAACAGGATTTGACAGAAAAATAGAGAGAGTGACTTGGTCTCCAAAAAAAATTGTCCTCCACCCCTAGAAATAGTTTCACCTCCGGAATAAGATCCTCCAACTCTCTGAATTCTTTCAACTCAATAGCAGTCAAAACATTCCCAATAACTTGCAAATTCCAAGACCAAAACTCCCCAAGCCAAGGTTAAAATTTTTGTTATGATAAAATAGTTTATAAAACTCGTTAACTTTTAAATAAATGACTAAATATGTTTTTATTATATTTTTTATAAGAGATAAATTAAATTAGTATTATAACAAAAAGACCTCAAACCTAAAATTAAACGAATATTTAAATTTATTTCTTAGTCTAACGCGTCTGCCTAGGTCTTAAGCAACTCCATAAAAACTTGCTATTTTTAAATTAATAACTTGCTATTTTTAAAACTCTAATTAATAGAATCATATTTTCTTAAATCAATCATAATTTGAAAAAATCAATCCTAAATAAGAATATTAATTATACATTATCATTTTCAAAATCTACTTTAGAAAAATTGTAATAAATATTTTTAGTATATACTGGATTAAATACAAAGAACAACTGGAAAAAAAAAACAATTTCTTAACACACCACTCAACCTTCTTAGGCACCTAGCGCGCTGACGAAAATACCCTTGCGTTCCGGATGTGCACATCCGGACGCACCATTTTTTTAAAGGTTTTTAGTTTTTTTCGGATGTGCACATCCAGAATAAATTCGTATTTGCAAATCCGGATTAAATCCTGAAACAGAACTCCAAAAATCCAGCAATGTTTCTCACACTCATAAAATTAAATCGGGATAACATTCAGAAATTCGGCATTACATCGACAAAAATTTAAATAGTACAAGATCAATAGCCCGGTGGACGCTTGAACATCTCTAAGATGTCATCGACCGTTCTTCAGATTATGACGGCCGCCTCGAACTCGAACGGGAATTGTTCTTCGTAACCCAAAAAAGTTTGCCACATCGCTCTAACATCGTCTTGATTCTTGAGCTCAACAAGGCTGTAAGCGACGTTCCCTTCGTTGTCAACCGAAGGTGAACGATACTGAAGCTTCGCAACCTTCCGTTTGTCTCCGTAAGGTAGGAGAAGTTCGATGTCCTCAATGATCTGGCCGATGGAGATGTCCCTCGTTAGCGTAAACGTTTGACCGCGTGCTTTGCCATCGGTGAAGGAGACACTAGCGGCATACCAACGGACCTTGATTTGATAGAATTGAGACATTTTGAGCTTGAGTGAAAGATATCAAATGAAACACCTAATTTATAGAAAAGTTAGGGTAAAGTTATATCTGCCTAAGTTCGTTCCGGATGTGCAGATCCGGACAAACCCTACAAATATTGGTTCCGGATGTGCACATCCGGAAATTGTCCGGATCTGCAAATCAGAATGTTTTACTTATATATTTTCAAACATAATTGAATATGTGATGCAGCCACTTGGAATACTTTCAGTGCAATAAAATTCGTAAGTGTATTAAAAGGACATATGGATAAAAATACAATATATTTCACTTCAATAATGTACATTGTGTCGTATGATTATACAAAAGAGTTAAAACAAAATTCTCCGTCCAAATCTATTGGAGCTAGAACTTTCAATTTTTTCGCATTTGATGCCTTTTCAATTGCGTGCAATCTTTCGAATTCAAGCATCCTTTCGACAAAACTATCCGGCCAAGACTCGGCAATTGCAGTTGCATGCGTCGCCCATTGCGGTGATTTAGGTGGTATCGGACATCCGGGTTTCAAGATAACTTGTACGAAATGTCTTGATTTCGCAAGCCATCCGATACACATGATGCGATCATTTGGATTCGATGGAGGTGCGGTGTGGAGTGGAAAAAAGGTTTCCGAAAATCCGTATCTCATCAAGTCGATACACACCATATCGTAGGCACATGCTATAAGTGACCCATCTCGGGGAAGCTCATCCATTTCGTTACCTGTGTCGGACCACTCAACTACAGAACAAGTGACTCGTGAACCTTGTTGTAATTTTCTTGATTTTCATAGAGACGCAAGTTTTCTTCTTTATGCGTCTCCAACTCTAGGATAAGTTGATAACGTACAATTGCATGACCTTCCTCTCCTTTACCGGGTAGTGCCGACACTGCTCGGTAACCGCAATTACCATCATCTACAACATCGATTATACCGTCGATATGCTTGTGCATAAAAACTGGCATCTCGTCAATAAAGGAAATCATACGTGTAGTTGGAGTCGGAGTCGGAACTCGTGGAATCGGTGTCGGAGCTGGTTTGGAAATACGAGCTCCTTTCATGACACTTTGTAGAGATTTAGGAGTCGGATAGTTCGGAAAGATTTGGTCAACGTGCTCATAATACGAAGGAGACCGTGTTGTTGAGTTGTCATTTGGTGTAGGCTTCAACTTCTTCGGAGTACCCTTTGTCTTAACCAGTTGAGACGGCGGTATCATTGCGGTTGTTTCGGGGAAGGCAATCTTCCTCAACTCTTCTTTGGTGTGTAGCTTCATATTGTCGTCGGCCTTCGAAAATCTCTTTTGAATCGCTTCCAATTTGGCCAAAATAGAGATATCTGGTATATCTCCTTCCTTACAACCATCATCATTAAAAGTAAGTCTCATCCAATGAGGGCAAACTTCGTCAATTTGTATTGCCTCACCTAGTTTCAACTTTTTAGCAATGGCACAAGCACAAGGAAGACCGTAGGTTTTCACAATAGTACAACCACACTCTGCACTATCGGAACCTACCGTTTCGGCTCGGTTGGCCTCGTGAAAAATATAGCCCAACCCCGCCCGAGACATGTTGCCGATCAATTGAGAGTAGAGGAAGTTACCTTTAAACCGATGTTCCAAAACCGTCATGCTCCGACCGAAAGTGGTTTGTATCTCACTGTGTTGGTTTTTGATCATTAGATGCACGGAGTCCCAATCCCGACATAAATCTCCCTTGTTATTCCCCAACCAATTCTTCAAAGTGGCATGTGCCGACTCAACTCTATTGGTGGTAGTGTTTCCAAGATGTCGTACGTTATCGGTCCACGCACAAACAATCTTTTCTTTCACTTGACCAAGAATGGTGGATTCAACATATTTCAACAAAGCGGGGTACCGTTCACACACTTTTCGGAATTTAATGACCGAATCGGCATATAATTCAGTTGTGGAAGAATTTAAAATATGAGTCCATGCATCCATAATTTTCTCAACAATGACACCCGACCTGACAACTTTTCCGTCTTTTAACTCCACTTGTTTCGCACCCACCGCGGTCTTGACCCGACTTCGCACATTCTTTGTTATGTGAAATCGACAAAGTAGTGCATTGGAAGAAGGAAAGACCTTTGCAACCGCATTCATCAAGGCGTTGTCGCGGTCCGTAACAATTGCTTTTGGCATTTGAACATGTTTCTTAGTGTTGATGAGGGTAAATTTTACTATTAGTAATAATATTAAATATAAAATTCTATTTTTAAAACAAAAATTAAAGAAATCAACCTAAATCAATCTTATTTGATAAAATCAATACAATTTCAAAATTGATTATATTTTGCCCTTTTTTAAAATTTAATTACTTTTTTTTTACGTAAAAAATTAATGTACTTGAATCAATGAAAAATCAACTTTAATAGAAAATATAAACCATAGATAGAATTCATTAGAGAATACCATTTTTAAAATTCAAATTAATGGAAATGTTTCAAAACTAATCCTAAATCTGAAACCATTATAACTTGCTACTTTTAAAATCCTAATTAATGGAATCATATCTAAGGTGGAAAAACGAGTCGTAATCTGTCAGGCCATTCCGTGCACTCGATAAAAATGGCGGGTTGGGTTGGGTTGGAATGTTGTGTTCGCCTATCCGTTCATTCCGCCCCGCCTTAAGGCCTCTCCACCATTAGCCCGCCAGACTAGTTATCAAGTACTCAAAATATTTATTTTGATTGGTTAAAAATTAATACTTGTTCTATAGTTTTAGAGCTCTTCAAGATCGTTTTATTTTAGGTGAAATTTCTTGATGGTTTTAAACCTTTGGTTGACATTTTATGTTTTCTAATTTCTAATTGTTGATTTGATGATTTCAAATTGAAATGTATAAAAAAGCGTTTTAATCTATTAAAAAACAAGAAAAAAAGTTTTAAAAAAAATAGGCGGGCGTCACCTTGGCGAGGTGGGGTATATTTTAAATCCAATTTCATTTGGCGGGATTGCCCGCCTCGCTCTTATTTTGGCGGACTTAAGGCGGGTGGGGGCAGGCGGAATGTTTTACCACTCCTAATCATATCAATCCTAAATCAATCATAATTTGAAAAAATTAATCCTAAATAAGAATATTAATTATATATTATCACTTCAAAATCTACTTTAATAAAATTGGTCATAAATATGTTTAGTAGTATATACTTAAAGATTTCAGTGTTGGAATAAATACTAAGAGACAACTCAAAAAAAAAATCCCTATATATAACCCATAAACCATAAACTCCCTCAAAGTCATTGTTTATTAATAAGTTTTTTTCTTACATTTCAATCTTAGAATCATGCCGTCAAAAATATTTATAGGAAACAAATGCAATAAGAGTGAATATGGCTCATCTTCCTCTTCTTCTACCAACCAATCATTTCTAAGAGATTTTTACTTAACGTGTTTGCAAATATAGACTCTCAATCTTTCGTTGATCTTCGCCAAATAAAAATGTGTTGCGAAGATTTTCTTGAAGTCACAAAAGATAGTTATGTTTTACAAAAATTTCGTTAGAGAATTTTCCAATTATTTAATGGATTTCTAATGAACATGCATTGCTCTTTTTGAAACATTGTGTGGATAGCAAAAATGTTAAGAGTTTGTATCGAGAAGGATTTCGTGAGTCTTTTTGTTATCCAAATGGAAATATTGGTGGTCTTGAGCGCTTAAAGTTTGATTACAAAATCTTACTTCAAATTAAATTATGCTTTAGCTTATATATAGAAGTCCATGCTAAATGTAATATAAATGCAAAATTAAATTAACTCGAAATGCAACAAAATCTGAATTTTGATTATATTCTAACACCATCTCTTAATCCACATTCAAGACTAAAATTAACAACACCAATTCCATCTCTCAAATAGATAAAGTGTTCAGTCTTGATTGCTTTGGTCAGAACATATGTCAGTTACTTCTAAGTGCTACAGTGAACAACTTCAAGCACTCTATTCTAAATCTGGTTGCGCAGAAAATGGAACTTTGTGTCAATGTGCTTGCTTCTTCCATGTAGTAATAGATTCTTATCAAGTCTTATAGCTGGTTTGTTGTCAATCATCATCTCACAGACTTTCTCACATTGATCTTCAGATCCTGCAACAAGTTCAGAATCCAAACAGCTTGACAAGCAGACAAAGCACCTGCAATATACTCAGCTTCACAAGTTTAAAATGCAACCACTGGTTGCTTCTTAGAGCATGTTAATGTAGTAATAGGGGGTGTTTTTATCGTCTCCACGGGGATTGCCCGATATTTGATGCTTGCCGTTCAATAGTTACACCGTTTTAAGTTCAAAGGTTTCAATTGGTTCTCAATTTCGTTTAACATCAATTGGTAGCAAAGAGTAATTTTTGACAAAGAGTTTGAAAGGTTTTTATAAAAGCATGTCAAGGTTAGGTTTCGTTAATCCTTTTCACATATATACGATTAATCAAGCATATGAACTCAGTTTCCGACCAATACAACCGCTTATCCTCCCGACTAAGTTTATGTCTAAAGCAAGGTCGTGAGTATCGTTGTTTAGACCATTAGATGATGTCTTATGCTAACAATCTAAACAACAGTCGTTAAGATCAACACAAAGCGAATAACAAATCCCAAATCTATGTCTAGAGTTTGGTTTTTAAGAGATGAATTTATTAGGTCATGATTTGTAGAATCTATGCCTAGAGCAACACAAATCACACATAAAGCATTAAGAGAAAATAACTTCATCTATATTGATCAAAGACTTTGTTCATACACAAAAGATCAAAAGCAATACATATAATCAGGATCAACTACATCTAACCTCAACATTGAGTGTTTAGCTACACATTCTCATGGTAGCTTGGATGATAAGTTGAAAGAGGAGATGAATGAACATCCACGTCGAATAATCGAGAATGGATGTGACTTCAGCTTCTCAAAGTGAAAATCCACTCTTAGATGATCAAAATGCAGAAACTATGGTTTTTCGGTGAAAATGAGCAAAAGATCCCTTCCAAGAAAAGTAAAATTCTATTTATACATATCAGAATTCTGCAGGATTCGCACTGCAAGTGAATCATTCGCACTGCCAATGAGAGAAAATGGCACCTTAAGTGGCTCTGAGACTTAAACTGCCCAATGCTGAGATCGTGGGTTCGCACTGCGAACAATCCATTCGCACTGCGAATGAGAGAAAATTTGCCTCAAAAACATTCTGCCACCCTTCGCCAGGACCTTCGCACGGCGAACCATCTAGCGAGCCTTCACTAGGAGTTCGCAGTGCGAAATTTATGATATTTTCCAAGAAAAACATTCTGCCACCATTCGCTGGAACCTTCGCACGTTCGCAGCGCGAACCTTCGCTGCACCTTCGCCAGCTCCTTCGCACTGCGAATACCCTGTTGCAGCAACAAACTCAGTGGAAACTTGCATCCACTCCATGTGCCTCACAATTTTGATCCTTTCATGCCTATACCTGCACATTAACACACAAATTACAAGCTCCACACATGTATTCCATTGAAAGCACTACAACACAATTCACCACTTAAATAAACCGATTACGCATGGAAGGTAATGAAAAATGCCAATTATTGCATACAAATATATAACATGTTTGACATCTAACAAACTCTCCCCAACTAACTCTTTGTTTGTCCTCAAGCAAAGTATGCCTCTCAAGAGGATTTTCTCGAGCATTCAATTCAACCAAGACAAGATAATCGGCTCAAATAAACAACAATCACAACAAAACACAATTACTCAATCCAAGATTTACCATGTAAAAGAACTTGACTCCTAAACAATTTTCAAACCATGTTTCAAGAGACAACTATATAATCATGCACATGTCACTCTACACTCCACTTCAAAAAAGGATTGAAGGAAAACGTGCATACAAACACGGGACAATTACACTCAAATGACAAATGATGCAAATGCTAAGCAATTCATACCATATCTCAATGATCACAAAAGAAATCATGGAAGCAAAAGATCACTAAGGACTTCAAGGTTGTAGCTTGGTCGGGTGAACAAAAAAAGGATATTTCTAATGGCCATTGAAACGAAATTGCCGATGCATAAGAACATTTACTCTACAACGTATTCACAACACCACAACTTCAATCACCAATTTTTTTTCATTACACCTTCACAACTACCGCACAATTTTTGAATCTCTTTTTTTTCATTCGAGCAAGCATTTTCTCATTTGTACACACATATACACAACTATTCTCGTCTCATGCTTGCTTGCATTTTTTTTCAAAATTTTGAGTAATTCACCCAACTTCTTTTCATTCTCCCCAACTAAGTTTCGACTCCCCCTAAAGTGAATGTTCCTTGCTTTTTAAGGCAAGGGAGTCAATTTAAACAATAGTTCAAAGGTTCAAGAAGAAAACATTTTAGAAGCTCTTAAAAATTCAATGATGAACTCGACTTTTCAAATATATACAATCAATAGTTCATCACTAAAAGAGATCTAACAATTTTTGGGCACAAAGGGGCTCACAAATTCTCGCTCCTCACGGGTAAATTACAATATGGACATGGTTGTGCTCAAATTCAATCAAGTGCCTTGATCACTTCTCATACTTCCACAAATTCACATACATCGCAAGATAAGGCATGAATTAAAAGTATAAAACAACATTAATCATCAATCCTTAGCATATTAAAACTTGGAGGCTTCTCACTTTAGTGACTTTGGACCTAAATGACATACGCAATCAATACAGTTGTAACAAGAAACACAATTTCCAATTGTTCACAAACACAAATTCTACTACACACTAACTTCTAGAACTAGGTAACTATGTACCTTGCTGACAATATCATGCTTAAGTTACTATCATCGCCATCTAACTTGAGAGAATCTTCTTTTAAAATAAAGAGTCATCAAAAAGAAGAAAATATTAAATTCTCACAAGCATACCACATAACACATATAAACAATTTAAAAAAAAAAACTGCACTCATAACTATTAGTAAAAGTGAAACAGAAAATTTTTAACTGAAAACAACTAACATTACCCATAATAATAATAATGTGCATGGTGTAAAAACACCTACATAGCCAAAAAGTACCTCAAGGGTACAAGTACATCATATCCAACATAATCCACCAAGTGGATAAAATAGACTAGTAAAAGCTAGAAAAAAATACAAGAAAACTTCACTTTGGTGACCAAAGGAAGTACACAAGTCTGAAAACCACAAAATCAGTCCTCATCGGACTCTGTCTCGAGAACCTCGGTCACCTGCTCATCATTCTCTGCCTCATCAGAACCAGAACCAGAAACCTCCACATCTTCGCCATCTCCCTCCTCATCAGCATCATCGTCAGCAGGATCAGCTGCATCCTCTCCCCCTCCGAAAACTGGCCTGGCCTCAGGCCATCCAGCATGTGCGAGGAACTGCTCCCTCGACATCAAAGACTGCTCCGCGGCGGGATCACGAATCTGCAGCTGAAGTACCTGCATAGAGTCATGTAAATCAAGCATGGCGCGCTGAGAAGTGGCCATCCAATCCCAGTTATACTGGCAAATCTCCTGCTGATAAGGATAGAAATTAGGCGACCCAGAAGTATCACCCATACTCGTACCAGCCTCTGCACCAGCACCCGCGGACTCAGCCCTAACACCCTTAGGTTTGCAAAATTTGTCGACGTATCGATCATCGATAGGCGGCGTGAGAGTAACCTGACGACGCGAAGGCAAATTAACACCAGCTTTAGCACATAAGGACATGATCAGACAAGGAAATGTGAGAGGGGCATTTTTCCTCGAAGCGCTCCCTCCTAAACCACTCTCAACAATTGCCCTTATCTCATCGGCAATAATCCTCGCGACATCAATCTGCATATTAGTTAGGATGCTATGGACTAAGTGAGCAAGGGGTATCGGCACAGTTGAGGAATGTGACTTTGGTTTAATATTGGTGACAACCAAAAGTAATACCAGCTGGGCCAAAGGCAGCATGTCCTCCCGGTGGTACCTAACAGCAACTCCAGAATGGTTAAACTTAACACTTTTACCTAGGCGCAACAGATCGCGAGTCATTTGTGGGATATCACGGTTACGGTTCAGATTTCTATGATAAGCATCCTCCTCACTAGCTCGTAATGGAAGAGGGTTTCCAAGAACTTGGCTAATTGTCCTTCGGTCAAATCTCACTGTTTTTCCTCCAACCACAGTAGTCCAATTAAAAAGATCGCCCTCATCAGGGAGAGCGTTTGCATAGAATTCCCGAACTACCTCCACATTATACGAATCAAGCGGAGTTATCAGCTGATCCCACTTTTTTTCATGCAAGAGGGCAGCCACAGCATGATAACTCCCTTGATCATTCAGAATGAACCGCTTCTCTGCAAGGATGGTCCTCTTTTCTAAAACCAAATATCTCTCAGCCTGCCTATGCCCTCTGAACCGAGTATCGTCTAATTGGATCGGCACCTATCTTGATGTAGATGCTTTCCTTTTCTTGGCAAGATTAGTCTTCGGACCCATCTGCGCATATTAACACCCCAAACAACACAAAACACCAAGACAGATTATTAGAAATTAGGACACAAATACATCAGGCTGAACTTAAAAAAAAAACAAAAATCTGGGTTGCTCGCTGCAACACTCGCACTGCGAATTCTAGCGAACGTTCGCCCCAGATTCGCACTGCGAAGGGGCCAGTGAATCCACTAAAATTCTGAAAAAAATTTAGCAGCCCAAATTTTCACAACAGAGCATGGTTCTATATGTCTTATAAACCCTAAAGCCAGTAGAAAATTCAACATGCATCCAGCAAACCTTAAAACAGAATTGAACCCAAATTCCTAAATATTTCTAATGCACAATTCACAAACAAAACCACAACTAACAGAAAACACACAGAATAGAGATGCAAACCTGGTTTGGAAATGGAAATTGAAAGAGAAAACACTTGAGAGATGGACAGAGAAACACACGTGAGAGAGAAAGAGTACTTGCTAGTTTTTTTCTTTTCTTTTTCTTTAAAAGTGAGAGGCAAGTTGACTAGGGTTTTTTCCCTTCAAGTCATCAGCCACTTAACATGGGTCTTGGGCCTACGTGTAGGCCCACCCACTTAGTAAACCCTCACTTTTAATGAGGTGGCAGCAAAACCACAAAGTCTGGTTCGCTGGCGTTTGCAGTGCGAATGGCTGGCGAAAGTTCGCCCCAGACTCGCAGTGCGAATAAGCCAGCGAACAAGACAGTTTTGCAAAATTTTCAGGTCTGTCCTGCTGCCCCCATGCATCTCATTCACAAATGTAAAATCACTTCAAACAGCAAATAAAAGCAAAAATACTTACAATGTTTGGGTGCCTCCCAACAAGCGCTTGTTTAACGTCGGCTAAGCTCGACGGTCCACCACAACCTCAAGGATCGTGGAAAGGCACAACGGCGGGATTCCGCTTGAAATCTCCTCCAAGATAAACTTTTAATCTCTGACCATTAACTGTCTAATTTTCCTTTGACGTTGTGTCCTCAATTACAATTGCTTCATACGGCTTGATTTCCACAATCCGAAATGGACCGGACCATTTAGACCTTAATTTTCCTAGAAACAATTTTAATCGGGAATTGAAGAGTAGGACCAGCTGTCCTACCTCAAACTGTTTGATCACAATTTTTCTGTCGTGGTACGATTTGACACGCTCTTTATACAACTTGTTGGAATCATACGCCTGAAGGCGCAATTCATCCAACTCGTGCAATTGATTTTTTCTTTTTTCACCGCTTAGAGTTGGATCAAAGTTCAAAAATTTTAAGACCCAAAACGCCTTATGTTCCAACTCTACCGGCAAATGGAAATTCTTACCGTAGACCATTTTAAACGGCGTGAGACCAATCGGAGCCTTAAAAACGGTCCGATAAGCCCATAAAGCATCATCCAGTTTGTTTGCCCAATCTTTCCTTGAGGCCGACACATTTTTTTCAAAATGCGTTTTATTTCACGATTTGACACCTCCGCTTGACCGTTAGCTTGAGGATGATATGGTGTGGCAACCTTGTTCTTCACACCATATTGCTCCAGAGCTTTGTCAAGCTGAGTGTTATAGAAGTGAGATCCTCCGTCACTTATCAACACTCTCAGAGTACCAAAACGCGCAAAAATGTTTTTTCTCAAAAATTTCACTACGGTTTTTCCATCGGCTTTAGCACAAGCTATCGCCTCAACCTATTTAGAAACATAATCCACAGCGACCAAAATGTATTCGTTAGAAAATGATGATGGGAATGGTCCGACAAAATCGATCCCCCAACAATCAAAATCCTCAATTTCTAACATATTTTGCAAAGGCATTTCTTGCCGCCGTGAAATACCACCACTTCTCTGGCATTTGTCACAACTCTGGGCATGTGCATCTTTAAACAAAGAAGGCCAATAAAAGCCCGATTGCAGGACTTTTGTTGCCGTTCTCAACCCATTGAAATGTCCTCCATACGGAGAGTTATGACAATGCCACAGAATATTCGTGGCTTCCTCTACCGACACACATATTCTCAAGAGGTTGTCGACACCAAGTTTAAATAAATGTGGTTCATCCCATACAAATGACTTGGCATCAGACAAAAATTTCCTTTTTTGGTGGTGCGTTAGACCGTCCGGTATCAATCCGGCGGCTTTGTGGTTAGCCATTTCGGCGAACCACGGTCTAACCTGCACCCTAAACAATTTTTCATCAGGGAACTCTTCTTTGACTTCACATTCATTCTTGGTCACCTCAACGTTTACTAGGCGGGATAAGTGATCCGCCACCAAATTCTCGGATCCCCTTTTGTCACGAATTTCAAGATCAAATTCCTATAACAAAAGGATCCACCGAATCAGCCTCTGCTTAGAATCAGGCTTGGTGAGCAGATACCTTATAGCCGTATGGTCCGTGTAAACGATGACTCGAGACCCAATCAAATAGGAACGAAACTTTTTCAACGCGTACACTATAGCAAGCAACTCTTTCTCAGTTGTTGTATAGTTAATTTGAGCTTCGTTTAAAACCTTGCTCGCACAATGTATCGCGTGGAAAACTTTTCGTTTTCCTCTGACCCACAGCCCTGACCGCATAATCACTTGCATCGCACATTAGTTCAAAATCCAATTTCCAGTTAGGTGCAATGATTATCGGTGAGGTAGTTAAACTTTGTTTTAAAAAATTAAACGCGAACATGCAAGACTCGTCAAAGTCAAAAATCTTACCTTTAATGAGCAAATTGCTCAATGGCTTTGCGACCTTTGCGAAGTCCTTAATGAACCGCCGGTAGAATCCTGCATGCCCGAGAAAGCTCCTTATGCCTTTGACATTCAACGGTGGTGGCAACTTCTCAATAACGTCCACTTTGGCTTTATCCACTTCAAGGCCCTTTGAAGAAACTTTGTGTCCGAGCACAATTCCTTCGTTCACCATAAAGTTGCATTTTTCCCAATTGAGTACCAAATTGGTCTCCAAACACCGTTCCAACACTGTATCCAAATTGTTCAAGCAAATATCAAACGATTGTCCAAAAACTGAGAAATCATCCATAAAGACCTCAATTGTCTTTTCGATCAAATCCGAGAATATAGCTTGCATACACCGTTGAAAAGTGGCCGGTGCATTACATAATCCAAACGGCATCCTCCTATAAGCGAAGATTCCAAACGGACTTGTAAAAGCGGTTTTTTCATGATCCTCCGGGTTCACAATAATTTGGTTGTAACCTGAATAACCATCCAAAAAACAGTAGAATTGTTGACCGGAAAGCCTTTCGAGCATTTGATCCATAAACGGGAGAGGGAAATGATCTTTCCTCGTAGCTTTGTTTAGCCTACGGTAATCTATGCACATTCTCCACCCGGTCACGGTTTTTGTTGGAATGAGCTCATTTTTCTCGTTTCGGACCACCGTTAATCCGCCTTTTTTCAGTACCACATGCACCGGACCAACCCACGGGCTGTCAGAAATGGGATAAATCATTCCGGCATCTAACATTTTTACCACTTCCTTCCTAACCACCTCTTTCATGATAGGATTTAACCGGTGTTGCGGTTGAGCAACCGGTTAAAATCTTCCTCCATAAATATTCGGTGCATGCAATATGAAGGGCTTATGCCTTTGAGATCGGACAAAGTCCATCCCATTGCATCCTGATTTTTTCTCAACACTTGAATTAAGTGGCTCTCCTCGTTTTCAGATAAAATACTGCTTATGATCACCGGTTTATTACCACCGTCATCGAGAAAAGCATACTTCAAGGTTGAAGGCAACACTTTCAGTTCAAGCTTGGATTTTTCATCATTCACCACTTTTTTTAGAATTTCCTCTTCATACTCCCAAGGTTGTAATTCTTCCAAAGCTTCGAGCTCCAACAAACACTCTTCAAGAGCTTGATCTTCTTCAACTGAGAATACTTCCAAGGAATCATCCAAAGCTCTTTATAAATGGGTAATGACATGAATTTGCTTTGTAACATCAATACTCGCTTCCTCCGTTGCATCGATTCTGAAACAATCACCTTTATCCTTCTTGTGCTTCATGGCATCATAGAGATTGAAACACACCTCTTCATCTTGGACTCTCACTTTCATGAGACCATCGTCCATGTCAATTGCCATTCGGGCAGTTTTCATGAAAGGCCTTCTAAGAATCAAAGGAGCATCCTCATCCTCCTCCATTTCAATGACCACAAAGTCTATCGGAAACAAAAATTTGTCCACTTTGACACTACGCCAAAAATGACTTTTACTAGCGCACCTTAGACAGCGCTTTTATGAAAAAGCGCTGCTATAAGTTAAATAAAAAATAAAACACGGAAACTGTACACGAAAAAGAGTTAAAGCGTTGTCTAAAGGGCCTACCTTAGACATCGCTCTTTGTAAAGCGCTGGTAAAGGACAACATTAGCCAGCGCTTTTCAAAAGCGCTGCTAAAGGCCTATATTAGCCAGCGCTTTTTCTCAAAAGCACTGTCTAAGGTCTTATTAATTAAAATAAAAAATGGAATAGTATCAGTTTTCTATTTTTCCATCTCTATTCTTTCCCTCTCTGCTGCGAAGTGCGAACGACGAGAACAAACGAAGAACAGCTCTCGCTACCGTCGTCCACCCTCCTCCACCGTCTCGGCTACAGTCTCGCCGTCTTCCTTCCTCCATTGTCCTCCACCGTCCTCCACCGTACTCCACCGTTCTCCACCGTTTAGGTATGTTTTCTTCTTTTCTGTTATGGTTAACGTTAGAAATAGTGGTTCTTCTTTTCTTGTAAAACAGTGTAACTGGTTGTACTCAAGTTTATGCTTGTAGCATTTTTATTTGACTTGGATTTATGGCTGGCCTAAGCATTATGTTTCAATATTTTGACGTTGTCATTCATGATAGGCTTTTCTCCAACTCTGGTACCATTCCTACTATCCACGCCACCTTTATAAGGTACTAGCAAATAAGGAACAATACTTAAATAATTATGAGATCAAATCTGTTCGATTAAAATTTATTCCGAATCGCCCAAGTAGGTCAATAATTTGTGAGTATGAAGTTTGTGCATATATCATTTTCCCCTGCATACTTCTTGACAGACACACAAATACAAGTGTCACAGATATTATGGTGACTTTTACTAAAAATAATGTGGCTTACTAGTCGGTTTAGGACTTGTATAATAGGTTCTTCGTATAAGTTATAACCAATCCGCATCTATATAAACCATTTTTGTCTAGTTATAACTTAAACAATTTAATTTTTATGAACACTCTATGACCCCTCAATTTTATTGGGTACCAATTTGTGAGATGTGTGATTTAGATAGATATAAACCTTTATTCTACATCATTAGTATTAATTTTATGGTTTTCTATTTATCGCATTTAGTTTTCAATTCGATTTCATAATGTTGTTAATCCTTGTTTTCTTTAATACAAGTTAGATGGCTACTAATAAGGATCACCCACATGATGATTCTATTCATGATGGAGGTAAGAACGTAGCTAATGCGGAAGAGGAAATTAAAAGAGGAATAACAGTTATGAAGAAAGTGATTCGTGATAGAGATCGAGGCATCATATTAGATGTGCATTGGAGCCCACAAGGCCAACTTATTGAGCCTAACGGTTATACGTTGACAAGTTTTATTGGTGCACTTGTAAGGAATGAGGTTCCAATTACTTGTGATGATTGGAGAAATAAAGAGTTGAAGGAAGCTAAAGAAAAAATTTGGAGTGAGATAAAGGTACCATAATTATGTCTTTAATTATGCCAACTAATTCTGTCTTTTAAATTACTTGTACTAACGCACAATGTGTATGTTTTTCTTAGAGGTGTTTCAATATTGATGATGATAGAAGACCTTTTTGTCTCAAATTGGCCGGAAAACTACTAAGAGGGTTTAGAACATTTTTATCAACCAAGTTTCTTAGGGATGCAGAAGGTAGTTTTGTTGATGCAGAGCTTCCATATAAATATGGAGCTTTGATTTCACAAAAAGAATGGGACACGTTTAAAGCCAAACGAATAACCCCATAATTTAAAGTGTAAGTGAAACAAATCGGGAAAGAGCATCAAGTCCCGCCTATCCATATAGAAAAGGACGTGTTGGATATGGACGCTTAGAACAGTCTATAGTAAGTATCTATAAATTTCAATGATATACTTGTTCATCATGAGTTATATTTGATCATATTATTTGGCTTAATGTGTAGTTACAAAAGGAGAATAGTTCTGAAACATCTCTTCCGGCACATGTTTTGTGGAAGGAAGCCCGTGTGGGCAAGGATGAAGTTGTTAAAGAAGGTGTTCAACAAGTATTTGAGAAATGTGTAAGTTTAACATTATTTATTTAATTAAATCAAAACTTTATTAACAAATATTTGACAAATATTCGATATTCATCTGATTTTCAGGAGACTCTATCTCAGTCTTTATCTCCAGATGAAGCCAATGATCCCAGGAGCATACTTAGTCGGACATTAGATGTCCGTGAGTATTCTGGTCGGGTGAGGGGTAAGGGTTTTGGGATCACTCCGGCATCCTTGAATATTAAAAAACAAAAGGCTCCTAGTAATAAAGAACTTCAGCAAAAATTGGAAGCACTGCAAACTGAAGTTCGTGAATTAAGAAAGGAAAAAGAAAAAGATATCGCTTCGGACAAAGATAGTATCAACTGTAACTTTCAACCGAATATTCCAGAGGTAATTATATATATTTTTATGAAATTAAATTATTAGCTTAAATTATTTAATTGACATATATAATATTGGTTTTAGGGCATTTCCCCTTGTCACCTCTACTTATCGTCACCAACTTATCGGATGGTTGGCAAGGGAAAAGTGTATAACACTTTGGGAGAATTACTTCACACTAAACCGCTCCCTACTGGATGTTTGAAAGTCTCGGTTGATATTGCTTTAGAGATGGATGCATTATTACCATATCCTGACGATGTTTCGCATGCAACATTGGTGGGAGATGCAATAGGTTCGTTTGTTGCATGGCCGTCAGGCCTCATTAGCGTAGGATATGAGGTATGCTTAAAACCATTATGAACCTTTGAGTATTCAAAGTTTTTACGCGCATTTTACGTACATTTTTTACATGGTAATGTTAATTAGACTCCAACAACATCCAAAGCAAAAGATAAGAGGATTCCGCAGCATACCGAGTTCGTTGTTTCAAAAAAAGAGGTACATCACAATTATATGATATTCATGCATGGAAAATGTTAAATTCGTGACCTTATACTTCATCTAACTAATTATATGATATATAGCTTCATGGTAAAGAGATTAGCAACGTTTCCACAAAAAAAAGGTTGTTGCTAAGAAGACCGCGCCTAGAAAAAAACCTACTTCCAAGTATAGGTCGTGCCTTCAGACATTTCTAGAAATGACAGATATTCCGAATGGAGGTATTCGTCTTGTACCTATGGAGGAAGGTATTTATGGCTTTCAATATGAACAATCAATTGGTAATGAGGAATTTGAGCAAGTTTTTCTTCATGAAGAATTAGGCGTCAGTGTTGTCAATGCATACGTGAGGTATATCCGATCTACTTTGTTATATTAATTGAACAACTTATTTACTTTATGTTTCAAATGAATAGTCTAATGTTAATGATGTTTTTATTTAAGGTTTCTGTATGACAAATTGATGCGCCCACGTGGATTGGATCAAAGATTCGCATTCTTAAGTCTCGCGAGTATCAACTTAGGGTTAATCATAAATAAACCAGATGATGTCATGGTGTATGTACTCAACCGCTTTATGGCCGACAAAGATACAAAAAAGTTGTTCTTTTTATCGTTTAATACTGGGTTAGATTTTCATTCTAAATTCATCTATTATAATTTTTTTGTATTTTGACATCGTGTAGAAAGTTTCCATATAACATTTGTTTAATCTTACAGTGGACATTGGTTGTTGATCGCGATTAATCCTATCAGAGAAGTTGTGTATTATCTGGATTCGTTAGGAAATGATTGGACAACATACCCAGATATGAAGAAAATGATTGATACGTAAGTTAGATTGTTCTAAATATTCATGTGTCTATTTATTTATTTATTTATGTGAATTGTTCTAAATATTCATTTATATTTTATTAGCATTATACAAGCTTTTCGAGCACAAAGAGATATCCAAGTAACAAAGAGGAGAGCCAACAACATTACATGGATTGGAGTGAAGGTATATTAATTATCACATTTTTTATTATATAAGTGATGATACTTGATAAAACTAAGGATTTATCCATATTTTCTTTTCATGTGTAGTGTCATCGGCAACGTAACGGTATAGATTGCGGTTATTTCATGTTGAGGTTTATGAGAGAAACTCTTTTTTTGGATCGAATTGAGATTCCATCCGATGTATGTATTTCTAACTTATGAGTTATTTTAATATTTAACACATATTTCTCATATAATTAAATAGTTGAAACTAAATCAAACTATGTTATATTATTATGTAGTACTTTGATGAATTCAAGTGTGCGTATTACTCAAGAGATCATTTGGATGAAATTAAAGAGGATTAGTGTCAATTCATTATTGAGCTCGGAGTTTTATAAGGTATATTGTACTCTTACTTATTGATGAGAATTTTGAGTATGTATAACTTTGTAACTATAGACATTGTTTATTATTTATTTAATTGAATTACAATCTTTTTGTGTTGTTTCAGGTTATATGTGCAAAGTAGAAGATAGAGTTATCTTGATGTGCATTGCTTTTTGCTTAGCATTTCTATAAGTAATATGTAGATTTGAATCAAAATTTTTGTTGAATGAAAATTGTATATATATATAAATAGGCAAAATTTGTGAGTATATATTGGTTTGAAGCTCCAATTTATGATATTTTGGTGCAAAAATGTGGTTGAAAAACAGGTGCAAATTGTGGTTGAAAACCTGGTGCAAATTGTGGTTCAAAAACAGGTGCATATAAACTGTATAAAACAAACAGCGCTTTTTTTTCTCAATAATTTGAATAAAAAGCAATAAAGTAGGGTTTAGACAGCGCTTAGTCCAAAAAGCGCTGCCTAAGGTATACCAAAAAAAGCAAAAGCGCTGTCTAAGGTATACTAAAAAGAAGGCAAAAAGCGCTGTCTAATGTTTGTCTAAAAAACAAAAAGCGCTGTCTAAAGCACCATTTAGACAACGCTTTTTACATTAACCAAAGCGCTGTCTAATCTTTTAGCAGCGCCAGTTTAGACAGCGCTTTTAAGCGCTGTGTAATGCCAAAAAAAGCGCTGTCTAAATGCTTTTATGGCATAGTGTGACCAACACATCTTCCGCTACACCGTGAGGACGGGTAGTGGATTTGTCTGCGAGTTACAACGTCATTTGAGTGGACCTCAATTCCATGTGTCCTAACCGTTTCACAATCGACAAAGGTATCAAATTGATACTAGAGCCCAAATCAATCAATCCGTTGCCCACATAGATGTTTCCTATAGTAACCAGCAAGGTGACTCGTCCTGGATTACATTCTTTCCTCGGGATAGTACGTTGAATGATAGCGCTACAGCTAGCATCTACTATAATGGTCTCTTGATCCGTGTACCTCTTCTTTTTCGTGAGGATATCCTTCATAAATTTCGCATATTTTGGCATTTGCTCCAAAGCCTCGGAAAATGGGATATTTATTTGTAATTGTTTGAAAATATCCATAAACCGAGAATAGTGCCTCGTACTATCTTTCTTTGTAGGAGCATGAGAATATGGTAAATGTTGGATAGGAATATTGTTCACCGGTTCTTTTCCCTTCCTAGTTCTCTTCACTTTTTCTTCTATCTCTTTTTTTTTCTCATCCTCACTTTTTTCCTTCTCATTTTCAACTAAAACACCCTCAACATTTTTTTCTACTTCAATCTCATCACTATCTTTTTCTTTTTCAACTACAACCTCCTCCTCCACTACTCTTTTACCTACACCCATGTCAATCTCTCTCCCACTTCTTGTTAGAATTGCCTTACAATCTTTAGGATTCGGAAGCGTATTTGCCGTAACGTGCCCTTTTTGTTGGTCGGCCAATTGTTTTGATAATTGTCCGACTTGTGTTTCCAGATTCCATATGGCCGCATCGGTATTCTTTTGATTGGAAATTGACATTTGCATAAATTGCGTGAGAGTGTCTTCCATCTTCGTATTTCCAACGGGAGCTTGCGGAGGTTGAGTGTAATTTTGGTACTGTTGACGGTTTGACGGTTCGGCTTCTTGCGGTCTCCACGGTTGTTGATAACCTTGGTTAGGCCGTTGTTGGTAACCTTGGTTGCCTTGTTGATACGGAGGTCGGGGTTGATATCCTTGATTTCCAGCATAGTTTACCTCCTCCACATCTGGAGGACAATAACCGGTCGTGTAACGCCCCAGTTTTAGTATTTTGTTTAATTGAGTCGTTTTGATTATTTTATTATTATATTATTTTATTTTCGACCTTTATGTGAAAATATGTTATTTTTCATCGTGAATATATTTTATCGGGTTTTGGGAACGTTTGCGAGATATTTGAGTTAAGGGGTAAAATAGTATTTTTAGGGGATTAGATATTTTGAATAAATAGAAGGTGGAGAGAAAAAGAGAGAAAAGGAAAAGGAAAGAAAAAGAAGAGAAAGAAAAGGAGGAGAAAGAAAGGGAGAAGAGGAAAAAGAGGAAAATCGGGAAAACTCCGTTTCAAACGCGATTAATCGGGTAAGGGTGAGAAGTTTCAATTATATCTTGCTTGTGTATGTATATGTGTTGTTTGTTGTAATTGTTTTGATTGTTTCGCGATTTTTCGTATCGATTGGAATTAGGAGCGATTGATAGAAATCGATGTTTTCACGGATGAAATTCGATAAAAACTGAGTAGAATACTTGTCGTTAGGTTTGGATCATGTTTTGGTTGTTATAGTATGTTTTGGAAGTGTTTGGGTGGAGGAAATGGTGTATTTTGACCCCAAATGACCTAAGTTATCGCTGCTGGAAGTTCTGGTTTTCGCAGGTTCGCACTGCGAGCCCCAGCGAATGAACCAGCGAACGTTCGCTAGCCGTTCGCATTGCGAACGTAGCAGAATTTCCGATTTTGTTTCCTTCATAACTTTTGATCCGTAAATCGGATTGAGGCACGGTCGGATGCGTTGGAAAGCTCTTTTAATGCTCTTTATGATGGTGGGATAGAAACATATGTTCATGCCTTGGATTGATAAGAAAAATATGGAAAAGAGATGTATGTGTGGAAGTGCGGTTTATGTTTCCACCATAACTCCCGAATCGCGAGTCCGATTGATGTGGGACTTGAGGCCATAGATAGATAACCTGATATGCTATTAAATGGTGATGTGATACCATGTGTTAGCTAAGAATATTTGGTAGGAGATGATTAATGGTTTTGTAGGTTTTGTTGTGTTTGTTGGTGTTCGACGTGATATGTTATCGTCATAGAAATGTGGGTCTTTTGTGCTATCTATATGATGTTGATGCATGTGATAATGATGTTGTTGTGTGGTAAAATGCATTGTTTGAATTGATTCACAATGCATGAGTGTGATGATGTTGATTAATTCATATGGTTGAATTGTGAATGTATATAGATGGTATGATTGTTGTGGTTTGTGATGATATGCATTATTTATGTGAAATTCCAATATATGTGGTTGGTGGCCTTTATGATTGAAATGCATTCTTTGAATTGTTTTTAATGCATGAATAATGATGATGAGTTTAAATATATGCATGATTATGGTTGCATATATGTGTGAAGATGCATTTGATTGTCATGAGTTCTTGGGTGTCAAGCATCATGATATGCATCTTGTAATGTCGTGTGCCCGTGTGGGGTGTGAGCGACGGATTGGTTCCAGAGGGAATCCGCTATAACGTCGTGTGCCCATGTGGGGTGTGAGCGATGATTATAGACGATCGTGTGCCCAGGTGGGGTGTGAGCGATCGGGTCGTGTGCCCGTGTGGGGTGTGAGCGATCCATAAACATTGTGTGCCCATGTGGGGTGTGAGCAATGGGTGAACATCGTAGGCCCGACGGGGAGTTACTTTGGTAACGAGCGATGGTTCCATTAAGTTCCTGAGTGAACTTGAGATGATTGAGTCGGTACCGCATTGCATTTGCATAGAGTCGTAAGTCGGTCTCTATGATTTGCATTTATCATCTTTATAATTGTGCATTGATGAATAAACATGAATATGTATGTTTATGTGGAATGACAAGAATTGTGGAAGTATGCATGATGAATATGCTTGGTTTTGTATATATATATATATATATATATATATATATATATATATATATATATATATATATATATATATATATATATATATATATATATATATATATATATATACATTGTGATGTATATGAGTGAGTTGTGATGAATTGTGGTGAGAATTGTGAATGGATGCGTTATGTGTGGAAAATCATGATTTGATTTATTATGTGTGATATGTTTTATATTTGTGGCATGCTATATGTGTTAGTATGTGATGGTATGGGTGAGATGATTTATACATGTGTTTGAATGTGTGTTTGCATATTATTATGCAATCTTGATTTAGTTGTTATTTCTCACCCTTCTGCTATGGTTTATTGCTCTATGAGGCAATTGCAGATTAGTGTCTTGGAGGCTTTTGTGGAGATTAGTCCTCCGTCCTTTGTCGTATGTCTGCTCTGATACGTAGCACGGGAGTCGGGGAACGATTATGTTATATACGTATATAATTGTGGAATATATTTTTGTATTACTCGTGTATGTGTACTTTGTCATTATAAACCATTTATTTTGTAAAACAAGTCGGTTATGGACCTTTCGCTTTATTCCATAATTGACATTTCCTTTAATATGGAAAAAGTTTCCCCTTGAGGGTATTCTATTTTATGCTATGTATCAAATTTATGAGCAAGGATGATATTTTGTTTATTTAAATGTGGCATCCTTATTTCTGTCGGAAAAATAAATTTTTAGTTACTCTGATTTTATTTATGTATTATTCATTCGTGATGGGAATGTTGGGTGTTACAGGTCGGATGGTCGCCTCTACAAAGTTCACAAACCAAGACTTGTACATTTTTACTCGAGGAGTCATGATTTTCTTTGAATTGTTGAGGAAGTTTAGACATTTGTTTCGTCAACAACTCAACCTGCTGGGATAACAACTTGTTCTGAGCAAGTATAGCATCGCTTGTTCCCAATTCTAGAACTCCAGGAGTCTGCTGAGAAGGTCCACGGTTATGACTACCTAGATGGTCGTTCAAGGCCATCTTATCAATAATAGATGTGGCTTCTGCTGCGGTTTTATTTAACAAGGATCCACCAGCGGTGGCATCCAACAAGGTTTTGTGTACAATTTGAAGTCCATTTCGAAATATATGAATTTATGATAATTCATCAAAACCATGGCCCTTGCACTTTCTCAACATTGATTTGAATCTCTCCCAAGCTTCATTGAGAGATTCATTCATTCCTTGGCCTTCCCAATGAGGGAATGCGGGAATAGTCTCTTGAACAGAGACTCCTCTTCTGCCTTGGGTGCACCAGTCGCTCCCGCTATTTCATAGAATTTCATCAAATAGGTGAAAGGATATTCATGATCCATACCCGTAAATGGACTTTGATATAACAGTTGGAGAATACCGGTCTTCATTTCGGAATGACGACCGTTATGAGCATGGCGAGCGAACTAGGCATTGTGTCTCAGACTGTTTGTGCAAGGTCTAGTAGCAGGTGGTGGTGGTGGTGGTGGATCTGCCTCCATAACTGGAAGTATCTGTGGAAGTGGTGGTGGTGTAGAAGTACTTTCCTCTTGTTCTCACTTTTGTCTTGCTAGCTGCCTCCTTCGTCTAGTTTGGCTGTTGATCCTACGAGTGGTTCTCTCAATCTCAGGATCGAAAAGAAGTTGGTTCGCCGGTAGTTTCCCTCGCATAAACTAAGTCTGCACACTAAACAAAACAAATTAACAAGTTCAAGAAAAAGGTTAACAAGCTTAAAACAGCACAACTATCGCAATGCTTGCAATATCACTTAACAATCCCCGACAACGGCGCCATTTTGTTAATGTAGTAATAGGGGGTGTTTTTATCGTCTCCACAGGGATTGTCCGATATTTAATGCTTGTTGTTCAATAGTTACACCGTTTTAAGTTCAAAGGTTTCAATTGGTTCTCAATTTCGTTTAACATCAATTGGTAGCAAAGAGTAATTTTTGACAAAGAGTTTGAAAGGTTTTTATAAAAGCATGTCAAGGTTAGGTTTCGCTAATCCTTTTCACATATATACGATTAATCAAGCATATGAACTCAGTTTCTGACCAATACAACCGCTTATCCTCCCGACTAAGTTTATGTCTAAAGCAAGGTCGTGAGTATCGTTGTTTAAACCGTTAGATGATGTCTCACGCTAACAATCTAAACAACAGTCGTTAAGATCAACACAAAGCGAATAGCAAATCCCAAATCTATGTCTAGAGTTTGGTTTTTAAGAGATGAATTTATTAGGTCATGATTTGTAGAATCTATGTCTAGAGCAATACAAATCACACATAAAGCATTAAGAGAAAATAACTTCATCTATATTGATCAAAGACTTTGTTCATACACAAAAGATCAAAAGCAATACATATAATTAGGATCAACTACATCTAACCTCAACATTGAGTGTTTAGCTACACATTCTCATGGTAGCTTGGATGATAAGTTGAAAGAGGAGATGAATGAACATCCACGTCGAATAATCGAGAATGGATGTGACTTCAGCTTCTCAAAGTGAAAATCCACTCTTAGATGATCAAAATGCAGAAACTATGGTTTTTGGGTGAAAATGAGCAAAAGATCCCTTCCAAGAAAAGTAAAATTCTATTTATACATATCAGAATTCTGCAGGATTCGCACTGCGAATGAGAGAAAATGGCAACTTAAGTGCCTCTGAGACTTAAACCGCCCAATGTTGAGATCGAGGGTTCGCACTGCGAACAATCCATTTGCACTGCGAATGAGAGAAAATTTTCCTCAAAAACATTCTGCCACCCTTCGCCAGGACCTTCGCACGGCGAACCAACAAGCGAGGCTTCGCTAGGAGTTCGCAGTGCGAACTTTATGATATTTTCCAAGAAAAACATTCTGCCACCATTCGCTGGGACCTTCGCCCGTTCGCAGTGTGAACCTTCGCTGCACCTTCGCCAGCTCCTTCACACTGCGAATACCTTGTTGCAGCAACAAACTCAGTGGAAACTTGCATCCACTCCATGTGTCTCACAATTTTGATCCTTTCATGCCTATACCTGCACATTAACACACAAATTACAAGCTCCACACATGTATTCCATTGAAAGCACTACAACACAATTCACCACTTAAATCAACCGATTACGCATGGAAAGTAATGAAAAATGCCAATTATTGCATACAAATATATAACATATTTGACATCTAACAGAGCACCAAGAAATGGGATCTTCTAAATATTTACAAAAATATCCAGAAGTACTTCTTCTATCAACTCTGTCTCCACACCAATCAGAGGTTGTATAACATATCAGCTCTGAATCAAATTTAGCATCAGAGGGGAACAAAACTCCATACTTCAGAGTCCCTTTAATGAACCTCAGTATTTTGACAGCAATTTGGTAATGTGACCACTTTATGCATGTTCATAAACCTACTCACAATTCCAACTACATAGCAAATGCCAGGTCTGGTGACACATGATTTAATAAGTAAATTGCTTATGTTGGTTAATGAACACAATCGATTTAAGAAATTTAATGTGAGCTAGTATTTAAACTCGTGCGATGCTCAGAAAATTAATTATATCAATGATTAATGATAATAATAAGTCAGGCCGGGTGACCATTATTTTCTCTATTTCTCAAATTTGGAAGGCGGGGAATGAATTGAAGCATAACAATAAGGAAATTTTGATTCATGATTCAATCAATATGGTAAGCATGATGGTAAAGGTTGCAGGTGATAACACTTCTAATTGTTCGCACATTTCTGTTTCAGAATTCTCTTTCATTAAAGGTTTTGGTGTTAACATCAGACCTCCTAGAGCCCCCAACATCATTGAGGTTCTTAGGTGTCCTCATTTTCTTGGCTGGTTAAAATGTAATTGTGATGAAGCTTACAAAGCTTCATTAAACACTGCCGAAGCTGGTGAAAATTTTAGGAACCATTTGGGAGATTTCATTCCTGGGTTTGCTGAAAGTATCGAGCCTATCACTTCTTTTTTTGCTGAGGTTTCAGCTGTTATCAAGTGCTTGGATTTTGCAATTCAGCAGGGTTGGAATAAGCTTTAGATTGAAACGGATCGTTCTTTGGTCATCAAAGCCTATTCCAACCCTTTTTTGATTCATTGGAAGCTTAGGAACACTTGGATTAATCTTATAGGAAATTTTACTAATTCTAACCTTTTTATATCTCATATTTTTAGAGAAGGAAATTCATGCACTGGTTATCTTGCATATATAGTTCTTAGCACAAATTCCTTTATAGTTTTTTATTCCATCCCTTTGGGGCTTAGGAATGATTTTATAAAGAATAGGTTAAACATACCGTTCTTTAGATTTATCTCTTATTGATGGGGTTAACTTGATTCCCTTTTTGTATCTATGGTTGTACCTTTTTCTTTCAATATATTGATCTTATTAAAAAAATGAATATAAAATTACAATAGCATAGGGAATCATTAATGCGATATCAATTAACAAAAATTGTTGGCGTTATTGTGCTTAAATTAAATATTTTTAATATTATAAATTCTCACTTGAGCCATTTTTATGAATTATTACAAATACTAAATGTTTTGTGATCAACGGGTAGATTGCTCTTTAATATCTAAAATAAAATTTCATTTCATTAGCATCCAATATATGCAAAATTCGTTTTAATCTTACCATTACTATTAAAATTACAAATATCGAAAAGTTCTCTAATTTATTTTTTTTTGTTTTACCGTGTTGGAATATGCAATAACGACAACTTTATATCAAACTAGTTATAATACAAGTACATATTATTCTCTGCATTTAAGAAATTAAAAAGACTGAGTAAATTAATATCCCTTTCTTTTTGGTAGAAATAAAGAAATTTAAGAAAGTAATGCATCCTATAATGTACAAAATGATAAGTTAAAACATGCAAAGTATAAGAGAAAACCATAATCCTTTCCTTTAACAAAGTTGAGAGAAGAGAAAGTCTTCTATGCAAATTTTTAAAAAACTAACAAAAAGAGAAAAGGTAATCAATGAATGCAACTCTACACTATATTGCAAAATAGAGAAAATGAAAACCAAATTCAAATTGTATAAATCAAATATGGAAAATGTAAACGACTAAACCACGTTTTATGTTTTATCTCCTACCTTCTCCCACTCTTTTATCATCAATTAAAAGAAGAAAAAAATTAGATTACATTTTTAACAAGTGGATTAGATTTTTTTATAAACTTATTTTACATTAAAAAAAAAAAAACTGTCTCCTACTTTCTTCCCACTCTTTTATTATTATCAATTAAAAATATATATATATTTGAAAAAATGTTAAACGTGAGTTTTTTTTTTTTAGTTCATCCTCTATCAACAGTTATTTTATAAAAACGTGGATCAGAGTATATTAATGAATAAATGTTAAAAAAAAATAAAACAAATATATAAATAAGTGAAATTATTAAATTAGCCTAAATTTAAATAAATAGGTGAAATTATTAAATTAGTCTTAATTTTTGATGCCAAATATTATAATTATAATAATAATAATAATAATTAATAAAAATAATAGCCAGAAATTCTAATAATAATATAATAATAATATTAATTATAAATAATAAAAATAATAATAGTAATAATAATAATAATATGTTTTTTAATTAATTAATAAGAGTTTAATAATAATAAGAGTTAGTGGAGTAAACGTTATTAAATAAATAAATATATCAAATTAATTAAAAAAATCAAGTTAGTGGATAACTCTTATTAAATAAATAAATAAAATAAATATAATACATTACATAGTCGACCTCAGTTTTGGCTGTCAAAAATTGTTAAGTAACTTAACAATTTATATATTTAAGATAATAATAATAATATGTTCTTTAATTAATTAATTAATAAGACTTTAATAATAATAAGAATTACTAGAGTAATCATTATTAAATAAATAAATATATAAATTAATTAATAGAAAAGTTATCAAGTTTATGGGGTAACTATTATTAAATAAATAAGGCTTAATTGTAATTTTGATCCCTTTATTTATTTATTTATTTACTCTTTTTACTTTTGTTTCCTCTATTTTAAAATTCAGAAATTTTGTCCTCCTATTTTTACTTTTTTACTTTTGATAGCCCTATTTTAAAATTTAAAATTTTGGTTCTTTTATTTTCATGTTTTTAAATTTTTGGTCCCCTTTTCCGATTGAGACGGGACTAAAATCCAAAACAAACTTAAAATAGGGAGACCAAAAGTGAAAAAAAAATGAAAATACAGGAACCAAAATTTCAAATTTTAAAATAGGGGGACCAAAAATAAATAAAAAATTGAAAATAAAGGGATCAAAATTCCAAATGTTAAAATAGGGGAACTATAACTAAAAAAAATGAAAATAGGGAGACCAAAATTGCAATTAAGCCAATAAGTAAATAAAATAAATATAGTAAATTACATTTTTTTTTTATAAGCAACGATTATATTAAAGGAGAAAAAAGGGATTCTCCAATCCAATGCAATCACCAATCAAAAAGAGAAAACAAAAAACAAGCTACAGGAACCTATAAATAATCCAAAGAAAACTTAGTCCATTCATAGAGGCTACAAAGACGACGATTGTTAGGCCCAACCGACAACCAATTCCACGAAAGGAGGATAATACGTTGGAAAATGATATCGACATTACAAATCTCATCTTCAAAAATGGAAAACACCGACTCGGACTTGCATTTACCCGCTATAGCCATAACCCATGAAAGAGCATGGTCGCAACAATTAATCGCAAAAATACTAGGTAGACCAACCCAATTAAGAACTTTATCCCACACCAACTTCGCTTTAACACAAGAAAGAAAGACGTGAGAAATATCTTCGTTCACAGAAAAACAGAGAACACACACCTTCTCATGATTGGATTCTACAATTCCTCTATCCGCTAAATTCATACGAGTAGGTAATCTGTTGAGAACCATTCTCCTACCAAACACTTTGAGTTTCAACGGGATGTTCGAAGACCACATATGGTCCAAGACCGACTGCTCCTCATCAGTTAAACTGACACCTCCAACCGCCCGGATTACCTACGAATAAAAAGAGTTAACTAAAAAAGCATGGTTGAATTCCAACTTTCAAATCCAACAGTCCAGCCTATCCAAAACTGGAGCATTTTCCTCTAGAATTCCAACAGCAGCCTCTAATTCAGACGTAGCCACACCAGGAAGAACACCCTGCAGTAAGTCATAATTCTAATTCCAGAAGTTACCTTTCCACATACCCAATTCCTTGACAGTACATAATTTACAGCCAGAAACATCAAATAAATTCGGAAAAGTAATGTGAAATGCCCCTGCACCAGTGTAGTCGACAGACCAAAAAGGGATAATGGCGCCATTGCCAATGGAGGAAATCACTGAATTCCAGAAAGATATACCAGCAACCGGGGAAAAACGGAAAGCAAATCTCTCATCCAAAGGGAGTCAGCAGCTTAACCAGATAAGGAATACACGTCATGAGCCAAAGTACCGTATCTATGACGAATAATTGGCCTCCAAATTTCTGTTCCATTGTGAAGGAATTTCCACAGCCATTTCGCCAGAAGAACCTTGTTAAAGATACCTACATGCTTAATACCAAGCCCTCCACAATCCTTAGGCTTACATAACTTACTCCAGCTTACCCAAGCAATACCATTTTTATCCTTCGTACCAGCCCAGAGGAACCTTATTTGAATTGCAATGATTTCTTTAATAACCTTCGAAGGAGCTTTGAAAAATGAGAGGTGGTGAATAGGTAAATTCGAGAGGATAGAATTGAGAGTAACTCTCCTACCTATAGATAAGTTTCTACCAATCCAAGAGGATAACCGAGTCTTAAAGCACGAGATAGTCGGTTTCCAAAAAGAGATCCCCCGGTGGTTTCCTCCTATAACAATGCCAAGAAATTTAAACGGAAGCACCCCAGATTTGCAACATAAAAAATCTTCCGCAGCCTGCATAAGATCCAACTTCACACCAACACCAAAAATACAGCTCTTCGAGAAATTAACTTTAAGACCTAAGATCATTTCAAAACCACATAAAATAGCCTTGATAGCCCAAATATTTTCACATGTTGCCTCACACACCAAAAGTGTATCATCGGCGAATTGAAGCACATTGATAGAGTCAACCTCATTGATTTTAAAATCAGCCAGAATGTTCAAGGAGACAGACCTCCTAACCAACACCGCCAAGCATTCCGCGTCAATCGTAAAAAGAAGAGGAGACAAGGGATCTCCTTGTTTTAAACCTCTAGTTTCTTTAAAATCCTTGGAGGGACTCCCATTGATCAGGACAGATAAATGGCTAGAACACACTGCCCCTTTATATCTGAGAAAAGAAGACTTTGGTCAGAGTTGATTGACATCAAGAATCGGTATCCTAATGGGGATTGGATTATAACCGGAGACTTTAATGCTATAAAAGCCAGAGAGGAGAGGAAAGGGAGGAGCAGTGTTATCTATGGTGAGATGATGGAATTCAATTCTTTCATTGATAACCTGAACTTAATTGATTTACCAGTGGTAGGTAGTAAATATACCTGGTTCAGTGCTAATGGAATGAACTGCAGTAGATTGGACAGATACCTGGTTAGTGATACAGTTATTGCTAAGTTGGATTTGAAGAGCCAATGGGTGGGGGATCGGGACATATCTGATCATCGTCTGTTGTGGTTAAATTCTAAGTCAGTAAACTGGGGTCCGAAGTCGTTCCAATTCTTTAATTGTTGGTTGAAGCATAAAGGATTTAAAGATTTTGTGAAAAAGTCTTGGGATTCTAGGGTTGTCTCGGGCACTCCCAGTATGGTTCTTTGGAATAAGTTTAAAGTTCTTAAGAGTGATCTCAGGTGGTGGAATGTCCATGTTTTTGGTTGGCTTGATTTGAAAATTGATGATAGTATATCAATGCTGAACGAGATTGAGCTGAAGTTGGTGGAGAATGATAACAGCCAAGAAGAGGGGACTGTTAAGGAGAGGTTGGACATCCAAGAAGATATTTGGAAAATCTCAGGCTCAAAGAGTTGATGATTAAACAGAAGTCCAGAAGTAAGTGGGTGAGCGATGGAGATAACAATACGAGATATTTCCATGATTCTCTTAAAGCTAGGTATAAGACTAATAATATTTCTGGCATAAAAGTGGGGAGTACCCTGGTGGAGGATCCTGGCTTAATAAAACATGAGGCTTTGAAGTTTTTTTAGAAGAAATTTAAAGATCAAAGTAGGGTTAAGACTCACTGCAATTTTGACAGTGTTGCTGTGCTTTGTATGGAAGATAAGGAGTACTTAGAGTCTGACTTTATGCAGGAAGATGTTAAGGATGCTGTTTTCTCTTGTGATGGTAATAGATGTCCTGGAAATGATGGCTTTAACTTTAAATTCCTCAAATCTTGTTGGGATATTGTGGGAACTGATATTATCAACTGCGTTTTGGATTTCTTTCACACCGGCAGGTTGGATAAAGCGTTTGTGTCGTCTTTCCTCTCACTTGTGCCTAAAGTGGATAGTCCTCAAAAGTTTTCAGACTTTAGACCTATTTGTTTAATAGGTTGTGTCTTAAAAATTATCTCTAAAATGCTTGCTAGAAGATTAAATTCTGTTATTGGGAAACTGATCTCGCCTACTCAAACGGCTTTTATCTCAAGTCGTCAACTCTTGGACGGTGTTCTAGTGGCTAATGAAACCATTGAGTTCGCGAGGAGAAAAAAGAAGAAGTGCCTTTTATTCAAGGTGGACTTTGCTCAAGCTTACGATTGTGTGGACTGGAAATTTCTGGATTCGATGTTGCTTAATATGGGGTTTGGTGCCAATTGGTTGAAGTGGATCCGTGGTTCAGTGTTCAATAGTTATCTCTCGGTCTTAATTAATGGTAGCCCTTCAAAAGATTTTAAGGCGACGAGAGGATTAAAGCAAGGAGATCCCCTATCTCCTTTCTTGTTTGCAATTGCTGGTGAGGGTTTGGCTTGCTTAGTGAGACGAGCATCTTCCCTGAAAATTCTGAACGACTTTAAATTCAGTAATGCAACTTCGGTTAACATACTCCAGTTCGCGGATGATACCCTTCTGTTTGGGGATGGTTCCATTTCGAACATATGGGCATTCAAATCTATTTTACGAGGGTTCGAAGTTACTTCTGGTCTAAAGATTAACTATTCTAAGAGCTGCCTGTATGGTGTCGGTATTGATCCAGAGCTGTTACATGCTGCTGAGAACTTTCTCCACTGCAAGTCGGGTTCTATGCCTTTTAAGTTTCTTGGCATTGGAGTGGGAGGTAATCAGAGGAGTATTTCTTTTTGGCGTGCTGTCATGGATTGTATGAGGGCTAGATTATCCAATTGGATTGGGCGTAATTTATCGATTGGAGGGCGGGTTACACTTATTAATTCAGTGTTAGCGAATCTCCCGATTCATCACCTTTCCTTCTTTAAGGTTCCTAAAAAGGTTGTGAAAGACATCATAGCAATCCAAAGGAGTTTCTTATGGGCGAGTACCTCGAACAGACGTAGTATTTCTTAGGCTAGTTGGAATTCGGTCTGTAAACCGAAAAGCTGCGGTGGACTCGGAATTAAACATATTGGTCTCTTCAACAAAGCCCTTCTCGCTAAATGGTTGTGGAAGTTCTGTAACGATGGAAATGAGATATGGCGTCTTATCCTCGTTAGTAGGTATGGTAACTTAAGCCGTAAGATTCAACTTTTTAGTGTTTTTGGTAATTGTCAATCTGATTCTGCCTGGTTGAAGGATATCCTTTCTGTTTCTAATACTGGTTCCTAGTCCTCCTTTAATGATTACATTAAAGCTGTTGTGGGCAATGGGCAGGGAGTGCTGTTTTGGCATTCGGTGTGGTGCGGAGATACGCCATTAAAGGATTCCTTTAATGATTTGTTTCAGACTTGTAACAGTAAATCCAATTTTGTTTCTGATTTGGGTGAGTGGGTGGATGGAAGATGGACTTGGAAAGGTTCTGCGCTAGCTTCTAATAATCCTCAGTAGGTGAACAGCGACATGGAGGAGCTAATACAGGCTGTCGATCTTATTCAATTGCAGGCCAATGCTCATGACAGATGGATATGAAAATTGGACGTTGTGAATGTCTTTACTGTTAAGTCCTTCTATGATAGTATTTCCTCGCAGGGTGCGTTGGTGTCGGTTGCGGATAATTCGGTTCGTCTGTTGGATTTTGTTTGGAAGTCGTTCATCCCTATGAAAATCAAAGTTTTCGTTTGGAGATTAGTAATCGATAGGCTGCCAACTCGTTCGAATTTGGTTGCGAGAGGTATCTTAGATAATCCCCACGATAAGGTTTGTGTGTTTTGCTTCAGGACTAACGAAGATTCTTCTCATCTATTCTTTTTGTGTCATAAATCTGTTTTGGTGTGGAATTTGGTGTGTGACTGGATTGGCATTTATCGGATTTCTGAATTGGATTGTTGTTCCCACGCAATGGCCTGGATGCTTAAATTAAAAGGTAGTTGTAAGGATGAATTTATTTATTCTATTTGGTTTATTTCTTGTTGGAATATTTGGAGAGTTAGAAATAATATATTGTTTAGGGATGAAATTTGTAATGTCGACTCCATTTTTAACGCAATTGTTGCGACTTCCTGGAATTGGTTGGTTTTTGGCAAGCGTAATAGGCAGTGTTGCAGCCTTTACGAATGGTCCAAATTTCCCCTAGATTTTTTTAAATAGGGTTGGTTTGTTGGGCTTTTTTGGGGTCTCCCGTGTATTGCGGTTTTATTTCCTGTACTATGGTTTGAGATTTCCTTAATCTCTTGTTAATTGATTGTTGTTTGCCTATAAAAAAAAACCATGAACATTACATAAAAATCTCAAATACACGTGACAAAAAAAATTAAATATAAATAAGGTAATCAAACAATAGTCCTTAAAATATCTAGACAATAATCTGTGTTACCTAAATAGACACTATCACTAATTAACAAACTCCTAGCATAGTTTCAAAAACCACTCTCTTAATACTTACTCAAAGCTTGAGTTTTGCTAAAGCATAAGTTGCAACTAACTCCTAAATTATTTATACTACTATATTAAAATAAATCAAGTATATGATTTTACAATTTTTAAAAGAAAAAAATCATTAAAATAAAACAATTCAAATAATTGAGTAATAAAATTATGAAAACTAAAGTATTTCATGCAAAATTAAAGTTAAAACAATCATATACTTTTTAAATAGGGGAAGACGATTTTACCCTTCTTCTTTTCAACACTATTTTCATAATTCTAATATAATTCAAGAAACTGATAAAAAAAGCAATTCTTTTCTTGAAATATTTTTGAAATTTAATACTTAAAATTTAAGGTAATGAATAACTATATATATATATATATATATATATATATATATATATATATATATATATATATATATATATATATATATATATATATATATATATATATATATATATATATATATATATATATATATATATATATATATATATATATATATATTTCTTAGGTGTCATGTCTCAATTAAAACAAATTATGAATCTTAAATCTTCAATTAAATATCACCATACCTCTCCTGTTATTATTATAAAGCTAATATATAATTTTTTTTGTTAATTTTTGTTTTAATATATTAAATTAATTTTGAAATATTTTTAAAAATTATTCATTAATTTATTAATAAAGTTAACTTCAATATTTCAATTAAAAATTTTCATTAATTTTTATAGATATTTGAAATGTGATTTTGATCTATGATTAATGTAATTAATTTTAAAATTTTTGTTTTTGATTCAAAATAAATTGTTTCATATATGAGGTCGCCAAAGTTTTCTCACAAAATACTCAATATTGCTTTAAATAAAAAAGTAGAAAATGTCATACATGAACACAATTAAAAATATTACAATTTCAACACTATTACATAAAAGGAAATACTCATAATAATTATAACTTTTTTATTTGTGCATACAATCTTTTTATTTAGAATTATACCCAAAAAAATTTTTTTGAAAATATAATATTCCCCAACCTTTCAAAAACTAAAAACTATTGAACATTAAGTAATTTATAAAAGAACTCCAACTCATAATCCCATCTGCAATTTTCACACAAATTAAAATCATCGTCTTCATCATCTAATAATAACCATCGACCTTTTTGTACTCTTCATCCATAACACGTTCTCTTAGAGTTGCATATAGGAGTTTGATTGCGCACCAACATTCCATTATTTTTCCATAGAGAATTTGTTAAGGTTTGTACCTTCATCCTTGCACTCATAATACACTTCGACTTCCTCAAATAACGCATATATTCAACTCCTTGATTTCTTGATTTGTGATCCTCAGAACAGAACAAAATCATTCCATACACATACATTGCTTCCTTATGGCCCATTTGAGCAGCAATTTTCAAGCTCTCAAGACCAGCAATGTTTCCATTCGGATAATTAAAGTACTTAAGCAATCCATCTCTATACAAGCTCTCACTATTTTCACTTTCCACACAACGTTTAAAAAATAACAACGCATTTTCGTTAGGAATCCATTGGATGAAAGGAAAATTGTCCAAAGATATTTTTTGTAACACACAACTTTCTTGTGCAACTTCGAGAAAGTCTTTGCAACACACTTTCATTTTGTGAAGATCAACAAAAGATTGAGAACCTACGATTGCAATCACATCAAGTAATAAATCTCTCGGAAGTGATTGCATGGTTGAAGAAGAAATAAATCTCTCGGAAGTGATTGCATGGTTGAAGAAGATGAAACGCTTTCACTGTTATTACTTTTCTCTTCCAATCTTATTTTGGATGACATAATTCAAGGATTGCAATATTGAAAAGAAAAACTAATTAGAAAACAAAAACATTGATTTATTTATGGATTGATGGCTTAATATATATAGGGATTAAATATTTTGTTTGAGAGTGTATTTCTAGTTTTTAAGAAATCAATCATAAAATCTTTAATTTATACTTATACTATTTAAGGTTGAATTCACTAGTTTCAATATAAACAGTAAATATAGTAAATATAATTTGTATTCTTATCTAGGATTAATTTTTCCAATTAAGATTGATTTATGACAGATATGATTAGCTTGATTTCGATTTTAAAATCGTTAAGATATAATAAATTATTATCTATGGTAGATTTATGATCAATTCCATTAATTAGAGTTTACAAATGGTATTTTATAATTATTTTTTATCTACTGTTGGTTTTTTATCAAGGTAGATTTAAGATTTTTTCTATTAATTTTGATTTTAAAATTGGCATGCCATAACTAAATCTGATATAAGTTTGATTTTTCCAAATAGGTTTGATTTAATACTGATTCTATTATTCAGATTTAATAAAAGCATTATAATTAATAATTTTACTAAAATATGAACTTTAATGTTTTCTTAAATTTAACTTTCCTATATATTGTTTTTGATATTTTAAAAGAACCTATTTTGAATTAAAATCAATTTACATCATCCTGTATTCATTCAGGATTCAATATTATACTAAATCAATAAAAGATATCCAATTCTCTCGTTTCACGTTTATTGACGTTAACTAGAAATTTGTTTCTATATAAGAGTTTTATTTTGCTACACAAAATCAAACCTATAAACCCACAATTATGTAGGAAATCAATATTTTTAATTATTTCGGAAAATAAAAATTTGAAAATTTTATATCAATAGATGATTAACTTTTAATAAGTAAAATCTTGACAAAACAATTATTTTAATATTTAAATATGTGAGCGTTTTTCACTTATCCAATAAAAAATTGTTTGAATTTTAACTAACTCTAAATATCATATATGAGCTGCTAAAGCATTTGTTAAAATATGTTGCTAAATTTGTTTAATGTATCATCCCAATTTTTTTGGACTTTAAATAAGAAAAATTTTAGTGAAAAAGAAAGGTTAATTTTTTTTTTAACCAAGGTAGATTCATAAGGTGTACAAAGGATACACAAGCCTATTTATAATGGATACAAAAACCAACAAGGAGCATTCTATCAAAAGATTACCCTGCTAAGCCACTACTATTTCAAAAACTATGTTGGCGCCTTATACCATTTGTAAAAGCTGCATCGACACGAATCCTTCGACCAAAACCCCAACCACCACCAAGATAATTGGATAGCCCATATTGTAATATCAACAGAGTCTCCAATTACGTCACTGAAAATAATCTGGTTACAAGTCGACCATATCACCCAACACGTGGTTATCCAACTTACGCATGCCAACTCCTTGGAACAGTGAGGAGCAACCTGAAAAAACCAGCTCAAAAAATGTAAACCAACTGCATCTTCCGAGACTTCTGTAATTCCCATCCAATTCGCAATTCCTTTCCAAACTAAGCTGGTCCGCAGACAGGAGCAGAGTAAGTGGTTAATGTCCTCAACTACACTAAAACAAAAAACACACACAATGTCGTGAGGATTCGAGATTACACTCCTGATTAGAAGATTTTCCCTTGTCGGCAAACTGTTTAGCACTAGCCTCCAAGCGAAGCATTTAGCTTTCAGTGGAATTCTAGTATGCCAAACCAAATCTAACATAGCCTTGAGAGAAATCTCGATCTCAGAATTATCAACCACACCACAAATAGCAGCATAACAGGATTTGACAGAAAAATAGAGAGAGTGACTTGGTCTCCAAAAAAAATTGTCCTCCACCCCTAGAAATAGTTTCACCCCCGGAATAAGATCCTCCAACTCTCTGAATTCTTTCAACTCAATAGCAGTCAAAACATTCCCAATAACCTGCAAATTCCAAGACCAAAACTCCCCAAGCCAAGGTTAAAATTTTTGTTATGATAAAATAGTTTATAAAACTCGTTAACTTTTAAATAAATGACTAAATATGTTTTTATTATATTTTTTATAAGAGATAAATTAAATTAGTATTATAACAAAAAGACCTCAAACCTAAAATTAAACGAATATTTAAATTTATTTCTTAGTCTAACGCGTCTGCCTAGGTCTTAAGCAACTCCATAAAAACTTGCTATTTTTAAATTAATAACTTGCTATTTTTAAAACTCTAATTAATAGAATCATATTTTCTTAAATCAATCATAATTTGAAAAAATCAATCCTAAATAAGAATATTAATTATACATTATCATTTTCAAAATCTACTTTTGAAAAATTGTAATAAATATTTTTAGTATATACTGGATTAAATACAAAGAACAACTGGAAAAAAAAAAGCAATTTCTTAACACACCACCCAACCTTCTTAGGCACCTAGCGCGCTGACGAAAATACCCTTGCGTTCCGGATGTGCACATCCGGACGCACCGTTTTTTTAAAGGTTTTTAGTTTTTTTTCGGATGTGCACATCCAGAATAAATTCGTATTTGCAAATCCGGATTAAATTCTTAAACAGAACTCCAAAAATCCAGCAATGTTTCTCACACTCATAAAATTAAATCGGGATAACATTCCAAAATTCGGCATTACATCAACAAAAATTTAAATAGTACAAAATCAATAGCCCGGTGGACGCTTGAACATCTCTAAGATGTCATCGACCGTTCTTCAAATTTTGACGGCCGCCTCGAACTCGAATGGGAATTGTTCTTCGTAACCCAAAAAAGTTTGCCACGTCGCTCTAACATCGTCTTGATTCTTGAGCTCAACAAGGCTGTAAGCGACGTTCCCTTCGTTGTCAACCGAAGGTGAACGATACTGAAGCTTCGCAACCTTCCGTTTGTCTCCGTAAGGTAAGAGAAGTTCGATGTCGTCAATGATCTGGCCGATGGAGATGTCCCTCGTTAGCGCAAACGTTTGACCGCGTGTTTTGCCATCGGTGAAGGAGACACTAGCGGCATACCAACGGGCCTTGATTTGATAGAATTGAGACATTTTGAGCTTGTGTGAAAGATATCAAATGAAACCCCTAATTTATAGAAAAGTTAGGGTAAAGTTATATCTGCCTAAGTTCGTTCCGGATGTGCAGATCCGGACAAACCCTACAAATAATGGTTCCGGATGTGCACATCCGGAAATTGTCCGGAGCTGCAAATCAGAATGTTTTACTTATATATTTTCAAACATAATTGAATATGTGATGTAGCCACTTGGAATACTTTCAGTGCAATAAAATTCGTAAGTGTATTAAAAAGACATATGGATAAAAATACAATATATTTCACTTCAATAATGTACATTGTGTCGTATGATTATACAAAAGAGTTAAAACAAAATTCTCCGTCTAAATCTATTGGAGCTAGAACTTTCGATTTTTCCGCATTTGATGCCTTTTCAATTGCGTGCAATCTTTCGAATTCAAGCATCCTTTCGACAAAACTATCAGGCCAAGACTCGGCAATTGCGGTTGCATACGTCGCCCATTGCGGTGATTTAGGTGGTATCGGACATCCGGGTTTCAAGATAACTTGTACGAAATGTCTTGATTTCGCAAGCCATCCGATACATATGATGCGATCATTTGGATTCGATGGAGGTGCGGTGTGGAGTGGAAAAAAGGTTTCCGAAAATCCGTATCTCGTCAAGTCGATACACACCATATCGTAGGCACATGCTATAAGATGACCCATCTCGGGGAAGCTCATCCATTTCGTTACCGGTGTCGGACCACTCAACCACTGAACAAGTGACTCGTGAACCTTGTTGTAATTTTCTTGATTTTCATAGAGACGCAAGTTTTCTTCTTTATGCGTCTCCAACTCTAGGATAAGTTGATGACGTACAATTGCATGACCTTCCTCTCCTTTACCGAGTAGTGCCGATACGGCTCGGTAACCGCAATTACCATCATCTACAACATCGATTATACCGTCGATATGCTTGTGCATAAAAACTGGCATCTCGTCAATAAAGGAAATCATACGTGTAGTTGGAGTTGGAGTCGGAACTCGTGGAATCGGTGTCGGAGCTGGTTTGGAAATACGAGCTCCTTTCATGACACTTTGTAGAGATTTAGGAGTCGAATAGTCCGGAAAGATTTGGTCAACCTGCTCATAATACGAAGGAGACCGAGTTGTTGAGTTGTCATTTGGTGTAGGCTTCAACTTCTTCGGAGTACCCTTTGTCTTAACCAGTTGAGACGGCGGTATCATTGCGGTTGTTTCGGGGAAGGCAATCTTCCTTAACTCTTCTTTGGTGTGTAGCTTCATATTGTCGTCGGCCTTCGAAAATCTCTTTTGAATCGCTTCCAATTCGGCCAAAATAGAGATATCTGGTATATCTCCTTCCTTACAACCATCATCATCAAAAGTAAGTCTCATCCAATGAGGGAAAACTTCGTCAATTTGATTGTCTCACCTAATTTCAACTTTTTAGCAATGGCACAAGCACAAGGAAGACTGTAAGTTTTCACAATAGTACAACCACACTCTGCACTATCGGAACCTACCGTTTCGGCTTGATTGGCCTCGTGAAAAATATAGCCCAACCCCGCCCGAGACATGATGCCGATCAATTGAGAGTAGAGGAAGTTACCTTTAAACCGATGTTCCAAAACCGTCATGCTCCGACCGAAAGTGGTTTGTATCTCACTGTGTTGGTTTTTGATCATTAGATGCACGGAGTCCCAATCCCGACATAAATCCCCCTTGCTATTCCCCAACCAATTCTTCAAAGTGGCATGTGCCGACTCAACTCTATTGGTGGTAGTGTTTCCAAGATGTCGTACGTTATCGGTCCACGCACAAACAATCTTTTCTTTCACTTGATCAAGAATGGTGGATTCAACATATTTCAACAAAGCGGGGTACCGTTCACACACTTTCCGGAATTTAATGACCGAATCTGCATATAATTCCGTTGTGGAAGAATTTAAAATATAAGTCCATGCATCCATAATTTTCTCTACAATGACACCTGACCTGACCACTTTTCCGTCTTCCAACTCCACTTGTTTCGCACTCACCGCGGTCTTGACCCGACTTCGCACATTCTTTGTTATGTGAAATCGACAAAGTAGTGCATTGGAAGAAGGAAAGACCTTTGCAACCGCATTCATCAAGGCGTTGTCGCGGTCCGTAACAATTGCTTTTGGCATTTGAACATGTTTCTTAGTGTTGATGAGGGTAAATTTTACTATTAGTAATAATATTAAATATAAAATTCTATTTTTAAAACAAAAATTAAAGAAATCAACCTAAATCAATCTTATTTGATAAAATCAATACAATTTCAAAATTGATTATATTTTGCCCTTTTTTAAAATTTAATTACTTTTTTTTTACGTAAAAAATTAATGTACTTGAATCAATGAAAAATCAACTTTAATAGAAAATATAAACCATAGATAGAATTCATTAGAGAATACCATTTTTAAAATTCAAATTAATGGAAATGTTTCAAAACTAATCCTAAATCTGAAACCATTATAACTTGCTACTTTTAAAATCCTAATTAATGGAATCATATCTAAGGTGGAAAAACGAGTCGTAATCTGTCAAGCCATTCCGTGCACTCGATAAAAATGGCGGGTTGGGTTGGGTTGGAATGTTGTGTTCGCCTATCCGTTCATTCCGCCCCGCCTTAAGGCCTCTCCACCATTAGCCCGCCAGACTAGTTATCAAGTACTCAAAATATTTATTTTGATTGGTTAAAGATTAATACTTGTTCTATAGTTTTAGAGCTCTTCAAGATCGTTTTATTTTAGGTGAAATTTCTTGATGGTTTTAAACCTTTGGTTGACATTTTATGTTTTCTAATTTCTAATTGTTGATTTGATGATTTCAAATTGAAATGTATAAAAAAGCGTTTTAATCTATTAAAAAACAAGAAAAAACGTTTTTAAAAAAATAGGCAGGCGTCACCTTGGCGAGGCGGGGTAAATTTTAAGTCCAATTTCATTTGGCGGGATTGCCCGCCTCGCTCTTATTTTGGCGGACTTAAGGCGGGTGGGGGCAGGCGGAATGTTTTACCACTCCTAATCATATCAATCCTAAATCAATCATAATTTGAAAAAATTAATCCTAAATAAGAATATTAATTATATATTATCACTTCAAAATCTACTTTAATAAAATTGGTCATAAATATGTTTAGTAGTATATACTTAAAGATTTCCGTGTTGGAATAAATACTAAGAGACAACTAAAAAAAAATCCCTATATATAACTCATAACTCATAAACCATAAACTCCCTCAAAGTCATTGTTTATTAATAAATTTTTTTCTTACATTTCAATCTTAGAATCATGCCGTCAAAAATATTTATAGGAAACAAATGCAATAAGAGTGAATATGGCTCATCTTCCTCTTCTTCTACCAACCAATCATTTCTAAGAGATTTTTACTTAACGTGTTTGCAAATATAGACTCTCAATCTTTCGTTGATCTTCGCCAAATAAAAATGTGTTGCGAAGATTTTCTTGAAGTCACAAAAGATAGTTATGTTTTACAAAATTTTCGTTAGAGAATTTTCCAATTATTTAATGGATTTCTAATGAACATGCATTGCTCTTTTTGAAACATTGTGTGGATAGCAAAAATGTTAAGAGTTTGTATCGAGAAGGATTTCGTGAGTCTTTTTGTTATCCAAATGGAAATATTGGTGGTCTTGAGCGCTTAAAGTTTGATTACAAAATCTTACTTCAAATTAAATTATGCTTTAGCTTATATACAGAAGTCCATGCTAAATGTAATATAAATGCAAAATTAAATTAACTCGAAATGCAACAAAATCTGAATTTTGATTATATTCTAACACCATCTCTTAATCCACATTCAAGACTAAAATTAATAACACCAATTTCATCTCTCAAATAGATAAAGTGTTCAGTCTTGATTGCTTTGGTCAGAACATATGTCAATTACTTCTAAGTGCTACAGTGAACAACTTCAAGCACTCTATTCTAAATCTGGTTGCGCAGAAAATGGAACTTTGTGTCAATGTGCTTGCTTCTTCCATGTAGTAATAGATTCTTATCAAGTCTTATAGCTGGTTTGTTGTCAATCATCATCTCACAGACTTTCTCACATTGATCTTCAGATCCTGCAACAAGTTCAGAATCCAAACAGCTTGACAAGCAGACAAAGCACCTGCAATATACTCAGTTTCACAAGTTTAAAATGCAACCACTAGTTGCTTCTTAGAGCATGTTAATGTAGTAATAGGGGGTGTTTTTATCGTCTCCACGGGGATTGCCCGATATTTGATGATTGTCGTTCAATAGTTACACCGTTTTAAGTTCAAAGGTTTCAATTGGTTCTCAATTTCGTTTAACATCAATTGGTAGCAAAGAGTAATTTTTGACAAAGAGTTTGAAAGGTTTTTATAAAAGCATGTCAAGGTTAGATTTCGCTAATCCTTTTCACATATATACGATTAATCAAGCATATGAACTCAGTTTCCGACCAATACAACCGCGTATCCTCCCGACTAAGTTTATGTCTAAAGCAAGGTCGTGAGTATCGTTGTTTAGACCGTTAGATGATGTCTCACGCTAACAATCTAAACAACAGTCGTTAAGATCAACACAAAGCGAATAGCAAATTCCAAATCTATGTCTAGAGTTTGGTTTTTAAGAGATGAATTTATTAGGTCATGATTTGTAGAATCTATGCCTAGAGCAATACAAATCACACATAAAGCATTAAGAGAAAATAACTTCATCTATATTGATCAAAGACTTTGTTCATACACAAAAGATCAAAAGCAATACATATAATCAGGATCAACTACATCTAACCTCAACATTGATTGTTTAGCTACACATTCTCATGGTAGCTTGGATGATAAGTTGAAAGAGGAGATGAATGAACATCCACGTCGAATAATCGAGAATGGATGTGACTTCAGCTTCTCAAAGTGAAAATCCACTCTTAGATGATCAAAATGCAGAAACTATGGTTTTTCGGTGAAAATGAGCAAAAGATCCTTTCCAAGAAAAGTAAAATTCTATTTATACATATCAGAATTCTGCAGGATTCGCACTGCGAGTGAATCATTCGCACTGCGAATGAGAGAAAATGGCACCTTAAGTGCCTCTGAGACTTAAACTGCCCAATGCTGAGATCGTGGGTTCGCACTGCGAACAATCCATTCGCACTGCGAATGAGAGAAAATTTGCCTCAAAAACATTCTGCCACCCTTCGCCAGGACCTTCGCACGGCGAACCATCTAGCGAGCCTTCGCTAGGAGTTCGCAGTGCGAACTTTATGATATTTTCTAAGAAAAACATTCTGCCACCATTCGCTGGGACCTTCGCACGTTCGCAGCGCGAACCTTCGCTGCACCTTCGCCAGCTCCTTCGCACTGCGAATACCCTGTTGCAGCAACAAACTCAGTAGAAACTTGCATCCACTCCATGTGTCTCACAATTTTGATCCTTTCTTGCCTATACCTGCACATTAACACACAAATTACAAGCTCCACACATGTATTCCATTGAAAGCACTACAACACAATTCACCACTTAAATCAACCGATTACGCATGGAAAGTAATGAAAAATGCCAATTATTGCATACAAATATATAACATGTTTGACATCTAACAAACTCTCCCGAACTAACTCTTTGTTTGTCCTCAAGCAAAGTATGCCTCTCAAGAGGATTTGCTCGAGCATTCAATTCAACCAAGACAAGATAATCGGCTCAAATAAACAACAATCACAACAAAGCACAATTACTCAATCCAAGATTTACCATGTAAAAGAACTTGACTCCTAAACAATTTTCAAACCATGTTTCAAGAGACAACTATATAATCATGCACATGTCACTCTACACTCCACTTCGAAAAAGGATTGAAGGAAAACGTGCATACAAACACGGGACAATTACACTCAAATGACAAATGATGCAAATACTAAGCAATTCATACCATATCTCAATGATCACAAAAGAAATCATGGAAGCAAAAGATCACTAAGGACTTCAAGGTTGTAGCTTGGTCGGGTGAACAAAAAAGGGATATTTCTAATGGCCATTGAAACGAAATTGCCGATGCATAAGAACATTCACTCTACAACGTATTCACAACACCACAACTTCAATCACCAATATTTTTTCATTACACCTTCACAACTACCGCACAATTTTTGAATCTCTTTTTTTTCATTCGAGCAAGCATTTTCTCATTTGTACACATATATACACAACTATTCTCTTTTCATGCTTGCTTGAATTTTTTTTCAAAATTTGAGTAATTCACCCAACTTCTTTTCATTCTCCCCAACTAAGTTTCGACTCCCCCTAAAGTGAATGTTCCTTGCTTTTTAAGGCAAGGGAGTTAATTTAAACAACAGTTCAAAGGTTCAAGAAGAAAACATTTTAGAAGCTCTTAAAAATTCAATGATGAACTCGACTTTTCAAATATGTACAATCAATAGTTCATCACTAAAAGAGATCTAACAATTTTTGGGCACAAAGGGGCTCACAAATTCTCGCTCCTCACGGGTAAATTACAATATGGACATGGTTGTGCTCAAATTCAATCAAGTGCCTTGATCACTTCTCATACTTCCACAAATTCACATACATCGCAAGACAAGGCATGAATTAAAAGTATAAAACAACATTAATCATCAATCCTTAGCATATTAAAACTTGGAGGCTTCTCACTTTAGTGACTTTGGACCTAAATGACATACGCAATCAATACAGTTGTAACAAGAAACACAATTTCCAATTGTTCACAAACACAAATTCTACTACACACTAACTTCTAGAACTAGGTAACTATGTACCTTGCTGACAATATCATGCTTAAGTTACTATCATCGCCATCCAACTTGAGAGAATCTTCTTTTAAAATAAAGAGTCATCAAAAAGAAGAAAATATTAAATTCTCACAAGCATACCACATAACACATATAAACAATTTTTAAAAAAAAAACTGCACTCATAACTATTAGTAAAAGTGAAACAGAAAATTTTTAACTGAAAACAACTAACATTACTCATAATAATAATAATGTGCATGGTGTAAAAACACCTACATAGCCAAAAAGTACCTCAAGGGTACAAGTACATCATATCCAACATAATCCACCAAGTGGATAAAATAGACTAGTAAAAGCTAGAAAAAAAATACAAGAAAACTTCACTTTGGTGACCAAAGGAAGTAAACAAGTCTGAAAACCATAAAATCAGTCCTCATCGGACTCTGTCTCGAGAACCTCGGTCACCTGCTCATCATCCTCTGCCTCATCAGAACCAGAACCAGAAACCTCCACATCTTCGCCATCTCCCTCCTCATCAGCATCATCGTCAGCAGGATCAGCTGCATCCTCTCCCCCTCCGAAAACTGGCCTGGCCTCGGGCCATCCAGCATGTGCGAGGAACTGCTCCCTCGACATCAAAGACTGCTCCGCGGCGGGATCACGAATCTGCAGCTGAAGTACCTGCATAGAGTCATGTAAATCAAGCATGGCGCGCTGAGAAGCGGCCATCCAATCCCAGTTATACTGGCAAATCTCCTGCTGATAAGGATAGAAATTAGGCGACCCAGAAGTATCACCCCTACTCGTACCAGCCTCTGCACCAGCACCCGCGGGCTCAGCCCTAACACCCTTAGGTTTGCAAAATTTGTCGACGTATCGATAATCGATAGCCGGCGTGACAGTAGCCTGACGACGCGAAGGCAAATTAACACCAGCTTTAGCACATAAGGACATGATCAGACAAGGAAATGCGAGAGGGGCATTTTTCCTCGAAGCGCTCCCTCCTAAACCACTCTCAACAATTGCCCTTATCTCATCGGCAATAATCCTCGCGACATCAATCTGCACATTAGTTAGGATGCTATAGACTAAGTGAGCAAGGGGTATCGGCACAGTTGAGGAATGTGACTTTGGTTTAATATTGGTGACAACCAAAAGTAATATCAGCTGGGCCAAAGGCAGCATGTCCTCCCGGTGGTACCTAACAGCAACTCCAGAATGGTTAAACTTAACACTTTTACCTGGGCGCAACAGATCGCGAGTCATTTGTGGGATATCACGGTTACGATTCAGATTTCTATGATAAGCATCATCCTCACTAGCTCGTAATGGAAGAGGGTTTCCAAGAACTTGGCTAATTGTCCTTCGGTCAAATCTCACTGTTTTTCCTCCAACCACAGTAGTCCAATTTAAAAGATCGCCCTCATCAGGGAGAGCGTTTGCATAGAATTCCTGAACTACCTCCACATTATACGAATCAAGCGGAGTTATCAGCTGATCCCACTTTTTTTCATGCAAGAGGGCAGCCACAACACGATAACTCCCTTGATCATTCAGAATAAACCGCTTCTCTGCAAGGATGGTCCTCTTTTCCAAAACCAAATATCTCTCAGCCTGCCTGTGCCCTCTGAACCGAGTATCGTCGAATTGGATCGGCACCTGTCTTGATGTAGATGCTTTCCTTTTCTTGGCAAGATTAGTCTTCGGAACCATCTGCACATATTAACACCCCAAACAACACAAAACACCAAGACAGATTATTAGAAATTAGGACACAAATACATCAGGCTGAACTTAAAAAAAAAACAAAAATCTGGGTTGCTCGCTGCAACACTCGCACTGCGAATCCTGGCGAACGTTCGCCCCAGATTCGCACTGCGAAGGGGCCAGCGAATCCACTAAAATTCTGAAAAAATTTTAGCAGCCCAAATTTTCACAACAGAGCATGGTTCTATATGTCTTATAAACCCTAAAGCCAGCTGAAAATTCAACATGCATCCAGCAAACCTTAAAACAGAATTGAACCCAAATTCCTAAATATTTCTAATGCACAATTCACAAACAAAACCACAACTAACAGAAAGCACACAGAATAGAGATGCAAACTTGGTTTGGAAATGGCAATTGAAAGAGAAAACACTTGAGAGATGGACAGAGAAACACACGTGAGAGAGAAAGAGTACTTGCTAGTTTTTTTCTTTTCTTTTTCTTTGAAAGTGAGAGGCAAGTTGACTAGGTTTTTTTCCCTTCAAGTCATTAGCCACTTAACATGGGTCTTGGGCCTACGTGCAGGCCCACTCACTTAGTAAACCCTCACTTTTAATGAGGTGGCAGCAAAACCACAAAGTCTGGTTCATTGACGTTTGCAGTGCGAATGGCTGGCGAATGTTCGCCCCAGACTCGCAGTGCGAATAAGCCAGCGAACAAGACAGTTTTGCAAAATTTTCAGGTCTGTCCTGCTGCCACCATGCATCTCATTCACAAATGTAAAATCACTTCAAACAGCAAATAAAAGTAAAAATACTTACAATGTTTGGGTGCCTCCCAACAAGCGCTTGTTTAACGTCGGCTAAGCTCGACGGTCCACCACAACCTCAAGGATCGCGGAAAGGCACAACGGCGGGATTCCGCTCGAAATCTCCTCCAAGATAAACTTTTAATCTCTGACCATTAACTGTCCAATTTTCCTTTGACGTTGTGTCCTCAATTACAATTGCTTCATACGGCTTGATTTCCACAATCCGAAAATGACCGGACCATTTAGACCTTAATTTTCCTGGAAACAATTTTAATCGGGAATTGAAGAGTAGGACCAGTTGTCCTACCTCAAACTGTTTGATCACAATTTTTCTGTCGTGGTACGATTTGACACGCTCTTTATACAACCTGTTGGAATCATACGCCTGAAGGCGCAATTCATCCAACTCGTGCAATTGAGTTTTTCTTTTTTCACTGCTTAGAGTTGGATCAAAGTTCAAAAATTTTAAGGCCCAAAACGCCTTATGTTCCAACTCTACCGGCAAATGGAAATTCTTACCGTAGACCATTTTAAACGGCGTGAGACCAATCGGAGCCTTAAAAGCGGTCCGATAAGCCCACAAAGCATCATCCAGTTTGTTTGCCCAATCTTTCCTTGAGGACGACACCGTTTTTTTCAAAATGCGTTTTATTTCATGATTTGACACCTCCGCTTGACCGTTAGCTTGAGGATGATATGGTGTGGCAACCTTGTGCTTCACACCATATTGCTCCAGATCTTTGTCAAGCTGAGTGTTATAGAAGTGAGATCCTCCGTCACTTATCAACACTCTCAGAGTACCAAAATGCGCAAAAAAAAATTTTCTCAAAAATTTCACTACGGTTTTTCCATCGGCTTTAGCACAAGCTATCGCCTCAACCTATTTAGAAACATAATCCACAGCGACCAAAATGTATTCGTTAGAAAATGATGATGGGAATGGTCCGACAAAATCTATCCCCCAACAATCAAAAACCTCAATTTCTAACATATTTTGCAAAGGCATTTCTTGCCGCCGTGAAATACCACCACTTCTCTGGCATTTGTCACAACTCTGGGCATGTGCATGTGCATCTTTAAACAAAGAAGGCCAATAAAAGCCCGATTGCAGGACTTTTGTTGCCGTTCTCAACCCATTGAAATGTCCTCCATACGGAGAGTTATACAATGCCACCAAATATTCGTGGCTTCCTCTACCGACACACATCTTCTCAAGAGGTTGTCGACACCAAGTTTAAATAAATGTGGTTCATCCCATACAAATGACTTGGCATCAGACAAAAATTTCCTTTTTTGGTGGTGCGTTAGACCGTCCGGTATCAATCCGGCGGCTTTGTGGTTAGCCATTTCGGCGAACCACGGTCTAACCTGTACCCTAAACAATTTTTCATCAGGGAACTCCTCTTTGACTTCACATTCATTCTTGGTCACGTCAACGTTTACTAGGCGGGATAAGTGATCCGCCACCAAATTCTCGGATCCCCATTTATCACGAATTTCAAGATCAAATTCCTGTAACAAAAGGATCCACCGAATCAGCCTCTGCTTAGAATCAGGCTTGGTGAGCAGATACCTTATAGCTGTATGGTCCGTGTAAACGATGACTCGAGACCCAATCAAATAGGAACGAAACTTTTCCAACGCGTACACTATAGCAAGCAACTCTTTCTCAGTTGTTGCATAGTTAATTTGAGCTTCGTTTAAAACCTTGCTCGCATAATGTATCGCGTGGAAAACTTTTAGTTTTCCTCTGACCCACAGCCCTGACCGCATAATCACTTGCATCGCACATTAGTTCAAAATCCAATTTCCAGTTAGGTGCAATGATTATCGGTGAGGTAGTTAAACTTTGTTTTAAAAAATTAAACGCGAACATGCAAGACTCGTCAAAGTCAAAAATCTTACCTTTAATGAGCAAATTGCTCAATGGCTTTGCGACCTTTGCGAAGTCCTTAATGAACCGCTGGTAGAATCCTGCATGCCCGAGAAAGCTCCTTATGCCTTTGACATTCAACGGTGGTGGCAACTTCTCAATAACGTCCACTTTGGCTTTATCCACTTCAAGGCCCTTTGAAGAAACTTTGTGTCCGAGCACAATTCCTTCGTTCACCATAAAGTTGCATTTTTCCCAATTGAGTACCAAATTGGCCTCCACACACCGTTCCAACACTATATCCAAATTGTTCAAGCAAATATCAAACGATTGTCCAAAAACCGAGAAATCATCCATAAAGACCTCAATTGTCTTTTCGATCAAATCCGAGAATATAGCTTGCATACACCGTTGAAAAGTGGCCGGTGCATTACATAATCCAAACGGCATCCTCCTATAAGCGAAGATTCCAAACGGACTTGTAAATGCGGTTTTTTCATGATCCTCCGGGTTCACAATAATTTCGTTGTAACCTGAATAACCATCCAAAAAACAGTAGAATTGTTGACCGGAAAGCCTTTCGAGCATTTGATCCATAAACGGGAGAGGGAAATGATCTTTCCTCGTAGCTTTGTTTAGCCTACGGTAATCTATGCACATTCTCCACCCGGTCACGGTTTTTGTTGGAATGAGCTCATTTTTCTCGTTTTGGACCACCGTTAATCCGCCTTTTTTCGGTACCACATGCACCGAACCAACCCACGGGCTGTCAGAAATGGGATAAATCATTCCGGCATCTAACATTTTTACCACTTCCTTCCTAACCACCTCTTTCATGATATGATTTAACCGGTGTTGCGGTTGAGCAACCAGTTTAAAATCTTCCTCCATAAATATTCGGTGCATGCAATATGAAGGGCTTATGCCTTTGAGATCGGACAAAGTTCATCCCATTGCATCCTGATTTTTTCTCAACACTTGAATTAAGTGGCTCTCCTCGTTTTCAGATAAAATACTGCTTATGATCACCGGTTTATTACCACCGTCATCAAGAAAAGCATACTTCAAGGTTGAAGGCCACACTTTCAGTTCAAGCTTGGATTTTTCATCATTCACCACTTTTTTTAGAATTTCCTCTTCATACTCCCAAGGTTGTAATTCTTCCAAAGCTTCAAGCTCCACAAACACTCTTCAAGAGCTTGCTCTTCTTCAACTGAGAATACTTCCAAGGAATCATCCAAAGCTCTTTGTAAAGGGGTAATGACATGAATTTACTTTGTAACATCAATACTCGCTTCCTCCGTTGCATCGATTCTGAAACAATCACCTTTATCCTTCTTGTGCTTCATGGCATCATAGAGATTGAAACACACCTCTTCATCTTGGACTCTCACTTTCATAAGACCATCGTCCATGTCAATTGCCATTCGGGCAGTTTTCATGAAAGGCCTTCCAAGAATCAAAGGAGCATCCTCATCCTCCTCCATTTCAATGACCACAAAGTCTATCGGAAACAAAAATTTGTCCACTTTGACACTACGCCAAAAATGACTTTTACTAGCGCACCTTAGACAACGCTTTTATGAAAAAGCGCTGCTATAAGTTAAATAAAAAATAAAACACGGAAACTGTACACGAAAAAGAGTTAAAGCACTGTCTAAAGGTCCTACCTTAGACAACGCTCTTTGTAAAGCGCTGGTAAAGGACAACATTAGCCAGCGCTTTTCAAAAGCGCTGCTAAAGGCCTATATTAGCCAGCGCTTTTTCTCAAAAGCGCTGTCTAAGATCTTATTAATTAAAATAAAAAATGGAATAGTATCAGTTTTCTATTTTTCCCTCTCTATTTTTTCCCTCTCTGCTGCGAAGTGCGAACGACGAGAACGAACGAAGAACAGCTCTCGCTACCGTCGTCCACCCTCCTCCACCGTCTCGGTTACAGTCTCGCCGTCTTCCTTCCTCCATTGTCCTCCACCGTACTCCACCGTTCTTCACCGTTTAGGTATGTTTTCTTCTTTTCTGTTATGGTTAACGTTAGAAATAGTGGTTCTTCTTTTCTTGTAAAACAGTGTAACTGGTTGTACTCAAGTTTATGCTTGTAGCATTTTTATTTGACTTGGATTTATGGCTGGCCTAAGCATTATGTTTCAATATTTTGACGTTGTCATTCATGATAGGCTTTTCTCCAACTCTGGTACCATTCCTACTATCCACGCCACCTTTATAAGGTACTAGAAAATAAGGAACAATACTTAAATAATTATGAGATCAAATCTGTTCGATTAAAATTTATTCCGAATCGCCCAAGTAGGTCAATAATTTGTGAGTATGAAGTTTGTGCATATATCATTTTCCCCTGCATACTTCTTGACAGACACACAAATACAAGTGTCACAGATATTATGGTGACTTTTACTGAAAATAATGTGGCTTACTAGTCGGTTTAGGACTTGTATAATAGGTTCTTCGTATAAGTTATAACCAATCCGCATCTATATAAACCATTTTTGTCTGGTTATAACTTAAACAATTTAATTTTTATGAACACTCTATGACCCCTCAATTTTATTGGGTACCAATTTGTGAGATGTGTGATTTAGATAGATATACAACTTTATTCTACATCATTAGTATTAATTTTATGGTTTTCTATTTATCGCATTTAGTTTTCAATTCGATTTCATAATGTTGTTAATCCTTGTTTTCTTTATTACAAGTTAGATGGCTACTAATAAGGATCACCCACATGATGATTCTATTCATGATGGAGGTAAGAACGTAGCTAATGCGGAAGAGGAAATTAAAAGAGGAATAACAGTTATGAAGAAAGTGATTCGTGATAGAGATCGAGGCATCATATTAGATGTGCATTGGAGCCCACAAGGCCAACTTATTGAGCCTAACGGTTATACGTTGACAAGTTTTATTGGTGCACTTGTAAGGAATGAGGTTCCAATTACTTGTGATGATTGGAGAAATAAAGAGTTGAAGGAAGCCAAAGAAAAAATTTGAAGTGAGATAAAGGTACCATAATTATGTCTTTAATTATGCCAACTAATTCTGTCTTTTAAATTACTTGTACTAACGCACAATGTGTATGTTTTTCTTAGAGGTGTTTCAACATTGATGATGATAGAAGACCTTTTTGTCTCAAATTGGCTAGAAGTTTCTTAGGGATGCAGAAGGTAATTTTGTTGATGCAGAGCTTCCATCTAAATATGGAGCTTTGATTTCACAAAAAAATGGGACACGTTTAAAGCCAAACGAATAACCCCAGAATTTAAAGTGTAAGTGAAACAAATCGGGAAAGAGCATCAAGTCCCGCCTATCCATATAGAAAAGGACGTGTTGGATATGGACGCTTAGAACAGTCTATAGTAAGTATCTATAAATTTCAATGATATACTTGTTCATCATGAGTTATATTTAATCATATTATTTGGCTTAATGTGTAGTTACAAAAGGAGAATAGTTCTGAAACATCTCTTCCGGCACATGTTTTGTGGAAGGAAGCCCGTGTGGGCAAGGATGAAGTTGTTAAAGAAGGTGTTCAACAAGTATTTGAGAAATGTGTAAGTTTAACATTATTTCTTTAATTAAATCAAAACTTTATTAACAAATATTTGACAAATATTCGATATTCATCTGATTTTCAGGAGACTCTATCTCAGTCTTTATCTCCAGATGAAGCCAATGATCCCAAGAGCATACTTAGTCGGACATTAGATGTCCGTGAGTATTCTGGTCGGGTGAGGGGTAAGGGTTTTGGGATCACTCCGACATCCTTGAATATTAAAAAACAAAAGGCTCCTAGTAATAAAGAACTTCAGCAAAAATTGGAAGCACTGCAAACTGAAGTTCGTGAATTAAGAAAGGAAAAAGAAAGAGATATCGCTTCAGACAAAGATAGTATCAACTGTAACTTTCAACCGAATATTCCAGAGGTAATTATATATATTTTTATGAAATTAAATTATTAGCTTAAATTATTTAATTGACATATATAATATTGGTTTTAGGGCATTTCCCCTTGTCACCTCTACTTATCGTCACCAACTTATCGGATGGTTGGCAAGGGAAAAGTGTATAACACTTTGGGAGAATTACTTCACACTAAACCGCTCCCTACTGGATGTTTGAAAGTCTCGGTTGATATTGCTTTAGAGATGGATGCATTATTACCATATCCTGACGATGTTTCGCATGCAACATTGGTGGGAGATGCAATAGGTTCGTTTGTTGCATGGCCGTCAGGCCTCATTAGCGTAGGATATGAGGTATGCTTAAAACCATTATGAACCTTTGAGTATTCAAAGTTTTTACGCGCATTTTACGTACATTTTTTACATGGTAATGTTAATTAGACTCCAACAACATCCAAAGCAAAAGATAAGAGGATTTCGCAGCATACCGAGTCTGTTGTTTCAAAAAAAGAGGTACATCACAATTATATGATATTCATGCATGGAAAATGTTAAATTCGTGACCTTATACTTCATCTAACTAATTATATGATATATAGCTTCATGGTAAAGAGATTAGCAACGTTTCCACACAAAAAAAGGTTGTTGCTAAGAAGACCGCGCCTAGAAAAAAACATACTTCCAAGTATAGGTCGTGCCTTCAGACATTTCTAGAAATGACAGATATTCCGAATGGAGGTATTCGTCTTGTACCTATGGAGGAAGGTATTTATGGCTTTCAATATGAACAATCAATTGGTAATGAGGAATTTGAGCAAGTTTTTCGTCATGAAGAATTAGGCGTCAGTGTTGTCAATGCATACGTGAGGTATATCCGATCTACTTTGTTATATTAATTGAACAACTTATTTACTTTATGTTTCAAATGAATAGTCTAATGTTAATGATGTTTTTATTTAAGGTTTCTGTATGACAAATTGATGCGCCCACGTGGATTGGAGCAAAGATTCGCATTCTTAAGTCTCGCGAGTATCAACTTAGGGTTAATCATAAATAAACCAGATGATGTCATGGTGTATGTACTCAACCGCTTTATGGCCGACAAAGATACAGAAAAGTTGTTCTTTTTACCGTTTAATACTGGGTTAGATTTTCATTCTAAATTCATCTATTATAATTTTTTTGTATTTTGACGTCGTGTAGAAAGTTTCCATCTAACATTTGTTTAATCTTACAGTGGACATTGGTTGTTGATCGCGATTAATCCTATCAGGGAAGTTGTGTATTATCTGGATTCGTTAGGAAATGATTGGACAACATACCCGGATATGAAGAAAATGATTGATACGTAAGTTAGATTGTTCTAAATATTCATGTGTCTATTTATTTATTTATTTATGTGAATTGTTCTAAATATTCATTTATATTTTATTAGCATTATACAAGCTTTTCGAGCACAAAGAGATATCCAAGTAACAAAGAGGAGAGCCAACAACATTACATGGATTGGAGTGAAGGTATATTAATTATCACATTTTTTTATTGTATTAGTGACGATACTTGATAAAACTAAGGATTTATCCATATTTTCTTTTCATGTGTAGTGTCATCGGCAACGTAACGGTATAGATTGTGGTTATTTCATGTTGAGGTTTATGAGAGAAACTCTTTTTTTGGATCGAATAGAGATTCCATCCGATGTATGTATTTCTAACTTATGAGTTATTTTAATATTTAACACATATTTCTCATATAATTAAATAGTTGAAACTAAATCAAACTATGTTATATTATTATGTAGTACTTTGATGAATTCAAGTGTGCGTATTACTCAAGAGATCATTTGGATGAAATTAAAGAGGATTAGTGTCAATTCATTATTGAGCTCGGAGTTTTATAAGGAATATTGTACTCTTACTTATTGATGAGAATTTTGAGTATGTATAACTTTGTAACTATAGACATTGTTTATTATTGTTTTAATTGAATTACAATCTTTTTGTGTTGTTTCAGGTTATATGTGCAAAGTAGAAGATAGAGTTATCTTGATGTGCATTGCTTTTTGCTTAGCATTTCTATAAGTAATATGTAGATTTGAATCAAACTTTTTGTTGAATGAAAATTGTATATATAAATAGGCAAAATTTGTGAGTATATATTGGTTTGAAGCTCCAAATTATGATATTTTGGTGCAAAAATGTGGTTGAAAAACAGGTGCAAATTGTGGTTGAAAACCTGGTGCAAATTGTGGTTCAAAAACAGGTGCATATAAACTGTATAAAATAAACAGCGCTTTTTTTCAGTAATTTGAATAAAAAGCGATAAAGTAGGGTTTAGACAGCGCTTAGTCCAAAAAGCGCTGTCTAAGGTATACCAAAAAAAGAAAAAGCGCTGTCTAAGGTATACTAAAAAGAAGGAAAAAAGCGCTGTCTAATGTTAGTCTAAAAAATAAAAAGCGCTGTCTAAAGCACCATTTAGACAGCGCTTTTTACATTAACCAAAGCGCTGTCTAATCTTTTAGCAGCGCCAGTTTAGACAGCGCTTTTAAGCGCTGTGTAATGCCAAAAAAAGCGCTGTCTAAATGCTTTTATGGCATAGTGTGACCAACACATCTTCCGCTACACCGTGAGGACGGGTAGTGGATTTGTCTGCGAGTTGCAACGTCATTTGAGTGGACCTCAATTCCATGTGTCCTAACCGTTTCACAATCGACAAAGGTATCAAATTGATACTAGTGCCCAAATCAATCAATCAGTTGCCCACATAGATGTTTCCTATAGTAACCAGCAAGGTGACTCGTCCTGGATTACATTCTTTCCTCAGAAAAGTACGTTGAATGATAGCGCTACAGCTAGCATCTACTATAATGGTCTCTTGATCCGTGTACCTCTTCTTTTTCGTGAGGATATCCTTCATAAATTTCGCATATTTTGGCATTTGCTCCAAAGCCTCGGAAAATGGGATACTTATTTGTAATTGTTTGAAAATATCCATAAACCTAGAATAGTGCCTCGTACTATCTTTCTTTGTAGGAGCATGAGAATATGGTAAATGTTGGATCGGAATATTGTTCACCGGTTCTTTTCCCTTCCTAGTTCTCTTCACTTTTTCTTCTATCTCTCTTTTTTTCTCATCCTCACTTTTTTCCTTCTCATTTTCAACTAAAACACTCTCAACATTTTTTTCTACTTCAATCTCATCACTATCTTTTTCTTTTTCAACTACAACCTCCTCCTCCACTACTCTTTTACCTACACCCATGTCAATCTCTCTCCCACTTCTTGTTAGAATTGCCTTACAATCTTTAAGATTCGGAAGCGTATTTGCCGTAAAGTGCCCTTTTTGTTGGTCGGCCAATTGTTTTTATAATTGTCCGACTTGTGTTTCCAGATTCCATATGGCCGCATCGGTATTCTTTTGATTGGAAATTTACATTTGCATAAATTGCGTGAGAGTGTCTTCCATCTTCGTATTTCCAACGGGAGCTTGCGGAGGTTGAGTGTAATTTTGGTATTGTTGACGGTTTGACGGCCCGGCTTCTTGCGGTCTCCATGGTTGTTGATAACCTTGGTTAGGCCGTTGTTGGTAACCTTGGTTGCCTTGTTGATACGGAGGTCGGGGATGATATCCTTGATTTCCAGCATAGTTTACCTCCTCCACAACTGGAGGACAATAACCGGTCGGATGGTCACCTCTACAAAGTTCACAAACCAAGACTTGTACATTTTTACTCGAGGAGTCATGATTTTCTTTGAATTGTTGAGGAAGTTTAGACATTTGTTTCGTCAACAACTCAACCTGCTGGGATAACAACTTGTTCTGAGCAAGTATAGCATCGCTTGTTCCCAATTCTAGAACTCCAGGAGTCTGCTGAGAAGGTCCACGGTTATGACTACCTTGATGGTCGTTCAAGGCCATCTTATCAATAATAGATGTGGCTTCTGCTGCGGTTTTGTTTAACAAGGATCCACCAGCGGTGGCATCCAACAAGGTTTTGTGTACAAGTTGAAGTCCATTTCTAAATATATGAATTTATGACAATTCATCAAAACCATGGCCCTTGCACTTTCTCAACATTGATTTGAATCTCTCCCAAGCTTCATTGAGAGATTCATTCATTCCTTGGCCTTCCTAATGAGGGAATGCGGGAATAGTCTCTTGAACAGAGACTCCTCTTCTGCCTTGGGTGCACCAGTCGCTCCCGCTATTTCATAGAATTTCATCAAATGGGTGAAAGGATCTTCATGATCCATACCCGTAAATGGACTTTGATATAACAGTTGGAGAATACCGGTCTTCATTTCGTAATGACGACCGTTATGAGCATGGCGAGCGAACTGGGCATTGTGTCTCAGACTGTTTGTGCAAGGTCTAGAAGCAGGTGGTGGTAGTGGTGGTGGATCTGCCTCCATAACTGGAAGTATCTGTGGAAGTGGTGGTGGTGTAGAAGTACTTTCCTCTTGTTCTCACTTTTGTCTTGCTAGCTTCCTCCTTCGTCTAGTTTGGCTGTTGATCCTACGAGTGGTTCTCTCAATCTCAGGATCGAAAAGAAGTTGGTCCACCAGTAGTTTCCCTCGCATAAACTAAGTCTGCACACTAAACAAAACAAATTAACAAGTTCAAGAAAAAGGTTAACAAGCTTAAAACAGCACAACTATCGCAATGCTTGCAATATCACTTAACAATCCCCGACAACGGCGCCATTTTGTTAATGTAGTAATAGGGGGTGTTTTTATCGTCTCCACAGGGATTGCCCGATATTTGATGCTTGTTGTTCAATAATTACACCGTTTTAAGTTCAAAGGTTTCAATTGGTTCTCAATTTCGTTTAACATCAATTGGTAGCAAAGAGTAATTTTTGACAAAGAGTTTGAAAGGTTTTTATAAAAGCATGTCAAGGTTAGGTTTCGCTAATCCTTTTCACATATATACGATTAATCAAGCATATGAACTCAGTTTCTGACCAATACAACCGCGTATCCTCCCGACTAAGTTTATGTCTAAAGCAAGGTCGTGAGTATCATTGTTTAGACCGTTAGATGATGTCTCATGCTAACAATCTAAACAACAGTCGTTAAGATCAACACAAAGCGAATAGCAAATCCCAAATCTATGTCTAGAGTTTGGTTTTTAAGAGATGAATTTATTAGGTCATGATTTGTAGAATCTATGTCTAGAGCAATACAAATCACACATAAAGCATTAAGAGAAAATAACTTAATCTATATTGATCAAATACTTTGTTCATACACAAAAGATCAAAAGCAATACATATAATCAGGATCAACTACATCTAACCTCAACATTGAGTGTTTAGCTACACATTCTCATGGTAGCTTGGATGATAAGTTGAAAGAGGAGATGAATGAACATCCACGTCGAATAATCGAGAATGGATGTGACTTCAGCTTCTCAAAGTGAAAATCCACTCTTAGATGATCAAAATGCAGAAACTATGGTTTTTCTGTGAAAATGAGCAAAAGATCCCTTCCAAGAAAAGTAAAATTCTATTTATACATATCAGAATTCTGCAGGATTCGCACTGCGAATGAGAGAAAATGGCACCTTAAGTGCCTCTGAGACTTAAACCGCCCAATGTTGAGATCGTGGGTTCGCACTGCGAACAATCCATTTGCACTGCGAATGAGAGAAAATTTTCCTCAAAAACATTCTTCCACCCTTCGCCAGGACCTTCGCACGGCGAACCAACAAGCGAGGCTTCGCTAGGAGTTCGCAGTGTGAACTTTATGATATTTTCCAAGAAAAACATTCTGCCACCATTCGCTGGGACCTTCGCACGTTCGCAGTGTGAACCTTCACTGCACCTTCGCCAGCTCCTTCGCACTGCGAATACCCTGTTGCAGCAACAAACTCAGTGGAAACTTGCATCCACTCCATGTGTCTCACAATATTGATCCTTTCATGCCTATACCTGCACATTAACACACAAATTACAAGCTCCACACATGTATTCCATTGAAAGCACTACAACACAATTCACCACTTAAATCAACCGATTACGCATGGAAAGTAATGAAAAATGCCAATTATTGCATACAAATATATAACATGTTTGACATCTAACAGAGCACCAAGAAATGGGATCTTCTAAATATTTACAAAAATATCCAGAAGTACTTCTTCTATCAACTCTGTCTCCACACCAATCAGAGGTTGAATAACATATCAGCTCTGAATCAAATTTAGCATCAGAGGGGAACAAAACTCCATACTTCAGAGTCCCTTTAATGAACCTCAGTATTCTGACAGCAATTTGGTAATGTGACCACTTTATGCATGTTCATAAACCTACTCACAATTCCAACTACATAGCAAATGCCAGGTCTGGTGACACATGACTTAATAAGTAAATTTCTTATGTTGGTTAATGAACACAGTCGATTTAAGAAATTTAATGTGAACTAGTATTTAAACTTGTGCGATGCTCGAAAAATTAATTATATCAATGATTAATGATAATAATAAGTCAGGTCGGGTGACCATTATTTTCTCTATTTCTCAAATTTGGAAGGCGGGGAATGAATTGAAGCATAACAATAAGGAAATTTTGATTCATGATTCAATCAATATGGTAAGCATGATGGTAAAGGTTGCAGGTGACAACACTTCTAATTGTTCGCACATTTCTCTTTCAGAATTCTCTTTCATTAAAGGTTTTGGTGTTAACATCAGACCTCCTAGAACCCCCAGCATCATTGAGGTTCTTAGGTGTCCTCATTTTCTTGGCTGGATAAAATGTAATTGTGATGAAGCTTACAAAGCTTCATTAAACACTGCCGAAGCTGGTGAAAATTTTAGGAACCATTTGGGAGATTTCATTCCTGAGTTCGCTGAAAGTATCGAGCCTATCACTTCTTTTTTTGCTGAGGTTTCAGCTGTTATCAAGTGCTTGGATTTTGCAATTCAGCAGGGTTGGAATAAGCTTTAGATTGAAACGGATCGTTCTTTGGTCATCAAAGCCTATTCCAACCCTTTTTTGATTCATTTGAAGCTTAGGAACACTTGGATTAATCTTATAGGAAATTTTACTAATTCTAACCTTTTTATATCTCATGTTTTTAGAGAAGGAAATTCATGCACTGGTTATCTTGCATATATAGTTCTTAGCACAAATTCCTTTATAGTTTTTTATTCCATCCCTTTGGGGCTTAGGAATGATTTTATAAAGAATAGGTTAAACATACATTTCTTTAGATTTATCTCTTCTTGATGGGGTTAACTTGATTCCCTTTTTGTATCTATGGTTGTACCTTTTTCTTTCAATATATTGATCTTATTAAAAAAATGAATATAAAATTACAATAGCATAGGGAATCATTAATGCGATATCAATTAACAAAAATTGTTGGCGTTATTGTGATTAAATTAAATATTTTAAATATTATAAATTCTCACTTGAGCCATTTTTATGAATTATTACAAATACTAAATATTTTGTGATCAACGGGTAGATTGCTCTTTAATATCTAAAATAAAATTTCATTTCATTAGCATCCAATATATGCAAAATTCGTTTTAATCTTACCATTACTATTAAAATTACAAATATCGAAAAGTTCTCTAATTTTTTTTTTTTTGTTTTACCGTGTTGGAATATGCAATAACGACAACTTTATATCAATCTAGTTACTACCTCCGTTTTTTTTTATAAGTCGCTTTGGGAAAAAATTTTGTACCACAATATAAGTCGTTTTATAATACCAATAAATCATTAATGTTATTTTTTCTACTATACCTTTAAATATTTATTATTCTCTCTCCTTTCAATTATGTAAATTTGTCTTTTCAATATCATTAATAGAGGACAATTTTATAAAATCATTCATAATTTTTCTTTTCCATACTACATTTATTACATTTCTTAATATGTGTGAAAAGTCAAAAACGACTTATAAAAAAAAACGGAGGGAGTATAATACAAGTACATATTATTCTCTGCATTTAAGAAATTAAAAAGACTGAGTAAATTAATATCCCTTTCTTTTTGGTAGAAATAAAGAAATTTAAGAAAGTAATGCATCCTATAATGTACAAAATGATAAGTTAAAACCTGCAAAGTATAAGAGAAAACCATAATCCTTTCCTTTAACAAAGTTGAGAGAAGAGAAAGTCTTCTATGCAAATTTTTAAAAAACTAACAAAAAGAGAAAAGGTAATCAATGAATGCAACTCTACACTATATTGCAAAATAGAGAAAATGAAAACCAAATTCAAATTGTATAAATCAAATATGGAAAATGTAAACAACTAAACCACGTTTTATGTTTTATCTCCTACCTTCTCCCACTCTTTTATCATCAATTAAAAGAAGAAAAAAATTAGATTACATTTTTAACAAGTGGATTAGATTTTTTTATAAACTTATTTTACATTAAAAAAAAAAATGTCTCCTACTTTCTTCCCACTCTTTTATTATTATCAATTAAAAATATATATATAATTGAAAAAATGTTAAACGTGAGTTTTTTTTTTTTTTTAGTTCATCCTCTATCAACAGTTATTTTATAAAAACGTGGATCAGAGTATATTAATGAATAAATGTTAAAACAAAATAAAACAAATATATAAATAAGTGAAATTATTAAATTAGCCTAAATTTAAATAAATAGGTGAAATTATTAAATTAGTCTTAATTTTTGATGCCAAAAATTATAATAATAATAATAATAATAATAATTAATAAAAATAATAGCCAGAAATTCTAATAATAATATAATAATAATATTAATTATAAATAATAAAAATAATCATAGTAATAATAATAATAATATGTTTTTTAATTAATTAATAAGAGTTTAATAATAATAAGAGTTAGTGGAGTAAACATTATTAAATAAATAAATATATCAAATTAATTAAAAAAATCAAGTTAGTGGGTAACTCTTATTAAATATAATACATTACATAGTCGACCTCAGTTTTGGCTGTCAAAAATTGTTAAGTGACTTAACAATTTATATATTTAAGATAATAATAATAATATGTTCTTTAATTAATTAATTAATTAATAAGACTTTAATAATAATAAGAATTACTAGAGTAATCGTTATTAAATAAATAAATTTATAAATTAATTAATAGAAAAGTTATCAAGTTTATGGGGTAACTATTATTAAATAAATAAGGCTTAATTGTAATTTTGATCCCTTTATTTATTTACTCTTTTTACTTTTGTTTCCTCTATTTTAAAATCCAGAAATTTTGTACTCCTATTTTTACTTTTTTACTTTTGATAGCCCTATTTTAAAATTTAAAATTTTGGTTCTTTTATTTTCATGTTTTTAAATTTTTGGTCCCCTTTTCCGATTGAGACGGGACTAAAATCCAAAACAAACTTAAAATAGGGAGACCAAAAGTGAAAAAAAAAATGAAAATACAGGGACCAAAATTTCAAATTTTAAAATAGGGGGACCAAAAATAAATAAAAAATTGAAAATAAAGGGATCAAAATTCCAAATGTTAAAATAGGGGGACTAAAACTAAAAAAAATGAAAATAGGGAGACCAAAATTGTAATTAAGCCAATAAGTAAATAAAATAAATATAGTAAATTACATTTTTTTTTATAAGCAACGATTATATTAAAGGAGAAAAAAGGGATTCTCCAATCCAATACAATCACCAATCAAAAAGAGAAAACAAAAAACAAGCTACAGGAACCAATAAATAATCCAAAGAAAACTTAGTCCATTCATAGAGGCTAAAAAGACGACGATTGTTAGGCCCAACCGACAACCAATTCCACGAAAGGAGGATAATACGTTGGAAAATGATATCGACATTACAAATCTCATCTTCAAAAATGGAAAACACCGACTCAGACTTGCATTTACCCGCTATAGCCGTAACCCATGAAAGAGCATGGTCGCAACAATTAATCGCAACAATACTAGGTAGACCAACCCAATTAATAACTTTATCCCACACCAACTTCGCTTTAACACAAGAAAGAAAGACGTGAGAAATATCTTCGTTCACAGAAAAACAGAGAACACACACCTTGTCATGATTGGATTCTACAATTCCTCTATCCGCAAAATTCATACGAGTAGGTAATCTGTTGAGAACAATTCTCCAACCAAACACTTTGAGTTTCAACGGGATGTTCGAAGACCACATATGGTCCAAGACCGACTGCCCCTCATCAGTTAAACTGACACCTCCAACCGCCCGGATTGCCTACGAATAAAAAGAGTTAACTAAAAAAGCATGGTTGAATTCCAACTTCCAAATCCAACAGTCCAGCCTATCCAAAACCGGAGCATTTTCCTCTAGAATTCCAACAGCAGCCTCTAATTCAGACGCAGCCACACCAGGAAGAACACCCTGCAGTAAGTCATAATTCTAATTCCAGAAGTTACCTTTCCACATACCCAATTCCTTGACAGTACATAATTTACAGCCAGAAACATCAAATAAATTCGGAAAAGTAATGTGAAATGCCCCTGCACCAGTGTAGTCGACAGACCAAAAAGGGATAATAGCGCCATTGCCAATGGAGGAAATCACTGAATTCCAGAAAGATATACCAGCAACTGGGGAAAAACGGAAAGCAAATCTCTCATCCAAAGGGAGTCAGCAGCTTAACCAGATAAGGAATACACGTCATGAGCCAAAGTACCGTATCTATGACGAATAATTGGCCTCCAAATTTCTGTTCCATTATGAAGGAATTTCCACAGCCATTTCGCCAGAAGAACCTTGTTAAAGATACCTACATGCTTAATACCAAGCCCTCCATAATCCTTAGGCTTACATAACTTACTCCAGCTTACCCAAGCAATACCGTTTTTATCCTTCGTACCAGCCCAGAGGAACCTTATTTGAATTGCAATGATTTCTTTAATAACCTTCGAAGGAGCTTTGAAAAATGAGAGGTGGTGAATAGGTAAATTCGAGAGGATAGAATTGAGAGTAACTCTCCTACTGTTCGAGTTGAATATCAGTGTGGGTTTTTGTTATCGTCTCCACAGGGATTGTCGGATATTTGATGCTAGCCGTTCAATAGTTGTGATATTCTAAGTTAAGGTTTTCAAAAGTTTCACTTGTTGTTATCATTCACTTGTAGCAAAAGATTAATTAGGTCACAAAGATTTTTATAAAAGCATGTTAAGGTTAGGTTTCATCAATCCTATTCATGTATAAACAATTAATCAAGCATATGAACTCGGTTTCCAACCAATATAACCGCGTATCCTCCCGACTACGTTTATGTCTAAAGCGGAATCGTGAGTACCGTTGTTTAGACCGTTAGATGATGTCTCACGCTAACAATCTAAGCAACGATCATTAAGATCAATACAATGCGAATAGCAAATCCCAAATCTATGTCTAGAGTTTGGTTTTTAAGAGATGAAATTGTTAGGTCAAGAGTTGTAAAGTCTATGTCTAGAGCAAAACAATTCACAAATGGATCATTAAGAGAAAACAACATCATCTATATTGATCAAAGACTTTGTTCGTATACAAGAGATCAATATCAATACATAAAAACAGAATCAACTACCTCTAACCTCAACATTGAGTGATTAGCTACCACTTCTCATGGTAGCTTGGATGACAAGTAAAGAGAGGAGATGAATGAGCATCCACAACGAATAATCGAGAATGGATGCAAAATCAGCTTCTCCAATGAAAATACAAGCTTTTCTGAACAAAATACTGTAAACAATTAATTCTAATGTAAAAATGAGCAAGCCCTTTCCTCCAAAAAGTAACAATTCTATTTATACACATTTCCAAACAGCACCATTCGCCCAGCGAAGCCTTTCATTCGCCCAGCGAATGCCCAAAAATATGGCACATTTAAGTGCCTCAGACTTAAACCGCCCCTCAGAATTATCGTGGGTTCGCTAGGCGAACCAAAACATTCGCTTCGCGAGCATTCGCTGCAACCTTCGCCCAGCGAAGCTTGGGTGTTTTCAAAAATGGAAAGTTTCTGCCACCCTTCGCTGGCACATTCGCCCCGCGAGCATATCAGCGAGCATTCGCTGGCCTACTCGCCCAGCGAATTTACCCAGTTTTCCTACTGTAAGTTTTGCACACTTTCTGCCACCCTTCGCTGGCATGCTCGCTGACGTTCGCTAGGCGAACCTTCGCTGGCACCTTCGCCAACACTCGCCTAGCGAACACTGTTGTTGATTTCAATTCTTTGGCAGCTTGCACTATTTCTTTGGGTCTTCCAACTTTGATCTTTTCACTCCTATTTCTGCACATTTAGCACACAAATTACAAGCACCACAAGTATATTTCAAATAATGCATAACAACATCAATTCACACTAAAATCAACCTATTCCACATGAAAAGTCATGAAAAATGCCAAATAACTCATACTCAAATATATCATGATTGACATCTAACAAACTCTCCCCAACTAACTCAATGCTTGTCCTCAAGCAAAGTATGCCTCTCACGAGGATTTGCTCGAGGATTAAATCCAACCAAGATACGAAAATGGCTCAGCTAAACAGTAATCACAACAATGCATCAATTACACAATTCAAGAACCAATCATGTACAAGAACTTGAATCCTAAACAATTTCAACCATGCTTCAAGAGACAACTAACTTATCATACACATGTCATTCTACACTCCTCTTCGAAATAGGATTGAAGGCAAACGCGCGTACAAGCACGGGACAATTAAACTCACTTGACAAATGATGCAATACTAAGCAATTCATATCATATCTCAATGATCATAACAGAAATTATGGAAGTAAAAGATCACTAAGGACTTCAAGGGATGTAGCTTGGTCGGGTGAACAAAAAAAGGACATTTCTAAAGGTCTATGAAACGAAAATGCCGACGCAAAAGAACATTCACTATGTACTTATTTCCACAACACACTTCATTTCACCAAATTGTCATTCCACCTTCACAAACTACCGTGCACACTCTTTGATTCTATTATATTTTTTCGTTCAAGCAAGCATTTTCTCTTTTGTACAATATATTCACACTCTTCTTTTGACATGCTTGCTTGAAAAATGTTTTCTTTTCATAATTAGGAGTAATGCACCTATCTTCCTTTTTATTCTCTCCCCAACTCATTTTCAACTCCACCTAAAGTAAATGTTCCTTGCTTTTTAGGGCAAGGAAGTCAAAATAAACAATTTACAAAGGTACAAGAAGAAAATGTTAGAAACTCATTAAATTCAATGATGAACCAACTAGCAAATTATGTACATAAAACAAGTTCATCATTCAATTGAGTTCTAAACTGTTTAGGCTCAAAGGGGCTACCGAATGCTCACTGCTCACAGGTTAAATAATATTTGGGCATAGTTGTGCTCACTAACAAAAATTGCCTTGATCACTTCTCCTACTTCCACAAAATCACACGATCACAAGATAAGGCATGAATTAAAAATAAAGACAACATTCATCAACACTCCTTGACATATGATACAATTTTGAGGCTTCTCACTTTACTAGCTTCAGATCCTAAAATGACATATGTATTCAAAAGAAGTTGTAACATGAAACACATTTACACTTGCCCAAGACACAAAATTCTTAAACATAAAAAATTCTTGAATCAAGGTAACGATATACCTTGTCGCAACACCATGCTTACGGTACTATCATCGCCCTCACATCTTGGAGGAATTTCTCTATAATCCCAAGAGTCCAACCTACTTCCCAAAGTTCCACCATTAAAGAAGAAAAATCAAAATAACACATACAAAAACACACTTACTATAATTAAAAACCAACAACTATTAGTAAAGCGAAACAACAATTTTTTTACTACAAACCATAATTATTACTAATAATGTCATAAAGTGCCTGGTGTATAAAACACCTACATAATTCCAAAAAGTACCACACGGGTACGAGTACATTAATACTTAACTAGTAAAAGCTGAAAAATACATAATATAAGAAAACTTCACTTTGGAGACCAAAGGAAGTACACAAGTCTACGATCACAAAAAAAATCAATCCTCCTCATCATCATCGTCCAAGTCCTCCTCCTCACCTCCAGCAGAAGTAGCCTCATCATCATCAACATCGTCATCAGCATCGTCCTCACCCCCTCCAAATATTGGCCTGGCCTCAGGCAAACCAGCATGCACTAGGAACTGCTCCCTAGTCATCATAAGATGCTCAGAAGAAGGGTCGCGGATCTGCAACTGAAGAGCCTGCAAGGAATCATGAATATCCGTTATAGCACGCTGCTGGGCAGCCATCCAATCCCAGTTATAATTGCAGATCTCCTGCTGATATGGATAATAGGCCGGCGTTGCCGGCTCAGAACCCTCCTCAGCTTCAGCAGCATCATCAGCACCAGCACTAGAAGAGGCTCCAAGCATCCCTATAGCCTTACAGAACTTATCCACATACCGATCATCAATAGCAGATGGAATAGTGACCTGCCTGCGGGCTGGCATATCAACACCAGCGTGAGCACACAAGGACATGATCAGAAATGGAAAAATAAGCGGGGCATTCTTGCGCGCCGCCGTACCTCCCGAACCACTTAACACAACTGCCCTGATTTCATCCGCGATGATGCGGGCCACGTCAATCTGGACATTCTGCTGAATGCTGTGGATAAGATGAGCCAGAGCAATAGGAACTGTACTATGATGCGACCTGGGACAAATGTTAGTGAGCACAAACAATAAAATAACCTGAACCAAGGGCAGCATGTCCACCCTTCTGAACCTAACCGGCACCCCGGAGGAATTTCGCGCAACTTCTTTACCTTCAAGAAGCAAATCCCGAGTCATCTTCTCAATATCACGATGAAGATGCAAGTCTCGATGATAGGCATCGATCTCAGTCCCAACCAACGGTAAAGGATCTCCCAAAACAGTGCTGATCGTCCTACGATCAAACCTCACAACAGTACCTCTAACCCAAGAGGCCCAACTGAATCTTTCACCATCATCCGGTAATGCATTCGCAAAAAATTCCCGAACAATTTCAATGTTGTACCCATCCAGCGGCATCATTAGACGATCCCACTTCTTTGCCACGAAAAGTGCATCAATTGTTCGGTAACTTCCTCGATCACTAAGAAGGAATCTTTTCTCCGGCAGGATGGTCTTTCTTTCAAGGGTCTCGTACCTGGCAGCCTGCTTAGCTCCCCTGAATCGTTCTTCGTCAAATCGCACGGGCACTTGTCTGGAGGTTTGAGCCTTTCGCTTCTTAGCCGCGTGAATCGCCATTTTTGGTGCCATCTGCACATAACAAACAATGAAACCAAACAAAGGGCAACAAACGCATTAGCAACTAAAAACAACCAGCCAGAGCTCTGCATTGACAAGAAAAAAAAAATTAAAAATCTGCCTCTGTTCGCGCCAGACTCGCTAGGCGAAGTCTGGCGAATGCTCGCGCAGACTCGCGAGGCGAACGAACCAGCGAAGGCACGATTTTTCAGAAAAACACAGTTACAAACAGTCCCTCTCCCATCTCCTAATTTCAAATATCATTCTAGTCATATTGCTTATGTAGTTTCTAACATGCAAGACACAAATAATATGACAGAGCATACCAATTTTTCACCAAACCCATATTGATCACTTAAGAACATAAACAATGCCTACAGAAATAAATTGTAAAGAGTAAACAAACCTGAATTTCGCACTGTTAATGGTGGAGTAGGGCAATTGGAAAGTAGAAGGAGATGAGTGTTGAAGTGTACAAATGGGAATGAAAGGAAAAGAATGACACGGAGGGAAATGATGAAGAGGTCAAGAGGCTAGGGTTTTTCCCCCTCTAATCAGAATTCAAAGTGGGTCTTGGGCCCAATTTGGTGGCCCACCCACAATCCATTTTTTTCTGATGTGGCAGGAACTTGGGTTGGTCTGCCTCGCTGGGTTCGCGGAGCGAAGGCCAGCGAATGCTCGCCACAGCTCGCTAGGCGAACACCAGCGAACAAGACCAAAATTTTCAAAAATTTTCCAAACTGCCACCATTTTTTTAAGCTTCATAGTGATATCTAAACATTCTCCAAACAGAAATAACAGAAATACTTACAATGTTGGGGTGCCTCCCAACCAGCGCTTGTTTAACGTCGGCTAAGCTCGACGGCCCACCCACAATCTCACGGATCGCGGAAGGGAACAATGGCGGGATTCCGCCCGAACTCTCCTCCAAGATAAACTTTCAGCCTCTGTCCATTGACAGTCCAACTTTCCTTTGATTTTGTGTCCTCAATTACGATTGCTCCATAGGGCTTGATTTCCACAATCCGAAAAGGTCCGGACCATTTAGATCGTAATTTTCCGGGAAACAATTTTAATCGAGAATTGAACAATAAGACCAGCTGTCCGACCTCAAAATGTTTGATGACAATTCTTTTGTCATGGTAAGACTTGACACGATCCTTATACAGTTTATTGGAATCGTACGCCTGAAGGCGCAATTCATCCAACTCGTGTAATTGTACTTTTCTTCTTTCCCCGCTTAGAGTTGGATCAAAATTCAAAAATTTTAAGGCCCAAAACGCCTTGTGCTCCAACTCTACCGGCAAGTGACAATTCTTACCATAGACCAATTTAAACGGTGTGAGACCGATCGGAGCCTTAAAAGCGGTCCGATACGCCCACAAAGCATCATCAAGTTTATTCGCCCAATCCTTTCTCGAGGCTGCAACAGTTTTCTCTAAAATCCGTTTAATTTCACGATTAGATACCTCTGCTTGACCGTTAGCTTGTGGATGATATGGTGTAGCAACCTTGTGCTTCACACCATACTGCTCCAAAGCTTTGTCAAGCTGAGTGTTACAAAAGTGAGATCCTCCATCACTTATTAACACTCGAGGAGTACCAAAACGTGCAAAAATATTTTTCTTCAAAAATTTTACCACAGTTTTTCCATCGGCTTTAGCGCAAGCTATCGCCTCTACCCACTTGGAAACGTAATCCACAGCGACCAAAATATATTCATTAGAAAACGAAGATGGGAATGGACCGACAAAGTCGATCCCCCAACAGTCAAAAACTTCGATTTCTAACATATTTTGTAATGGCATTTCTTGCCGCTGTGAAATACCGCCGCTTCTCTGGCACCTGTCACAACTAAGGGCATGCGCATGCGCATCTTTGAATAAGGACGGCCAATAAAAGCCCGATTGTAGGACTTTAGTGGCCGTTCTCAACCCATTAAAGTGTCCTCCGTAAGGAGAGTTATGACAGTGCCACAGAATACTCGTGGCTTCCTCCACTAACATACACCTTCTGAGGAGGTTGTCGACACCAAGTTTAAATAAATGGGGTTCATCCCATACAAATGACTTGGCATCAGACAAAAATTTCCGTTTTTGGTGGTGCGTTAGACCGTCCGGTATCAATCCGGTGGCTTTGTGGTTAGCCATGTCGGCGAACCACGGTCTAACTTGCACTCTAAAAAGTTTTTCATCAGGGAACTCCTCTTTTACCTCAAATTCATTCTTGGTCACCTCAACGTTTACCAAACGAGATAAGTGATCTGCTACCAAATTTTCGGATCCCTTTTTGTCACGAATTTCAAGATCAAATTCCTGTAACAAAAGGATCCACCTAATAAGCCTCTGCTTAGAATCAGGTTTGGTAAGCAGATACCTTATAGCGGTATGGTCAGTGTAAACGATGACTTTCGCACCAATCAAATAAGAACGAAACTTCTCCAACGCATACACTATGGCGAGCAACTCTTTTTCAGTTGTCGCATAATTAATTTGAGCCTCATTTAGCACCTTGCTCGCATAATGTATAGCGTGGAAAACCTTCGTTTTTCTTTGTCCCAAAACAGCCCCCACCGCATAATCGCTAGCATCGCACATTAATTCAAAATTCATTTTCCAGTTTGGTGCAACGATTATCGGTGAAGTTGTTAAACTGTTTTTCAGAAAATTAAAAGCACAAAGACATGACTCGTCAAAGTCAAAAACCTTACCTTGGACAAGCAAGTTGCTCAACGGCTTCGCGACCTTTGCGAAGTCCTTGATGAATCTCCGGTAGAACCCGACATGTCCAAGAAAGCTCCGTATTCCTTTGACATTCATCGGCGGTGGTAATTTCTCGATTAAGTCCACTTTAGCCATATCAACTTCTAGGCCTTTTGAAGACACCTTGTGACCGAGCACAATTCCCTCTTTAACCATGAAGTTGCATTTCTCCCAGTTAAGAACCAGATTAGTTTCCACGCACCGCTCCAACACCGTATCCAGATTTTTCAAGCACAAATCAAACGATTGCCCAAAAACTGAGAAATCATCCATAAAGACCTCGATTGTCTTTTCGATCAAGTCCGCGAAGATAGCTTGCATACACCGCTGAAAAGTGGCAGGTGCATTACATAATCCAAACGGCATCCTTCTATAAGCAAAGATTCCGAACGGACATGTAAACGCAGTTTTTTCGTGATCATCCGGGTTAACAATGATTTGGTTATAACCCGAATAACTGTCCAAAAAACAATAAAATTCTTGACCGGAGAGACGTTCGAGCATTTGATCCATAAAAGGTAAAGGAAAATGATCTTTTCTCGTAGCTTTGTTCAACCTACGATAGTCGATACACATCCTCCACCCGGTAACAGTCTTTGTTGGAATAAGCTCATTTTTGTCATTTCGAACCACCGTCATTCCACTTTTTTTTGGAACCACATGCACCGGACTAACCCATGGGCTGTCGGAAATAGGGTAAATCATTCCGACGTCCAACATTTTCACCACTTCTTTTCTGACCACTTCTTTCATGATTAGATTAAGGCGGCGTTGAGGTTGAGCAACCGGTTTAAAATCCTCCTCCATAAAAATACGGTGCATGCAATATGACGGACTAATGCCTTTGAGATCGGACAATGTCCATCCCATTGCATCTTGATTCTTTTTCAGCACTTGAATTAATCGGTTTTCCTCATTTTCAGACAAAATATTACTTATAATCACCGGTTTATTCCCTCCTTCATCAAGGAAAGCATACTTCAAGTTGGAAGGTAACATTTTCAATTCAATTTTTGGTGGTTCATCATCATTAACTAATTTTTTTAGAATCTCCTCTTCATATTCCCATGGTTGCATTTCATCCAAAGCTTCAAGTTCTAATAAACACTCTTCTAAAGCTTGTTCTTCTTCAACCGAGAATATTTCCAAGGACTCATCTAAAGCTCTTTGTAACGGTTCAATGACATGAATTTGATTTTTCACCCCCGAACTTGCTTCTTCCGTTACATCAATTCGAAAACAATCACCCTTATCCTTCTTGTGCTTCATTGCATCATAAAGATTAAAACAAACCTCTTCATCTTGGACTCTCACTTTCATGAGACCATCGTCCATGTCAATTGCCATACGGGCAGTTTTCATGAAAGGCCTTCCAAGAATCAAAGGTGCATCCTCATCCTCATCCATTTCAATGACAACAAAATCAATTGGAAACAAAAATTTGTCCACCTTGACCAACACGTCTTCCGCTACACCGTGAGGACGGGTAGTGGATTTATCGGCGAGTTGCAAAGTCATTTGAGTGGACCTTAATTCCATCTGGCCTAAGCGTCTCACAATCGATAATGGTATCAAGTTGATGCTAGAACCCAAATCAATCAACCCATTGCCCACATACATGTTTCCAATCGTAACCGGCAATGTAACTCTTCCCGGATCACATTCTTTCCGAGGGAGAGTCCGTTGAATGATTGCGCTACAACTTGCATCCACCATAATAGTTTCTTGATCTGTGTATCTTTTCTTCTTCGTAAGGATGTCCTTCATGAATTTAGCGTATTTGGGCATTTGTTCCAAGGCCTCGGAAAATGGGATATTTATTTGCAACTGTTTAAAAATATCCATAAACCGAGTATAATGCCTTGCACTATCTTTCCTCGTAGGAGCATGCGGATAAGGTAAGTGTTGTATCGGAATATTACTCACCGTCTCTTTTCCTTTTTTCGTTCTTTTCACTCTTTCCTCATTATCAATTTTTCTCTCATTCTCTTTTTTTTCTCTCTAATTTTTTTCTATCTCGTTTTCAACTACAACACCCTCGACATTCTTTTCTACTTCTAATTCCTCACTCACATGTTCTTTTTCAACCACAACCTCCTCCATTACTCTTTTACCCACATTCATGTCAATCTCACGTCCACTTCTTGTAATAATCGCTTTACAATCTTTCGGATTAGGAAGAGTAGTTGCCGTAAAGGGACCTTTTTGTTGATCGGCCAATTGTTTAGATAATTGCCCGACTTGTGTTTCGAGGTTCCTTATCGCAGCATCTGTATTCTTTTGATTAGACATGGATATCTGCATAAATTGTGTTAGAGTATCTTCCATCTTTGAATTTCCAACGGGAGCTTGCGAGGGTTGGGTGTAATTTTGGTAAGGTTGACGGTTTGATGGCCCGGCTTCTTGCGGTCTCCATGGTTGTTGATAACCTTGGTTACCACGTTGTTGGTAACCTTGGTTGCCTTGTTGATACGGAGGACGGGGTTGGTAACTTTGATTTCCCGCATAGTTCGCTTCCTCCACAACCGGAGGACAATAACCGGTCAAATGGTCACCTCTGCATAACTCACACACTAACACTTGCACCTTTTTACTTGAAGATTCATGCATCTCCTTGAATTGTTGAGGCAGCTTAGACATTTGCTTTGTTAACAGCTCAACCTGTTGTGATAACAATTTGTTTTGTGCAAGGATAGCGTCACTTGTTCCTAATTCCAACACACCCGGCGTTCGTTGAGCTGGTCCACGATTGTGACTGCCTTGATGATCATTCAAGGCCATTTTATCAATGATAGCAGTCGCTTCTGCAGCAGTTTTGCTTAACAAAGACCCACCTGCTGTGGCATCCAACAAGGTTTTGTGTACTAGCTGCAGCCCATTTCTGAATATATGAATCTGTGACAATTCATCGAAACCATGGCCTTTGCACTTTCGTAACATTGATTTGAACCTCTCCCAAGCTTCGTTAAGAGATTCGTTAGCTCCTTGTGTGAATACAGCTATAGCGGTCTTCGCTTCCATGAACCGAGTGTGCGGAAAGAATCTTTCTAAAAAATTTTCTTCCAAAGCATTCCAATCAGTCATGATGGCAGTTGACTGATCAAGGTACCATTCCTTGGCCTTCCCAATGAGGGAATGCGGGAATAGTCTCTTGAACAGAGACTCCTCTTCTGCTTCCGGCGCACCCGTCGCTCCAGCGATTTCATAAAATTTTGTCAAATGGGTGAAAGGATCTTCATGATCCATACCCGTAAAGGGACTTTGGTATAACAGTTGGAGGATTCCGGTCTTCATCTCAGCATGACGACCGTTGTTTGCATGACGGGCGAACTGAGCATTATGCCTCGGACTGTTTGTACAAGGCCTAGAAGCAGGTGGTGGTGGTGGTGGTGGATCTCCCTCCATAATTGGAAGTATGTGTGGATATGGTGGTGGTGCAGATGTACTCTCCTCTTGTTCTCGCCTCTGTTTCGCTAGCTGTCTCCTTCTTCTAGTTCGGCTATTGATTCTACGAGCGGTTCTTTCAATCTCAGGATCGAAAAGAAGTTGGTCCGCCGGTAGTTTCCCTCGCATAAACTAAGTCTGCACACTAACAAACAGATTAACAAGTTCAAGATAAAGCGGTAACAGCTTACAATAACTCAACTATCGCAATGCTTGCAATATCAACTAACATTCCCCGGCAACGGCGCCAATTTGTTCGAGTTGAATATCAGTGTGGGTTTTTGTTATCGTCTCCACAGGGATTGTCGGATATTTGATGCTAGCCGTTCAATAGTTGTGATATTCTAAGTTAAGGTTTTCAAAAGTTTCACTTGTTGTTATCATTCACTTGTAGCAAAAGATTAATTAGGTCACAAAGATTTTTATAAAAGCATGTTAAGGTTAGGTTTCATCAATCCTATTCATGTATAAACAATTAATCAAGCATATGAACTCGGTTTCCAACCAATATAACCGCGTATCCTCCCGACTACGTTTATGTCTAAAGCGGAATCGTGAGTACCGTTGTTTAGACCGTTAGATGATGTCTCACGCTAACAATCTAAGCAACGATCATTAAGATCAATACAATGCGAATAGCAAATCCCAAATCTATGTCTAGAGTTTGGTTTTTAAGAGATGAAATTGTTAGGTCAAGAGTTGTAAAGTCTATGTCTAGAGCAAAACAATTCACAAATGGATCATTAAGAGAAAACAACATCATCTATATTGATCAAAGACTTTGTTCGTATACAAGAGATCAATATCAATACATAAAAACAGAATCAACTACCTCTAACCTCAACATTGAGTGATTAGCTACCACTTCTCATGGTAGCTTGGATGACAAGTAAAGAGAGGAGATGAATGAGCATCCACAACGAATAATCGAGAATGGATGCAAAATCAGCTTCTCCAATGAAAATACAAGCTTTTCTGAACAAAATACTGTAAACAATTAATTCTAATGTAAAAATGAGCAAGCCCTTTCCTCCAAAAAGTAACAATTCTATTTATACACATTTCCAAACAGCACCATTCGCCCAGCGAAGCCTTTCATTCGCCCAACGAATGCCCAAAAATATGGCACATTTAAGTGCCTCAGACTTAAACCGCCCCTCAGAATTATCGTGGGTTCGCTAGGCGAACCAAAACATTCGCTTCGCGAGCATTCGCTGCAACCTTCGCCCAGCGAAGCTTGGGTGTTTTCAAAAATGGAAAGTTTCTGCCACCCTTCGCTGGCACATTCGCCCCGCGAGCATATCAGCGAGCATTCGCTGGCCTACTCGCCCAGCGAATTTACCCAGTTTTCCTACTGTAAGTTTTGCACACTTTCTGCCACCCTTCGCTGGCATGCTCGCTGACGTTCGCTAGGCGAACCTTCGCTGGCACCTTCGCCAACACTCTCCTAGCGAACACTGTTGTTGATTTCAATTCTTTGGCAGCTTGCACTATTTCTTTGGGTCTTCCAACTTTGATCTTTTCACTCCTATTTCTGCACATTTAGCACACAAATTACAAGCACCACAAGTATATTTCAAATAATGCATAACAACATCAATTCACACTAAAATCAACCTATTCCACATGAAAAGTCATGAAAAATGCCAAATAACTCATACTCAAATATATCATGATTGACATCTAACACCTACCTATAGATAAGTTTCTACCAATCCAAGAGGATAACCGAGTCTTAAAACACGAGATAGTCGGTTTCCAAAAAGAGATCCCCCGGTGGTTTCCTCCTATAACAATGCCAAGAAATTTAAACGGAAGCACCCCAGATTTGCAACATAAAAAATCTTCCGCAGCCTGCATAAGATCCAACTTCACACCAACACCAAAAATACAGCTCTTCGAGAAATTAACTTTAAGACCTAAGATCATTTCAAAACCACATAAAATAGCCTTGATAGCCCAAATATTTTCACACGTTGCCTCACACACCAAAAGTGTATCATCGGCGAATTGAAGCACATTGATAGAGTCAACCTCATTGATTTTAAAATCAACCAGAATGTTCAAGGAGACAGACCTCCTAACCAACACCGCCAAGCATTCCGCGTCAATCGTAAAAAGAAGAGGAGACAAGGGATCTCCTTGTTTTAAACCTCTAGTTTCTTTAAAATCCTTGGAGGGACTCCCATTGATCAGGACAGATAAATGGCTAGAACACACTGCCCCTTTATATCTGAGAAAAGGAGACTTTGGTCAGAGTTGATTGACATCAAGAATCGATATCCTAATGGGGATTGGATTATAGCCGGAGACTTAAATGCTATAAAAGCCAGAGAGGAGAGGAAAGGGAGGAGCAGTGTTATCTATGGTGAGATGATGGAATTCAATTCTTTCATTGATAACCTGAACTTAATTGATTTACCAGTGGTAGGTAGTAAATATACCTGGTTCAGTGCTAATGGAATGAGCTGCAGTAGATTGGACAGATACCTGGTTAGTGATACAGTTATTGCTAAGTTGGATTTGAAGAGCCAATGGGTGGGGGATCGGGACATATCTGATCATCGTCTATTGTGGTTAAATTCTAAGTCAGTAAACTGGGGTCCGAAGTCGTTCCAATTCTTTAATTGTTGGTTGGAGCATAAAGGATTTAAATATTTTGTGAAAAAGTCTTGGGATTCTGGGGTTGTCTCGGGCACTCCCAGTATGGTTCTTTGGAATAAGTTTAAAGTTCTTAAGAGTGATCTCAGGTGGTGGAATGTCCATGTTTTTGGTTGGCTTGATTTGAAAATTTATGATAGTATATCAATGCTGAACGAGATTGAGCTGAAGTTGGTGGAGAATGATAACAGCCAAGAAGAGGGGACTGTTAAGGAGAGGTTGGACATCCAAGAAGATATTTGGAAAATCTCAGGCTCAAAGAGTTGATGATTAAACAGAAGTCCAGAAGTAAGTGGGTGAGCGATGGAGATAACAATACGAGATATTTCCATGATTCTCTTAAAGCTAGGTATAGGACTAATAATATTTCGGGCATAAAAGTGGGGAGTGCCCTGGTGGAGGATCCTGGCTTAATAAAACATGAGGCTTTGAAGTTTTTTGAGAAGAAATTTAAAGATCAGAGTAGGGTTAAGACTCACTGCAATTTTGACAGTGTTGATGTGCTTTGTATGGAAGATAAGGAGTACTTAGAGTCTGACTTTATGCAGGAAGATGTTAAGGCTGCTGTTTTCTCTTGTGATGGCAATAGATGTCCTGGAAATGATGGCTTTAACTTTAAATTCCTCAAATCTTGTTGGGATATTGTGGGAACTGATATTATCAACTGCGTTTTGGATTTCTTTCACACCGGCAGGTTGGATAAAGCGTTTGTGTCGTCTTTCCTCTCACTTGTGCCTAAAGTGGATAGTCCTCAAAAGTTTTCAGACTTTAGACCTATTTGTTTAATAGGTTGTGTCTTAAAAATTATCTCTAAAATGCTTGCTAGAAGATTAAATTCTGTTATTGGGAAACTGATCTCGCCTACTCAAACGGCTTTTATCCCAAGTCGTCAACTCTTGGACGGTGTTCTAGTGGCTAATGAAACCATTGAGTTCGCGAGGAGAAAAAAGAAGAAGTGCCTTTTATTCAAGGTGGACTTTGCTCAAGCTTACGATTGTGTGGACTGGAAATTTCTGGATTTGATGTTGCTTAATATGGGGTTTGGTGCCAATTGGTTGAAGTGGATCCGTGGTTCAGTGTTCAATAGTTATCTCTCGGTCTTAATTAATGGTAGCCCTTCAAAAGATTTTAAGGCGACGAGAGGATTAAAGCAAGGAGATCCCCTATCTCCTTTCTTGTTTGCAATTGCTGGTGAGGGTTTGGCTTGCTTAGTGAGACGAGCATCTTCCCTGAAAATTCTGAACGACTTTAAATTCAGTAATGCAACTTCGGTTAACATACTCCAGTTCGCGGATGATACCCTTCTGTTTGGGGATGGTTCCATTTCGAACATATGGGCATTCAAATCTATTTTACGAGGGTTCGAAGTTACTTCTGGTCTAAAGATTAACTATTCTAAGAGCTGCCTGTATGGTGTCGGTATTGATCCAGAGCTGTTACATGCTGCTGAGAACTTTCTCCACTGCAAGTCGGGTTCTATGCCTTTTAAGTTTCTTGGCATTGGAGTGGGAGGTAATCAGAGGAGTATTTCTTTTTGGCGTCCTGTCATGGATTGTATGAGGGCTAGATTATCCAATTGGATTGGGTGTAATTTATCGATTAGAGGGCGGGTTACACTTATTAATTCAGTGTTAGCGAATCTCCCGATTCATCACCTTTCCTTCTTTAAGGTTCCTAAAAAGGTTGTGAAAGACATCATAGCAATCCAAAGGAGTTTCTTATGGGCGGGTACCTCGAACAGACGTAGTATTTCTTAGGCTAGTTGGAATTCGGTCTGTAAACCGAAAAGCTGCGGTGGACTCGGAATTAAACATATTGGTCTCTTCAACAAAGCCCTTCTCGCTAAATGGTTGTGAAAGTTCTGTAACGATGGAAATGAGATATGGCGGCTTATCCTCGTTAGTAGGTATGGTAACTTAAGCCGTAAGATTCAACTTTTTAGTGTTTTTGGTAATTGTCAATCTGATTCTGCCGGGTTGAAGGATATCCTTTCTGTTTCTAATACTGGTTCCCAGTCCTCCTTTAATGATTACATTAAAGCTGTTGTGGGCAATGGGCAGGGAGTGCTGTTTTGGCATTCGGTGTGGTGCGGAGATACACCATTAAAGGATTTCTTTAATGATTTGTTTCAGACTTGTAACAGTAAATCCAATTCTTTTTCTGATTTGGGTGAGTGGGTGGATGGAAGATGGACTAGGAAAGGTTCTGCGCTAGCTTCTAATAATCCTCAGCGGGTGAACAGCGACATGGAGGAGCTAATACAGGCTGTCGATCTTATTCAATTGCAGGCCAATGCTCATGACAGATGGATATGGAAATTGGACGTTGTGAATGGCTTTACTGTTAAGTCCTTCTATGGTAGTATTTCCTCGCAGGGTGCGTTGGTGTCGGTTGCAGATAATTCGGTTCGTCTGTTGGATTTTGTTTGGAAGTCGTTCATCCCTATGAAAATCAAAGTTTTCGTTTGGAGATTAGTAATCGATAGGCTGCCAACTCGTTCGAATTTGGTTGCGAGAGGTATCTTAGATAATCCCCACGATAAGGTTTGTGTGTTTTGCTTCAGGACTAACGAAGATTCTTCTCATCTATTCTTTTTGTGTCATAAATCTGTTTTGGTGTAGAATTTGGTGTGTGACTGGATCGGCATTGATCGGATTTTTGAATTGGATTGTTGTTCCCACGCAATGGCCTGGATGCTTAGATTAAAAGGTAGTTGTAAGGATGAATTTATTTATTCTATTTGGTTTATTTCTTGTTGGAATATTTGGAGAGTTAGGAATAATATATTGTTTAGGGATGAAATTTGTAATGTCGACTCCATTTTTAACGCAATTGTTGCGACTTCCTGGAATTGGTTGGTTTTAGGCAAGCGTAATAGGCAGTGTTGCAACCTTTACGAATGGTCCAAATTTCCCCTAGATTTTTTTAAATAGGGTTGATTTGTTGGGCTTTTTTGGGGTCTCCCGTGTATTGCGGTTTTATTTCCTGTACTATGGTTTGAGATTTCCTTAATCTCTTGTTAATTGATTGTTGTTTGCCTATAAAAAAAAACCATGAACAATACATAAAAATCTCAAATACACGTGACAAAATAAATTAAATATAAATAAGGTAATCAAACGATAGTCCTTAAAATATATAGACAATAATCTGTGTTACCTAAATAGACACTATCACTAATTAACAAACTCCTAGCATAGTTTCAAAAACCACTCTCTTAATACTTACTCAAACCTTGAGTTTTGCTAAAGCATAAGTTGCAACTAACTCCTAAATTATTTATACTACAATATTAAAATAAATCAAGTATATGATTTTACAATTTTTAAAAGAAAAAAATCATTAAAATAAAACAATTCAAATAATTGAGTAATAAAATTATGAAAACTAAAGTATTTCATGCAAAATTAAAGTTAAAACAATCATATACTTTTTAAATAGGGGAAGACGATTTTACCCTTCTTCTTTTCAACACTGTTTTCATAATTCTAATATAATTCAAGAAACCGATAAAAAAAGCAATTCTTTTCTTGAAATATTTTTGAAATTTAATACTTAAAATTTAAGGTAATGAATAACTATAATATATATATATATATATATATATATATATATATATATATATATATATATATATATATATATATATATATATATATATATATATATATATATATATATTTCTTAGGTGTCATGTCTCAATTAAAACAAATTATGAATCTTAAATCTTCAATTAAATATCACCATACCTCTCCTGTTATTATTATAAAGGTAATATATAATTTTTTTTGTTAATTTTTGTTTTAATATATTAAATTAATTTTGAAATATTTTTAAAAATTATTCATTAATTTATTAATAAAGTTAACTTCAATATTTCAATTAAAAATTTTCATTAATTTTTATAGATATTTGAAATGTGATTTTGATCTATGATTAATGTAATTAATTTTAAAATTTTTGTTTTTGATTCAAAATAAATTGTTTCATATATGAGGTCGCCAAAGTTTTCTCACAAAATACTCAATATTGCTTTAAATAAAAAAGTAGAAAATGTCATACATGAACACAATTAAAAATATTACAATTTCAACACTATTACATAAAAGGAAATACTCATAATAATTATAACTTTTTTATTTGTGCATACAATCTTTTTATTTAGAATTATACCCAAAAAAAAGTTTTTGAAAATATAATATTCCCCAACCTTTCAAAAACTAAAAACTATTGAACATTAAGTAATTTATAAAAGAACTCCAACTCATAATCCCATCTGCAATTTTCACACAAATTAAAATCATCGTCTTCATCATCTAATAATAACCATCGACCTTTTTTTACTCTCCATCCATAACACGTGCTCTTAGAGTTGCATATAGGAGTTTGATTGCGCACCAACATTCCATTATTTTTCCATATAGAATTTGTTAAGGTTTGTACCTTCATCCTTGCACTCATAATACACTTCGACTTCCTCAAATAACGCATATATTCAACTCCTTGATTTCTTGATTTGTGATCCTCAGAACACAACAAAATCATTCCATACACATACATTGTTTCCATTCGGATAATTAAAGTACTTAAGCAATCCATCTCTATACAAGCTCTCACTATTTTCACTTTCCACACAACGTTTAAAAAATAACAACGCATTTTCGTTAGGAATCCATTGGATGAAAGGAAAATTGTCCAAAGATATTTTTTGTAACACATAACTTTCTTGTGCAACTTCGAGAAAGTCTTTGCAACACACTTTCATTTTGTGAAGATCAACAAAAGATTGAGAACCTACGATTGCAATCAGATCAAGTAATAAATCTCTCGGAAGTGATTGCATGGTTGAAGAAGATGAAACGCTTTCACTGTTATTACTTTTCTCTTCCAATCTTATTTTGGATGACATAATTCAAGGATTGCAATATTGAAAAGAAAAACTAATTAGAAAACAAAAACATTGATTTATTTATGGATTGATGGCTTAATATATATAGGGATTAAATATTTTGTTTGAGAGTGTATTTCTAGTTTTTAAGAAATCAATCATAAAATCTTTAATTTATACTTATACTATTTAAGGTTGAATTCACTAGTTTCAATATAAACAGTAAATATAGTAAATATAATTTGTATTCTTATCTAGGATTAATTTTTCCAACTAAGATTGATTTATGACAGATATGATTAGCTTGATTTCGATTTTAAAATCGTTAAGATATAATAAATTATTATCTATGGTAGATTTATGATCAATTCCATTAATTAGAGTTTACAAATGGTATTTTATAATTATTTTTTATCTACTGTTGGTTATTTATCAAGGTAGATTTAAGATTTTTTCTATTAATTTTGATTTTAAAATTGGCATGCCATAACTAAATCTGATATAAGTTTGATTTTTCCAAATAGGTTTGATTTAATACTGATTCTATTATTCAGATTTAATAAAAGCATTATAATTAATAATTTTACTAAAATATGAACTTTAATGTTTTCTTAAATTTAACTTTCCTATATATTGTTTTTGATATTTTAAAAGAACCTATTTTGAATTAAAATCAATTTACATCATCCTGTATTCATTCAGGATTCAATATTATACTAAATCAATAAAAGATATCCAATTCTCTCGTTTCACGTTTATTGACGTTAACTAGAAATTTGTTTCTATATAAGAGTTTTATTTTGCTACACAAAATCAAACCTATAAACCCACAATTATGTAGGAAATCAATATTTTTAATTATTTCGGAAAATAAAAATTTGAAAATTTTATATCAATAGATGATTAACTTTTAATAAGTAAAATCTTGACAAAACAATTATTTTAATATTTAAATATGTGAGCGTTTTTCACTTATCCAATAAAAAATTGTTTGAATTTTAACTAACTCTAAATATCATATATGAGCTGCTAAAGCATTTGTTAAAATATGTTGCTAAATTTGTTTAATGTATCATCCCAATTTTTTTGGACTTTAAATAAGAAAAATTTTAGTGAAAAAGAAAGGTTACTTTTTTTTTAAGCAAGGTAGATTCATAAGGTGTACAAAGGATACACAAGCCTATTTATAATGGATACAAAAACCAACAAGGAGCATTCTATCAAAAGATTACCCTGCTAAGCCACTACTATTTCAAAAACTATGTTGGTGCCTTATACCATTTGGAAAAGCTGCATCGACACGAATCCTTCGACCAAAACCCCAACCACCACCAAGATATTTGGATAGCCCATATTGTAATATCAACAGAGTCTCCAATTACGTCACTGAAAATAATCTGGTTACAAGTCGACCATATCACCCAACACGTGGTTATCCAACTTACGCATGCCAACTCCTTGGAACAGTGAGGAGCAACCTGAAAAAACCAGCTCAAAAGATGTAAACCAACTGCAACTTCCGAGACTTCTGCAATTCCCATCCAATTCGCAATTCCTTTCCAAACTAAGCTGATACGCGGACAGGAGCAGAGTAAGTGGTTAATGTCCTCAACTACACTAAAACAAAAAACACACACAATGTCGTGAGGATTCGAGATTACACTCCTGATTAGAAGATTTTCCCTTGTCGGCAACCTGTTTAGCACTAGCCTCCAAGCGAAGCATTTAGCTTTCAGTGGAATTCTAGTATGCCAAACCAAATCTAACATAGCCTTGAGAGAAATCTCGATCTCAGAATTATCAACCACACCACAAATAGCAGCATAACAGGATTTGACAGAAAAATAGAGAGAGCGACTTGGTCTCCAAAAAAAATTGTCCTCCACCCCTAGAAATAGTTTCACCTCCGGAATAAGATCCTCCAACTCTCTGAATTCTTTCAACTCAATAGCAGTCAAAACATTCCTAATACCTTGCAAATTCCAAGACCAAAACTCCCCAAGCCAAGGTTAAAATTTTTGTTATGATAAAATAGTTTATAAAACTCGTTAACTTTTAAATAAATGACTAAATATGTTTTTATTATATTTTTTATAAGAGATAAATTAAATTAGTATTATAACAAAAAGACCTCAAACCTAAAATTAAACGAATATTTAAATTTATTTCTTAGTCTAACGCGTCTGCCTAGGTCTTAAGCAACTCCATAAAAACTTGCTATTTTTAAATTAATAACTTGCTATTTTTAAAACTCTAATTAATAGAATCATATTTTCTTAAATCAATCATAATTTGAAAAAATCAATCCTAAATAAGAATATTAATTATACATTATCATTTTCAAAATCTACTTTAGAAAAATTGTAATAAATATTTTTAGTATATACTGGATTAAATACAAAGAACAACTGGAAAAAAAAAAGCAATTTCTTAACACACCACCCAACCTTCTTAGGCACCTAGCGCGCTGACGAAAATACCCTTGCGTTCCGGATGTGCACATCCGGACGCACAATTTTTTTAAAGGTTTTTAGTTTTTTTCGGATGTGCACATCCAGAATAAATTCGTATTTGCAAATCCGGATTAAATCCTGAAACAGAACTCCAAAAATCCAGCAATGTTTCTCACACTCATAAAATTAAATCGGGATAACATTCAGAAATTCGGCATTACATCGACAAAAATTTAAATAGTACAAGATCAATAGCCCGGTGGACGCTTGAACATCTCTAAGATGTCATCGACCGTTCTTCAGATTTTGACGGCCGCCTCGAACTCAAACGGGAATTGTTCTTCGTAACCCAAAAAAGTTTGCCACATCGCTCTAACATCGTCTTGATTCTTGAGCTCAACAAGGCTGTAAGCGACGTTCCCTTCGTTGTCAACCGAAGGTGAACGATACTGAAGCTTCGCAACCTTCCGTTTGTCTCAGTAAGGTAGGCGAAGTTCGATGTCGTCAATGATCTGGCCGATGGAGATGTCCCTCGTTAGCGTAAACGTTTGACCGCGTGTTTTGCCATCGGTGAAGAAGACACTAGCGACATACCAACGGACCTTGATTTGATAGAATTGAGACATTTTGAGCTTGAGTGAAAGATATCAAATGAAACCCCTAATTTATAGAAAAGTTAGGGTAAAGTTATATCTACCTAAGTTCGTTCCGGATGTGCAGATCCGGACAAACCCTACAAATATTGGTTCCGGATGTGCACATCCAGAAATTGTCCGGATCTGCAAATCAGAATGTTTTACTTATATATTTTCAAACATAATTGAATATGTGATGCAGCCACTTGGAATACTTTCAGTGCAATAAAATTCGTAAGTGTATTAAAAAGACATATGGATAAAAATACAATATATTTCACTTCAATAATGTACATTGTGTCGTATGATTATACAAAAGAGTTAAAACAAAATTCTCCGTCTAAATCTATTGGAGCTAGAACTTTCGATTTTTCCGCATTTGATGCCTTTTCAATTGCGTGCAATCTTTCGAATTCAAGCATCCTTTCGACAAAACTATCCGGCCAAGACTCGGCAATTGCGGTTGCATGCGTCGCCCATTGCGGTGATTTAGGTGGTATCGGACATCCGGGTTTCAAGATAACTTGTACGAAATGTCTTGATTTCGCAAGCCATCCGATACACATGATGCGATCATTTGGATTCGATGGAGGTGCGGTGTGGAGTGGAAAAAAGGTTTCCGAAAATCCGTATCTCGTCAAGTCGATACACACCATATCGTAGGCACATGCTATAAGATGACCCATCTCGGGGAAGCTCATCCATTTCGTTACCGGTGTCGGACCACTCAACCACGGAACAAGTGACTCGTGAACCTTGTTGTAATTTTCTTGATTTTCATAGAGACGCAAGTTTTCTTCTTTATGCGTCTCCAACTCTAGGATAAGTTGATGACGTACAATTGCATGACCTTCCTCACCATTACCGTGTAGTGCCGATACGGCTCGATAACCGCAATTACCATCATCTACAACATCGATTATACCGTCGATATGCTTGTGCATAAAAACTGGCATCTCGTCAATAAAGGAAATCATACGTGTAATTGGAGTCGGAGTCGGAACTCGTGGAATCGGTGTCGGAGCTGGTTTGGAAATACGAGCTCCTTTCATGACACTTTGTAGAGATTTAGGAGTCGGATAGTCCGGAAAGATTTGGTCAACGTGCTCATAATACGAAGGAGACCGAGTTGTTGAGTTGTCATTTGGTGTAGGCTTCAACTTCTTCGGAGTACCCTTTGTCTTAACCAGTTGAGACGGTGGTATCATTGCGGTTGTTTCGGGGAAGACAATCTTCCTCAACTCTTCTTTGGTGTGTAGCTTCATATTGTCGTCGGCCTTCGAAAATCTCTTTTGAATCGCTTCCAATTCGGCCAAAATAGAGATATCTGGTATATCTCCTTCCTTACAACCATCATCATCAAAAGTAAGTCTCATCCAATGAGGGCAAACTTCGTCAATTTGTATTGTCTCACCTAGTTTCAACTTTTTAGCAATGGCACAAGCACAAGGAAGACCGTAGGTTTTCACAATAGTACAACCACACTCTGCACTATCGGAACCTACCGTTTCGGCTCGATTGGCCTCGTGAAAAATATAGCCCAACCCCGCCCGAGACATGTTGCCGATCAATTGAGAGTAGAGGAAGTTACCTTTAAACCGATGTTCCAAAATCGTCATGCTCCGACCGAAAGTGGTTTGTATCTCACTGTGTTGGTTTTTGATCATTAGATGCACGGAGTCCCAATCCCGACATAAATCCCCCTTGCTATTCCCCAACCAATTCTTCAAAGTGGCATGTGCCGACTCAACTCTATTGGTGGTAGTGTTTCCAAGATGTCGTACGTTATCGGTCCACGCACAAACAATCTTTTCTTTCACTTGATCAAGAATGGTGGATTCAACATATTTCAACAAAACGGGGGTACCGTTCACACACTTTCCGGAATTTAATGACCGAATCGGCATATAATTCCGTTGTGGAAGAATTTAAAATATGAGTCCATGCATCCATAATTTTCTCTACAATGACACCCGACCTGACCACTTTTCCGTCTTCCAACTCCACTTGTTTCGCACCCACCGCGGTCTTGACCCGACTTCGCACATTCTTTGTTATGTGAAATCGACAAAGTAGTGCATTGGAAGAAGGAAAGACCTTTGCAACCGCATTCATCAAGGCGTTGTCGCGGTCCGTAACAATTGCTTTTGGCATTTGAACATGTTTCTTAGTGTTGATGAGGGTAAATTTTACTATTAGTAATAATATTAAATATAAAATTCTATTTTTAAAACAAAAATTAAAGAAATCAACCTAAATCAATCTTATTTGATAAAATCAATACAATTTCAAAATTGATTATATTTTGCCCTTTTTTAAAATTTAATTACTTTTTTTTTTACGTAAAAAATTAATGTACTTGAATCAATGAAAAATCAACTTTAATAGAAAATATAAACCATAGATAGAATTCATTAGAGAATACCATTTTTAAAATTCAAATTAATGGAAATGTTTCAAAACTAATCCTAAATCTGAAACCATTATAACTTGCTACTTTTAAAATCCTAATTAATGGAATCATATCTAAGGTGGAAAAACGAGTCGTAATCTGTCAGGCCATTCCGTGCACTCGATAAAAATGGCGGGTTGGGTTGGGTTGGAATGTTGTGTTCGCCTATCCGTTCATTCCGCCCCGCCTTAAGGCCTCTCCACCATTAGCCCGCCAGACTAGTTATCAAGTACTCAAAATATTTATTTTGATTGGTTAAAGATTAATACTTGTTCTATAGTTTTAGAGCTCTTCAAGATCGTTTTATTTTAGGTGAAATTTCTTGATGGTTTTAAACCTTTGGTTGACATTTTATGTTTTCTAATTTCTAATTGTTGATTTGATGATTTCAAATTGAAATGTATAAAAAAGCGTTTTAATCTATTAAAAAACAAGAAAAAAAGTTTTAAAAAAAAAAGGCGGGCGTCACCTTGGCAAGGCGGGGTACATTTTAAGTCCAATTTCATTTGGCGGGATTGCCCGCCTCACTCTTATTTTGGCGGACTTAAGGCGGGTGGGGGCAGGCGGAATGTTTTACCACTCCTAATCATATCGATCCTAAGTCAATCATAATTTGAAAAAATTAATCCTAAATAAGAATATTAATTATATATTATCACTTCAAAATCTACTTTAATAAAATTGGTCATAAATATGTTTAGTAGTATATACTTAAAGATTTCAGTGTTGGAATAAATACTAAGAGACAACTCAAAAAAAAATCCCTATATATAACTCATAACTCATAAACCTTAAACTCCCTCAAAGTCATTGTTTATTAATAAGTTTTTTTCTTACATTTCAATCTTAGAATCATGCCGTCAAAAATATTTATAGGAAACAAATGCAATAAGAGTGAATATGGCTCATCTTCCTCTTCTTCTACCAACCAATCATTTCTAAGAGATTTTTACTTAACGTGTTTGCAAATATAGACTCTCAATCTTTCGTTGATCTTCGCCAAATAAAAATGTGTTGCGAAGATTTTCTTGAAGTCACAAAAGATAGTTATGTTTTACAAAAATTTCGTTAGAGAATTTTCCAATTATTTAATGGATTTCTAATGAACATGCATTGCTCTTTTTGAAACATTGTGTGGATAGCAAAAATGTTAAAGAGTTTGTATCGAGAAGGATTTCGTGAGTCTTTTTGTTATCCAAATGGAAATATTGGTGGTCTTGAGCGCTTAAAGTTTGATTACAAAATCTTACTTCAAATTAAATTATGCTTTAGCTTATATACAGAAGTCCATGCTAAATGTAATATAAATGCAAAATTAAATTAACTCGAAATGCAACAAAATCTGAATTTTGATTATATTCTAACACCATCTCTTAATCCACATTCAAAACTAAAATTAACAACACCAATTCCATCTCTCAAATAGATAAAGTGTTCAGTCTTGATTGCTTTGGTCAGAACATATGTCAGTTACTTCTAAGTGCTACAGTGAACAACTTCAAGCACTCTATTCTAAACCTGATTGCGCAGAAAATGGAACTTTGTGTCAATGTGCTTGCTTCTTCCATGTAGTAATAGATTCTTATCAAGTCTTATAGCTGGTTTGTTGTCAATCATCATCTCACAGACTTTCTCACATTGATCTTCAGATCCTGCAACAAGTTCAGAATCCAAACAGCTTGACAAGCAGACAAAGCACCTGCAATATACTCAGCTTCACAAGTTTAAAATGCAACCACTGGTTGCTTCTTAAAGCATGTTAATGTAGTAATAGGGGGTGTTTTTATCGTCTCCACGGGGATTGCCCGATATTTGATGCTTGTCGTTCAATAGTTACACCGTTTTAAGTTCAAAGGTGTCAATTAGTTCTCAATTTCGTTTAACATCAATTGGTTGCAAAGAGTAATTTTTGACAAAGAGTTTGAAAGGTTTTTATAAAAGCATGTCAAGGTTAGGTTTCGCTAATCCTTTTCACATATATACGATTAATCAAGCATATGAACTCAGTTTCCGACCAATACAACCGCGTATCCTCCCGACTAAGTTTATGTCTAAAGCAAGGTCGTGAGTATCGTTATTTAGACCGTTAGATGATGTCTCACGCTAACAATCTAAACAACAGTCGTTAAGATCAACACAAAGCGAATAGCAAATCCCAAATCTATGTCTAGAGTTTAGTTTTTAAGAGATGAATCTATGCCTAGAGCAATACAAATCACACATAAAGCATTAAGAGAAAATAACTTCATCTATATTGATCAAAGACTTTGTTCATACACAAAAGATCAAAAGCAATACATATAATCAGGATCAACTACATCTAACCTCAACATTGAGTGTTTAGCTACACATTCTCATGGTAGCTTGGATGATAAGTTGAAAGAGGAGATGAATGAACATCCACGTTGAATAATCGAGAATGGATGTGACTTCAGCTTCTCAAAGTGAAAATCCACTCTTAGATGATCAAAATGCAGAAACTATGGTTTTTCGGTGAAAATGAGCAAAAGATCCCTTCCAAGAAAAGTAAAATTCTATTTATACATATCAGAATTCTGCAGGATTCGCACTGCGAGTGAATCATTCGCACTGCGAATGAGAGAAAATGGCACCTTAAGTGCCTCTGAGACTTAAACTGCCCAATGCTGAGATCGTGGGTTCGCACTGCGAACAATCCATTCGCACTGCGAATGAGAGAAAATTTGCCTCAAAAACATTCTACCACCTTTCGCCAGGACCTTCGCACGGCGAACCATCTAGCGAGCCTTCGCTAGGAGTTCGCAGTGCGAACTTTATGATATTTTCTAAGAAAAACATTCTGCCACCATTCGCTGGGACCTTCGTACGTTCGCAGCGCGAACCTTCCCTGCACCTTCGCCAGCTCCTTCGCACTGCGAATACCCTGTTGCAGCAACAAACTCAGTGGAAACTTGCATCCACTCCATGTGTCTCACAATTTTGATCCTTTCATGCCTATACCTGCACATTAACACACAAATTACAAGCTCCACACATGTATTCCATTGAAAGCACTACAACACAATTCACCACTTAAATCAACCGATTACGCATGGAAAGTAATGAAAAATGCCAATTATTGCATACAAATATATAACATGTTTGACATCTAACAAACTCTCCCGAACTAACTCTTTATTTGTCCTCAAGCAAAGTATGCCTCTCAAGAGGATTTGCTCGAGCATTCAATTCAACCAAGACAAGATAATCGGCTCAAATAAACAACAATCACAACAAAGCACAATTACTCAATCCAAGATTTACCATGTAAAAGAACTTGACTCCTAAACAATTTTCAAATCATGTTTCAAGAGACAACTATATAATCATGCACATGTCACTCTACACTCCACTTCGAAAAAGGATTGAAGGAAAACGTGCATACAAACACGGGACAATTACACTCAAATGACAAATGATGCAAATACTAAGCAATTCATACCATATCTCAATGATCACAAAAGAAATCATGGAAGCAAAAGATCACTAAGGACTTCAAGGTTGTAGCTTGGTCGGGTGAACAAAAAAGGGATATTTCTAATGGCCATTGAAACGAAATTGCCGATGCATAAGAACATTCACTCTACAACGTATTCACAACACCACAACTTCAATCACCAATTTTTTTTCATTACACCTTCACAACTACCGCACAATTTTTGAATCTCTTTTTTTTCATTCGAGCAAGCATTTTCTCATTTGTACACACATATACACAACTATTCTCTTCTCATGCTTGCTTGAATTTTTTTTCAAAATTTTGAGTAATTCCCCCAACTTCTTTTCATTCTCCCCAACTAAGTTTCGACTCCCCCTAAAGTGAATGTTCCTTGCTTTTTAAGGCAAGGGAGTCAATTTAAACAACAGTTCAATGGTTCAAGAAGAAAACATTTTAGAAGCTCTTAAAAATTCAATGATGAACTCGACTTTTCAAATATGTACAATCAATAGTTCATCACTAAAAGAGATCTAACAATTTTTGGGCACAAAGGGGCTCACAAATTCTCGCTCCTCACGGGTAAATTACAATATGGACATGGTTGTGCTCAAATTCAATCAAGTGCCTTGATCACTTCTCATACTTCCACAAATTCACATACATCGCAAGATAAGGCATGAATTAAAAGTATAAAACAACATTAATCATCAATCCTTAGCATATTAATACTTGGAGGCTTCTCACTTTAGTGACTTTGGACCTAAATAACATACGCAATCAATACAGTTGTAACAAGAAACACAATTTCCAATTGTTCACAAACACAAATTCTACTACACACTAACTTCTAGAACTAGGTAACTATGTACCTTGCTGACAATATCATGCTTACGTTACTATCATCGCCATCCAACTTGAGAGAATCTTCTTTTAAAATAAAGAGTCATCAAAAAGAAGAAAATATTAAATTCTCACAAGCATACCACGTAACACATATAAACAATTTAAAAAAAAAAACTGCACTCATAACTATAATTAAAAGTGAAACAGAAAATTTTTAACTGAAAACAACTAACATTACTCATAATAATAATAATGTGCATGGTGTAAAAACACCTACATAGCCAAAAAGTACCTCAAGGGTACAAGTACATCATATCCAACATAATCCACCAAGTGGATAAAATAGACTAGTAAAAGCTAGAAGAAAAATACAAGAAAACTTCACTTTGGTGACCAAAGGAAGTACACAAGTCTGAAAACCACAAAATCAGTCCTCATCGGACTCTGTCTCGAGAACCTCGGTCACCTGCTCATCATCCTCTGCCTCATCAGAACCAGAACCAGAAACCTCCATATCTTCGCCATCTCCCTCCTCATCAGCAGGATCAGCTGCATCCTCTCCCCCTCCGAAAACTGGCCTGGCCTCAGGCCATCCAGCATGTGCGAGGAACTACTCCCTCGACATCAAAGACTGCTCTGCGGCGGGATCACGAATCTGCAGTTGAAGTACCTGTATAGAGTCATGTAAATCAAGCATGGCACGCTGAGAAGCAGCCATCCAATCCCAGTTATACTGGCAAATCTACTGCTGATAAGGATAGAAATTAGGCGACCCAGAAGTATCACCCCCTACTCGTACCAGCCTCTGCACCAGCACCCGCAGACTCAGCCCAAACACCCTTAGGTTTGCAAAATTTGTCGACGTATCGATCATCGATAGCCGGCGTGACAGTAACCTGACGACGCGAAGGCAAATTAACATCAGCTTTAGCACATAAGGACATGATCAGACAAGGAAATGCGAGAGGGACATTTTTCCTCGAAGCGCTCCCTCCTAAACCACTCTCAACAATTGCCCTTATCTCATCGGCAATAATCCTCGCGACATCAATCTGCATATTAGTTAGGATGCTATGGACTAAGTGAGCAAGGGGTATCGACACAGTTGAGGAATGTGACTTTGGTTTAATATTGGTGACAACCAAAAGTAATACCAGCTGGGCCAAAGGTAGCATGTCCTCCCGGTGGTACCTAACAGCAACTCCAGAATAGTTAAACTTAACACTTTTACCTGGGCGCAACAGATCGCGAGTCATTTGTGGGATATCACGGTTACGGTTCAGATTTCTATGATAAGCATCCTCCTCACTAGCTCGTAATGGAAGAGGGTTTCCAAGAACTTGGCTAATTGTCCTTCGGTCAAATCTCACTGTTTTTCCTCCAACCACAGTAGTCCAATTAAAAAGATCGCCCTCATCAGGGAGAGTGTTTCATAGAATTCCCGAACTACCTCCACATTATACGAATCAAGCAGAGTTATCAGCTGATCCCACTTTTTTTCATGCAAGAGGGCAGCCACAACACGATAACTCCCTTGATCATTCATAAGGAACCGCTTCTCTGCAAGGATGGTCCTCTTTTCCAAAACCAAATATCTCTCAGCCTGTTTGTGCCCTCTGAACCGCGTATCGTCGAATTGGATCGGCACCTGTCTTGATGTAAATGCTTTCCTTTTCTTGGCAAGATTAGTCTTCGGACTCATCTGCACATATTAACACCCCAAACAACACAAAACACCAAGACAAATTATTAGAAATTAGGACACAAATACATCAGGCTGAACTTAAAAAAAAAACAAAAATCTGGGCTGCTCGCTGCAACACTCGCACTGCTAATCCTGGCGAACGTTCGCCCCAGATTCGCACTGCAAAGGGGCCAGCGAATCCACTAAAATTCTGAAAAAATTTTAGCAGCCCAAATTTTCACAACAGAGCATGGTTCTATATGTCTTATAAACCCTAAAGCCAGCAGAAAATTCAATATGCATCCAACAAACCTTAAAACAGAATTGAACCCAAATTCCTAAATATTTCTAATGCACAATTCACAAACAAAACCACAACTAATAGAAAGCACACAGAATAGAGATGCAAACCTGGTTTGGAAATGGCAATTGAAAGAGAAAACACTTGAGAGATGGACAGAGAAACACACGTGAGAGAGAAAGAGTACTTGCTAGTTTTTTTCTTTTCTTTTTCTTTGAAAGTGAGAGGCAAGTTGACTAGGGTTTTTTCCCTTCAAGTCATCAGCCACTTAACATGGGTCTTGGGCCTACGTGCAGGCCCACCCACTTAGTAAACCCTCACTTTTAATGAGGTGGAAGCAAAACCACAAAGTCTGGTTCGCTGACGTTTACAGTGCGAATGGCTGGCGAATGTTCGCCCCAGACTCGCAGTGCGAATAAGCCAGCGAACAAGACAGTTTTGCAAATTTTTCAGGTCTGTCCTGCTGCCACCATGCATCTCATTCACAAATGTAAAATTACTTCAAACAGCAAATAAAAGCATAAATACTTACAATGTTTGGGTGCCTCCCAGCAAGCGCTTGTTTAACGTCGGCTAAGCTCGACGGTCCACCGCAACCTCAAGGATCGCGGAAAGGCACAACGGCGGGATTCCGCTCGAAATCTCCTCCAAGATAAACTTTTAATCTCTGACCATTAACTGTCCAATTTTCCTTTGATGTTGTGTCCTCAATTACAATTGCTCCATACGGCTTGATTTCCACAATCCGAAACGGACCGGACCATTTAGACCTTAATTTTCCTGGAAACAATTTTAATCGGGAATTGAAGAGTAGGACCAGCTGTCCTACCTCAAACTGTTTGATCACAATTTTTCTGTCGTGGTACGATTTGACACGCTCTTTATACAGCTTGTTGGAATCATACGCCTGAAGGCGCAATTCATCCAACTCGTGCAATTGAGTTTTTCTTTTTTCACCGCTTAGAGTTGGATCAAAGTTCAAAAATTTTAAGGCCCAAAACGCCTTATGTTCCAACTCTACCGGCAAAAGGAAATTCTTACCGTAGACCATTTTAAACGGGTGAGACCAATCGGACCCTTAAAAGCGGTCCGATAAGCCCACAAAGCATCATCCAGTTTGTTTGCCCAATCTTTCCTTGAGGCCGACACAGTTTTTTCCAAAATGCGTTTTATTTCACGATTTGACACCTCCGCTTGACCGTTAGCTTGAGGATGATATGGTGTGGCAACCTTGTGCTTCACACCATATTGCTCCAGATCTTTGTCAAGCTGAGTGTTATAGAAGTGAGATCCTCCGTCACTTATCAACACTCTCAGAGTACCAAAACGCGCAAAAATGTTTTTTCTCAAAAATTTCACTACGGTTTTTCCATCGGCTTTAGCACAAGCTATCGCCTCAACCTATTTAGAAACATAATCCACAGCGACCAAAATGTATTCGTTAGAAAATGATGATGGGAATGGTCTGACAAAATCGATCCCCCGACAATCAAAAACCTCAATTTCTAACATATTTTGCAAAGGCATTTCTTGCCGCCGTGAAATACCACCACTTCTCTGGCATTTGCCACAACTCTGGGCATGTGCATGTGCATCTTTAAACAAAGAAGGCCAATAAAAGCCCGATTGCAGGACTTTTGTTTCCGTTCTCAACCCATTGAAATGTCCTCCATACGGAGAGTTATGACAATGCCACAGAATATTCGTGGCTTCCTCTACCGACACACATCTTCTCAAGAGGTTGTCAACACCAAGTTTAAATAAATGTGGTTCATCCCATACAAATGACTTGGCATCAGACAAAAATTTCCTTTTTTGGTGGTGCGTTAGACCGTCCGGTATCAATTCGGCGGCTTTGTGGTTAGCCATTTCGGCGAACCACAGCCTAACCTGCACCCTAAACAATTTTTCATCAGGGAACTCCTCTTTGACTTCACATTCATTCTTGGTCACGTCAACGTTTACTAGGTGGGATAAGTGATCCGCCACCAAATTCTCGGATCCCCTTTTGTCACGAATTTCAAGATCAAATTCCTGTAACAAAAGGATCCACCGAATCAGCCTCTGCTTAGAATCAGGCTTGGTGAGCAGATACCTTATAGCCGTATGGTCCGTGTAAACGATGACTCGAGACCCAATCAAATAGGAACGAAATTTTTCCAACGCGTACATTATAGCAAGCAACTCTTTCTCAGTTGTTGCATAGTTAATTTGAGCTTCGTTTAACACCTTGCTCGCATAATGTATCGCGTGGTTTTCCTCTGACCCAAAACAGCCCCGACCGCATAATCACTTGCATCGCACATTAGTTCAAAATCCAATTTCCAGTTAGGTGCAATGATTATCGGTGAGGTAGTTAAACTTTGTTTTAAAAAATTAAACGCGAACATGCAAGACGCTTCAAAGTAAAAAATCTTACCTTTAATGAGCAAATTGCTCAATGGCTTTGTGACCTTTGCGAAGTCCTTAATGAACCGTCGGTAGAATCCTGCATGCCCGAGAAAGCTCCTTATGCCTTTGACATTCAACGGTGGTGGCAACTTCTCAATAACATCCACTTTGGCTTTATCCACTTCAAGGCCCTTTGAAGAAACTTTGTGTCCGAGCACAATTCCTTCGTTCACCATAAAGTTGCATTTTTCCCAATTGAGTACCAAATTGGTCTCCACACACCGTTCCAACACTGTATCCAAATTGTTCAAGCAAATATCAAACGATTGTCCAAAAACTGAGAAATCATCCATAAAGACCTCAATTGTCTTTTCGATCAAATCCGAGAATATATCTTGCATACACCGTTGAAAAGTGGTCGGTGCATTACATAATCCAAACGGCATCCTCCTATAAGCGAAGATTCCAAACGAACATGTAAAAGCGGTTTTTTCATGATCCTCCGGGTTCGCAATAATTTGGTTGTAACCTGAATAACCATCAAAAAAACAGTAGAATTGTTGACCGGAAAGCCTTTCGAGCATTTGATCCATAAACGGGAGAGGGAACTGATCTTTCCTCGTAGCTTTGTTTAGCCTACGGTAATCTATGCACATTCTCCACCCGGTCACGATTTTTGTTGGAATGAGCTCATTTTTCTCGTTTCGGACCACCGTTAATCCGCCTTTTTTCGGTACCACATGCACCGGACTAACCCACGGGCTGTCAGAAATGGGATAAATCATTCTGGCATCTAACATTTTTACCACTTCCTTCCTAACCACCTCTTTCATGATAGGATTTAACCGGGGTTGCGGTTGAGCAACCGGTTTAAAATCTTCCTCCATAAATATTCGGTGCATGCGATATGAAGGGCTTATGCCTTTGAGATCGGACAAAGTCCATCCCATTGCATCCTGATTTTTTCTTAACACTTGAATTAAGTGGCTCTCCTCGTTTTCAGATAAAATACTGCTTATGATCACCGGTTTATTACCACCGTCATCGAGAAAAGCATACTTCAAGGTTGAAGGCAACATTTTCAGTTCAAGCTTGGATTTTTCATCATTCACCACTTTTTTTAGAATTTCCTCTTCATACTCCCAAGGTTGTAATTCTTCCAAAGCTTAAAGCTCCAACAAACACTCTTCAAGAGCTTGCTCTTCTTCAACTGAGAATACTTCCAAGGAATCATCCAAAGCTCTTTGTAAAGGGGTAATGACATGAATTTGCTTTGTAACATCAATACTCGCTTCCTCCGTTGCATCGATTCTGGAACAATCACCTTTATCCTTCTTGTGCTTCATGGCATCATAGAGATTGAAACACACCTCTTCATCTTGGACTCTCACTTTCATGAGACCATCGTCCATCTCAATTGCCATTCGGGCAGTTTTCATGAAAGGCCTTCCAAGAATCAAAGGAGCATCCTCATCCTCCTCCATTTCAATGACCACAAAGTCTATCGGAAACAAAAATTTGTCAACTTTGACCAACACATCTTCCGCTACACCGTGAGGACGGGTAGTGGATTTGTCTGTGAGTTGCAACGTCATTTGAGTGGACCTCAATTCCGTGTGTCCTAACCGTTTCACAATCGACAAAGGTATCAAATTGATACTAGAGCCCAAATCAATCAATCCGTTGCCCACATAGATGTTTCCTATAGTAACCGGCAAGGTGACTCATCCTGGATCACATTCTTTCCTCGGGAGAGTACGTTGAATGATAGCGCTACAGCTAGCATCTACCATAATGGTCTCTTGATTCGTGTACCTCTTCTTTTTCGTGAGGATATCCTTCATAAATTTCGCATATTTTGGCATTTGCTCCAAAGCCTCGGAAAATGGGATATTTATTTATAATTGTTTGAAAATATCCATAAACTGAGAATAGTACCTCGTACTATCTTTCTTTGTAGGAGCATGAGGATATGGTAAATTTTGTATCGGAATATTGTTCACCGGTTCTTTTCCCTTCCTAGTTCTCTTCACTTTTTCTTCTATCTCTCTTTTTTTCTCATCCTCACTTTTTTCCTTCTCATTTTCAACTAAAACACCCTCAACATTTTTTTCTACTTCAATCTCATCACTATCTTTTTCTTTTTCAACTACAACCTCCTCCTCCACTACTCTTTTACCTACACCCATGTCAATCTCTCTTCCACTTCTTGTTAGAATTGCCTTACAATCTTTAGGATTCAGAAGCGTATTTGCCGTAAAGTGCCCTTTTTGTTGGTCGGCCAATTGTTTTGATATTTCCCCGACTTGTGTTTCCAGATTCCTTATGGCCGCATCGGTATTCTTTTGATTGGAAATTGACATTTGCATAAATTGCGTGAGAGTGTCTTCCATCTTCGTATTTCCAACGGGAGCTTGCGGAGGTTGAGTGTAATTTTGGTATTGTTGACGGTTTGACGGTCTGGCTTCTTGCGGTCTCCACGGTTGTTGATAACCTTGGTTAGGCCGTTGTTGGTAACCTTGGTTGCCTTGTTGATACGGAGGTCGGGGTTGATATCCTTGATTTCTAGCATAGTTTACCTCCTCCACAACTGGAGGACAATAACCGGTCAGATGGTCGCCTCTACAAAATTCACAAACCAAGACTTGTACATTTTTACTCGAGGAGTCATGATTTTCTTTGAATTGTTGAGGAAGTTTAGACATTTGTTTCGTCAACAACTCAACCTGCTGGGATAACAACTTGTTCTGAGCAAGTATAACATCGCTTGTTCCCAATTCTAGAACTCCAGGAGTCTGCTGAGAAGGTCCACGGTTATGACTACCTTGATGGTCGTTCAAGGCCATCTTATCAATAATAGATGTGGCTTCTACTGCGGTTTTGCTTAACAAGGATCCACCAGCGGTGGCATCCAACAAGGTTTTGTGTACAAGTTGAAGTCCATTTCGAAATATATGAATTTGTGACAATTCATCAAAACCATGGCCCTTGCACTTTCTCAACATTGATTTGAATCTCTCCCAAGCTTCATTGAGAGATTCATTCATTCCTTGGCCTTCCCAATGAGGGAATACGGGAATAGTCTCTTGAACAGAGACTCCTCTTCTGCCTTGGGTGCACCAGTCGCTCCCGCTATTTCATAGAATTTCATCAAATGGGTGAAAGGATCTTCATGATCCATACCCGTAAATGGACTTTGATATAACAGTTGGAGAATACCGGTCTTCATTTCGGAATGACGACCGTTATGAGCATGGCGAGCGAACTGGGCATTGTTTCTCGGACTGTTTGTGCAAGGTCTAGAAGCAGGTGGTGGTGGTGGTGGTGGATCTGCCTCCATAACTGGAAGTATCTGTGGAAGTGGTGGTGGTGTAGAAGTACTTTCCTCTTGTTCTCGCTTTTGTCTTGCTAGCTGCCTCCTTCGTCTAGTTCGGCTGTTGATCCTACGAGTGGTTCTCTCAATCTCAGGATCGAAAAGAAGTTGGTCCGCCGGTAGTTTCCCTCACATAAACTAAGTCTGCACACTAAACAAAACAAGTTAACAAGTTCAAGAAAAAGGTTAACAAGCTTAAAACAGCACAACTATCGCAATGCTTGCAATATCACTTAACAATCCCCGGCAACGGCGCCATTTTGTTAATGTAGTAATAGGGGGTGTTTTTATCGTCTCCATAGGGATTGCCCGATATTTGATGCTTGTTGTTCAATAGTTACACCGTTTTAAGTTCAAAGGTTTCAATTGGTTCTCAATTTCGTTTAACATTAATTGGTAGCAAAGAGTAATTTTTGACAAAGAGTTTGAAAGGTTTTTATAAAAGCATGTCAAGGTTAGGTTTCGCTAATCCTTTTCACATATATACGATTAATCAAGCATATGAACTCAGTTTGTGACCAATACAACCACGTATCCTCCCGACTAAGTTTATGTCTAAAGCAAGGTCGTGAGTATCATTGTTTAGACCGTTAGATGATGTCTCACGCTAACAATCTAAACAAGAGTCGTTAAGATCAACACAAAGCAATAGCAAATCCCAAATCTATGTCTAGAGTTTGGTTTTTAAGAGATGAATTTATTAGGTCATGATTTGTAGAATCTATGTCTAGAGCAATACAAATCACACATAAAGCATTAAGAGAAAATAACTTCATCTATATTGATCAAAGACTTTGTTCATACACAAAAGATCAAAAGCAATACATATAATCAGGATCAACTACATCTAACCTCAACATTGAGTGTTTAGCTACACATTCTCATGGTAGCTTGGATGATAAGTTGAAAGAGGAGATGAATGAACATCCACGTCGAATAATCGAGAATGGATGTGACTTCAGCTTCTCAAAGTGAAAATCCACTCTTAGATGATCAAAATGCAGAAACTATGGTTTTTGGGTGAAAATGAGCAAAAGATCCCTTCCAAGAAAAGTAAAATTCTATTTATACATATCAGAATTCTGCAGGATTCCCACTGCGAATGAGAGAAAATGGCACCTTAAGTGCCTCTGAGACTTAAACCGCCCAATGCTGAGATCGTGGGTTCGCATTGCGAACAATCCATTCGCAATGCGAATGAGAGAAAATTTGCCTCAAAAACATTCTGCCACCCTTCGCCAGGACCTTCGCACGGCGAACCAACTAGCGAGCCTTCGCTAGGAGTTTGCAGTGCGAACTTTATGATATTTTCCAAGAAAAACATTATGCCACCATTCGCTGGGACCTTCGCACGTTCGCAGTGTGAACCTTCGCTGCACCTTCGCCAGCTCCTTCGCACCGCGAATACCCTGTTGCAGCAACAAACTCAGTGGAAACTTATATCCACTCCATGTGGCTCACAATTTTGATCCTTTCATGCCTATACCTGCACATTAACACACAAATTACAAGCTACACACATGTATTCCATTGAAAGCACTACAACACAAAGTAATGAAAAATGCCAATTATTGCATACAAATATATAACATGTTTGACATCTAACAGAGCACCAAGAAATGGGATCTTCTAAATATTTGCAAAAATATCCAGAAGTACTTCTTCTATCAACTCTGTCTCCACACCAATCAGAGGTTGTATAACATATCAGCTCTGAATCAAATTTAGCATCAGAGGGGAACAAAACTCCATACTTCAGAGTCCCTTTAATGAACCTCAGTATTCTGACAGCAATTTGGTAATGTGACCACTTTATGCATGTTCATAAACCTACTCACAATTCCAACTGCATAGCAAATGCCAGGTCTGGTGACACATGACTTAAATAAGTAAATTTCTTATGTTGGTTAATGAACACAGTCGATTTAAGAAATTTAATGTGAACTAGTATTTAAACTCGTGCGATGCTCGGAAAATTAATTATATCAATGATTAATGATAATAATAAGTCAGGCCGGGTGACCATTATTTTCTCTATTTCTCAAATTTGGAAGGCGGGGAATGAATTGAAGCATAACAATAAGGAAATTTTGATTCATGATTCAATCAATATGGTAAGCATGATGGTAAAGGTTGTAGGTGACAACACTTCTAATTGTTCGCACATTTCTGTTTCAGAATTCTCTTTCATTAAAGGTTTTGGTGTTAACATCAGACCTCCTAGAGCCCCCAACATCATTGAGGTTCTTAGGTGTCCTCATTTTCTTGGCTGGATAAAATGTAATTGTGATGAAGCTTACATAGCTTCATTAAACACTGCCGAAGCTGGTGAAAATTTTAGGAACCATTTGGGAGATTTCATTCCTGGATTCGCTGAAAGTATCGAGCCTATCACTTCTTTTTTTGCTGAGGTTTCAGCTGTTATCAAGTGCTTGGATTTTGCAATTCAGCAGGGTTGGGATAAGCTTTAGATTGAAACGGATCGTTCTTTGGTCATCAAAGCCTATTCCAACCCTTTTTTGATTCATTGGAAGCTTAGGAACACTTGGATTAATCTTATAGGACATTTTACTAATTCTAACCTTTTTATATCTCATATATTTAGAGAAGGAAATTCATGCGCTGGTTATCTTGCATATATAGTTCTTAGCACAAATTCCTTTATAGTTTTTTATTCCATCCCTTTGGGGCTTAAGAATGATTTTATAAAGAATAGGTTAAACATATCTTTCTTTAGATTTATCTCTTCTTGATGGGGTTAACTTGATTTCCTTTTTGTATCTATGGTTGTACCTTTTTCTTTCAATATATTGATCTTATTAAAAAAAATGAATATAAAATTACAATAGCATAGGGCATCATTAATGCGATATCAATTAACAAAAATTGTTGGCGTTATTGTGATTAAATTAAATATTTTAAATATTATAAATTCTCACTTGAGCCATTTTTATGAATTATTACAAATACTAAATGTTTTGTGATCAACGGGTAGATTGCTCTTTAATATCTAAAATAAAATTTCATTTCATTAGCATCCAATATATGCAAAATTCGTTTTAATCTTACCATTACTATTAAAATTACAAATATCGAAAAGTTCTCTAATTTATTTTTTTTGTTTTACCGTGTTGGAATATGCAATAACGACAACTTTATATCAATCTAGTTATAATACAAGTACATATTATTCTCTGCATTTAAGAAATTAAAAAGACTGAGTAAATTAATATCCCTTTCTTTTTGGTAGAAATAAAGAAATTTAAGAAAGTAATGCATCCTATAATGTACAAAATGATAAGTTAAAACATGCAAAGTATAAGAGAAAACCATAATCCTTTCCTTTAACAAAGTTGAGAGAAGAGAAAGTCTTCTATGCAAATTTTTAAAAAACTAACAAAAAGAGAAAAGGTAATCAATGAATGCAACTCTACACTATATTGCAAAATAGAGAAAATGAAAACCAAATTCAAATTGTATAAATCAAATATGGAAAATGTAAACAACTAAACCACGTTTTATGTTTTATCTCCTACCTTCTCCCACTCTTTTATCATCAATTAAAAGAAGAAAAAAATTAGATTACATTTTTAACAAGTGGATTCGATTTTTTTATAAACTTATTTTACATTAAAAAAAAAAACTGTCTCCTACTTTCTTCCCACTCTTTTATTATTATCAATTAAAAATATATATATATTTGAAAAAATGTTAAACGTGAGTTTTTTTTTTTTTAGTTCATCCTCTATCAACAGTTATTTTATAAAAACGTGGATCAGAGTATATTAATGAATAAATGTTAAAATAAAATAAAACAAATATATAAATAAGTGAAATTATTAAATTAGCCTAAATTTAAATAAATAGGTGAAATTATTAAATTAGTCTTAATTTTTTATGCCAAAAATTATAATTATAATAATAATAATAATAATTAATAAAAATAATAGCCAGAAATTCTAATAATAATATAATAATAATATTAATTATAAATAATAAAAATAATAATTGTAATAATAATAATAATATGTTTTTTAATTAATTAATAAGAGTTTAATAATAATAAGAGTTAGTGGAGTAAACGTTATTAAATAAATAAATATATCAAATTAATTAAAAAAATCAAGTTAGTTGGTAACTCTTATTAAATAAATAAATAAAATTAATATAATACATTACATAGTCGACCTCAGTTTTGGCTGTCAAAAATTGTTAAGTGACTTAACAATTTATATATTTAAGATAATAATAATAATATGTTCTTTAATTAATTAATTAATAAGACTTTAATAATAATAAGAATTACTAGAGTAATCATTATTAAATAAATAAATATATAAATTAATTAATAGAAAAGTTATCAAGTTTATGGGGTAACTATTATTAAATAAATAAGGCTTAATTGCAATTTTGATCCCTTTATTTATTTACTCTTTTTACTTTTATTTCCTCTATTTTAAAATCCAGAAATTTTGTCCTCCTATTTTTACTTTTTTACTTTTGATAGCCCTATTTTAAAATTTAAAATTTTGGTTCTTTTATTTTCATGTTTTTAAATTTTTGGTCCCCTTTTCCGATTGAGATGGGACTAAAATCCAAAACAAACTTAAAATAGGGAGACCAAAAGTGAAAAAAAAATGAAAATACAGGGACCAAAATTTCAAATTTTAAAATAGGGGGACCAAAAATAAATAAAAAATTGAAAATAAAGGGATCAAAATTCCAAATGTTAAAATAGGGGGACTAAAACTAAAAAAAATGAAAATAGGGAGACCAAAATTGCAATTAAGCCAATAAGTAAATAAAATAAATATAGTAAATTACATTTTTTTTATAAGCAACGATTATATTAAAGGAGAAAAAAAGGATTCTCCAACCCAATACAATCACCAATCAAAAAGAGAAAACAAAAAACAAGCTACAGGAACCTATAAATAATCCAAAGAAAACTTAGTCCATTCATAGAGGCTACAAAGACGACGATTGTAAGGCCCAACCGACAACCAATTCCACGAAAGGAGGATAATACGTTGGAAAATGATATCGACATTACAAATCTCATCTTCAAAAATGGAAAACACCGACTCGGACTTGCATTTACCCGCTATAGCACTAACCCATGAAAGAGCATGGTCGCAACAATTAATCGCAACAATACTAGGTAGACCAACCCAATTAAGAACTTTATCCCACACCAACTTCGCTTTAACACAAGAAAGAAAGACATGAGAAATATCTTCGTTCACAGAAAAACAGAGAACACACACCTTGTCATGATTGGATTCTACAATTCCTCTATCCGCTAAATTCATACAAGTAGGTAATCTGTTGAGAACCATTCTCCAACCAAACACTTTGAGTTTCAACGGGATGTTTGAACACCACATATGGTCCAAGACCGACTGCTCGTCATCAGTTAAACTGACACCTCCAACCGCCCAGATTGCCTCCGAATAAAAAGAGTTAACTGAAAAAGCATGGTTAAATTCCAACTTCCAAATCCAACAGTCCAGCCTATCCAAAACCGGAGCATTTTCCTCTAGAATTCCAACAGCAGCCTCTAATTCAGACGTAGCCACACCAGGAAGAACACCCTGCAGTAAGTCATAATTCTAATTCCAGAAGTTACCTTTCCACATACCCAATTCCTTGACAGTACATAATTTACAGCCAGAAACATCAAATAAATTCGGAAAAGTAATGTGAAATGCCCCTGCACCAGTGTAGTCGACACACCAAAAAGGGATAATGGCGCCATTGCCAATGGAGGAAATCACTGAGTTCCAGAAAGATATACCAGCAACCGGGGAAAAACGGAAAGCAAATCTCTCATCCAAAGGGAGTCAGCAGCTTAACCAGATAAGGAATTCACGTCATGAGCCAAAGTACCGTATCTATGACAAATAATTGGCCTCCAAATTTCTGTTCCATTGTGAAGGAATTTCCACAGCCATTTCGCCAGAAGAACCTTGTTAGCTTAATACCAAGCCCTCCACAATCCTTAGGCTTACATAACTTACTCCAGCTTACCCAAACAATGCCGTTTTTATCCTTCGTACCATCCCAGAGGAACCTTCTTTGAATTGTAATGATTTCTTTAACAACCTTCGAAGGAGCTTTGAAAAATGAGAGGTGGTGAATAGGTAAATTCGAGAGGATAGAATTAAGAGTAACTCTCCTACTTATAGATAAGTTTCTATCAATCCAAGAGGATAACCGAGTCTTAAAGCACGAGATAGTCGGTTTCCAAAAAGAGATCCTCCGGTGGTTTCCTCCTATAAATATGCTAAGAAATTTAAACGAAAGCACCCCAGATTTGCAACATAAAAAATCCTCCGCAGCCTGCATAAGATCCAACTTCACACCAACACCAAAAATACAACTCTTCGAGAAATTAACTTTAAGACCTAAGATCATTTCAAAACCACGTAAAATAGCCTTGATAGCCCAAATATTTTCACACGTTGCCTCACACACCAAAAGTGTATCATCGACGAATTGAAGCACATTGATAGAGTCAAACTCATTGATTTTAAAATCAGCCAGAATGTTCAAGGAGACAGCCCTCCTAACCAACACCGCCAAGCATTCCGCATCAATCATAAAAAGAAGAGGAGACAAGGGATCTCCTTGTTTCAAACCTCTAGTTTCTTTAAAATCCTTGGAGGGACTCCCATTGATCAGGACAGATAAATGGCTAGAACACACTGCCCCTTTATATCTGAGAAAAGGAGACTTTGGTCAGAGTTGATTGACATCAAGAATCGGTATCCTAATGGGGATTGGATTATAGCCGGAGACTTTAATGCTATAAAAGCCAGAGAGGAGAGGAAAGGGAGGAGCAGTGTTATCTATGGTGAGATGATGGAATTCAATTCTTTCATTGATAACCTGAACTTAATTGATTTACCAGTGGTAGGTAGTAAATATACCTGGTTTAGTGCTAATGGAATGAGCTGCAGTAGATTGGACAGATACCTGGTTAGTGATACAGTTATTGCTAAGTTGGATTTGAAGAGCCAATGGGTGGGGGATCGGGACATATCTGATCATCGTCCCTTGTGGTTAAATTCTAAGTCAGTAAACTGGGGTCCGAAGCCGTTCCGATTCTTTAATTGTTGGTTGGAGCATAAAGGATTTAAAGATTTTGTGAAAAAGTCTTGGGATTCTGGGGTTGTCTCGGGCACTCCCAGTATGGTTCTTTGGAATAAGTTTAAAGTTCTTAAGAGTGATCTCAAGTGGTGGAATGTCCATGTTTTTGGTTGGCTTGATTTGAAAATTGATGATAGTATATCAATGATGAACGAGATTGAGCTGAAGTTGGTGGAGAATGATAACAGCCAAGAAGAGGGGACTGTTAAGGAGAGGTTGGACATCCAAGAAGATATTTGGAAAATCTCAGGCTCAAAGAGTTGATGATTAAACAGAAGTCTAGAAGTAAGTGGGTGAGCGATGGAGATAACAATACGAGATATTTCCATGATTCTCTTAAAGCTAGGTATAGGACTAATAATATTTCGGGCATAAAAGTGGGGAGTACCCTGGTGGAGGATCCTGGCTTAATAAAACATGAGGCTTTGAAGTTTTTTGAGAAGAAATTTAAAGATCAGAGTAGGGTTAAGACTCACTGCAATTTTGACAGTGTTGCTGTGCTTTGTATGGAAGATAAGGAGTACTTAGAGTCTGACTTTATACAGGAAGATGTTAAGGCGGCTGTTTTCTCTTGTGATGGCAATAGATGTCCTGGAAATGATGGCTTTAACTTTAAATTCCTCAAATCTTGTTGGGATATTGTGGGAACTGATATTATCAACTGCGTTTTGGATTTCTTTCACACCGACAGGTTGGATAAAGCGTTTGTGTCGTCTTTCCTCTCACTTGTGCCTAAAGTGGATAGTCCTCAAAAGTTTTTAGACTTTAGACCTATTTGTTTAATAGGTTGTGTCTTAAAAATCATCTCTAAAATGCTTGCTAGAAGATTAAATTTTGTTATTGGGAAACTGATCTCGCCTACTCAAACGGCTTTTATCCCAAGTCGTCAACTCTTGGACGGTGTTCTAGTGGCTAATGAAACCATTGAGTTCGCGAGGAGAAAAAAGAAGAAATGCCTTTTATTCAAGGTGGACTTTGCTCAAGCTTAGGATTGTGTGGACTGAAAATTTCTGGATTCGATGTTGCTTAATATGGGGTTTGGTGCCAATTGGTTGAAGTGGATTCGTGGTTCAGTGTTCAATAGTTATCTCTCGGTCTTAATTAATGGTCGCCCTTCAAAAGATTTTAAGGCGACGAGAGGATTAAAGCAAGGAGATCCCCTATCTCCTTTCTTGTTTGCAATTGCTGGTGAGGGTTTAGCTTGCTTAGTGAGAAGAGCATCTTCCCTGAAAATTCTGAACGACTTTAAATTCAGTAATGCAGCTTCGGTTAACATGCTCCAGTTTGCGGATGATACCCTTCTGTTTGGGGATGGTTCCATTTCGAACATATGGGCATTCAAATCTATTTTACGAGGGTTCGAAGTTACTTCTGGTCTAAAGATTAACTATTCTAAGAGCTGCCTGTATGGTGTCGGTATTGATCCAGAGCTGTTACATGCTGCTGAGAACTTTCTCCACTGCAAGTCGGGTTCTCTGCCTTTTAAGTTTCTTGGCATTGGAGTGGGAGGTAATCAGAGGAGTATTTCTTTTTGGCGTCCTGTCATGGATTGTATGAGGGCTAGATTATCCAATTGGATTGGGCGTAATTTATCGATTGGAGGGCGGGTTACACTTATTAATTCAGTGTTAGCGAATCTCCCGATTCATCACCTTTCCTTCTTTAAGGTTCCTAAAAAGGTTGTGAAAGACATCATAGCAATCCAAAGGAGTTTCTTATGGGCGGGTACCTCGAACAGACGTAGTATTTCTTGGGCTAGTTGGAATTCGGTCTGTAAATCGAAAAGCTGCGGTGGACTCGGAATTAAACATATTGGTCTCTTCAACAAAGCCCTTCTCGCTAAATGGTTGTGGAAGTTCTGTAACGATGGAAATGAGATATGGCGCCCTATCCTCGTTAGTAGGTATGGTAACTTAAGCCGTAAGATTCAACTTTTTAGTGTTTTTGGTAATTGTCAATCTGATTCTGCCTGGTTGAAGGATATCCTTTCTGTTTCTAATACTGGTTCCCAGTCCTCCTTTAATGATTACATTAAAGCTGTTGTGGGCAATGGGCAGGGAGTGCTGTTTTGGCATTCGGTGTGGTGAGGAGATCCGCCATTAAAGGATTCCTTTAATGATTTGTTTCAGACTTGTAACAGTAAATCCAATTTTGTTTCTGATTTGGGTGAGTGGGTGGATGGAAGATGGACTTGGAAAGGTTCTGCGCTAGCTTCTAATAATCCTCAGCAGGTGAACAACGACATGAAGGAGCTAATACAGGCTGTCGATCTTATTCAATTGCAGGCCAATGCTCATGACAGATGGATATGGAAATTGGACGTTGTGAATGTCTTTACTGTTAAGTCCTTCTATGATAGTATTTCCTCGCAGGGTGCGTTGGTGTCGGTTGCGGATAATTCGGTTCGTCTGTTGGATTTTGTTTGGAAGTCGTTCATCCCTATGAAAATCAAAGTGTTCGTTTGGAGATTAGTAATCGATAGGCTGCCAACTCGTTCGAATTTGGTTGCGAGAGGTATCTTAGATAATCCCCACGATAAGGTTTGTGTGTTTTGCTTCAGGACTAACGAAGATTCTTCTCATCTATTCTTTTTGTGTCATAAATCTGTTTTGGTGTGGAATTTGGCGTGTGACTGGATCGGCATTGATCGGATTTTTGAATTGGATTGTTGTTCCCACGCAATGGCCTGGATGCTTAGATTAAAAGGTAGTTGTAAGGATGAATTTATTTATTCTATTTGGTTTATTTCTTGTTGGAATATTTGGAGAGTTAGGAATAATATATTGTTTAGGGATGAAATTTGTAATGTCGACTCTATTTTTAACGCAATTGTTGCGACTTCCTGGAATTGGTTGGTTTTTGGCAAGCGTAATAGGCAGTGTTGCAGTCTTTACGAATGGTCCAAATTTCCCCTAGATTTTTTGAAATAGGGTTGATTTGTTGGGCTTTTTTAGGGTCTCCCGTGTATTGCGGTTTTATTTCCTGTACTATGGTTTGAGATTTCCTTAATCTCTTGTTAATTGATTGTTGTTTGCCTATAAAAAAAAACCATGAACATTACATAAAAATCTCAAATACACGTGACAAAATAAATTAAATATAAATAAGGTAATCAAACGATAGTCCTTAAAATATCTAGACAATAATCTGTGTTACCCTAAATAGACACTATCACTAATTAACAAACTCCTAGCATAGTTTCAAAAACCATTCTCTTAATACTTACTCAAAGCTTGAGTTTTGCTAAAGCATAAGTTGCAACTAACTCCTAAATTAATTATACTACTATATTAAAATAAATCAAGTATATGATTTTACAATTTTTAAAAGAAAAAAATCATTAAAATAAAACAATTCAAATAATTGAGTAATAAAATTATGAAAACTAAAGTATTTCATGCAAAATTAAAGTTAAAACAATCATATACTTTTTAAATAGGGGAAGACGATTTTACCCTTCTTCTTTTCAACACTATTTTCATAATTCTAATATAATTCAAGAAACCGATAAAAAAAGCAATTCTTTTCTTGAAATATTTTTGAAATTTAATACTTAAAATTTAAGGTAATGAATAACTATAATATATATATATTTCTTAGGTGTCATGTCTCAATTAAAACAAATTATGAATCTTAAATCTTCAATTAAATATCACCATACCTCTCCTGTTATTATTATAAAGGTAATATATAATTTTTTTTGTTAATTTTTGTTTTAATATATTAAATTAATTTTGAAATATTTTTAAAAATTATTCATTAATTTATTAATAAAGTTAACTTCAATATTTCAATTAAAAATTTTCATTAATTTTTATAGATATTTGAAATGTGATTTTGATCTATGATTAATGTAATTAATTTTAAAATTTTTGTTTTTGATTCAAAATAAATTGTTTCATATATGAGGTCGCCAAAGTTTTCTCACAAAATACTCAATATTGCTTTAAATAAAAAAGTAGAAAATGTCATACATGAACACAATTAAAAATATTACAATTTCAACACTATTACATAAAAGGAAATACTCATAATAATTATAACTTTTTAATTTGTGCATACAATCTTTTTAATTAGAATTATACCCAAAAAAAAGTTTTTGAAAATATAATATTCCCCAACCTTTCAAAAACTAAAAACTATTGAACATTAAGTAATTTATAAAAGAACTCCAACTCATAATCCCATCTGCAATTTTCACACAAATTAAAATCATCGTCTTCATCATCTAATAATAACCATCGACCTTTTTTTACTCTCCATCCATAACACGTGCTCTTAGAGTTGCATATAGGAGTTTGATTGCGCACTAACATTCCATTATTTTTCCATAGAGAATTTGTTAAGGTTTGTACCTTCATCCTTGCACTCATAATACACTTCGACTTCCTCAAATAACGCATATATTCAACTCCTTGATTTCTTGATTTGTGATCCTCAGAACACAACAAAATCATTCCATACACATACATTGCTTCCTTATGGCCCATTTGAGCAGCAATTTTCAAGCTCTCAAGACCAGCAATGTTTCCATTCGGATAATTAAAGTACTTAAGCAGTCCATCTCTATACAAGCTCTCACTATTTTCACTTTCCACACAACGTTTAAAAAATAACAACGCATTTTCGTTAGGAATCCATTGGATGAAAGGAAAATTGTCCAAAGATATTTTTTGTAACACATAACTTTCTTGTGCAACTTCGAGAAAGTCTTTGCAACACACTTTCATTTTGTGAAGATCAACAAACGATTGAGAACCTACGATTGCAATCACATCAAGTAATAAATCTCTCGGAAGTGATTGCATGGTTGAAGAAGATGAAACGCGTTCACTGTTATTACTTTTCTCTTCCAATCTTATTTTGGATGACATAATTCAAGGATTGCAATATTGAAAAGAAAAACTAATTAGAAAACAAACACATTGATTTATTTATGGATTGATGGCTTAATATATATAGGGATTAAATATTTTGTTTGAGAGTGTATTTCTAGTTTTTAAGAAATCAATCATAAAATCTTTAATTTATACTTATACTATTTAAGGTTGAATTCACTAGTTTCAATATAAACAGTAAATATAGTAAATATAATTTGTATTCTTATCTAGGATTAATTTTTCCAACTAAGATTGATTTATGACAGATATGATTAGCTTGATTTCGATTTTAAAATCGTTAAGATATAATAAATTATTATCTATGGTAGATTTATGAATAATTCCATTAATTAGAGTTTACAAATGGTATTTTATAATTATTTTTTATCTACTGTTGGTTTTTTATCAAGGTAGATTTAAGATTTTTTCTATTAATTTTGATTTTAAAATTGGCATGCCATAATTAAATCTGATATAAGTTTGATTTTTCCAAATAGGTTTGATTTAATACTGATTCTATTATTCAGATTTAATAAAAGCATTATAATTAATAATTTTACTAAAATATGAACTTTAATGTTTTCTTAAATTTAACTTTCCTATATATTGTTTTTGCTATTTTAAAAGAGCCTATTTTGAATTAAAATCAATTTACATCATCCTGTATTCATTCAGTATTCAATATTATACTAAATCAATAAAAGATATCCAATTCTCTCGTTTCACATTTATTGACGTTAACTAGAAATTTGTTTCTATATAAGAGTTTTATTTTGCTACACAAAATCAAACCTATAAACCCACAATTATGTAGGAAATCAATATTTTTAATTATTTCGGAAAATAAAAATTTGAAAATTTTATATCAATAGATGATTAACTTTTAATAAGTAAAATCTTGACAAAACAATTATTTTAATATTTAAATATGTGAGCGTTTTTCACTTATCCAATAAAAAATTGTTTGAATTTTAACTAACTCTAAATATCATATATGAGCTGCTAAAGCATTTGTTAAAATATGTTGCTAAATTTGTTTAATGTATCATCCCAATTTTTTTGGACTTTAAATAAGAAAAAATTTAGTGAAAAAGAAAGGTTAATTTTTTTTTTTAAGCAAGGTAGATTCATAAGGTGTGCAAAGGATACACAAGCCTATTTATAATGGATACAAAAACCAACAAGGAGCATTCTATCAAAAGATTACCCTGCTAAGCCACTACTATTTCAAAAACTATGTTGGCGCCTTATACCATTTGTAAAAGCTGCATCGACACGAATCCTTCGACCAAAACCCCAACCACCACCAAGATAATTGGATAGCCCATATTGTAATATCAACAGAGTCTTCAATTACGTCACTGAAAATAATCTGGTTACAAGTCGACCATATCACCCAACACGTGGTTATCCAACTTACGCATGTCAACTCCTTGGAACAGTGAGGAGCAACCTGAAAAAACCAGCTCAACAACTGCATCTTCCGAGACTTCTGCAATTCCCATCCAATTCGCAATTCCTTTCCAAACTAAGCTGATACGTGGACAGGAGCAGAATAAGTGGTTAATGTCCTCAACTACACTATAACAAAAAACACACACAATGTCGTGAGAATTCGAGATTACACTCCTGATTAGAAGATTTTCCCTTGTCGGCAACCTGTTTAGCACTAGCCTCCAAGCGAAGCATTTAGCTTTCAGTGGAATTCTAGTATGCCAAACCAAATCTAACATAGCCTTGAGAGAAATCTCGATCTCAGAATTATCAACCACACCACAAATAGCAGCATAACAGGATTTGACAGAAAAATAGAGAGAGTGACTTGGTCTCCAAAAAAAATTGTCCTCCACCCCTAGAAATGGTTTCACCTCTGGAATAAGATCCTCCAACTCTCTGAATTCTTCCAACTCAATATCAAGACCAAAACTCCCCAAGCCAAGGTTAAAATTTTTGTTATGATAAAATAGTTTATAAAACTTATTAACTTTTAAATAAATGACTAAATATGTTTTTATTATATTTTTTATAAGAGATAAATTAAATTAGTATTATAACAAAAAGACCTCAAACCTAAAATTAAACCAATATTTAAACTTATTTCTTGGTCTAACGCGTCTGCATAGGTCTTAAGCAACTCCATAAAACCTTGCTATTTTTAAATTAATAACTTGCTATTTTTAAAACTCTAATTAATAGAATCATATTTTCTTAAATCAATCATAATTTGAAAAAATCAATCCTAAATAAGAATATTAATTATACATTGTCATTTTCAAAATCTACTTTAGAAAAATTGTAATAAATATTTTTAGTATATACTGGATTAAATACAAAGAACAACTGGAAAGAAAAAAAGGCAATTTCTTAACACACCACCCAGCCTTCTTAGGCACCTAGCGCGCTGACGAAAATACTTCTGCGTTCCGGATGTGCAAATCCGGACGCACCGTTTTTTTAAAAGATTTTAGTTTTTTTTCGGATGTGCACATCCGGAATAAATTCGTATTTGCAAATTCGGATTAAATCCTAAAACAGAACTCCAAAAAACCAGCAATGTTTCTCACAGTCATAAAATTAAACCGGGATAACATTCAGAAATTCGGCATTACATCGACAAAAATTTAAATAGTACAAGATCAATAGCCCGGTGGACGCTTGCACATCTCTAAGATGTCATCGACCGTTCTTCAGATTTTGACGGCCGCCTCGAACTCGAACGGGAATTGTTCTTCGTAACCCAAAAAAGTTTGCCACATCGCTCTAACATCGTCTTGATTCTTGAGCTCAACAAGGCTGTAAGCGATGTTCCCTTCGTTGTCAACCGAAGGTGAATGATACTGAAGCTTCGCAACCTTCTGTTTGTCTCCATAAGGTAGGAGAAGTTCGATGTCATCAATGATCTGGCCGATGGAGATGTCCCTCGTTAGCGTAAACGTTTGACCGCGTGTTTTGCCATCGGTGAAGGAGACACTAGCGGCATACCAACAGACCTTGATTTGATAGAATTGAGACATTTTGAGCTTGTGTGAAAGATATCAAATGAAACCCCTAATTTATAGAAAAGTTAGGGTAAAGTTATATCTGCCTAAGTTCGTTCCGGATGTGCAGATCCGGACAAACCCTACAAATATTGGTTCCGGATGTGCACATCCAGAAATTGTCCGGATCTGCAAATCAGGATGTTTTACTTATATATTTTCAAACATAATTGAATATGTGATGCAGCCACTTGGAATACTTTCAGTGCAATAAAATTCGTAAGTGTATTAAAAAGACATATGGATAAAGATACAATATATTTCACTTCAATAATGTACATTGTGTCGTATGATTATACAAAGTGGCTGCATAATTTCAAACATCCGGATCTGCAAATCAGGATGTTTTACTTATATATTTTCAAACATAATTGAATATGTGATGCAGCCACTTGGAATACTTTCAGTGCAATAAAATTCGTAAGTGTATTAAAAAGACATATGGATAAAGATACAATATATTTCACTTCAATAATGTACATTGTGTCGTATGATTATACAAAAGAGTTAAAACAAAATTCTCCGTCTAAATCTATTGGAGCTAGAACTTTCGATTTTTCCGCATTTGATGCCTTTTCAATTGCATGCAATCTTTCGAATTCAAGCATCCTTTCGACAAAACTATCCGGCCAAGACTCGGCAATTGCGGTTGCATGCGTCGCTCATTGCGGTGATTTAGGTGGTATCGGACATCCGGGTTTCAAGATAACTTGTACGAAATGTCTTGATTTTGCAAGCCATTCGATACACATAATGCGATCATTTGGATTCGATGGAGGTGCGGTGTTGAGTGGAAAAAAGGTTTTCGAAAATCCGTATCTTGTCAAGTCAATACACACCATATCGTAGGCACATGCTATAAGATGACCCATCTCGGGGAAGCTCATCCATTTCGATACCGGTGTCGGACCACTCAACCACGGAACAAGTGACTCGTGAACCTTGTTGTAATTTTCTTGATTTTCATAGAGACACAAGTTTTCTTCTTTATGCGTCTCCAACTCTAGGATAAGTTGATGACGTACAATTGCATGACCTTCCTCTCCTTTACCGAGTAGTGCCGACACGGCTCGGTAACCGCAATTACCATCCTCTACAACATCGATTATACCGTCGATATGCTTGTGCATAAAAACCGGCATCTCGTCAATAAAGGAAATCATACGTGTAGTTGGAGTCAAGGTCGGAACTCGTGGAATCGGTGTCAGAGCTGGTTTGGAAATACGAGCTCCTTTCATGACACTTTGTAGAGATTTAGGAGTCGGATAGTCCGGAAAGATTTGGTCAACGTGCTCATAATACGAAGGAGACCGAGTTATTGAGTTGTCATTTGGTGTAGGCTTCAACTTCTTCGGAGTACCCTTTGTCTTAACCAGTTGAGACGGCGGTATCATTGCGGTTGTTTCGGGGAAGACAATCTTCCTCAACTCTTCTTTGGTGTGTAGCTTCATATTGTCGTTGACCTTCAAAAATCTCTTTTGAATCGCTTCCAATTCGGCCAAAATAGAGATATCTGGTATATCTCCTTCCTTACAACCATCATCATCAAAAGTAAGTCTCATCCAATGAGGGCAAACTTCGTTAATTTGTATTGCCTCACCTAGTTTCAACTTTTTAGCAATGGCACAAGCACAAGGAAGATCGTAGGTTTTCACAATAGTACAACCACACTCTGCACTATCGGAACCTAGCGTTTCGGCTCGGTTGGCCTCGTGAAAAATATAGTCCAACCCTGCCCGAGACATGTTGCCGATCAATTGAGAGTAGAGGAAGTTACCTTTAAACCGATGTTCCAAAACCGTCATGCTCCGACTGAAAGTGGTTTGTATCTCACTGTGTTGGTTTTTGATCATTAGATGCACGGAGTCCCAATCCCGACATAAATCCCCCTTGCTATTCCCCAACCAATTCTTCAAAGTGGCATGTGCCGACTCAACTCTATTGGTGGTAGTGTTTCCAAGATGTCGTACGTTATCGGTCCACGTACAAACAATCTTTTCTTTCACTTGATCAAGAATGGTGGATTCAACATATTTCAACAAAGCGGGGTACCGTTCACACACTTTCCGGAATTTAATGACCGAATCGGCATATAATTCCATTGTGGAAGAATTTAAAATATGAGTCCATGCATCCATAATTTTCTCTACAATGACACCCGACCTGACCATTTTTCCGTCTTCCGACTCCACTTGTTTCGCACCCACCGCGGTCTTGACCCGACTTCGCACATTCTTTGTTATGTGAAATCGCAAAGTAGTGCATTGGAAGAAGGAAAAATATTTGCAACCGCATTCATCAAGGCGTTGTCGCGGTCCGTAACAATTACTTTTGGAATTTGAACATGTTTCTTAGTGTTGATGAGGGTAAATTTTACTATTAGTAATAATATTAAATATATAATTCTATTTTTAAACAAAAATTAAAGAAATCAACCTAAATCAATCTTATTTGATAAAATCAATACAATTTCAAAATTGATTATATTTTGCCCTTTTTTAAAATTTAATTACTTTTTTTTTACGTAAAAAATTAATGTACTTGAATCAATGAAAAATCAACTTTAATAGAAAATATAAACCATAGATAGAATTCATTAGCGAATACCATTTTTAAAATTCAAATTAATGGAAATGTTTCAAAACTAATCCTAAATCTGAAACCATTATAACTTGGTACTTTTAAAATCCTAATTAATGGAATCATATCTAAGGTGGAAAAACGAGTCGTAGTCTGTCAGGCCATTCCGTGCACTCGATAAAAATGGCGGGTTGGGTTGGGTTGAAATGTTGTGTTCGCCTATCCGTTCATTCTGCCCCGCCTTAAGGCCTCTCCACCATTAGCCCGCCAGACTAGTTATCAAGTACTCAAAATATTTATTTTGATTGGTTGAAGATTAATACTTGATCTATAGTTTTAGAGCTCTTCAAGATCGTTTTATTTTAGGTGAAATTTTTTGATGGTTTTAAACCTTTGGTTGACATTTTATGTTTTCTAATTTCTAATTGTTGATTTGATGATTTCAAATTAAAATGTATAAAAAAAGCGTTTTAATCCATTAAAAAACAAGAAAAAAAGTTTTTAAAAAATATAGGCGGGCGTCACCTTGGCGAGACGGGGTAAATTTTAAGTCCAATTTCATTTGGCGGGATTGCCCGCCTCGCTCTTATTTTGGCGGAGTTAAGGCGCGGGTGGGGGCAGGAGGAATGTTTTACCACTCCTAATCATATCGATCCTAAATCAATCATAATTTGAAAAAATTAATCCTAAATAAGAATATTAATTATATATTATCACTTCAAAATCTACTTTAATAAAATTGGTCATAAATATGTTTAGTACTCCCTCCGTCTCACAATAAGTTTTTTCTTTGAGATTTTCACTATTTTTAAGATAATAATTAATTGTGTTGATTTCAATGATAAAACGAGTGTCATTTACTAAAATCACCTTATTAATAATAGATAGTGGAGTAGTTAAATGAATTAAAATACAATAAATAAGGGTAAGTTAGTGGAAAGAAATAATAAATATTACATTGGTATTCTAAAGGGACAAATAATTTAAAACAAATAAAAAAATGAAAGAAAATGTTATAAATTATTAACAATAATAATAAATATGGGTGTGTTCCAAAATGACAAGGAAATATTCAAGTGGATATTAATTTTTGAATTTGAAAAGAAGCAACATTTCGTGAAGGGTTGCTGCAGAATGAACATAGGCAATGGTTGGAAACATGACAACTTTTGGTTAAAAGGTGTTGTTTCATCAAGGGTTGCAACCTTGTGAAACAACGCATGCATGACCTATAAATACCTCATTTGGGAATTCAAAAAATCACATCACAAACTAAATATCCTCTTGTACAAAATTTCAGACACTTTTCGCTACATAATCGAATTTTCGTCGGTCTTGCGCAGATTCGATAAAGGCTGAATTATCCTGGGTATTCTTGCGTTCTAACTCTAAGACATAAAGAGAGTGCTCGAAATACTTTTAAGGAAAGTGATTCCGTTCACGATTTTAGCCTCGGTTCATTCGATTTAAATTAAATTTCCAACAATCTTAAAAGTATTTCAATCAATGAAAATCGAGGCTTCCATTTCAAGCATCAAAAGATGAATTGTTGTGTTGTGGTTTGAACACAACAAGAAAAATCGCTATTATGAATTCAGGTACGTTTTATTATTTCTCGTGAAAATTTTCTAACGGTTAATATTAGAGCATGATTATTGATATCATAATATTCCGATAATGATTAATCCGGTAATAATTTCTCACATAAATATATCATAAATTCATGAATACGTGTGGCTTTTGTAGATTTTTATTAAGAAACGATTACCATTTGAAAGTAAATTGATATATGATGTCGTACAAACAAATGACTATCTAATGTAATTGAAAACTCTCACTAAATATATATACATTCATACTGTGCGGAATCTCAATAAATTTTAATTTTCAAACTTTTGTGTTACATTCATAGATATATGTTAATTGTTACTGTAAGTGCATATAATTATAATTTCATTCATGCATGATTTACAAAATGAAGCAAAGTATTTGTAGTGCAATTAATGACAAATTGCATAATTAAATTATGTACGAAAATAATTTATTCTATGTGATATATTTATGTTCTCATGAAAAACTTTCATTAGGCCAAAATGTATTTTCTTTTGATGGTTTAATGATTATGGTATTACTTAATTTTAAGGTTATCGAAATCAATGCCGTATATATGATTTTCACTTCAGCAAGTTGTTATTTATATACCGCTTAAATTAAATAGAAAATTTGAATTACAGTACCTTTACATCTGTTACATACAGCAATACCAATGCAACTATTTATCTCTGTGTTCGTTATTTAAAATTGTCGTAAAGATAATTGCAGCATATATTATATTTTTTGTGATTTATATATGATCACATGATTGTCACTCGTATAAATATGACATGTACGTATTTTTATATTCATTTTGACTTTCATAGATGCTATATGTTAACAAGAATTACAAAACATGAAGTGCATATGTATGAAAATAAAATGAACATGCACAATATGAAAACACTATATCTATTATACGTGCATAAGTATGTTTATGTTGCAAAATAAATACACTCACCATATAAGGAAATGCTGAGATCTATGTTGTATTATATGAATAAAAACATGTATGTATCTAGTTGAAATGTTTTATATATACATGTTCAGAGGCAACTGTTTCGAATGATACATTTTTTTTTCTTCAAATTAAAGATAAAGTGTTTAAATTATAGTATTGTAAGAGGGTTATATTAAATTGAAATTTGGAATTATTAAATTTTAGATTTGTTAATTATTAAGATAGACCTCTAAATTTGAAGTCTAATGTAATTATTGAATCTTAAAATGTGAAATGTTAAGACCTTTATTACGGAGGATAAGGAATTCGAGTTTTCCACAATTGAAGAACTTCGTGACGAAGGTTCTCAATGAATTATTGAAATACAAACCAAAAGTTCATCATGGATTGTTGAAACAATCCGAATTTTGGATAAGCAAGAGAGTCCGAAAGACTAAGGATCAATGACTAAACAAAATTGATAACCAATTTATTTCTTTTATATGCTGGAAGGAAATAGTAAGAATTTTGTTCATAAGCTTCCTATTATTCTTCAAGAGGAAGATGATCTTAAGACTTATAAGGAAGCAATAGTTTCAAGGGACTCCTCTTGTTTAGAAGAAAGTATCATAGTGTGATGGTACACAAAACACCTACAAGTCTAGATTAATGACCAAAAGTGTTTTAGACAAAAGAAGTTGTTGATTATTTCAACACCTATGCACTAGTAGCAAGCACAATGAAATTAGAGTATCGTTTGCATTAACTTATTTGCATGACCTTATAGTTCACCAAATGGATGTCAAATGACATTTCTAAAAAGAGGTCTCGATGAGGAGATTTACAAGGAAAAATCAGAAGGTTGTGTGCTTCTTGGTAATGAACAAAAGGTGCTTCTTGATCACAATTTTTCTGTCATGGTACGATTTGACACGCTCTTTATACAGCTTGTTGGAATCATATGCCTAAAGGCGCAATTCATCCAACTCGTGCAATTGAGTTTTTCTTTTTTATCCGCTTAGAGTTGGATCAAAGTTCAAAAATTTTAAGGCCCAAAACGCCTTATGTTCCAACTCTACCGACAAATGGCAATTCTTACCGTAGACCATTTTAAACGGCGTGAGACCAATCGGAGCCTTAAAAGCGGTCCGATAAGCCCACAAAGCATCATCCACTTTGTTTGCCCAATCTTTCCTTGAGGTCGACACAGTTTTTTCCAAAATGCATTTTATTTCACGATTTGACACCTCCGCTTGACCGTTAGCTTGAGGATGATATGGTGTAGCAACCTTGTGCTTCACACCATATTGCTCCAGAGCTTTGTCAAGCTGAGTGTTATAGAAGTGAGATCCTCCGTCACTTATCAACACTCTCAGAGTACCAAAACGCGCAAAAATGTTTTTTCTCAAAAATTTCACTACGGTTTTTCCATCGGCTTTAGCACAAGCTATCGCCTCAACCTATTTAGAAACATAATCCACAACGACCAAAATGTATTCGTTAGAAAATGATGATGGGAATGGTCCGACAAAATCGATCCCCCAACAATCAAAAACCTCAATTTCTAACATATTTTGCAAAGGCATTTCTTGCCGCCGTGAAATACCACCACTTATCTGGCATTTGTCACAACTCTGGGCATGTGCATGTGCATCTTTAAACAAAGAAGGCCAATAAAAGTCCGATTGCAGGACTTTTGTTGCCGTTCTCAACCCATTGAAATGTCCTCAATACGGAGAGTTATGACAATGCCACAGAATATTCGTGGCTTCCTCTACCGACACACATCTTCTCAAGACGTTGTCGACACCAAGTTTAAATAAATGTGGTTCATCCCATACAAATGACTTGGCATCAGACAAAAATTTCCTTTTTTGGTGGTGCGTTAGACCGTCCGGTATGAATCTGGCGGCTTTGTGGTTAGCCATTTCGGCAAACCACGGTCTAACCTGCACCCTAAACAATTTTTCATCAGGGAACTCCTCTTTGACTTCACATTCATTCTTGGTCACGTCAACGTTTACTAGGCGGGATAAGTGATCCGTCACCAAATTCTCGAATCCCCTTTTGTCATGAATTTCAAGATCAAATTCCTGTAACAAAAGGATCCACCGAATCAGCCTCTGCTTAGAATCAGGCTTGGTGAGAAGATACCTTATAGCCGTATGGTCCGTGTAAAAGATGACTCGAGACCCAATCAAATAGGAACGAAACTTTTCCAACGCGTACACTATAGCAAGCAACTCATTCTCAGTTGTTGCATAGTTAATTTGAGCTTCGTTTAAAACCTTGCTCGCATAATGTATCGCGTGGAAAACGTTCGTTTTCCTCTGACCCAAAACAGCCCCGACCGCATAATCACTTGCATCGCACATTAGTTCAAAATCCAATTTCCAGTTAGGTGCAATGATTATCGGTGAGGTAGTTAAACTTTGTTTTAAAAAATTAAACGCGAACATGCAAGACTCGTCAAAGTCAAAAATCTTACCTTTAATGAGCAAATTGCTCAATGGCTTTGCGACCTTTGTGAAGTCCTTAATGAACCGCCGGTAGAATCCTGCATGCCCGAGAAAGCTCCTTATGCCTTTGACATTCAACGGTGGTGGCAACTTCTCAATAACGTCCACTTTGGCTTTATCCACTTCAAGGCCCTTTGAAGAAACTTTGTGTCCGAGCACAATTCCTTCGTTCACCATAAAGTTGCATTTTTCCCAATTGAGTACCAAATTGGTCTCCACACACCGTTCCAACACTGTATCCAAATTGTTCAAGCAAATATCAAACGATTGTCCAAAAACCGAGAAATCATCCATAAAGACCTCAATTGTCTTTTCGATCAAATCCGAGAATATAGCTTGCATACACCGTTGAAAAGTGGCCGGTGCATTACATAATCCAAACGGCATCCTCCTATAAGCGAAGATTCCAAACGGACATGTAAAAGCGGTTTTTTCATGATCCTCCGGGTTCACAATAATTTGGTTGTAACCTGAATAACCATCCAAAAAACAGTAGAATTGTTGACCGGAAAGCCTTTCGAGCATTTGATCCATAAACGGGAGAGGGAAATGATCTTTCCTCGTAGCTTTGTTTAGCCTACGATAATCTATGCACATTCTCCACTCGGTCACGGTTTTTATTGGAATGAGCACATTTTTCTCGTTTCGGACCACCGTTAATCCGCCTTTTTTCGGTACCACATTGTTAGATGTCAATCATGATATATTTGAGTAGGAATTATTTGGCATTTTTCATGACTTTTCATGTGGAATAGGTTGATTTTAGTGTGGATTGATGTTGTTGTGCATTATTTGAAATATACTTGTGGTGCTTGTAATTTGTGTGCTAAATGTGCAGAAATAGGAATGAAAAGATCAAAGTTTGAAGACACAATGAAATAGTGCAAGCTGCCCAAAAATCTGTTGTGCAACAGCATTCGCTATGCGAGTGTTGGCGAAGCTTCTGGCGAAGGTTCGCCTAGCGAAGGTCAGCGAATGTGCCAGCGAGGGGGTGGCAGAAAGTATGCAAAACCTACAGTAGGAAAACTGGGTAAATTCGCTGGGCGAGGAAACCAGCGAATGCTCGCTGATGGTTCGCTGGGCGAAGGTGCCAGCGAAGGGGTGGCAGAAACTTCCATTTTTAAAACTCCCAAACTTCGCTGGGGCGAGTGGTCTGGCGAAGGTTCGCTTCGTGAGTGTTTTGGTTCGCCTAGCGAACCCGCGATAATTCTGAGGGGCGGTTTAAGTCTGAGGCACTTAAATGTGCCATATTTTTTGTCATTCGCTAGGCGAATGAATCCTTCGCTAGGCGAAGAGTGCTGTTAGGAAAAGTGTATAAATAGAATTGTTACTTTTTGGAATAGGATCTCTTGTTCATTTTGATCTAAAATCATAGTTTTCAGTCTTTTTACCATTGGAGCTTGCATTTTCATTGGAGAAGCTGATTTTGCATCCATTCTCGATTATTCGGCGTGGATGTTTATTCATCTCCTCTCTTTACTTGTCATCCAAGCTACCATGAGAAGTGGTAGCTAATCACTCAATGTTGAGGTTAGATGTAGTTGATTCTGTTTTTATGTATTGATATTGATCTCTTGTATATGAACAAAGTATTTGATCAATATAGATGATGTTGTTTTCTCTTAATGATCCATTTGTGAATTGTTTTGCTCTAGACATAGACTTTACAACTCTTGACCTAACAATTTCATCTCTTAAAAACCAAACTCTAGACATAGATTTGGGATTTTCTATTCGCATTGTATTGATCTTAAAGATTGTTGTTTAGATTGTTAGCGTGAGACATCATCTAACAGCCTAAACAACGGTACTCACGATTTCGCTTTAGACATAAACGTAGTCGGGAGGATACGCGGTTATATTGGTTGGAAACCGAGTTCATATGCTTGATTAATTGTTTATACATGAAAAGGATTGATGAAACCTAACCTTAGCATGCTTTTATAAAACTTTTCTTAAAAATCTTTGTCACAATTTAATCTTTTCTACAAGTGAATGATAACAACAAGTGAAACTTTTGAAAACGTTAACTTAGAATATCGCAACTATTGAACGGCGAGCATCAAATATCCGACAATCCCTGTGGATACGATAACAAAAACCCACACTAATATTCTTCTAACAAATTGGCGCCGTTGCCGGGGATTGTTAGTTGATATTGCAAGCATTGCGATAGTTGAGTTATTGTAAGCTGTTACCACTTTATCTTGAACTTGTTAATCTGTTTGTTTAGTGTGCAGACTTAGTTTATGTGAGGGAAACTACCGGCGGACCAACTTCTTTTCGATCCTGAGATTGAAAGAACCGCTCGTAGAATCAATAGCCGAACTAGAAGAAGGAGGCAGCTAGCGAAACAGAGGCGAGAACAAGAGGAAAGTACATCTACACCACCATCATTTCCACAAATACTTCCAGTAATGGAGGGAGATCCACCACCACCACCACCTGCTTCTAGGCCATGTACAAATAGTCCAAGGCACAATGCTCAGTTCGCCCGTCATGCACACAATGGTCGTCATGCTGAGATGAAGACCAGAATCCTCCAACTGTTATACCAAAGTCCATTTACGGGTATGGATCATGAAGATCCTTTCACCCATTTGACAAAATTTTATGAAATCGCTGGAGCGACGGGTGCACCGGAAGCAGAAGAGGAGTCTCTGTTCAAGAGACTATTCCCGCATTCCCTCATTGGGAAGGCCAAGGAATGGTACCTTGATCAGTCAACTGCCATAATGACTGATTGGAATGCCTTGGAAGAAAAATTTTTGGAAATATTTTTTCCGCACACTTGGTTTATGGAAGTAAAGACCGCCATTGCGGTATTCACACAAGGAGCTAATGAATCTCTCAATGAAGCTTGGGAGAGGTTCAAATCAATGTTACGAAAGTGCAAAGGCCATGGTTTTGATGAATTGTCACAAATTCATATATTCATAAATGGGTTGCAGCTAGTACACAAAACCTTGTTGGATGCCACCGCGGGTGGTTCGTTGTTAAGCAAAACTGCAGCGGAAGCCACAGCTATCATTGATAAAATGGCCTTGAACGATCATCAAGGTAGTCACAACCGTGGACCTGCTCAACGAACTCCGGGTGTGTTGGAATTAGGAACAAGTGACGCTATCCTTGTACAAAACAAATTGTTATCACAACAGGTTGAGCTGTTAACGAAGCAAATGTCTAAGCTGCCTCAACAATTCAAGGAGATGCATGAATCTTCAAGTAAAAATGTGCAAGTGTTAGTGTGTGAGTTATGCAGAGGTGACCATTTGACCGGTTATTGTCCTCCCGTTGAGGAGGAAGCAAATTATGCGGGAAATCAAGGTTACCAACCCCGACCTCCGTATCAACAAGCAAACCAAGGTTACCAACAAAGGCCTAACCAAGGGTATCAACAACAATGGAGACCGCAAGAAGCCGGACCATCAAACCGCCAACAATATCAGAATTACACTCAACCTCCGCAAGCTCCCGTTGGAAATACAAAAATGGAAGATACTCTTACACAATTTATGCAAATGGCAATCTCAAATCAAAAGAATACCGATGCCGCCATAAGGAACCTTGAAACACAAGTCAGGCAATTATCAAAACAATTGGCCGACCAACGTCAAGGGCCCTTTACGACAAATACACTTTCGAATCCAAAGGATTGTAAAGCAATTCTCACAAGAAGTGGAAGAGAGATTGACTTAGGTGTAGGTAAAAAGAGAGTGGAGGAGGAGGTTGTAGTTGAGAAAGAAAAAGATAGTGAGGAAATTGAAGTAGAAAAAAATGTGGAGGGAGTGTTAGTTGAAAATGAGATAGAAAAAAATGAGAGAGAAAAAAATGAGAATGAGAAAAAAAATAGAGAATGAAGAGAGAGTGAAGAGAACTAAGAAGGGAAAGGAGCCGATGAATAATATTCCAATTCAACATCTACCATATCCACATGCTCCTACAAAGAAAGATAGTGCGCGGCACTATTCTCGGTTTATGGATATCTTCAAGCAATTACAAATAAATATTCCATTTTCCGAGGCTTTGGAGCAGATGCCTAAGTATGCGAAATTTCATGAAAGATATCCTCACGAAGAAGAAAAGGTATACTGATCAGGAGACAATTATGGTGGATGCAAGCTGTAGTGCAATCATTCAACGGACGCTCCCGCGAAAAGAGTGTGATCCGGGACGAGTTACATTGCCGGTTACGATAGGAAACATGTATGTGGACAATGGATTGATTGATTTGGGGTCTAGCATCAACTTGATACCATTGTCGATTGTGAAACGGCTAGGCCACATGGAATTGATGTCCACGGAAATGACGTTGCAACTCGCCGATAAATCCACTACCCGTCCACACGGTGTAGCGGAAGACGTGTTGGTCAAGGTGGACAAATTTTTGTTTCCAATTGATTCCTTTGTCATTGAAATGGAGGAGGACGATGATACACCTTTGATTCTTGGAAGGCCTTTCATGAAAACTGCCCGTATGGCAATTGACATGGACGATGGTCTCATGAAAGTGAGAGTCCAAGATGAAGAGGTGTGTTTTAATCTTTAAGATGCAATGAAGCATAAGAAGGATAAGGGTGATTGTTTCCGAAAAGATGTAACGGAGGAAGCAAGTTTGGAAGTTACAAGGCAAATTAATATCATTGATCCTTTTCAAAGAGCTTTGGATGAATCCTTGGAAGTATTCTCCGTTGAAGAAGAGCAAGCTCTTGAAGAGTGTTTGTTGGAGCTTGACGCTTTGGAAGAATTGCAACCGTGGAAGTATGTAGAGGAAATTCTGAAAAAAGAGGTGAATGATGAACCATCCAAACTTGAGCTGAAAGTGTTACCTTCCACATTGAAATATGCTTTTTCTCGATGACGGTGGTAATAAACCGGTTATCATAAGTAGTATTTTGTCTGAAAACGAGGAAAGCCGCTTAATTCATGTGTTGAAGAAAAATCAAGATGCAATGGGATGGACGTTGTCTGATCTCAAAGGCATAAGCCCTTTGTATTGCATGCATAGGATATTCATGGAGGAGGACTTTAAACTGGTTGCTCAACCTCAACGCCGCTTAAATCCTGTCATGAAAGAAGTGGTTAGAAAAGAAGTAGTGAAGATGTTAGATGCCGGGATGATTTATCCTATTTCCGACAGCCCGTGGGTTAGTCCCGTGCATGTGGTACCCAAAAAAGGAGGATTAACGGTGGTCCGAAACGAGAACAATGAGCTTATACCAACAAAGACCGTAACCGGGTGGAGAATGTGTATCGACTACCGTAGGTTGAACAAAGCTATGAGAAAAGATCACTTCCCTCTACCTTTTATGGATCAAATGCTCGAGAGGCTTTCCGGTCAACAATTTTACTGTTTTTTGGATGGTTATTCGGGTTACAACCAAATAATTGTGAACCCGGATGATCATGAAAAAATAGCTTTTACATGTCCGTTCGGAATCTTCGCTTATAGGAGGATGCCGTTTGGATTATGTAATGCACCGGCGACTTTTCAACGGTGTATGCAAGCAATATTCTCGGATTTGATCGAAAAGACAATTGAAGTCTTTATGGATGATTTCTCCGTGTTTGGACAATCGTTTGATTTGTGTTTGAAAAATTTGGATACGGTGTTAGAACGGTGCGTGGAAACTAACTTGGTGCTTAATTGGGAGAAATGCAACTTCATGGTGAACGAGGGAATTGTACTCGGTCACAAGGTTTCGGCAAAAGGCCTTGAAGTTGATAAAGCCAAAGTGGATGTTATAGAGAAATTACCACCGCCGATGAATGTCAAAGGAATAAGGAGCTTGCTTGGACACGCCGGGTTCTACCGGAGATTTATCAAAGACTTCGCCAAGGTCGCAAAGCCGTTGAGCAACTTGCTTGTCCAAGGTAAGGTTTTCGACTTTGACGAGTCTTGTCTTTTTGCTTTTAATTTTCTGAAAAAGAGTTTAACAACCTCACCGATAATCGTTGCACCAAACTGGAAATTAGATTTTGAATTACTGTGCGATGCGAGCGATTATGCAGTTGGGGCTGTTTTGGGTCAAAGGAGAACGAAAGTTTTCCACGCTATACATTATGCGAGCAAGGTTTTAAACGAAGCTCAGATTAACTATGCTACAACTGAAAAAGAGTTGCTCGCCATAGTGTATGCGTTGGAGAAATTTCGTGCCTATTTGATTGGTTCACGTGTCATTGTTTACACGGATCATTCGGCTATAGGGTATCTGCTCACCAAGCCTGATTCAAAACAGAGGCTGATTCGGTGGATCCTTTTGTTACAAGAATTTGATCTTGAAATTCGTGACAAAAGGGGTTCCGAGAATTTGGTGGCGGATCACTTATCCCGCCTGGTCAACATTGACGTGACCAAGAATGAATTTGAGGTAAAAGAGGAGTTCCCAGATGAAAAACTTTTTAGAGTGCAAGTTAGACCGTGGTTCGCCGACATGGCTAACCACAAAGCCACCGGATTGATACCTGACGGTCTAACTCACCACCAAAAACGGAAATTTTTGTCTGATGCCAAGTCATTTGTATGGGATGAACCCCATTTATTTAAACTTGGTGCCGACAACCTCCTCAGAAGGTGTGTGTCAGTGGAGGAAGCCACGAGTATTCTGTGGCATTGTCATAACTCTCCTTACGGAGGACACTTTAATGGGTTGAGAACGGCCACTAAAGTCCTACAATCGGGCTTCTATTGGCCGTCCTTATTCAAAGATGCGCATGCGCATGCCCTTAGTTGTGACAAGTGCCAGAGAAGCGGCGGTATTTCACAGCGGCAAGAAATGCCATTACAAAATATGTTAGAAATCAAAGTTTTTGACTGTTGGGGGATCGACTTTGTCGGTCCATTCCCATCTTCATTTTCTAATGAATATATTTTGGTCGCTGTGGATTACGTTTCCAAGTGGGTTGAGGCGATAGCATGTGCTAAAGCCGACGGAAAAACAGTGGTGAAGTTTTTGAAAAGAAATATTTTTGCGCGTTTTAGTACACCTCGAGTGTTAATAAGTGATGGAGGATCTCACTTCTGTAACACTCAGCTTGACAAAGCTCTTGAGCAATATGGTGTGAAGCACAAAGTTGCTACACCATATCATCCTCAAGCTAACGGTCAAGCAGAGGTATCCAATCGTGAGATTAAGCGTATTTTGGAGAAAACTGTTTCGGCCTCGAGAAAGGATTGGGCGAACAAACTTGATGACGCGTTGTGGGCGTATCAGACCGCTTTTAAGGCTCCGATCGGTCTCACACCGTTCAAAATGGTTTATGGTAAGAATTGTCACTTGCCGGTAGAGTTGGAGCACAAGGCATTTTGGGCCTTAAAATTTTTGAATTTTGATCCAACTCTAAGCGGCGAAAAAAGAAAAGTGCAATTACACGAGTTGGATAAATTGCGCCTTCAGGCGTACGATTCCAACAAATTGTATAAGGAACGTGTAAAGTCTTACCATGACAGAAAAATTGTCATCAAACAGTTTGAGGTCGGACAGCTGGTCTTATTGTTCAATTCTCGATTAAAATTGTTTCCCGGAAAATTAAGATCTAAATGGTCCGGTCCGTTTCAGATTGTGGAAATCAAGCCTTATGGAGCAATCGTAATTGAGGACACAACGTCAAAAGAAAATTGGACAGTTAATGGACAGAGACTGAAAATTTATCTCGGAGGAAGTTTCGAGCGGGATCCCGCAGTTGTGCCTTTCCGCGATCCATGAGGTCGCGATGGTCCGTCGAGCTTAGCCGACGTTAAACAAGCGCTTGTTGGGAGGCACCCCAACATTGTAAGTATTACTGCTTATTTCTGTTTTTAGTCTGTTTGGTTGTCATTTTGTAACCTTCAAAGATGTGGTAAATTTTAAAAAAAATTTTGAAAATTCTGGTGTGTTCGCTGGCGTTCGCCTAGCGAGCTGGGGCGAGCATTCGCTGGCCTTCGCTCCGCGAACCCAGCAAGGCAGACCAACCCAGTTTTTTTTTGCCACATCAGAGAAAAATGAATTATGGGTAGGCCTTCCAATTGGGCCCATGACCCACTTTGAAATCAGAATAGAGGGGGAGGAAAACCCTAGCCGTTGGTCACCATTTTCCTCCATTTGCAAGTTTTCTCTCATTTCCTCTCTAAGGCCTCAACACTCTTCTCTTTCAATTTTCCATTAACAGTGCGAAATTCAGGTTTGTATACTCTTTACAGTTTATTTCTTTAGGCATTGTTTATGTTCTTGATTGATCTAGTTGGGTTTTGTCAAAAATTTGGATCCTCTGTCATGTTACTTTTGTCTTGCATGTTAAAAACTACATTGGCAATATGACTAGAGTAATATTTAAAATTAGGAGATGGGAGAGGGACTGGTTTTAACTGTGTTTTTCTTAAAATTCGCGGGTTCGCTGGTTCGTTCGCTTCGCGAGTCTGCGCGAGCATTCGCCAGACTTCGCCTAGCGAACCTGGCGCGAACAGAGGAAAATTTTCAAAAAATTTTATATACATGCAGGTCTCTGGCTGGTTGTTTTTGAGTCACTAATGCGTTGGTTGCCTTTGTTTGGTTTTATTGTTTGCTTTGTGCAGATGGCACCAAAAACTGCAATTCACGCGGCTAAGAAGCGAAAGGCTTCAACCTCGAGACAAGTGCCCGTACGTTTTGATGAAGAAAGATTCAGGGGGGCTAAGCAAGCAGCCAGATATGAAACCCTTGAAAGAAAGCACATCTTGGTAGAGAAAAGGTTCATTCTGAGTGATCGGGGAACTTACCGGACAATTGATGCTTTGTTCGTGGCAAAGAAATGGGATCGTTTGATGATGCCTCTGGATGGCTACAATGCTGAAATTGTTCGGGAATTTTATGCAAATGCATTGCCGGATGATGGAGAAAGATTTAGCTGGGCCTCTTGGGTTAGAGGCCCTGTTGTCAGATTTGATCGTCGGACGATCAACACGATTTTGGAAGACCCTTTACCGTTGATTGGTTCTGAGCTGGATGCATATCATCGAGATTTGCATCTCCATCGTGATATTGAGAAGATGACCCGGGATTTACTTCTGGAAGGTAAGGAAGTGAAGCTGAATTCATCCGGGGCACCTATTAGATTCAGACGTGTGGACATGCAACCTTTAGTCCAGCTTATTCTATTATTTGTGCTCACTAACATTTGTCCCAGGTCGCATCATAGTACAGTTCCCATCGTTCGGGCTCATCTTATCCATAGCATTCAAATGAATGTGCAGATTGATGTGGCCCGCATCATTGCGGATGAAATCAAGGCTATTGTGTTAAGTGGCTTGGGTGGTACTGCGGCGCGCAGGAATGCCCCGCTTGCTTTTCCATGTTTGATCATGACCTTGTGTGCTCACTCTAGGGTAGATATTCCAGCCCGTAGGCAGGTCATTATTCCATCTGCTATTGATGATCGGTATGTGGATAAGTTCTGTAAAGCTAGGGGAATGTTGGAGAGACTTCCAGAGCTGGTGCTGATGATGCTGCTGAAGCTGGTGAAGGTTCTGAACCGGCGTCGCCGGCCTTTTATCCATATCAGCAGGAGATCTGCCAATACAATTGGGATTGCATGGCTGCGCAGCAGCGTGCTATGTCTGACATCCATGATTCTTTGCAGGTTCTTCAGTTACAGATCCGTGACCCTACTTCTGATCAGATGATGATGTCTAGGGAGCAGTTCCTAGCGCATGTTGGTTGGATTGAGGCCAGGCCAATTTTAGGAGGGGGTGAGGACGATGCAGATGGTGAGGAGGATGATGATGATGAGGCTGGTGATACTGAGTTGCTGGTGACTGAGTCCGAAGATGAGGACTGATTTTTTGTGTGATCTTTGACTTGTATACTTCCTTTGAGCATCAAAGTGAAGTTTTTGTATTTTGTTTTTTTTTTCAGCTTTTACTAGTCAAGTATTAATGTACTCGTACCCGTGTGGTACTTTTTGAATTATGTAGGTGTTTTATACACCAGGCACTTTATGTTTATTATTAGTAATAATTATGGTTTGTAGTAAAATTTTTTGTTTCTCTTTACTAATAATTGTTGGTTTTTAATTATAGTAGTAAGTGTGTTTTTGTATGTGTTATTTTGATTTTTCTTCTTTAATGGTGGAAATTTGGGAAGTAGGTTGGACTCTTGTGATTAAAGAGTAATTCCTCCAAGATGTGAGGGCTATGATAGTACCGTAAGCATTGTGTTGCGACAAGGTATATCGTTACCTTGATTCAAGAATTTTTTATGTTTTAGAATTTTGTGTCTTGGGCGAGTGTAAATGTGTTTCATGTTACAACTTCTTTTGAATACATATGTCATTTTAGGATCTGAAACTAGTAAAGTGAGAAGCCTCAAAATTGTATTATATGTCAAGGAGTGTTGATGAATGTTGTCTTTATTTTTAATTCATGCCTTATCTTGTGACCATGTGATTTTGTGGAAGTAGGAGAAGTGATCAAGGCAATTTTTTGTTAGTGAGCACAACTATGCCCAAATATTAATTTACCTGTGAGTAGTGAGTATTCGGTAGCCCCTTTGAGCCTAAACAGTTTAGAACTCAATTGAATGATGAACTTGTTTTATGTACATAATTTGCTAGTTTGGTTCATCATTGAATTTGGTGAGTTTCTAACATTTTCTTCTTGAACCTTTGTAAATTGTTTATTTTGACTTCCTTGCCCTAAAAAGCAAGGAACATTCACTTTAGGTTGAGTTGAAAATGAGTTGGGGAGAGAATAAAAAAAAGATGGGTGCATTACTCCTAATTTTGAAAAGAAAAAAATTTTCAAGCAAGCATGTAAAAAGAAGAGTGTGAATATATTGTACAAAAGAGAAAATGCTTGCTTGAACGGAAAAAATAATAGAATCAATAAGTGTGCACGGTAGTTTGTGAAGGTGGAATGACAAATGGTGAAATGAAGTGTGTTGTGTAAATATGTACATAATGAATGTTCTTTTGCGTCGGCAATTTCGTTTCAAAGACCTTTAGAAATGTCCTTTTTTTTGTTCACCCGACCAAGCTACAACCCTTTAAGCCCTTAGTGATCTTTTACTTCCATAATTTCTGTTATGATCATTGAGATATGATATGAATTGCTTAGTATTGCATCATTTGTCATGTGAGTTTAATTGTCCCGTGCTTGTATGCACGTTTGCCTTCAATCCTATTTCGAAGAGAAGTGTAGTATGACATGTGTTTGATGAATTAGTTGTCTCTTGAAACATTGTTTAAATTTGTTTAAGAGTCAAGTTCTTTAACATTTTGAGTTCTTGAATTGCGTAATTGTTGCATTGTTGTGATCGTTGTTTAGCTGAGCCATTTTCGTGTCTTGGTTGAATTTAATCCTCGAGCAAATCCTCGTGAGAGGCATACTTTGCTTGAGGACAAGCAATGAGTTAGTTGGGGAGAGTTTGTAAGATGTCAATCATGATATATTTGAGTATGAATTATTTGGCATTTTTCATGACTTTTCATGTGGAATAGGTTGATTTTAGTGTGGATTGATGTTGTTGTGCATTATTTGAAATATACTTGTGGTGCTTGTAATTTGTGTGCTAAATGTGCAGAAATAGGAATGAAAAGATCAAAGTTTGAAGACACAATGAAATAGTGCAAGCTGCCCAAAAATCTGTTGTGCAACAGCATTCGCTAGGCGAGTGTTGGCGAAGCTTCTGGCGAAGGTTCACCTAGCGAAGGTCAGCGAATGTGCCAGCGAGGGGGTGGCAGAAAGTATGCAAAACCTACAGTAGGAAAACTGGGTAAATTCGCTGGGCGAGGAAACCAGCGAATGCTCGCTGATGGTTCGCTGGGCGAAGGTGCCAGCGAAGGGGTGGCATAAACTTCCATTTTTAAAACTCCCAAACTTCGCTGGGGCGAGTGGTCTGGCGAAGGTTCGCTTCGTGAGTGTTTTGGTTCGCCTAGCGAACCCGCGATAATTCTGAGGGGCGGTTTAAGTCTGAGGCACTTAAATGTGCCATATTTTTGGTCATTCGCTAGGCGAATGAATCCTTCGCTAGGCGAAGGGTGCTGTTAGGAAAAGTGTATAAATAGAATTGTTACTTTTTGGAATAGGATCTCTTGTTCATTTTGATCTAAAATCATAATTTTCAGTCTTTTTACCATTGGAGCTTGCATTTTCATTGGAGAAGCTGATTTTGCATCCATTCTCGATTATTCGGCGTGGATGTTTATTCATCTCCTCTCTTTACTTGTCATCCAAGCTACCATGAGAAGTGGTAGCTAATCACTCAATGTTGAGGTTAGATGTAGTTGATTCTGTTTTTATGTATTGATATTAATCTCTTGTATATGAACAAAGTCTTTGATCAATATAGATGATGTTGTTTTCTCTTAATGATCCATTTGTGAATTGTTTTGCTCTAGACATAGACTTTACAACTCTTGACCTAACAATTTCATCTCTTAAAAACCAAACTCTAGACATAGATTTGGGATTTTCTATTCGCATTGTATTGATCTTAAAGATTGTTGTTTAGATTGTTAGCGTGAGACATCATCTAACGGCCTAAACAACGGTACTCACGATTTCGCTTTAGACATAAACGTAGTCGGGAGGATACGCGGTTATATTGGTTGGAAACCGAGTTCATATGCTTGATTAATTGTTTATACATGAAAAGGATTGATGAAACCTAACCTTAGCATGCTTTTATAAAACTTTTCTTAAAAATCTTTGTCACAATTTAATCTTTGCTACAAGTGAATGATAACAACAAGTGAAACTTTTGAAAACGTTAACTTAGAATATCGCAACTATTGAACGGCAAGCATCAAATATCCGACAATCCCTGTGGATACGATAACAAAAACCCACACTAATATTCTTCTAACACACATGCACCGGACTAACCCACGGGCTGTCAGAAATGGGATAAATCATTCCGGCATCTAACATTTTTACCACTTCCTTCCTAACCACCTCTTTCATGATAGGATTTAACCGGCGTTGCGGTTGAGCAACCGGTTTAAAATCTTCCTCCATAAATATTCGGTGCATGCAATACGAAGGGCTTATGCCTTTGAGATCAGACAAAGTCCATCCCATTGCATCCTGATTTTTTCTCAACACTTGAATTAAGTGGCTCTCCTCGTTTTCAGATAAAATACTGCTTATGATCACCGGTTTATTACCACCGTCATCGAGAAAAGCATACTTCAAGATTGAAGGCAACACTTTCAGTTCAAGCTTGGATTTTTCATCATTCACCACTTTTTTTAGAATTTCCTCTTCATACTCCCAAGGTTGTAATTCTTCCAAAGCTTCAAGCTCCAACAAACACTCTTCAAGAGCTTGCTCTTCTTCAACTGAGAATACTTCCAAGGAATCATCCAAAGCTCTTTGTAAAGGGGTAAGACATGAATTTGCTTTGTAACATCAATACTCGCTTCCTCCGTTGCATCGATTCTGAAACAATCACCTTTATCCTTCTTGTGCTTCATGGCATCATAGAGATTGAAACACACCTCTTCATCTTGGACTCTCACTTTCATGAGACCATCGTCCATGTCAATTGCCATTCGGGCAGTTTTCATGAAAGGCCTTCCAAGAATCAAAGGAGCATCCTCATCCTCCTCCATTTCAATGACCACAAAGTCTATCGAAAATAAAAATTTGTCCACTTTGACCAACACATCTTCCGCTACACCGTGAGGACGGGTAGTGGATATGTCTGCGAGTTGCAACGTCATTTGAGTGGACCTCAATTCCATGTGTCCTAACCGTTTCACAATCGACAAAGGTATCAAATTGATACTAGAGCCCAAATCAATCAATCCGTTGCCCACATAGATGTTTCCTATAGTAACCGGTAAGGTGACTCGTCCTGGATCACATTCTTTCCTCGGGAGAGTACGTTGAATGATAGCGCTACAGCTAGCATCTACCATAATGGTCTCTTGATCCGTGTACCTCTTCTTTTTCGTGAGGATATCCTTCATAAATTTCGCATATTTTGGCATTTGCTCCAAAGCCTCGGAAAATGGGATATTTATTTGTAATTGTTTGAAAATATCCATAAACCGAGAATAGTGCCTCGTACTATCTTTCTTTGTAGGAGCATGAGGATATGGTAAATGTTGGATCGAAATATTGTTCACTGGTTCTTTTCCCTTCCTAGTTCTCTTCACTTTTTCTTCTATCTCTCTTTTTTTCTCATCCTCACTTTTTTCCTTCTCATTTTCAACTAAAACACCCTCAACATTTTTTTCTACTTCAATCTCATCACTATCTTTTTCTTTTTCAACTACAACCTCCTCCTCCACTACTCTTTTACCTACACCCATGTCAATCTCTCTTCCACTTCTTGTTAGAATTGCCTTACAATCTTTAGGATTCAGAAGCGTATTTGCCGTAAAGTGCCCTTTTTGTTGGTCGGCCAATTGTTTTGATAATTGCCTGACTTGTGTTTCTAGATTCCTTATGGCCACATCGGTATTCTTTTGATTGGAAATTGACATTTGCATAAATTGCGTGAGAGTGTCTTCCATCTTCGTATTTCCAACGGGAGCTTGGGGAGGTTGAGTGTAATTTTGGTATTGTTGACGGTTTGACGGTCTGGCTTCTTGCGGTCTCCACGGTTGTTGATAACCTTGGTTAGGCCGTTGTTGGTAACCTTGGTTGCCTTGTTGATACGGAGGTCGGGGTTGATATCCTTGATTTCCAGCATAGTTTACCTCCTCCACAACTGGAGGACAATAACCGGTCGGATGGTCGCCTCTACAAAGTTCACAAACCAAGACTTGTACATTTTTACTCGAGGAGTCATGATTTTCTTTGAATTGTTGAGGAAGTTTAGACATTTGTTTCGTCAACAACTCAACCTGCTGGGATAACAACTTGTTTTGAGCAAGTATAGCATCGCTTGTTCCCAATTCTAGAACTCCAGGAGTCTGCTGAGAATGTCCACGGTTATGACTACCTTGATGGTCGTTCAAGGCCATATTATCAATAATAGATGTGGCTTCTGCTGCGGTTTTGTTTAACAAGGATCCACCAGCGGTGGCATCCAACAAGGTTTTGTGTACAAGTTGAAGTCCATTTCGAAATATATGAATTTATGACAATTCATCAAAACCATGGCCCTTGCACTTTCTCAACATTGATTTGAATCTCTCCCAAGCTTCATTGAGAGATTCATTCATTCCTTGGCCTCCCCAATGAGGGAATGCGGGAATAATCTCTTGAACAGAGACTCCTCTTCTGCCTTGGGTGCACCAGTCGCTCCCGCTATTTCATAGAATTTCATCAAATGGGTGAAAGGATCTTCATGATCCATACCCGTAAATGGACTTTGATATAACAGTTGGAGAATACCGGTCTTCATTTTGGAATGACAACCGTTATGAGCATGGCGAGCGAACTGGGCATTGTGTCTCGGACTGTTTGTGCAAGGTCTAGAAGCAGGTGGTGGTGGTGGTGGTGGTGGTGGATCTGCCTCCATAACTGGAAGTATCTGTGGAAGTGGTGGTGGTGTAGGAGTACTTTCCTCTTGTTCTCGCTTTTGTCTTGCTAGCTGCCTCCTTCATCTAGTTCGGCTGTTGATCCTACGAGTGGTTCTCTCAATCTCAGGATTGAAAAGAAGTTGGTCCGCCGGTAGTTTCCCTCACATAAACTAAGTCTGCACACTAAACAAAACAAATTAACAAGTTCAAGAAAAAGGTTAACAAGCTTAAAACAACACAACTATCGCAATGCTTGCAATATCACTTAACAATCCCCGGCAACGGCGCCATTTTGTTAATGTAGTAATAGGGGGGTGTTTTTATCGTCTCCACAGGGATTGCCCGATATTTGATGCTTGTTGTTTAATAGTTACACCGTTTTAAGTTCAAAGGTTTCAATTGGTTCTCAATTTCGTTTAACATCAATTGGTAGCAAAGAGTAATTTTTGACAAAGAGTTTGAAAGGTTTTTATAAAAGCATGTCAAGGTTAGGTTTCGCTAATCCTTTTCACATATATACGATTAATCAAGCATATGAACTCAGTTTCCGACCAATACAACCACGTATCCTCCCGACTAAGTTTATGTCTAAAGCAAGGTCGTGAGTATCGTTGTTTAGATCGTTAGATGATGTCTCACGCTAACAATCTAAACAACAGTCGTTAAGATCAACACAAAGCGAATAACAAATCCCAAATCTATGTCTAGAGTTTGGTTTTTAAGAGATGAATTTATTAGGTCATGATTTGTAGAATCTATGTCTAGAGCAATACAAATCACACATAAAGCATTAAGAGAAAATAACTTCATCTATATTGATCAAAGACTTTGTTCATACACAAAAGATCAAAAGCAATACATATAATCAGGATCAACTACATCTAACCTCAACATTGAGTGTTTAGCTACACATTCTCATGGTAGCTTGGATGATAAGTTGAAAGAGGAGATGAATGAACATCCACGTCAAATAATCGAGAATGGATGTGACTTCAGCTTCTCAAAGTGAAAATCCACTCTTAGATGATCAAAATGCAGAAACTATGGTTTTTGGGTGAAAATGAGCAAAAGATCCCTTCCAAGAAAAGTAAAATTCTATTTATACATATCAGAATTCTGCAGGATTCGCACTGCGAATGAGAGAAAATGGCACCTTAAGTGCCTCTGAGACTTAAACCGCCCAATGCTGAGATCTTGGGTTCGCACTGCGAACAATCCATTCGCACTTCCAATGAGAGAAAATTTGCCTCAAAAACATTCTGCCACCCTTCGCCAGGACCTTCGCAGCGTGAACCAACTAGCGAGCCTTCGCTAGGAGTTCGCAGTGCGAACTTTATGATATTTTCCAAGAAAATCATTCTGCCACCATTCGCTGGGACCTTCGCACGTTCGCAGTGTGAACTTTAGCTGCACCTTCGCCAGCTCATTCGCACTGCGAATACCCTGTTGCAGCAACAAACTCAGTGGAAACTTACATCCACTCCATGTGTCTCACAATTTTGATCCTTTCATGCCTATACCTGCACATTAACACACAAATTACAAGCTCCACACATGTATTCCATTGAAAGCACTACAACACAATTCACCACTTAAATCAACCGATTACGCATGGAAAGTAATGAAAAATGTCAATTATTGCATACAAATATATAACATGTTTGACATCTAACAGAGCATCAAGAAATGGGATCTTCTAAATATTTGCAAAAATATCCAGAAGTACTTCTTCTATCAACTCTGTCTCCACACCAATCAGAGGTTGCTCTGAATCAAATTTAGCATCAGAGGGGAACAAAACTCCATACTTCAGAGTCCCTTTAATGAACCTCAATATTCTGACAGCAATTTGGTAATATGACCACTTTATGCATGTTCATAAACCTACTCACAATTCCAACTACATAGCAAATGCCAGGTCTGGTGACACATGACTTAATAAGTAAATTTCTTATGTTGGTTAATGAACACAGTCGATTTAAGAAATTTAATGTGAACTAGTATTTAAACTCGTGCGATGCTCGAAAAATTAATTATATCAATGATTAATGATAATAATAAGTCAGGCCGGGTGACCATTATTTTCTCTATTTCTCAAATTTGGAAGGCGGGGAATGATTGTAGCATAACAATAAGGAAATTTTGATTCATGATTCAATCAATATGGTAAGCATGATGGTAAAGGTTGCAGGTGACAGCACTTCTAATTATTCGCACATTTCTGTTTCAGAATTCTCTTTCATTAAAGGTTTTGGTGTTAACATCATACCTCCTAGAGCCCCCAACATCATTGAGGTTCTTAGGTGTCCTCATTTTCTTGGCTGGATAAAATGTAATTGTGATGAAGCTTACAAAGCTTCATTAAACACTGCCGAAGCTGGTGAAAATTTTAGGAACCATTTGGGAGATTTCATTCCTGGGTTCGCTGAAAGTATCGAGCCTATCACTTCTTTTTTTGCTGAGGTTTCAGCTGTTATCAAGTGCTTGGATTTTGCAATTCAGCAGGGTTGGAATAAGCTTTAGATTGAAACGGATCGTTCTTTGGTCATCAAAGCCTATTCCAACCCTTTTTTGATTCATTGGAAGCTTAGGAACACTTGGATTAATCTTATAGGAAATTTTACTAATTCTAACCTTTTTATATCTCATATTTTTAGAGAAGGAAATTCATGCGCTGGTTATCTTGCAAGTATAGTTCTTATCACAAATTCCTTTATAGTTTTTTATTCCATCCCTTTGGGGCTTAGGAATGATTTTATAAAGAATAGGTTAAACATACCTTTCTTTAGATTTATCTCTTCTTGATGGAGTTAACTTGATCCCCTTTTTGTATCTATGGTTGTACCTTTTTCTTTTAATATATTGATCTTATTAAAAAAAATGAATATAAAATTACAATAGCATAAGGAATCATTTTTTTTAATAATCTGAATAATATATATAAGGCCATAAATAAGGCCATAAGCCAAATAACAGTTTACAAAACCTGCATAATACAAGCTACAAAACCATACAAACCAGAAAAAACCAGACCAAATGTAATCCCAGGTAAAAACTGCATAGGGAATCATTAATACGATATCAATTAACAAAAATTGTTGGCGTTATTGTGATTAAATTAAATATTTTAAATATTATACATTCTCACTTGAGCCATTTTTATGAATTATTACAAATACTGAATGTTTTGTGATCAACTGGTAGATTGCTCTTTAATATCTAAAATAAAATTCCATTTCACTAGTATCCAATATATGCAAAATTCATTTTAATCTTTACCATTACTATTAAAATTACAAATATTGAAAAGTTCTTTCTTTTTTTTTTTTACCGTGTTGGAATATGCAATATCGACAACTCTATCTCAATCTAGTTATAATCCAAGTATATATTATTCCCTGCATTCAAGAAATTAAAAAGTCTGAGTAAATTAATATCCCTTTCTTTTTGGTAGAAATAAAGAAATTTAAGAAAGTAATCCATTCTATAATGTACAAAATGATAATGCTAAAACATGCAAAATATAAGAGAAAACCATAATCCTTTCCTTTAACAAAGTTGAGAGAAGAGAAAGTCTTCTATGCAAATTTTTAAAAAACGAACAAAAAGAGAAAATGAAAACCTAATTCAAATTGTATAAATCAAATATGGAAAATGTAAACAACTAAACCACGTTTTATGTTTTATCTCCTACCTTCTCCCACTCTTTTATCATCAATTAAAAGAAGAAAAAAATTAGATTACATTTTTAACAAGTGGATTAGATTTTTTTATAAACTTATTTTACATTTAAAAAAAAAAAACTGTCTCCCACTTTCTTCCCAGTCTTTTATTATTATCAATTAAAAATATATATATATTTTAAAAAATGTTAAACGTGAGTTATTATTTTTTTTAGTTCATCCTCTATCAACAGTTATTTTATAAAAACGTGGATCAGAGTATATTAATGAATAAATGTTAAAATAAAATAAAACAAATATATAAATAAGTGAAATTATTAAATTAGCCTAAATTTAAATAAATAGGTGAAATTATTAAATTAGTCTTAATTTTTTATGCCAAAAATAATAATAATAATAATAATAATAATAATAATAATAATAATAATAATAATAATTAATAAAAATAATAGCCAGAAATTCCAATAATAATATAATAATAATATTAATTATAAATAATAAAAATAATAATAGTAATAATAATAATAATAATATGTTTTTTAATTAATTAATAAGAGTTTAATAATAATAAGAGTTAGTGGAGTAAACGTTATTAAATAAATAAATATATCAAATTAATTAAAAAAATCAAGTTAGTGGGTAACTCTTATTAAATAAATAAATAAAATAAATATAATACATTACATAGTCGACCTCAGTTTTGGCTGTCAAAAATTGTTAAGTGACTTAACAATTTATATATTTAAGATAATAATAATAATATGTTCTTTAATTAATTAATTAATAAGACTTTAATAATAATAAGAATTACTAGAGTAATCATTATTAAATAAATAAATATATAAATTAATTAATAGAAAAGTTATCAAGTTTATGGGGTAACTATTATTAAATAAATAAGGCTTAATTGCAATTTTGATCCTTTTATTTATTTATTTATTTACTCTTTTTACTTTTGTTTCCTCTATTTTAAAATTCAGAAATTTTGTCCTCCTATTTTTACTTTTTTACTTTTGCTAGCCCTATTTTAAAATTTAAAATTTTGGTTCTTTTATTTTCATGTTTTTAAATTTTTGGTCCCCTTTCTCGATTGAGATGGGACTAAAATCCAAAACAAACTTAAAATAGGAAGACCAAAAGTGAAAAAAAAAATGAAAATACAGGGACCAAAATTTTAAATTTTAAAATAGGGGGACCAAAAATAAATAAAAATTTGAAAATAAAGGGATCAAAATTCAAAATGTTAAAATAGGGGGACTAAAACTAAAAAAAATGAAAATAGGGAGACCAAAATTGCAATTAAGCCAATAAGTAAATAAAATAAATATAGTAAATTACATTTTTTTTATAAGCAACGATAATATTAAAGGAGAAAAAAGGGATTCTCCAACCCAATACAATCACCAATCAAAAAGAGAAAACAAAAAACAAGCTACAGGAACCTATAAATAATCCAAAGAAAACTTAGTCCATTCATAGAGGCTACAAAGACGACGATTGGTAGGCCCAACCGACAACCAATTCCAAGAAAGGAGGATAATACGTTGGAAAATGATATCGACATTACAAATCTCATCTTCAAAAATGGAAAACACTGACTCGGACTTGCATTTACCCGCTATAGCCGTAACCCATGAAAGAGCATGGTCGCAACAATTAATCGCAACAATACTAGGTAGACCAACCCAATTAAGAACTTTATCCCACACCAACTTCGCTTTAACACAAGAAAGAAAGACGTGAGAAATATCTTCGTTCACAGAAAAACAGAGAACACACACCTTGTCATGATTGGATTCTACAATTCCTCTATCCGCTAAATTCATACGAGTAGGTAATCTGTTGAGAACCATTCTCCAACCAAACACTTTGAGTTTCAACGGGATGTTCGAAGACCACATATGGTCCAAGACCGACTGCTCCTCATCAGTTAAACTGACACCTCCAACCGCCCGGATTGCCTCCGAATAAAAAGAGTTAACTTAAAAAGCATGGTTGAATTCCAACTTCCAAATCCAACAGTCCAGCCTATCCAAAACCGGAGCATTTTCCTCTAGAATTCCAACAGCAGCCTCTAATTCAGACGTAGCCACACCAGGAAGAACACCCTACAGTAAGTCATAATTCTAATTCCAGAAGTTACCTTTCCACATACCCAATTCCTTGACAGTACATAATTTACAGCCAAAAACATCAAATAAATTCGGAAAAGTAATGTGAAATGCCCCTGCACCAGTGTAGTCGACAGACCAAAAAGGGATAATGGCGCCATTGCCAATGGAGGAAATCACTAAATTCGAGAAAGATATACCAGCAACCGGGGAAAAACGGAAAGCAAATATCTCATCCAAAGGGAGTCAGCAGCTTAACCAGATAAGGAATACACGTCATGAGCCAAAGTACCGTATCTATGACGAATAATTGGCCTCCAAATTTCTGTTCCATTGTGAAGGAATTTCCACAGCCATTTCGCCAGAAGAACCTTGTTAAAGATACTTACATGCTTAATACCAAGCCCTCCACAATCCTTAGGCTTACATAACTTACTCCAGCTTACCCAAGCAATACCGTTTTTATCCTTCGTACCAGCCCAGAGGAACCTTCTTTGAATTGCAATGATTTCTTTAATAACCTTCGAAGGAGCTTTGAAAAATGAGAGGTGGTGAATAGGTAAATTCGAGAGGATAGAATTAAGAGTAACTCTCCTACCTATAGATAAGTTTCTACCAATCCAAGAGGATAACCAAGTCTTAAAGCACGAGATAGTCGGTTTCCAAAAAGAGATCCTCCGGTGGTTTCCTCCTATAACAATGCCAAGAAATTTAAACAGAAGCACCCCAGATTTGCAACATAAAAAATCTTTCGCAGCCTGCATAAGATCCAACTTCACACCAACACCAAAAATACAGCTCTTCGAGAAATTAACTTTAAGATCTAAGATCATTTCAAAACCACGTAAAATAGCCTTGATAGCCTAAATATTTTCACACGTTGCCTCACACACCAAAAGTGTATCATCGGCGAATTGAAGCACATTGATAGAGTCAACCTCATTGATTTTAAAATCAGCCAGAATGTTCAAGGAGACAGCCCTCCTAACCAACACCGCCAAGCATTCCGCGTCAATCGTAAAAAGAAGAGGAGACAAGGGATCTCCTTGTTTCAAACCTCTAGTTTCTTTAAAATCCTTGGAGGGACTCCCATTGATCAGGACAGATAAATGGCTAGAACACACTGCCCCTTTATATCTGAGAAAAGGAGACTTTGGTCAGAGTTGATTGACATCAAGAATCGGTATCCTAATGGGGATTGGATTATAGCCGGAGACTTTAATGCTATAAAAGCCAGAGAGGAGAGGAAAGGGAGGAGCAGTGTTATCTATGGTGAGATGATGGAATTCAATTCTTTCATTGATAACCTGAACTTAATTGATTTACCCGTGGTAGGTAGTAAATATACCTGGTTCAGTGCTAATGGAATGAGCTGCAGTAGATTGGACAGATACCTGGTTAGTGATACAGTTATTGCTAAGTTGGATTTGAAGAGCCAATGGGTGGGGGATCGGGACATATCTGATCATCGTCAGTTGTGGTTAAATTCTAAGTCAGTAAACTGGGGTCCGAAGTCGTTCCGATTCTTTAATTGTTGGTTGGAGCATAAAGGATTTAAAGATTTTGTGAAAAAGTCTTGGGATTCTGGGATTGTCTCGGGCACTCCCAGTATGGTTCTTTGGAATAAGTTTAAAGTTCTTAAGAGTGATCTCAGGTGGTGGAATGTCCATGTTTTTGGTTGGCTTGATTTGAAAATTGATGATAGTATATCAATGCTGAACGAGATTGAGCTGAAGTTGGTGGAGAATGATAACAGCCAAGAAGAGGGGACTGTTAAGGAGAGGTTGGACATCCAAGAAGATATTTGGAAAATCTCAGGCTCAAAGAGTTGATGATTAAACAGAAGTCCAGAAGTAAGTGGGTGAGCGATGGAGATAACAATACGAGATATTTCCATGATTCTCTTAAAGCTAGGTATAGGACTAATAATATTTCGGGCATAAAAGTGGGGAGTACCCTGGTGGAGGATCCTGGCTTAATAAAACATGAGGCTTTGAAGTTTTTTGAGAAGAAATTTAAAGATCAGAGTAGGGTTAAGACTCACTGCAATTTTGACAGTGTTGCTGTGCTTTGTATGGAAGATAAGGAGTACTTAGAGTCTGACTTTATGCAGGAAGATGTTAAGGCTGTTGTTTTCTCTTGTGATGGCAATAGATGTCCTGGAAATGATGGCTTTAACTTTAAATTCCTCAAATCTTGTTGGGATATTGTGGGAACTGATATTATCAACTGCGTTTTGGATTCCTTTCACACCGGCAGGTTGGATAAAGCGTTTGTGTCGTCTTTCCTCTCACTTGTGCCTAAAGTGGATAGTCCTCAAAAGTTTTCAGACTTTAGACCTATTTGTTTAATAGGTTGTGTCTTAAAAATCATCTCTAAATTGCTTGCTAGAAGATTAAATTCTGTTATTGGAAAACTGATCTCGCCTACTCAAACGGCTTTTATCCCAAGTCGTCAACTCTTGGACGGTGTTCTAGTGGCTAATGAAACCATTGAGTTCGCGAGGAGAAAAAAGAAGAAGTGCCTTTTATTCAAGGTGGACTTTGCTTAAGCTTACGATTGTGTGGACTGGAAATTTATGGATTCGATGTTGCTTAATATGGGGTTTGGTGCCAATTGGTTGAAGTGGATCCGTGGTTCAGTGTTCAATAGTTATCTCTCGGTCTTAATTAATGGTAGCCCTTCAAAAGATTTTAAGGCGACGAGAGGATTAAAGCAAGGAGATCCCCTATCTCCTTTCTTGTTTGCAATTGCTGGTGAGGGTTTGGCTTGCTTAGTGAGAAGAGCATCTTCCCTGAAAATTCTGAACGACTTTAAATTCAGTAATGTAGCTTCGGTTAACATACTCCAGTTCGCGGATGATACCCTTCTGTTTGGGGATGGTTCCATTTCGAACATATGGGCATTCAAATCTATTTTACGAGGGTTCGAAGTTACTTCTGGTCTAAAGATTAACTATTCTAAGAGCTACCTGTATGGTGTTGGTATTGATCCAGAGCTGTTACATGCTGCTGAGAACTTTCTCCACTGCAAGTCGGGTTCTCTGCCTTTTAATTTTCTTGGCATTGGAGCGGGAGGTAATCATAGGAGTATTTCTTTTTGGCGTCCTGTTATGGATTGTATGAGGGCTAGATTATCCAATTGGATTGGGCGTAATTTATCGATTGGAGGGCGGGTTACACTTATTAATTCAGTGTTAGCGAATCTCCCGATTCATCACCTTTCCTTCTTTAAGGTTCCTAAAAAGGTTGTGAAAGACATCATAGCAATCCAAAGGAGTTTCTTATGGGCGGGTACCTCGAACAGACGTAGTATTTCTTGGGCTAGTTGGAATTCGGTCTGTAAACCGAAAAGCTGCGGTGGACTCGGAATTAAACATATTGGTCTCTTCAACAAAGCCCTTCTCGCTAAATGGTTGTGGAAGTTCTGTAACGATGGAAATGAGATATGGCGCCCTATCCTCGTTAGTAGGTATGGTAACTTAAGCCGTAAGATTCAACTTTTTAGTGTTTTTGATAATTGTCAATCTGATTCTGCCTGGTTGAAGGATATCCTTTCTGTTTCTAATACTGGTTCCCAGTCCTCCTTTAATGATTACATTAAAGCTGTTGTGGGCAATGGGCAGGGAGTGCTGTTTTGGCATTCGGTGTGGTGTGGAGATACGCCATTAAAGGATTCCTTTAATGATTTGTTTCAGACTTGTAACAGTAAATCCAATTCTGTTTCTGATTTGGGTGAGTGGGTGGATGGAAGATGGACGTGGAAAGGTTTTGCGCTAGCTTCTAATAATCCTCAGCAGGTGAACACCGATATGGAAGAGCTAATACAGGCTATCGATCTTATTCAATTGCAGGCCAATGCTCATGACAGATGGATATGGAAATTGGACGTTGTGAATGGCTTTACTATTAAGTCCTTCTATGATAGTATTTCCTCGTAGGGTGCGTTGGTGTCGGTTGCGGATAATTCGGTTCGTCTGTTGGATTTTGTTTGGAAGTCGTTCATCCCTATGAAAATCAAAGTTTTTGTTTGGAGATTAGTAATCGATAGTCTGCCAACTCGTTCGAATTTGGTTGCGAGAGGTATCTTAGATAATCCCCACGATAAGGTTTATGTGTTTTGCTTCAGGACTAATGAAGATTCTTCTTATCTATTCTTTTTGTGTCATAAATCTGTTTTGGTGTGGAATTTGGTGTGTGACTGGATCGGCATTGATCGGATTTCTGAATTGGATTGTTGTTCCCACGCAATGGCCTGGATGCTTAGATTAAAAGGTAGTTGTAAGGATGAATTTATTTATTCTATTTGGTTTATTTCTTGTTGGAATATTTGGAGAGTTAGGAATAATATATTGTTTAGGGATGAAATTTGTAATGTCGACTCCATTTTTAACGCAATTGTTGCGACTTCCTGGAATTGGTTGGTTTTTGGCAAGCGTAATAGACAGTGTTGCAGCCTTTACGAATGGTCCAAATTTCCCCTAGATTTTTTGAAATAGGGTTCACTACAACAAAAGTAAGTTATAACATCGCACCTTAGACAGCGCTTTAATACAAAAGCGCTGCTATAAGTTAAAAACAAGGAAACTATTCATTTAAAAAAATAAAAGCGCAAAAAAATATAAGACCTTAGACAGCGCTTTGGTCAAAAGCGCTTTATAAGGTCTTATAAATTTTAAAAAAAAAATTAAAGGAAAATATTAGACAGCGCTTTAGTTAAAAGCGCTTTCTAAGGTCTTATAAATTTAAAAAAAATATAAGACCTTAGACAGCGCTTCGGTAAAAAAACGCTTTCTAAAGTTTTATTAATTTTAAAAAAAAATTAAAGGAAAATATTAGACAGCGCTTTCCTTAAAAGCGCTTTCTAAGGTCTTAAAAATTAAAAAAAAAAATCAAAAGCGCTGTCTACGGCCCATATGAGAAAATTCATATCTCTATTATCGATTTTCTTCCAGTCTAGCGAAAAGAGAAGAGGTTTTGCGTTGAACCCTAACCGTAAAGAACCTCAAATCCATGGCACACCGTTTGCTCAGAGATCACGAAGCTGACGGCTGGGAACGATCCAACTTCCCCATCATCTGCGAATCATGTCTTGGTGACAACCCCTATGTTCGAATGGTTCGTCCTCTCTCTTGTTCCTTTTCTATTCACCTTCGTTTTTTAGGGTTATAATTAGCTTACAAGTGATTATTTTGAACACATCATGCATGGAGTTTCTCGCTCAATGCAACTCAAGAAATGCTAAAGAATCAAACCTTGCTTGCTAAGTTGAGTTCAAGCATAAAAACGTGGACCATCCGCCGCAGATCACCGTCACATTCGTTAACGGTGTTGGATAAGCTTTCGATGCAACATCCACGCCGACACACCATATAACAAAGATGATTCTGGAGAAATGTCAGTTCCTCGACACCGAACAGATGTTCCGTGAAGCTGGAGAGCAATGGCCTGTTATCATTCCTGACGAAAAACTCTCTCAACAAGCGCCCGACACAAAAGTAAGTTTTCTTCATTTTTTGAAAAAGATTAGAAGATTTGATTAGCCGAATAATAACCCTGTCGGTTGAGATTTTCACTATAGAAATTCTTCTGTTTGAATCTATATGTTTTGGCTGTTGTTTGGAGTGTGGTTGCAGATTTTGAAGTAGAAGCAACCTTGGTGAGTGTGGATACGAGGGTCTTTGTTGCTCCGATGGAGATTGATAGCAGATCAGACACCTTCTTTTGATTTGATCAGTTTGTTCATATTCACAAGTTGTTGAGCAAACTGTTGTAGTGAACAAACCATAAGGTGAATATTTTCCCTCAATTTGTTTGTTTGAACATTAAATGTTTTGATTGAATATTAATAATAATGGATGTTTGCTTTGGAATTTTATTGGAGTGGTTTTAGCTTGTTTTGCTTGAAATTTGTGTATCATTGGTGCCCAAATGAGTCTGCATAATATTTTATGCTATTAAACTTGTATGTTGTTCAATATATTGCAATTTTCCTTTTGTTGAGTTCGACTATTACTGACTATTGTTGATTATTGCTGACTTTTATGTTGTTCAATATATTGCTGACTATATTGTTAGACTATTAATAGTTAAATTGCAGTGAGTTAAATTGTAGACTCTTACTCTGTTGTTTATAGATAAATTGCAGTGACTTTTATTGTTAAACTTGTAGTGACTTTTACAGTGATACTTAGATCATTAGTATTTAGCTGCTAATTTACAAATAACTATCAAGTATTTAGTTGCTAATTTAAATAATTTTTTTTTATAATCTGATGGAAGATTCTTGTCCAGTGGTATATTAGGTGTGTGATGATGATTGTTGATACAAGTGGATGATCTTAATGGAAAATGTAAAATTCTGGGGTAAGCTCTTGGTTTTCTCTCTTATATATTAATGTGTTTTGTATTCTTTGAATACCACTTTCCAGCATAATGATTTCTTGGTTTAATCTTGGTCTCCGTATTAGTTTTGAAAGCTTATATAGTTTGTTCAGATGAATGAAATTTTGTTTATTTTCAGTGATTTAATTTTTAAATTGAGTGAACTTTTATTCAAATGATAAATATTGTCTCAAAAGATAGGAAATGAAGTTAAACAATACTACCTCAAAAGATAGTAAAATTTGAGAATTAAAATATGTTTACTAAAAAAGTTAATCTTAGTAGTACTTGACTTTTCATAACTATGTTTTACTTCATGTGTTGCTTTTGGTAGTTGGTTTTGTTAGATTGTAAATAATGATGATCATATAGTCACTTGCAGTGGTTTATTAAATATACTTCTTTTTAGCTAATGTGAGTGACATTAAAAAAATAGATTATGTAACTAATAACTATTGCTTACATTTATTAAAATACTTACCTATTTTCTCTCAATATAACAGGATGTGCAATGGCTAGGTGTCCGTGAAATCGATCCTAATGCGTAAGAGAATAAATAATTCTTTGTTCTATTTTTACAAAATCTCTGTTAGTGTTACTAAAAAAAGTAGAAATAATTTATCATATGTTTTTCTAATGATCAGGTATGATGTAGCAAAACTTGTGGATGGAATCTGCTTCATTTCAAACATAAACTGCGGAGACGTAATCACATTGTTCACAGGTACTTTGTTATTAATGGAAAGATGAGAAAATTTCACTTAACCTTTTTTATGTACATTGTAAGATTTATTAACACAATTATTGATATTATTTTTGGTGTCAATACATTATGGAGCTCGGAGTTTTATCAATACATTAAAGAGAATTTAAATATGTGTAACTTTCTAACTATAGACATTGTTGATGTATTCTTTTAATTGAATTATAATCTTTGTGTTCTTTCAGGACCTATGTAGATTTGAAGCAATGTTTTGGTTGGATGCAAAAGTACTAGTATAAGTAATATGTACATTTGTAGAAAAAATGTAATGATTTGTAATTATATATATATATATATATATATATATATATATATATATATATTGGTTTGAATTGCCAATTGTTTTGGATATATAATTTTGGTGTAAATTGGTACATTTAAATAGGTCAAATTGGATTGATTTGAATCTCCAAATTGTGGTATTTTTCTGGAAAAAAATTGGTTGAAAAACAGGTCAAATTCTGGTTGAAAAACCTGGTAAAAATTGTGGTTTAAAAAAATTTATATAAAAATTTTCGTATACCTTAGACATCGCTTTACACTAAAAGCGCTATTTAAGGTGAGGCTTAGAAAGCGCTTTTTGTGAAAAAGGTGGGTCTTAGACAGCGCTTTTTGTGAAAGCGCTGTCTAAGGTATACCTAAAAAATGTCAAAAAGGTGGGGCCTAGACAGCGCTTTTACCAAAAGCGCTGTCTAAGGTATACCTAAAAAATGTCAAAAAGCGCTGTCTAATGGTACCATAGACAGCGCTTTTCATTAAATATACCCCCCTTTAGACAGCGCTTTTGGTATTACCCAAAGCGCTGTCTAAACCTATAGCAGTGCAGGTTTAGACAGCGCTTAAAAGCGCTGTCTAAGGCCAAAAAAAGCGCTGTCTAAGGTCTTGTTTGACGTAGTGGTTGGTTTGTTGGGCTTTTTTGGGGTCTCCCGTGTATTGCGGTTTTATTTCCTGTACTATGGTTTGAGATTTTCTTAATCTCTTGTTAATTGAATGTTGTTTGCCTATAAAAAAAAACCATGAACATTACATAAAAATCTCAAATACACGTGACAAAATAAATTAAATATAAATAAGGTAATCAAACGACAGACCTTAAAATATCTAGACAATAATCTGTGTTACCCTAAATAGACACTATCACTAATTAACAAACTCCTAGCATAGTTTCAAAAACCACTCTCTTAATACTTACTCAAAGCTTGAGTTTTGCTAAAGCATAAGTTGCAACTAACTCCTAAATTATTTATACTACTATATTAAAATAAATCAAGTATATGATTTTACAATTTTTAAAAGAAAAAAATCATTAAAATAAAACAATTCAAATAATTGAGTAATAAAATTATGAAAACTAAAGTATTTCATGCAAAATTAAAGTTGAAACCGATAAAAAAAGCAATTCTTTTCTTGAAATATTTTTGAAATTTAATACTTAAAATTTAAGGTAATATATATATATATATATATATATATATATATATATATATATATATATATATATATATATATATATATATATATATATATATTTCTTAGGTGTCATGTCTCAATTAAAACAAATTATGAATCTTAAATCTTCAATTAAATATCACCATACCTCTCCTGTTATTATTATAAAGGTAATATATAATTTTTTTTGTTAATTTTTGTTTTAATATATTAAATTAATTTTGAAATATTTTTAAAAATTATTCATTAATTTATTAATAAAGTTAACTTCAATATTTCAATTAAAAATTTTCATTAATTTTTATAGATATTTGAAATGTGATTTTGATCTATGATTAATGTAATTAATTTTAAAATTTTTGTTTTTGATTCAAAATAAATTGTTTCATATATGAGGTCGCCAAAGTTTTCTCACAAAATACTCAATATTGCTTTAAATAAAAAAGTAGAAAATGTCATACATGAACACAATTAAAAATATTACAATTTCAACACTATTACATAAACGGAAATACTCATAATAATTATAAATTTTTTATTTGTGCATACAATCTTTTTATTTAGAATTATACCCAAAAAAAAGTTTTTGAAAATATAATATTCCCCAACCTTTCAAAAACTAAAAACTATTGAACATTAAGTAATTTATAAAAGAACTCCAACTCATAATCCCATCTGCAATTTTCACACAAATTAAAATCATCGTCTTCATCATCTAATAATAACCATTGACCTTTTTTTACTCTCCATCCATAACACGTGCTCTTAGAGTTGCATATAGGAGTTTGATTGCGCACCAACATTCCATTATTTTTCCATAGAGAATTTGTTAAGGTTTGTACCTTCATCCTTGCACTCAAAATACACTTCGACTTCCTCAAATAACGCATATATTCAACTCCTTGATTTCTTGATTTGTGATCCTCAGAACACAACAAAATCATTCCATACACATACATTGCTTCCTTATGGCCCATTTGAGCAGCAATTTTCAAGCTCTCAAGACCAGCAATGTTTCCATTCGGATAATTAAAGTACTTAAGCAGTCCATCTCTATACAAGCTCTCACTATTTTCACTTTCCACACAACGTTTAAAAAATAACAACGCATTTTCGTTAGGAATCCATTGGATGAAAGGAAAATTGTCCAAAGATATTTTTTGTAACACATAACTTTCTTGTGCAACTTCGAGAAAGTCTTTGCAACACACTTTCATTTTGTGAAGATCAACAAAAGATTGAGAACCTACGATTGCAATCACATCAAGTAATAAATCTCTCGGAAGTGATTGCATGGTTGAAGAAGATGAAACGCTTTCACTGTTATTACTTTTCTCTTCCAATCTTATTTTGGATGACATAATTCAAGGATTGCAATATTGAAAAGAAAAACTAATTAGAAAACAAAAACATTGATTTATTTATGGATTGATGGCTTAATATATATAGGGATTAAATATTTTGTTTGAGAGTGTATTTCTAGTTTTTAAGAAATCAATCATAAAATCTTTAATTTATACTTATACTATTTAAGGTTGAATTCACTAGTTTCAATATAAACAGTACATATAGTAAATATAATTTGTATTCTTATCTAGGATTAATTTTTCCAACTAAGATTGATTTATGACAGATATGATTAGCTTGATTTCGATTTTAAAATCGTTAAGATATAATAAATTATTATCTATGGTAGATTTATGATCAATTCCATTAATTAGAGTTTACAAATGGTATTTTATAATTATTTTTTATCTACTGTTGGTTTTTTATCAAGGTAGATTTAAGATTTTTTCTATTAATTTTGATTTTAAAATTGGCATGCCATAACTAAATCTGATATAAGTTTGATTTTTCCAAATAGGTTTGATTTAATACTGATTCTATTATTCAGATTTAATAAAAGCATTATAATTAATAATTTTACTAAAATATGAACTTTAATGTTTTCTTAAATTTAACTTTCCTATATATTGTTTTTGCTATTTTAAAAGAACCTATTTTGAATTAAAATCAATTTACATCATCCTGTATTCATTCAGGATTCAATATTATACTAAATCAATAAAAGATATCCAAGTCTCTCGTTTCACATTTATTGATGTTAACTAGAAATTTGTTTCTATATAAGAGTTTTATTTTGCTACACAAAATCAAACCTATAAACCCACAATTATGTAGGAAATCAATATTTTTAATTATCTCGGAAAATAAAAATTTGAAAAATTTATATCAATAGATGATTAACTTTTAATAAGTAAAATCTTGACAAAACAATTATTTTAATATTTAAATATGTGAGCGTTTTTCACTTATCCAATAAAAAATTGTTTGAATTTTAACTAACTCTAAATATCATATATGAGCTGCTAAAGCATTTGTTAAAATATGTTGCTAAATTTGTTTAATGTATCATCCCAATTTTTTTGGACTTTAAATAAGAAAAATTTTAGTGAAAAAGAAAGGTTAATTTTTTTTTTTAAGCAAGGTAGATTCATAAGGTGTACAAAGGATACACAAGCCTATTTATAATGGATACAAAAACCAACAAGGAGCATTCTATCAAAAGATTACCCTGCTAAGCCACTACTATTTCAAAAACTATGTTGGCGCCTTATACCATTTGTAAAAGCTGCATCGACACGAATCCTTCGACCAAAACCCCAACCACCACCAAGATAATTGGATAGCCCATATTGTAATATCAACAGAGTCTCCAATTACGTCACAGAAAATAATTTGGTTACAAGTCGACCATATCACCCAACACGTGGTTATCCAACTTACGCATGTCAACTCCTTGGAACAGTGAGGAGCAACCTGAAAAAACCAGCTCAAAAGATGTAAACCAACTGCATCTTCCGAGACTTCTGCAATTCCCATCCAATTCGCAATTCCTTTCCAAACTAAGCTGATACGCGGACAGGAGCAGAATAAGTGGTTAATGTCCTCAACTACACTAAAACAAAAAACACACACAATGTCGTGAGGATTCGAGATTACACTCCTGATTAGAAGATTTTCCCTTGTCGGCAACCTGTTTAGCACTAGCCTCCAAGCGAAGCATTTAGCTTTCAGTGGAATTCTAGTATGCCAAACCAAATCTAACATAGCCTTGAGAGAAATCTCGATCTCAGAATTATCAACCACACCAGAAATAGCAGCATCACAGGATTTGACAGAAAAATAGAGAGAGTGACTTGGTCTCCAAAAAAAATTGTCCTCCACCCCTAGAAATGGTTTCACCTCCGGAATAAGATCCTCCAACTCTCTGAATTCTTTCAACTCAATAGCAGTCAAAACATTCCCAATAACCTGCAAATTCCAAGACCAAAACTCCCCAAGCCAAGGTTAAAATTTTTGTTATGATAAAATAGTTTATAAAACTCGTTAACTTTTAAATAAATGACTAAATATGTTTTTATTATATTTTTTATAAGAGATAAATTAAATTAGTATTATAACAAAAAGACCTCAAACCTAAAATTAAACGAATATTTAAATTTATTTCTTAGTCTAACGCGTCTGCCTAGGTCTTAAGCAACTCCATAAAAACTTGCTATTTTTAAATTAATAACTTGCTATTTTTAAAACTCTAATTAATAGAATCATATTTTCTTAAATCAATCATAATTTGAAAAAATCAATCCTAAATAAGAATATTAATTATACATTATCATTTTCAAAATCTACTTTAGAAAAATTGTAATAAATATTTTTAGTATATACTGGATTAAATACAAAGAACAACTGAAAAAAAAAAAGCAATTTCTTAACACACCACCCAACCTTCTTAGGTATCTAGCGCGCTGACGAAAATACCCCTGCGTTTCGGATGTGCACATCCGGACGCACCGTTTTTTTAAAAGTTTTTAGTTTTTTTTCGGATGTGCACATCCGGAATAAATTTGTATTTGCAAATCCGGATTAAATCCTGAAACAGAACTCCAAAAATCCAGCAATGTTTCTCACAGTCATAAAATTAAATCGGGATAACATTCAGAAATTCGGCATTACATCGACAAAAATTTAAATAGTACAAGATCAATAGGCCGGTGGACGCTTGCACATCTCTAAGATGTCATCGACCGTTCTTCGGATTTTGACGGCTGCCTTGAACTCGAACAGGAATTGTTCTTCGTAACCCAAAAAAGTTTGCCACATCGCTCTAACATCGTCTTGATTCTTGAGCTCAACAAGGCTGTAAGCGACGTTCCCTTCGTTGTCAACCGAAGGTGAACGATACTGAAGCTTCGCAACCTTCCGTTTGTCTCCGTAAGGTAGGAGAAGTTCAATGTCGTCAATGATCTGGCCGATGGAGATGTCCCTCGTTAGCGTAAACGTTTGACCGCGTGTTTTGCCATCGGTGAAGGAGACACTAGCGGCATACCAACGGACCTTGATTTGATAGAATTGAGACATTTTGAGCTTGTGTGAAAGATATCAAATGAAACCCCTAATTTATAGAAAAGTTAGGGTAAAGTTATATCTGCCTAAGTTCGTTCCGGATGTGCAGATCCAGACAAACCCTACAAATATTGGTTCCGGATGTGCACATCCGGAAATTGTCCGGATCTGCAAATCAGAATGTTTTACTTATATATTTTCAAACATAATTGAATATGTGATGCAGCCACTTGGAATACTTTCAGTGCAATAAAATTCGTAAGTGTATTAAAAAGACATATGGATAAAAATACAATATATTTCACTTCAATAATGTACATTGTGTCGTATGATTATACAAAAGAGTTAAAACAAAATTCTCCGTCTAAATCTATTGGAGCTAGAACTTTCGAGTTTTCCGCATTTGATGCCTTTTCAATTGCGTGCAATCTTTCGAATTCAAGCATCCTTTCGACAAAACTATCCGGCCAAGACTCGGCAATTGCGGTTGCATGCGTCGCCCATTGCGGTGATTTAGGTGGTATCGGACATCCGGGTTTCAAGATAACTTGTACGAAATGTCTTGATTTCGCAAGCCATCCGATACACATGATGCGATCATTTGGATTCGATGGAGGTGCGGTGTGGAGTGGAAAAAAGGTTTCCGAAAATCCGTATCTCGTCAAGTCGATACACACCATATCGTAGGCACATGCTATAAGATGACCCATCTCGGGGAAGCTCATCCATTTCGTTACCGGTGTCGGACCACTCAACCACGGAACAAGTGACTCGTGAACCTTGTTGTAATTTTCTTGATTTTCATAGAGACGCAAGTTTTCTTCTTTATGCATCTCTAACTCTAGGATAAGTTGATGACGTACAATTGCATGACCTTCCTCTCCTTTACCGAGTAGTGCCGACACGACTCGGTAACCGCAATTACCATCCTCTACAACATCGATTATACCGTCGATATGCTTGTGCATAAAAACTGGCATCTCGTCAATAAAGGAAATCATACGTGTAGTTGGAGTCGGAGTCGGAACTCGTGGAATCGGTGTCGGAGCTGGTTTGGAAATACGAGCTCCTTTCATGACACTTTGTAGAGATTTAGGAGTCGGATAGTCCGGAAAGATTTGGTCAACGTGCTCATAATACGAAGGAGACCGAGTTGTTGAGTTGTCATTTGGTGTAGGCTTTAACTTCTTCGGAGTACCCTTTGTCTTAACCAGTTGAGACGGCGGTATCATTGCGGTTGTTTCGGGGAAGGCAATCTTCCTCAACTCTTCTTTGGTGTGTAGCTTCATATTGTCGTCGGCCTTCGAAAATCTCTTTTGAATCGCTTCCAATTCGGCCAAAATAGAGATATCTAGTATATCTCCTTCCTTACAACCATCATCATCAAAAGTAAGTCTCATCCAATGAGGGCAAACTTCGTCAATTTGTATTGCCTCACCTAGTTTCAACTTTTTAGCAATGGCACAAGCACAAGGAAGACCGTAGGTTTTCACAATTGTACAACCACACTCTGCACTATCGGAACCTACCGTTTCGGCTCGGTTGGCCTCGTGAAAAATATAGCCCAACCCCGCCCGAGACATGTTGCCGATCAATTGAGAGTAGATGAAATTACCTTTAAACCGATGTTCCAAAACCATCATGCTCCGACTGAAAGTGGTTTGTATCTCACTGTGTTGGTTTTTGATCATTAGATGCACGGAGTCCCAATCCCGACATAAATCCCCCTTGCTATTCCCCAACCAATTCTTCAAAGTGGCATGTGTCGACTCAACTCTATTGGTGGTAGTGTTTCCAAGATGTCGTACACGCACAAACAATCTTTTCTTTCACTTGATCAAGAATGGTGGATTCAACATATTTCAACAAAGCGGGGTACCGTTCACACACTTTCCGGAATTTAATGACCGAATCGGCATATAATTCCGTTGTGGAAGAATTTAAAATATGAGTCCATGCATCCATAATTTTCTCTACAATGACACCCGACCTGACCACTTTTCCGTCTTCCAACTCCACTTGTTTCGCACCCACCGCGGTCTTGACCCGACTTCGCACATTTTTTGTTATGTGAAATCGACAAAGTAGTGCATTGGAAGAAGGAAAGACCTTTGCAACCGCATTCATCAAGGCGTTGTCGCGGTCCGTAACAATTGTTTTTGACATTTGAACATGTTTCTTAGTGTTGATGAGGGTAAATTTTACTATTAGTAATAATATTAAATATAAAATTCTATTTTTAAAACAAAAATTAAAGAAATCAACCTAAATCAGTCTTATTTGATAAAATCAATACAATTTCAAAATTGATTATATTTTGCCCTTTTTTAAAATTTAATTACTTTTTTTTTACGTAAAAAATTAATGTACTTGAATCAATGAAAAATCAACTTTAATAGAAAATATAAACCATAGATAGAATTCATTAGAGAATACCATTTTTAAAAGTCAAATTAATGGAAATGTTTCAAAACTAATCCTAAATCTGAAACCATTATAACTTGCTACTTTTAAAATCCTAATTAATGGAATCATATCTAAGGTGGAAAAACGAGTCGTAATCTGTCAGGCCATTCCGTGCACTCGATAAAAATGGCGGGTTGGGTTGGGTTGGAATGTTGTGTTCGCCTATCCGTTCATTCCGCCCCGCCTTAAGGCCTCTCCACCATTAGCCTGCCAGACTAATTATCAAGTACTCAAAATATTTATTTTGATTGGTTGAAGATTAATACTTGTTCTATAGTTTTAGAGCTCTTCAAGTTCGTTTTATTTTAGGTGAAATTTCTTGATGGTTTTAAACCTTTGGTTGACATTTTATGTTTTCTAATTTCTAATTGTTGATTTGATGATTTCAAATTGAAATGTATAAAAAAGCGTTTTAATCTATTAAAAAACAAGAAAAAAAGTTTTAAAAAAAAAAGGCGGGGATCACCTTGGCGAGGCGGGATAAATCGATCATAATTTGAAAATATTAATCCTAAATAAGAATATTAATTATATATTATCACTTCAAAATCTACTTTAATAAAATTGGTCATAAATATGTTTAGTAGTATATACTTAAAGATTTCAGTGTTGGAATAAATACTAAGAGACAACTAAAAAAAAAATCCCTATATATAACTCATAAACCATAATCATATCGATCCTAAATCAATCATAATTTGAAAAAATTAATCCTAAATAAGAATATTAATTATATATTATCACTTCAAAATCTACTTTAATAAAATTGGTCATAAATATGTTTAGTAGTATATACTTAAAGATTTCAGTGTTGGAATAAATACTAAGAGACAACTAAAAAAAAAATCCCTATATATAACTCATAACTCATAAACCTTAAACTCCCTCAAAGTCATTGTTTATTAATAAGTTTTTTTCTTACATTTCAATCTTAGAATCATGCCGTCAAAAATATTTATAGGAAACAAATGCAACAAGAGTGAATATGGCTCATCTTCCTCTTCTTCTACCAACCAATCATTTCTAAGAGATTTTTACTTAACGTGTTTGCAAATATAGACTCTCAATCTTTCGTTGATCTCCGCCAAATAAAAATGTGTTGCGAAGATTTTCTTGAAGTCACAAAAGATAGTTATGTTTTACAAAAATTTCGTTAGAGAATTTTCCAATTATTTAACGGATTCCTAATGAAAATGCATTGCTCTTTTTGAAACATTGTGTGGATAGCAAAAATGCTAAGAGTTTGTATCGAGAAGGATTTCGTGAGTATTTTTGTTATCCAAATGGAAATATTGGTGGTCTTGAGCGCTTAAAGTTTGATTACAAAATCTTACTTCAAATTAAATTATGCTTTAGCTTATATACAGAAGTCCATGCTAAATGTAATATAAATGCAAAATTAAATTAACTCGAAATGCAACAAAATCTGAATTTTGATTATATTCTAACACCATCTCTTAATCCACATTCAAGGCTAAAATTAACAACACCAATTCCATCTCTCAAATAGATAAAGTGTTCAGTCTTGATTGCTTTGGTCAGAACATATGTCAGTTACTTCTAAGTGCTACAGTGAACAACTTCAAGCACTCTATTCTAAACCTGGTTGCGCAGAAAATGTAACTTTGTGTCAATGTGCTTGCTTCTTCCATGTAGTAATGGATTCTTATCAAGTCTTATAGTTGGTTTGTTGTCAATCATCATCTCACAGACTTTCTCACCTTGATCTTCAGATCCTGCAACAAGTTCAGAATCCAAACAGCTTGACAAGCAGGCAAAACACCTACAATATACTCATCTTCACAAGTTTAAAATGCAACCAATGGTTGCTTCTTAGAGCATCAAAAAATGGGATCTTCTAAATATTTGCAAAAATATCCAGAAGTTCTTCTATCAACTATGTCTCCACACCAATCAGAGGTTGTATAACATATCAGCTCTGAATCAAATTTAGCATCAGAGGGGAACAAAACTCCATACTTCAGAGTCCCTTTAATGTACTTCAGTATCCTGACAGCAATTTGGTAATGTGACCACTTTATGAATATTCATAAACCTACTCACAATTCCAACTACATAGCAAATGTCAGGTCTGGTGACACATGACTTAATAAGTAGATTTCTTATGTTGGTTAATGAACACAATCGATTTAAGAAATTTAATGTGAACTAGTATTTAAACTCGTGCGATGCTCGGAAAATTAATTATATCAATGATTAATGATAATAATAAGTCAGGCCTAGTGACCATCATTTTCTCTATTTCTCAAATTTGGAAGGTGGGGAATAAATTGAAGCATAATAATAAGAAAATTTTGATTCATGATTCAATTAATATGGTAAGCATTATTAGAAATAATAATTTATATTTTAATTTATATTCTCAAACTTAGTCATTAAGTTTGTTAGAGGGTATTTTAGTATTTTGTTTGTTGCTTTTATAGCCCTAGTTTTAGCTTATAAATATACTAGTGGTAGTGAGTGATTTTGTAATCCTTTGTAGCCGTCATTCTATTATAATATATTCTACTCCTTTTCATCCATTATTCACCTTGTACACGAACAATTGGTATCAGAGCTTCGGTTCGGATCCACGGGAAACACGGGAAACACGAGTGAAACGCGAGGCTTTGTGTGATTGATTTTTGGTTCTTGGATTCGTGTTGAATCTTGAACAAAAATCTGATCAGAATCAGAATTTCTGATTCTGTGGGTTGGGAAACACTGTGTGAGATCTGAGTGACTGTACAAGGTTGAAGATGATGAACGGAAACGGCGGCATGAACACCAAGCTTCCAGTATTTGATGGCAAAAACTGGACTCGTTGGATGATTCAGATGCGTGTACTGTTCGGTGCTCAAGATGTTATGGATCTTGTCACTGAAGGTTATGTTCCGGTAGCAGCAGATGCAACAGAGGAACAAAAGAACGCGCAGAAGGATACAAGGAAGAAAGATCAGAAAGCATTGTTCTACATCCATCAGTGTATGGATGCAAATGTGTTTGAGAAGATTGCAGCTTCAACGACGGCAAAGGCTGCATGGGACACACTAGTCAGATGTTACGGTGGTGACGCATCAGTGAAGAAGGTGAAGCTTCAGTCTCTACGTAAGCAGTATGAGAATCTCAACATGAAGAACAATGAGAAAGTTTCTAAGTACATCTCCAGAGTGATTCTGATCACTAATGAGATGAAGACGTATGGAGAAACTCTTTCTGAATAAGTAATCATTGAGAAGGTATTGAGATCCCTTACTCCTCAGTTTGATTACATTGTAGTAGCAATAGAACATTCTAAAGATCTGAGCACCATGAGAATTAAAGAGCTGCAAAGCAGTCTAGAAGCGCAAGAGTTGCGTCTGACCGAGAGAACTTCTGAAAGGGAAGTAGAGCAGCAGGCTCTGAAAGCAGTTTCTGATAAGAAGCATCAGAAGCAGTCAGAAGCCAGGAGAAGATCTGATGGTGGTCAGAAGTCAGAAACCTCAACTTTTGATAGGCAAAAGAATGCTCATAAGGGAAAAGAGAAGTATGACAAGAAGAAGATCCAATGTTACTGTTGCAAGAAGTTTGGTCACTTTGCTAGAGATTGTTGGTCAAACAAAGAAAAGAAGTCAGAAGAAGCAAATATAGCCAGAAGTTCTGATGATGAATCTGTGCTACTGATGGCTTCTGAATCTGATGATACGAATTTGACAGACTGGTGGTATATGGACACTGGCTGCTCAAATCATCTTACTGGAAATAAGAAATGGCTGGTTGATTTTGACTCTGAAAAAAGGACAAAGATCAGATGTGCTGATGGCAAATATCTTAACGCTGAAGGTATGGGAAATGTCAGAGTTTTTCTGAACAATGGGAAAACAACATTGATTTAGAAAGTGTGGTATGTACCTGGCATAAAAAGCAATCTGATGAGTGTGGGACAATTAATTGAGAAAGGTTTTTCAGTTACCATGAAGGACAATCTTCTGAAGCTGTATGACTGTAATCAGAAGCTGATTATGGAGTCAGAACAGGGAAGGAATAGAACATTCAAGGTGAATGTCAGAACTTCTGACTCTGAATGTCTTAGTGCAACAAGTGTTATGAAAGAAAGTGAGCTGTGGCACAGAAGATTTGGTCATCTGAATTTCAGAAGCTTAGAACATCTGAATTCGAAGAAGCTGGTACATGGAATTCTTACAATTAAGAAGCCTGAGAAGTCATGCAAAGTGTGCATGGAAGGAAAGCAACCAAGATTGCCATTTGCGTCAGAAGTGCTCCAAGAGCAAAACATGCCTTGGGAGTAGTACATTCTGATGTGCGTGGTCCATTTCCAGTAGCATCGATCAGATGGAATAAATACTTCGTGTCATTTGTTGATGAATTCATGAGAATGACATGGGTATCCCTTATTAAGTTCAAACACGAGGTGTTTGCTGAATTCAAGAAGTTCCGAATGAAGGTTCAAAATCATAGTGGTCAGAATCTGAAGATTCTCAGAACCGATGGTGGGGGTGAGTATAACTCCAAAGAGTTTCAAAAGTTCTGTGAGGAGAATGGAATTGAGCATGAGGTTACTGCTTCTTATACTCCTCAACACAATGGTCTTGCTGAAAGAAGAAATCATACTTTGCTTGATATGACGAGAAGCATGCTGAAGGAGAAGAAGCTTCCTCACAATTTGTGGGGAGAAGCTGTTGCCACCGCAGCATATGTGCTTAACAGATGTCCAACGAAGAAGCTGAAGGAAATAGTTCCTATTCATAAGTGGACTGGAGAAAAGCAAAGTGTTAGTCATTTAAAGGTGTTTGGTTCTGTTTGTTACAAACATGTTCCAGAAGCCAGAAGACAGAAGCTAGATGATAGAAGCAAAGTAATGTTACTGGTGGGGTACCACAGTACAGGTGCGTACAAGCTTTATTGTCCAGAAACTAATAAAGTTGAATTCAGCAGAGACGTTATTGTGAAGGAATCAGAAGTTTGGAATTGGGATAAGTCTCAATCTGATTCTGATGTGAGAACTTCTAAAGAAAGGTTAGAACTAAGAGTTTCTGAAACTAATGGTGATTCTGATTCTGATGGAGACTCAGAAGATGAAGGTGACTCTGATGATCCATATTTTGATGATGATCCAGATTCTGGTGGTAATTCAGACTCTGGGAATATGCCAGACTCTGAAGATGGTCAAAACCTACTGAAGCAAGAGCTTCTAAAGGAGAAACTTCTGGGGTTCAAGCATCGGAAGAAGTTTCTGAACGAGTCAGAGGCCACAGAGAATCAGAAACATTCTGAGAAAATTTGAAGAGTTTGACATGTTACAAGACACTGAAGTAGATTCTGAAGGATAAGTTATTCAGTGTGCCATGTTAGTAGACTCTGAACCCGTAAGTACGGAAGAGGCTCTCAAGCAGAAGATCTGGCTGAAGGCCATGAAAGAAGAACTTGATGCCATAGAGAGAAACAAGACTTAGAAGCTGACAGAACTTCCAAAGGACAAGAAAGCCATCAGCGTCAGATGGGTTATCAAGCAGAAGCTAAAGCCAGATGGATAAATTGGCAAACATAAAGCGAGGTTAGTAGCAAGAGGATTTCTGCAGAAACCTGGGCTGGATTATTATGAAGTGTTTGCACCTGTAGCGAGACATGAAACAATCAGATTGGTGATTGCAATAGCTGATAACAGGAATTGGCCTCTGATGCATTTAGATGTGAAATCTGCATTTCTGAACGGTCAATTAGAAGAAGAAGTTTATGTGTCACAACCTCCTGGATTTGTGAAAAAGAATCAGGAAGGGATGGTGTACAGATTACATAAAGCTTTGTATGGATTGAAGCAAGCGCCCAGAGCTTGGAATCAAAAGATTGATTCATTTTTCAAGAAGCAGGGTTTTCAGAAATGTGAGATGGAATACGGTGTTTATGTTCAGCATATTTCTGAAGGCAATATGATTCTGGTGTGTTTGTACGTTGATGACATACTGCTGACCGGAAGTTCTGAACAAGAATTAGCTATGTTCAAGAAGGTGCTGATAAATGACTTTAAAATGACTGATCTCGAGAAAATGACATACTTTCTAGGGATGGAGTTCAGATATTCTGAGAAAGGTATCATTTTGCATCAGCTGAAGTATGAACGAGAACTTCTGAAGAGATTTAAGCTGCAGAATTGTAAGGCTGCTATCACACCTGCAGATACGAATCAAAAACTAGATTCTGATTCTGATGGTGAGGATGTGGATGCTACAACCTTCAAACAGTTAGTTGGTTCTCTGAGGTATTTCTGTAATACCAGACCTGATATTTGCTATGCAGTTGGAATGATTAGCAGATTCATGAGTAAACCCAAGTGGTCCCATTATCAAGCTGCTGTCAGGATTCTGAGGTATATCAAGGGAACTCTGAAGTATGGAGTGTTATTTCCTTCTGGAAGAAAGATTGAATCAGAACTTCTGAGTTATTCAGATTCTGATTGGTGTGGAGACAGAGTTGACAGAAGAAGTACTTCTGGATACTTGTTCATGTTTCTGGGAGGCCCTATTTCTTGGTGTTCTAAGAAGTAACCTGTTGTTGCGTTGTCAACCTGTGAAGCTGAATATATTGTAGGTGATGTTACTGCATGCCAAGCTGTGTGGATTCTGAACTTGCTGGAGGATCTGAAGATCAAAGTTGACAAACCTCTGAAGCTGATGATTGATAACAAGTCTGCAATCAATCTTGCCAGAAACCCAGTGTTGCATGGGAGAAGCAAGCATATTGAGACCAAGTATCACTTTCTGAGAAATCAGGTTCAGAATGGAGTGTTAGAAGTTGTGCACTGTAGCAGTCAGAAACAGTTGGCAGATGTTCTTACGAAGGCTATTAAGACGGATCAATTTCTTCTCTTAAAGGATGGAATTGGTGTTGTTAGTTTTAAAGAAATATAAATTAAGGGATGGTATTAGAAATAATAATTTATATTTTAATTTATATTCCCAAACTTAGTCATTAAGTTTGTTAGAGGGTATTTTAGTATTTTGTTTGTTGCTTTTGTAGCCCTAGTTTTAACTTATAAATAGACTAGTGGTAGTGAGTGATTTTGTAATCCTTTGTAGCCGTCATTCTATTATAATATATTCTACTCCTTTTCATCCATTATTCACCTTGTACACCAACAAGCATGATGGTGAAGGTTGCAGGTGACACACTTCTAATTGTTCGCACATTTCTGTTTCTGAATTCTCTTTCATTAAAGGTTTTGGTGTTAACATCAGACCTCCTAGAGCCCCCAACATCATTGAGGTTCTTAGGTGTCCTCATTTTCTTGGCTGGATAAAATGTAACTGTGATGGAGCTTACAAAGCTTCATTAAACACTGCCGAAGTTGGTGAAAATTTTAGGAACCATTTGGGAGATTTCATTCCTGGGTTCGCTGAAAGTATCGAGCCTATCACTTCTTTTTTTGCTGAGGTTTCAGTTGTTATCAAGTGCTTGGATTTTGCAATTCAGCAGGGTTGGAATAAGCTTTGGATTGAAACGGATCGTTCTTTGGTCATCAAAGCCTATTCCAACCCTTTTTTGATTCATTGAAAGCTTAGGAACACTTAGATTAATCTTATAGGAAATTTTACTAATTCTAACCTTATTATATCTCATATTTTTAGAGAAGGAAATTCATGCGCTGGTTATCTTGCAAGTATAGTTCTTATCACAAATTCCTTTATAGTTTTTTATTCCATCCCTTTGGGGCTTAGGAATGATTTTATAAAGAATAGGTTAAACATGCCTTTCTTTATATTTATCTCTTCTTGATGGAGTTAACTTGATCCCCTTTTTGTATCTATGGTTGTACCTTTTTCTTTTAATATATTGATCTTATTAAAAAAAATGAATATAAAATTACAATAGCATAGGGAATCATTTTTTTTAATAATCTGAATAATATATATAAGGCCATAAATAAGGTCATAAGCCAAATAACAGTTTACAAAACCTGCATAATACAAGCTACAAAACCATACAAACCAGAAAAAATCAGACCAAATGTAATCCCAGGTAAAAACTGCATAGGGAATCATTAATGCGATATCAATTAACAAAAATTGTTGGCGTTATTGTGATTAAATTAAATATTTTAAATATTATAAATTCTCACTTGAGCCATTTTTATGAATTATTACAAATACTGAATGTTTTGTGATCAACTGGTAGATTGTTCTTTAATATCTAAAATAAAATTCCATTTCACTAGTATCCAATATATGCAAAATTCATTTTAATCTTTACCATTACTATTAAAATTACAAATATTGAAAAGTTCTTTCTTTTTTTTTTTTACCGTGTTGGAATATGCAATATCGACAACTCTATCTCAATCTAGTTATAATCCAAGTATATATTATTCCCTGCATTCAAGAAATTAAAAAGGCTGAGTAAATTAATATCCCTTTCTTTTTGGTAGAAATAAAGAAATTTAAGAAAGTAATCCATTCTATAATGTACAAAATGATAATGCTAAAACATGCAAAATATAAGAGAAAACCATAATCCTTTCCTTTAACAAAGTTGAGAGAAGAGAAAGTCTTCTATGCAAATTTAAAAAAAAAAAAACCAACAAAAAGAGAAAAGGTAATCAATGAATGCAACTCTCCACTACATTGCAAAATAGAGAAGAGAATTTCTTATTACACCACACTTATTTCTTAGGCACCAACTGAATTTTCGGTTTTGCCCCTTTATTCCGGATGTGCACATCCGGACGCACCAATTTTTTTAAAATTTACATTTTTTCCCGGATGTGCACATCCGGTAAAAGATCTTATTTGCAAATCCGGAAAAAATGCTGAAGCAGAACACCAAAACCAGAAATGTTTCTCACATTCATAAAATAAAATCGAGATTACATTGAGAAAATCGGCATGGGATCGACAGAAATTTAAATATTACAAGATCAATAGCCCGGTGGACGCTTGCACATCTCTAAGATGTCATCGACCGTTCTTCGGATTTTGACGGTCGCCTCGAACTCGATCGGGAATTGTTCCTCGTAACCCAAATAAGTTTGCCACATCGATCTAACATCGTCTTGATTCTTGAGCTCAACAAGGATGTAAGCGACGTTCCCTTCGTTGTCAACCGAAGGTGAACGATCCTGAAGCTTCGCAACTTTCCGTTTGTCTCCGTAAGGTAGGAGATGTTCGACGTCGTCAATGATTTGGTCGAGGGGGATGTCCCTCGTTATCGTAAACTTTTGACCGCGTGTTTTGCCGTTGGTGAAGGAGACAGTTGCGGCATACCAACGGAGTTTGATTTGATACAATTGAGACATTTTGAGGTTTTGTGAAAGATATCAAATGAAACCCCTAATTTATAGAAAAGTTAGGGTAAAGTTATTTCTGCCCAAGTTCGTTCCGGATGTGCAGATCCGGGCAAACCCTACAAATATCATTTCTGGATGTGCACATCCGAAAATTGTCCGGATCTGTAAATCAGAATGTTTTACTGATACAATTTTAAAACAGAATTGAACAGCTTATGCAGTCACTTGGAATACTTTCAGTGTAATAAAATTTGTAAGTGTATTAAAAAGACATATGGATAAAAATACAATATATTTCACTTCAATAATGTACATTGTGTTGTATGATTATACAAAAGAGTTAAAGCAGAATTCTCCGTCTAAATCTATTGGAGCTAGAACTTTCGATTTTTCCGCATTTGATGCCTTTTCAATTGCGTGCAATCTTTCGAATTCAAGCTGCCTTTCGACAAAATTATCCGGCCAAGACTCGGCAATTGCGGTTGCATGCGTCGCCCATTGCGGTGATTTAGGTGGTATCGGGCATCCGGGTTTCAAGATAACTTGTACGAAATGTCTTGATTTCGCAAGCCATCCGATACACATGATGCGATCATTTGGATTCGACGGAGGTGCGGTGTGCAGTGGGAAAAAGGTTTCCGAAAATCCGTATCTCGTCAAGTCGATACACACCATATCGTAGGCGCATGCTATAAGATGACCCATCTCGGGGAAGCTCATCCATTTCGATACCGGTGTCGGACCACTCAACCACGGAACAAGTGACTCGTGAACCTTGTTGTAATTTTCTTGATTTCTATATAGACGCAAGTATGCTTCTTTATGCGTCTCCAACTCGAGGATAAGTTGATGACGTACAAGTGCATAACCTTCCTCTCCTTTACCGAGTAGAGCCGACACGGCTCGGTAACCGCAATTACCATCCCCTATGACATCGATTATACCGTCGATATGCTTGTGCATAAAAACCGGCATCTCGTCAATAAAGGAAATCATACGTGTAGTTGGAGTCGGAGTCGGAACTCGTGGAATCGGTGTCGGAGCCGGTTTGGAAATGCGAGCTCCTTTCACGACACTTTGTAGAGATTTAGGAGTCGGAGAGTCCGGAAAGATTTGGTCAACGTGCTCATAATACGAAGGATACCGAGTTGTTGAGTTGTCATTTGGTGTAGGCTTCAACTTCTTCAGAGCACCCTTTGTCTTAACCGGTTGAGACGGAGGTATCATTGCGGTTGTTTTGGGGAAGGCAATCTTCCTCAACTCTTCTTTGAGGTGTAGCTTCATATTGTCGTCGGCCTTCGAAAATCTCTTTTGAATCGCTTCTAATTCGGCCAAAATAGAGATATCGGGTTTATCTCCTTCCTTACAAGCATCATCATCAAAACTAAGTCTCATCCAATGAGGGCAAACTTCGTCAATTTGTATTGGGTCACCTAGTTTCAACTTTTTAGCAATGGCACAAGCACAAGGAAGACCGTAGGTTTTCACAATAGTGCAACCACACTTTGCACTATCGGAACCTACCGTTTCGGCTTGGTTGGCCTCGTGAAAAACATAGCCCAACCCCGCCCGAGACATGTTGCCGATCAATCGAGAGTAAAGGAAGTTATCTTTAAACCGATGTTCCAAAACTGTGATGCTCCGACCGAAAGTGGTTTGTATCTCACTGTGTTGGTTTTTGATCATTAGATGCACGGAGTCCCAATCCCGACATAAACCCCCTTGCTATTCCCCAACCAATTCTTCAAAGTGGCATGTGCCGACTCAACTCTATTGGTGGTAGTGTCTCCAACGCCCACGTGAAATTGTCCTCTTTCTCACACTCCAAAAAGGTAAAGCCGACGGCATATGTCTTATCCGTAGACGTAACGCCAACCATCTCAAACAATGAAAGACGATACTTGTTTGTCTTGTAGGTGCTATCGAGAATGAGCACTGTCGAGAACGTGTTGAACAACTTGATGGAATCCGGATGAGTCCAAAAAATATCTCGGACCGTAATTCCATCATCGTGATATCTGTACCGAGACACGTAATTGTTGTCCTCCAACACTTTCAACAGTTGTTGCATCTCACTCCTATCTCCCCTAATTGCCTTGTTCGTTTGATACCGAATGTTATACACTTGCTTTATGTTTGCAACATTTTCGGGATCTTTCCGTTTCAACGTCGCAAGTATATTCTTCGGTTGGACAAGGTTCAAGGTCATGTCGGCTATACATGTCTTCTCTTTCGCCTTGAGCCGGCATACACTTGGATGACCTTGTAGCTTTGAGCACATTTCGTGGTTATGTATACCACAACGAACGGTAAATCTCCATTTCTTGGAAACTAACATGTAACCACCAATCTTAAATGGGCACTCACATCTTCTAGTTCCGGTCTCGTCTTTCTTTAACTTCCGTAGAGGTGCTTGATATTTTCTGCTTCTTTCGCACCCTAAAATTACAAAAGCTTGTCTTCTATCCGACCCATTATCCGATCTCCCGATATTTACACCGAAGCCGAGCTCAATAGCCGTCCTACGAATGTATGCGATCATGCTTTCACGATCATCAAAGTCTTGCTTGTTGTTAAAGTCACCGCCGACATCAACCGACTTTACGAGCATACCTTCATCTTCCGAGGAAATCGGCGCAACTAATTCTTTTGCCATGTTATCGGGATGCACCATCTCTATTTATAAACAAGAATAAAACAATTAATATGTATAAATAAGATTTATTCAAAAATGCTGAAAACTTAAATTAATTAGCTTCAGGCATTTTTCCGGATCTGCACATCCAGAAACGTTCATGCAAAATTCGTTCCGGATGTGCACATCCGGAAGTAGCGTAACTTGTTTTTCCAAAAATGTAGGTTGATAATGTGAGCAATGTAGTGGATGAAGTTGAATGTTTACCTGAAATTCAGTCTTTCCTTGCTCCCTTTGATTTGTTGCACCAAAAATTTGAACTTTTTGAGTGAGAAATGGGATTGATGAAATAGGGTTTTTTGAGTGAGTGTGGAAGAAGAAGGTTGATTATGGGAAGGGGGGAGTGATCATGCAGCTTTAAATATTTTAGAATGTCGTCCGGATATATAGACCCGGATACACTCCGGATATGCACATCCAGAAAAATGTTTAAATTCTTCTGGATCCGGTGCGTCCGGATTTGCACATCCGGAATTAGGGGGCAAAAAAATAATTTCACATGGTGCCTAAGAAACTTGGGTGGTGCATTAAGAAACCTCATAGAGAAAGTGAAAACCAAATTCAAATTATATATATCAAATATGAAAAATGTAAATCACTAAACCACGTTTTATGTTTTATCTCCTACCATCTCCCACTCTTTTATCATCAATTAAAAGAAGAACAAAATTAGACAACATTTCTTACAAGTGGATTAGTTTTTTTTTAAAACTTCTTTTACATAAAAAAAATTGTCTCCTGCTATCTTCCCACTCTTTTATTATTATCAATTAAAAAAATATTTAAAAAAATGTTAAACGTAAGTTATTCTTTTAGTTAGGCTCTGTGTAGAAAGATATTTTTTTGAGTTTATACCTTATAAGTTCATATGACAATAGAAGACTTGTTTGGTAACAGTTATTTTCAAAAAATGTGGATCATAATATATTAAAGAATAAATTATTTTTTTTAATTCCAAAAACCAACAATACAAGGCGATCACACGCGGGATCCAACCCACCAAACAAACCAACAACAACCAAACAATTATAACAAGAACTTAGTTAAATGATTTCTAAACTTTTTCTTTATCCACCCTCTATACAATATACAATCTATGATGTTGCTTGTAATTTTTTCTATGTTTCTATTATCATCAAAATATCACTTCGTTTCTATAATGCCAATGACCATAAATGGTTTCAGCCAGAGCCATTTTAAGGATACCAGCTTTGCACCCTTTACCTCTAGTTTGTCTTAAAATCCACTCAACTTCCTCCTTCCAAGGCTGGGGTTGATGGTTAACCCCATCCACAAAAGAACATCCTTCCAAACCTAATTGAGCACTATACATTCAAAGAATAGATGATCCTGCATCTCTTTACTTGCACCACAAATCTGACACAGCTCATCTTGCAGCAAACCAAATTTCACCATTCTCTCTTTCGTGGCCAGACCACCATGACACGCTGTTGAAAAGTATTTAGGGAGATTTTATCGTATCCACAGAGATTGTGTATATTGCCGCCATTCGACAGTTAAAAGGGTTTCAAACTTTAATCGTAACAAAGGTTTTGGTAATTTTCAATCGGATCGTTTGCATTCGAATTTTAGAAATCAACTGTAAAAAGATTTGTTTTAGAGTGTTGGTAAAAACATGTCAAGATTAGGTTTCAATAATCCGTTTCGTACGTATCAACTCGACGAAGCGTGTGAACTTGTTAACAATAAATATAACCACATATCCTCTCAACAAGTTTCTCTCGAACACTTGTTGTGGGATTTACCATATTGATCCTTTGTTGATCTCTCACACAAACTACCAATATGATAACATTCAAGTTCAATATTTATGAACATTAACATTCAAAACTATCTCTAGCCTTATGAATATTGATGGATTGAAACTTATGTCAAGTTTTAAAACATTTCTCTCGAACATGGATTAAAACAACATATAAACCATAAAACAAAGTTTTTCCTCTATATTCATTATCAACAAAGTTCACAAACTTACAACCAAGATCAATACATACAAAAGAGAGGATTATCTACCTCTAATCTTGACATAAAAGTGTTTAGCTACCCATAGACATGGTAGCTTGCTTGACAAGTAAGTGGCAAACCTTTTGGAGCATCAATCTTCAAAGATTCAAGGATTGAAGCATAAAAGCTTTGAAACTAAGAAAAATAACAAAAGATGAAGTTTTTTTTTTATCTCCCAAGAGGTTTCTAGGTTATAAAAATTGTTTATAAAAGTGTTTTTCTCAAAAATATCTAACAAAGACCCTAAATACCACTTTCTGTCCATACAAAATCGGCAGGCGAGCTACAAAATTTGCCTGGCGAAACCTTTAAGTACAACCCACGTGACAGAACAGTGCAGAGAAATCTGGGAAAAAAATCTTGCATTCACCAGGCGAATTCCAGCCTCGCCCGGCGAATTCCATTCGCCACACCTTCGCCTGGCGAATCTTCCAGTGAAGCCCTTCCAGTAGCTACTGGAATTTGAGAATTTCACTCGCCAGCTGACTCGCCAGGCATTTGCCTGGCGAATCTTTCCTTCCGCCACCCATTCGCCTGGCAAATGTACTGTTTGTTGCAGACACGCGACTTTGCTCGTTTCATCGTGTTTTCTTCTAATTTTTTCGACGTTCCTTTTACGAAAAATGCTGCAAAACTAACAAAAACATCAAATAGACCAAAAATAAACTTTGATTTAAAATCACTTAAAAAATAAGCTGTTTCGCATTAAGGAATTTGGAAAAGAGCTTAAAAATGCAGAAAATTGATCTAAAATTCATTTACAACCAGATACTTATCAAACTCTCCCCAACTTCCCTCGTTGTTTGCCCTCAAACAAAGTAAATGTCAACAACCACAAGCAAGAATTCCAAGCACTAAATCAACCTAAAACATCAATGGTTCAAACTCGACACATGCACGCACAAAGTATTTCCACAAAGTTGCATAGAATCAAAACATAATTATGAATTAAGTTTTAAACACAACATCATACAATGCAAAATCAAGTACCTACAAGCTCAAGTTGAATCACCTAAATTCATTTATTATCAACACACTATGTACATAATTTCACACGGGACAAAACACTTTCACAAGCAATCTTGCCACATCCGGAATCATTCATGCATTCATCTCACAAAGTTATAAAAAATAAGTAGAAACAAAGATCACGAAGGACTTTTATGGTTGTAATTTGGCTTGGGTTAAAAACAAGGGTCATATCTAAACGGTCATTGAACAAAAAACGGGTAATAACAATGAAGAGCATTTCTTTTTCAACTTTCTCATTCTTTTTCACACTTTATTCCTTCCTTTCACAATGCATTCTCTTCTTTTGATTTTCTTTTCTTTTTGTTCTTTTTCTTTCTTTTTGTTTTTGATTTCTTTTTCTTAGAATGCATTGTATCACCAATTCCTTTCTCCTTTCAAATTAAACCATTCTCCCCAACTTCAACAATACTACAAGTTCATTTTAAATGCTCTTCAAAAAGGGTTAAAATCCGGGTTCATGATTCACAAAAAAAAATTCTTTTTAGGCTCAAAAGGAGTTTCAAATACGCGCACACTCACAAGTTTACTTGAAGTATTTTTGGAACGGTGGTTTTCCGCATAGTGCTCAAAAATTTGCCTTGATCATTTCTAAGTTTCCAATCATTTAAAACAACTCACAAGATTAAACATGAACAAAACGAGTAAAACAACGATTATTTGACTCTATTTTTGGTGATCAATGGAAAGCATCTCACTTTTGTGGTTTTGTCCAAATTGATTCACACATGAACAAATATTTACAACACAATGCATTACCATAATTTTGTATAAAGCACTAACTCACAATCATGCTAAAATTCTACACAACACATTCACACTTTGATTGTGCACAAAATTAAGAATTCTATCATCACCATCAATGTTTAATGCTAACAAAGCATTCTTCTTGTGCTAACACACAAAATTTTCAAAAATTAAGGGCAAATATCACTTTCTTTGCGCAAACACACATAAAATAAAAACAAAATTTAAACTAAACAAAATTTAACACCAAACTGAAATATTATAAGTACTGGTGTAAACACACCGAAATTGTACTCGCCGAAGCAATCCAAAATACTACAACAGAATTCTCGCCGAAGCGATCCAAAAGTACTTACTATCATAAAAAAACTGAAAATAAACTACATTAAATAAATAGCAAAACAACAAATAAAAAAAATCCTTCACTTTGTAGCTCCCTTAATTAATCATGTCATTGAGATCATCTTGCATCTCGTCACCACCATCATCATCATCATCATTAACAGCTCCGGCTGCTCCTCCCCCTGAAAGAAAGGACGCCTGTCCACAGGCCAGTTTGCATAATTATCATAATCTGTCCTAGTAGGAAAAGGAACAACTTCTTGCGGTGTGGTTTGAAACTGGTACAACTGTTGCATACAATTGAAATTGAATTCTGATGATTTTTGGTAAGCCTCAGCCATATCCCACGAGTAATTGAATGTCGCTCGCATTCTAGGATCCCACGTTGAATAATCAAGAGACTCAGTTTGCTCACCAGCTTGCTCACTAGCTTGCGAGCGGGATATTTGACCAACATTTGCACCCTTCTTCTTCTCAATCAACTTATTCTTACAATACCGCTCAATATAATCATCATTTATAACCCCCCTCCTCTTCTCATTAATCACGTCGGGCATCCTAATCCACTTTTTAAGATAAAGAGCTATTACAAAACAAGGAAATGTGATAGGGGCAGTAGCATGTACCTCGGGTCTTCGCGTATTCTCGATAAAATTTTTCATTTCTGACGAAATGATCTGAGCTACATCAACCTCTTTATCTTCTATGATGTAATAAAGTAGGAGGGCAACATCAGGCGGAATGGAGGAACGGTGTGATTTGGGCCTGATGTTGTGGAGGATTAGAAGAAGTGCGGCTTGCATATCCGGAGGCATATCTTCCCTCCGATATCGGATGCCTTCTCCTTGACTATTTCTTTCCATACTCTTTCCCTTAAACAAAATGGTCCCGACAATTTTATTGTGATCAAGATGACCTCCGAGTTCCTTAGTGTAATCGTCTTTGTCAAACATCCCTAACGAACTCGGCTTGCCAAACAGATCATTTATATCCTCCCGATCAAACCTAATTTCCTTTCCCCGGACGAATGTGACGTACCGGAACACGTGCGTCTCTCCTTGAGCTTCGGGAAATTGGAGAGCATTTGCATAAAACTCACGAACCATTTCGTAGTTGATTCCATCCAACGGGTTTATCAAATGTCCCCATTTCTTATTGTTGAAAATCTTTGCCAATTTCCGGTACGGCCCCTCGGGGTGGATATCAAACATTTTCTCCGATAAAAATTGCCGGCCTTCAAGCATTGTGTACCGGGCAGCATGAGCTACACTTAAGAATCGATTTGGATCATATTCATTTTGTTGCCCGGAACTTCTTCCTACAACCGTCTTCTGCTTTTTTCCACCGGTGACTGGTTTTTGGGGGCATCTGAAAAATTAGATGAGACACAAAGCAAAGACATTGTTTTCTATTGTCATCCAAATCCAAACAGCAAAACAAATTCAAAGCAGCAAATAAAACACATAAAATAAGACCATAAATGCAAAACAGAACAGAAAAATAAAAAAAATTGAAAAAAGCAATTCGCCCCATGCTCGCCAGGCGAAGCAGGGTCGACCTCTCGCGGCACACTCGCTAGGCGAAATCTACGAAATCCAGAAATTTTTTCTTTTTTTACATGTAAGAGTTAAATTCCATAGATCAATCCACAACAGAGCTTAAAAATACAACAACAATCCAACAACAACTTTAATCTAACATTGTTCTAGGGTTTCAACTTGTGAAATTAAAACCCTAATCTAACATAAGTGAAAAAAAATAAGTAAAACAGAATTAAGAATAATAATGAGAATAGAAACATACCTTAAATGGGAGTGAAAGTGATGAAGAGTGAAATTGAGAGTGTGAAAGAGTGGAGTTTAGAGTGAAAGGTTATGAGAGAAAGAGTGAAAGTGCAAGTGAAAGTGAGAGGAAAAGCGAGTTAAGTAAAAAAAAGAGTGGTCCCAAGTGGGCCCTAATTAAAATATTCTGATAAAACAAAATTTTTCTTTTTTTTTTCTTTTTTTTTTCTCAGTAAACAAATTCCACAAGTCACGCCAGATTTGCCTAGCGAATGTGTGGCGAGGGACTGGCGAAATTGGAGGATTCGCTAAGCGAATTACACCAGAAGCAGAATTCTCTGCTGCCAATGGTGTAATGCAGAATTTTCCAATACTTTACAAAATCACTACCAATATCACACAAATCAAAAATTAAAAACAGCAAAGATGAAATACTTACAATGTTGGGGTGCCTCCCAATAAGCACTTGTTTAACGTCGGTTAAGCTCGACGGTCCAAGACGATCAACGATCATCAAGAAACACGGAACCAATATCGCGATCAAAATCGCCTCCAAGATAAATTTTCAAGTGTTGGCCGTTCACGATCCAACTTTCTTTTTTCTGCAAGTCCTCTATCACGACAGCTCCATAATGCTTAACATCCTTGACAAGAAACGGTCCAGAACATTTGGACTTTAATTTTCCCGGAAACAATTTCAAGCGGGAATTGAACAAAAGTACCATCTGACCAACCCGGAATTCCTTTTGAGAAACTTTCTTGTCATGGTACTTTCACTTTTTCCTTGTAGATCTTACTTGAATGGTAAGCATTATTTTGCATTTCTTCTAATTCGTGCAACTGAACCTTTCTCTTTTCATCGGCCAAACTCGGATCAAAATTCATTATTTTCAACGCCCAAAGAGCCTTATGCTCCAATTCAACGGGTAAGTGGCACGACTTGCCATAAACCATTTGAAACGGAGTTAGACCGATTGGCGCTTTGTAAGCGGTACGATACGCCCACAAAGCCTCATCTAACTTTTGTGACCAATCTTTCCACGAATTTGACACGGTTTTCTCTAAAATTCTTTTCACCTCTCTATTAGACACCTCGGCTTGACCATTTGTTTGCGGATGGTACAGAGTTGTAACTTTGTGCTTTACACCATAATGCTCTAAGACCTTTTCGAGCGGTGCATTGCAAAAATGCGAACCTCCGTCACTAATTAACACACGAGGGGTGCCAAAACGGGAGAATATGTTTTTCTTTAAAAAATTTATCACCGTCTTGCCATCGGTCCTCGGTGACGCAATTGCTTTCACCCACTTGGAAACATAGTCAACCGCAACTAAAATATACTCGTTTAAAAAAGATTGTGGCAATGGTCCGACAAAATCAATACCCCAACAATCGAAAACTTCAAATTCCAAAATTGTATGCAAGGGCATTTCATTTCTTTTTCCAATCCCGCCACTTCTTTGGCATGTATCATAACTTTTAGCATGGAGATTGGCATTTTTGAACTATGTAGGCCAATAAAAGCCCGATTGGAGGACTTTAGTTGTCGTTCTTAAACCATTGTAATGCCCTCCGTACGGTGAGTTGTGACAATGCCAAAGGATACTTTTGGCTTCATCAATAGTGACACACCTCCTTAACAAATTGTCACCTCCTAACTTAAACAAGTATGGTTCATCCCAAACATAGTAATTAGCATCCGAGAGGAATTTCCTTCTTTGATTCCAAGTTAGGTCCTCCGGCATAAAACCGGTGGCTTTGTGGTTAGCGAAATTTGCAAACCACGACCTAATTTGTACTCGAAAAAGCTTTTCATCCGGAAATTCTTCACGGACCTCATTCTCACGGTGATTTACCTCTACATTGACCAACCTAGACAAATGATCTGCTACCAAGTTTTTTGATCCTTTCTTGTCATGGATTTCCAAATCAAACTCTTGTAACAAAAGGATCCACCGGATGAGCCTTTGCTTCGAATCCGGCTTGGTGAACAAATATTTAATTGCCGAGTGGTCAGTGTAGACTACCACCTTAGAACCAATCAGATAAGACCGAAATTTCTCAAGTGCATAAACAATAGTGAGTAATTCTTTTTCAGTGGTGGCATAGTTAACTTGTGCCTCATTGAGAACTTTACTCGCATAATGAATATCATGAAAAATTTTGGCCTTTCTTTTCCCAAGCACCGCACCAACAGCATAATCGCTAGCATCACACATTAATTCAAAATTCAAAGTCCAATTTGGAGCAACGATTATGGGTGCGGTGATGAGTTTCTCTTTCAAAATTTTAAAGGCATTTAAACATTCATCATCAAAGGAGAAGGACTTATCTTTATTTAGTAGATTACTCAATAGCCTTGCAACTTTGGAGAAGTCTTTGATAAACCGCCGATAAAAGTCAACATGGCCAAGAAAACTTCGGATGCCTTTGACATTGGTTGGAGGAGGCAACTTCTCAATCACTTCAATTTTTGCTTGATCAACCTCAAGACCTTTGGAGGAGACTTTATGGCCAAGCACAATCCCCTATGTTACCATAAAGTTGCACTTCTCCCAGTTCAATACCAAATTTGTCTCAACACACCATTCAAGAACGACCTCCAAATTTATCAAACAAAAATCAAAAGACGCTCCGAACACAGAGAAGTCATCCATGAATACCTCCATCATTTTTTCAATAAAATCGGAGAAAATTGCTTGAACACAACGTTGAAACATTGACGTTGCGTTGCATAAACCAAACGACATCTTTCGGTAGGCAAAAATACCAAAAGGACACGTGAATGCCATCTTCTCATGGTCTTTCGGGTCAACCGAAATTTGGTTATAACCAGAGTAACCATCCAAAAAGCAATAGAATTGTTGGCTCGGCAATCTTTCTAACATTTAGTCCATAAACGGAAGTAGAAAATGGTCTTTTCTTGTAGCGGTGTTTAGCTTCCTATAATCTATACACATCCTCCAACCCGTCACCGTTCTTGTCGGGATCAACTCATTTTTTTCATTTCGGATTACGGTCATTCCTCCCTTCTTAGGTACAACTTGGATCGGACTTACCCAAGGACTATCGAAAATCGGGTAAATCATACCGGCATCCAAAAGCTTGACAACCTCTTTTCTTACTACTTCTTTCATCGTTGGATTCAAACGGCGTTGTGGTTGGGCTCACACTTTATAATCCTCTTCCATTAAAATCTTGTGCATGCAATAAGCCGGACTAATTCCATTTAAATTGGAAAGAACCCAACCTAAAGCTTCTTGATTTTTCTTCAAAACTTGAATCAAACAGTTTTCCTCATTTTCAGACAAAACGTTGCTAATGATAACCGGCTTATTACAACCGTCATCAAGAAACACATATTTCAAATTGAAAGGCAAAACCTTCAATTCAAGTTGAGACTTCTCATCACTCATTTCTTTCTTTAACACTTCCTCTTCATATTCCCAAGGTTGTAATTCCTCCAAAGATTCAAGTTCCCTCAAACATTCTTCAAGTACTCTTTCTTCTTCATCGAAAAATACTTCAAAGGAATCATCAAGAGCTCTTTGCATAGGAGACACTATATGAACTTGCTTTGAAACGTCCACCACGACTTCTTCTGTTGCATCAATATGGAAGCTATCATGTTTGTCTTTAGAATGCTTCATTGCTTCAAAGAGATTAAACCTCACTTCTTCATTTTGAACTCGCACTTTCATTAGACCGTCATCAACATCAATCATCATACGGGCGGTTTTCATGAAAGGGCGTCCAAGTATTAATGAAGCATCCTCATCTTCTTCCATATTAATAACAACAAAGTCTACTGGAAAAAAAACTTATCAACTTTGACCAAGACATCTTGAGCCATCCCATGTGGATGAATTGTGGACTTGTCGGCCAATTGTAACGTCATCCGAATTGCCTTCATCTCAATGTTCCCAAGCCTTTTCACAATGGACAGTGGAATTAAATTTATGCTTGAGCCCAAATCAATTAAGCCTTTTCCAACATAGACAGCACCAATTGTTACCGGCAAAGTAACACGTCTCGGGTCGACCTCTTTTCTTGGTAAAGTTCTTTGAATGATAGCACTACAACTAGCATCAAGGACAATTGTTTTCGGCTCCGAACATCTTCTTTTCTTTGTCAGGATATCCTTCATAAACTTAGCATACTTTGGCATTTGTTCAAGAGCTTCGGCAAACGGAATATTGATTTGTAATTGTTTGAAAATGTCCATGAAACGAGCGTAATGTTGTTCGTTGTCTTTCTTGGTGGGTACATGAGGGTAAGGTAAATTTTGGATCGGAATTGGATTCACTATTTCCTTCCCTTTTTTCACTCTTCTTTTCTTTTCTTCAATCTTTTCTTTTTCCAGGTTATCTTTTTCAACTTCTTCCTTATCATTATTTTCAACAACAACATCATCAACTTTCTCTTCCTCCTCAACCTCCTCAATTATCACATCATCTTTTTCTCATTTTTTTCTCCTTCTCCCAACTCTCTCCCACTTCAAGTAACAATTGCTTTACAATGCTCCTTTGGGTTGTTTTGAGTATTGGCGGAAAAAGAAGGTCCAGTTTGTTGTTCGGCCACTTGTTTTGCAAGTTGCCCAACTTGATTCTCTAGATTCTTGATCGATGCTTCATTTGACTTTTGATTTACCATGGACATTTGAATGAATTGGTTAAGAGTTTCTTCAAGCTTGGAACTCCCACCTTGAGGTTGATAAGGATTTTGTCAATTTTGTTGATATCCTTGATTCTGATAAAAATTTCCTCTAGGTTGTTAATTTTGGTACCCTTGTTGATAAGGTTGTTGTTGCCTTTGATAAACTTGCTGCTGATTTGGATTATTCATGTAATTCACTTCTTCTTCAATTTAAGGACAAGGAGGAGGACAATAGCCTATTGGATGATCACCTTTACATAACTCACAAATCGCTACTTGCACCTTTTTATTAGGAAGTTCATGCATCTCTTTGATTTGTTGAGGTAGCTTGGACATTTGTTGTGTTAACAACTCAACCTGTTGAGATAGCAATTTGTTTTGGGCAAGTATTGCATCATTCGTCCACAACTCCAGAACTCTCGGTGTCCTTTGAGAAGAGCCACGATTATGGTTCCCCTGATGGTCATTTAAAGCCATCTTGTCAATTATGACAATGGCTTCTTCGGCACTTTTACTCATTAAGGATCCACCCGCTGTGGCATCCAACAATGTTTTCTACACTAATTGAAGACCATTTCGAAAAATATGAATTTGAGAAAGCTCATCGAAACCATGCCCTTTACACTTTCTCAACATGGATTTGAACCTCTCTCAAGCTTCGTTGAGAGATTCATTTTCACCTTGAGTGAAAACTGTGATTGCTGTCTTAGCCTCCATGAAACGATTGTGTGGAAAGAATCGTTCCAAAAACTTTTCCTCAAGTACGTTCCAGTCCATCATGATTGCCGTAGATTGATCAAGATACCATTCCTTGGCCTTCCCAATGAGGGAATGCAGGAATAGTCTCTTAAACATTGATTCCTCTTCAGCTTCGGGTGCACCAGTTGCTCCCGCAATCTCATAGAACTTAGTCAAGTGTGTAAAAGGATCCTCGTGATCCATACCAGTGAAAGGACTCTGATATAGAAGCGAGAGGATACCAGTTTTCATTTTTGAATGCCGACCATTCTGAGCATTGCGTGCAAATTATGCATTATGTCTCAGATTATTAGTACAAGGTCTTGAAGCAGGTGGTGGTGGTGGTGGTGGTTCAGTCATAGTTGGCGGTAACTGTGGTATTTGCGTCAAAGTTGAACTTTCGTCTCGCTCTCGTCTTTCTTTGGCAAGTTGCCTCCTCCGCCTTGTTCTGCTATTGATTTTACGGCGGTTCTTTCAATCTCGGGATCGAACAGAAGTTGGTCCGCAGGTTACTTTCCTCGCATAAAACGAAGTCTGCACACTAAACCAAACAAATCAACAAGCACAAGAAAAAGTTAACAAGTTTAAAACTCAATAACTATTGCAATGCTCGCAATATAACAAAAATCCCCAGCAACGGCGCCAGCTTGTTGAAAAGTATTTAGGGGGTTTTATCGTATCCACAAAGATTGTGTATATTGTCGCCGTTCGACAGTTAAAAGGGTTTCAAACTTTAATCGTAACAAAGGTTTTGGTAATTTTCAATCGGATCGTTTGCATTCGAATTTTAGAAATCAACGGTAAAAAGATTTGTTTTAGAGTGTTGGTAAAAACATGTCAAGATTAGGTTTCGATAATTCGTTTCGTACGAATCAACTCGACGAAGCGTGTGAACTTGTTAACAATAAATATAACCACATATCCTCTCAACAAGTTTCTCTCGAACACTTGTTGTGGGATTTACCATATTGATCCTTTGTTGATCTCTCACACAAACTACCAATATGATAACATTCAAGTTCAATATTTATGAACATTAACATTCAAAACTATCTCTACCCTTATGAATATTGATGGATTGAAACTTATGTCAAGTTTTAAAACATTTCTCTCGAACATGGATTAAAACAACATATAAACCATAAAACAAAGTTTTTCCTCTATATTCATTATCAACAAAGTTCACAAACTTACAACCAAGATCAATATATACAAAAGAGAGGATTATCTACCTCTAATCTTGACATAAAAGTGTTTAGCTACCCATAGACATGGTAGCTTGCTTGACAAGTAAGTGGCAAAGCTTTTAGAGCATCAATCTTCAAAGATTCAAGGATTGAAGCATAAAAGCTTTGAAACTAAGGAAAATAACAAAAGATGAAGTTTTTTTAATCTCCCAAGAGGTTTCTAGGTTACAAAGATTGTTTCTAAAAGTGTTTTTCTCAAAAATATCTAACAAACACCCTAAATACCACTTTCTGTCCAGACAAATTCGCCAGGCGAGCTACAAAATTCGCCTGGCGAAACCTTTAAGTATAGTCCACGTGACAGAACAGTGCAGAGAAATCTGGGAAAAAATTTTGCATTCGCCACACCTTCGCCTGGCGAATCTTCCAGCGAAGCACTTCCAGTAGCTACTGGAATTTGAGAATTTCACTCGCCAGACATTCGCCTGGCGAATCTTTCCTTCACCCATTCGCCCGGCGAATGTACTGTTTGTTGCAGACACGCGACTTTGCTCGTTTCATCGTGTTTTCTTCCGATTTTTGCCACGCCCCTTTTACGAAAAATGCTGCAAAACTAACAAAAACATGAAATAGACCAAAAATAAACATTGATTCAAAATCACTTAAAAAATAAGTTGTTTCGCATTAAGGCATTTGGTAAAGAGCTTAAAAATGCAGAAAATTGATCTAAAATTCATTTAACACCAGATACTTATCACACCCCAACCAGCAGGTCAAGACAGCACGAGGTCTTGCATAATTGAAATAAAATAAAATAAAATAAAATATTAAAGAATAAATGTTAAAATAAAATAAAATATATATAAAAATAAGTGAAATTTTTAAATTATCCTTAATTTAGATAAATAAGTGAAATTAATAAATTAGTCTTAATTTTTGACAATAATAATAATAATAATAATAATAATAATAATAATAAAAACAAAATAATAGCCAAAAATTCTAATAATAATATAATGATAATATTAATAATAAATAATAAAAATAATAATAGTAATAATAATAGTAATATGTTGTTTAATTAATTAATTAATATGAGTAATAATAAGAATTAGTGCAATAAACGTTATTAAATAAATAAATATATCAAATTAATTAAAAGAAAAAATATCAAGTTAATCGGGTAACTATTATTAAATAAATAAAATAAATAAATATACCAAATTACATAATTGACCTCTGTTTTGGCACTAATAATTGATTTAACAATTTTTATATATAAGATAATAATAATAATAATAATATGTTGTTTAATTAATTAATTAATAAGAGTTTAATAATAATAAGAGTTACTGGAGTAATTATTAATAAATAAATAAATGTATAAATTAATTAAAATAAAATATCAAATTTATGGGGTAACTATTATTAAATAAAATAAATATAAAAATTTACAGAATTGACCTCTGTTTTAGCGCCAAAAATTGTTAAGTAACTTAACAACTTTTATATTATATATTTTTTTAAAATATTGTGTGGAAAGTGAAAATGTTGAGATTTATATAAAGAAGGATTGTGTGAGTATTTTAGTTATCCAAATGGAAATATTAGTGGTCTTGAGCGTTTAAAGTTTGCTGCTCAAAAGTGTCATAAAGAAGCGATGCATGTGTATGGTATGATTTAAATGTGTTACGAGGATCACAATTTCAAAAATAAGGAGTTGAGTATATGTGTTCTTTGAGGAAGTCTGAATGTATAATGAGTTCAAGAAAGAAAGTAGAATATTTAACAAATTCTTTATGAAAAAAATAACAGAGTCTTGATGCGTAATCACACACCTTTATGCTACTCTAAGAACACATGCAATGGATAGAGAGTGACAAAGGTCGATGGTCATTATTAGATGAAGAAAATTATAATATTAAATTGTGTGAAAACTGAAGATGGGATCATGAGTTAGAGTTCTTTTATAAATTACTTAATATTCGTTCAGTAGTTTTAATTTATTGAAATGTTTGAGAATATTAAAGTTTGGAGAAACTATTAGGTAAACACAGTCTTAAATAAAAATGATTGTACCAACAAAAAAAATTATTATTATTATTATTTATTTTTGGATTTAAAATATTTAATATTTTGACTTGTTTTTAATGTAAGATTTTTTCTAATTTTTTATTTCTTACATTATTCATTATTAAATTAGTGAGTTTGATATATATATATATATATATATATATATATATATATATATATATATATATATATATATATATATATATATATATATATAGGCTTAATACCCTTTTTGGTCCTCTAATTATACCCTCGGGTCCAATTTGATCATTTTTCTTTTAAAAGTTCCAAATAGATCCCTTACGTTATCGAATTGAAGCATAAAGGTCATTTCCGTCAAATAAATGCAAACGTTGTTAGTTTTGCTTACGAGGAGTATGAGTTGGCATGATGGATGGCTTAGTCAGCACCTTTTAATTTCTACGTGGATTTTTATATTATTTTTAATTATTTTTTATTTTCCATGTAGATTTTTTTATATATTTATTTTTTAATATTTTTTATATTTATTTTTGTAATATTTATTTTTTAATTCTATTTTTATAAATTGTTATTTTAAAAATAATTTTAATTGGGCCAGATCAAATCAAATCCACACACAAACCCATCTAGAAGCCCGATATCAATTCCATTCTCTTTGACACAAAGTTTTGTAATCAAAGGGTGAAAAACTAAGTTCTAAATCCTAAAATCATAGAACCAAACGAAACAAAGAAAAAAAACTCAGGTGCTTCCCGAAGACATTTTGTCCAAAATCTTTTGAAGCAAGTTCTAAACATTTGCATGACAACCTTCTGTTCTGCAAAATTTTATCTGAAAATCTGTTGTTCTCCTCTGATTTCTTTACTTGCATTTTCCAAACGCACCACATCAGGTTCAGGTGAGGAAACAACTAAGGCGTCTTGCTTAGCTTTTTCTAAAGCTTCAGCTTCTTTTGTCAGCCTGGCTTCTTCTTCTGCAAGAAGTCTCGCTTCTTCAGCAACTTTTTCTTCAGCTTCTTTCTGCTTCGGAGCCAAAAGCTTGAATGCCCTTATCCGCTCTTCAGCTTCTGCTATTTCCTTTACCGACTGAACTCCAGCAGTTTTAGTAGCGTCTAAAAAACTTGTAATTCTTGCAAATTCAGAATCTAACCACTTCTGAAAGGTTTTCCAAGAATTCTCAAGCTCCAGAGGCTTAGCACTTGTGCTTGCTTCTGCTCTTAATTTTGCCACCTTCTTTATAGCCTTGTTACGAAACTAACCAATGCATTCTTCAAGGGTTGTTGGAAGGGGTATGTCATAGATGACCAAAGCAAGGTTAGGCTCAGTAGAGTTAGTTTCAGAAGGTTCTGGTTGAGACAAAATAGTCTCAGTATGAACAGGTTCAGATGTTGGTTCATTAGTAAGGGACGATAACTCAAGGATTTCTGAAACCGTGAAAGGTTCAGATGTGACAATTTCTAGAGTATCAGAGAGTAGGCTTGGTTCATTTGGTTTAATGAGTGGAGAAGTTATTGTCGTGGTGTATGTAGGAATGGCTTCAGATTAAATAGGTGTACTGATTGATGGAATGGGAGGTGGTTGAATAGTGGTAGTTGGAGGAGGAATCGAGAAAGATGGTGGTTTTAACTTTATTTGTGGATTGGAGGTAGGAATGGAAGTAGATGATGATGATACAATAATAGTCTTAGCAACATTTATTGAAGTAGAGGGATTGGTAGCAGACTTACTAGATTCTTCAAGAAGAAGAGAGTGCAGTGTGAAACTCTTGGAAGATGCAGACTTGTCATCCTTCTTCTTTTTCTTAATCTCATCTCTTCAGTTTGCTTCCTCTTGCTTCTGGTAGCATATGGAGGTTTAGAAGCAACATCTTCAATCCTGAAGTTGGACATGTCATGTCCTTCTTCTCTCATCATAGCAACAAATGAGGCAATTATTTGTATATTATCGCCTCTATGATAGATAGGATAATTCTCCACTGGAATTTGGTTTTTAATCATAGTGTCATGAGATATAGACAAAGGTTTCACTTCAATATTTTTGATCATTTTCATATGCTTGAGATTCATAGCATTGAAGGCTTCTCCTATGCTTGGAGTCAAGTATTCTGTATATCTGACTTCTTCAACTAGATAATCCACTAAGCCACTTTCAACAAAGATATCAGAGAGCAATCTTTCGAAAGGAATGTAATTTACAATTTTCTTTTCTGGCGAGGCTGTTGTTCTTGTTTTGCGCACCATATCCTTAAGATAGTAGAACAGGATAGATGGTAGGCACATTTTCTCACTTTTGTGCAAATAGTACAGCATGTACTTTTGATTTCCATTGAAGAAATATGCAGCACTCTTTGAAGGTCTTGGATTGATACACCCAAGAATAATCTTGTGCCAGATTCTCAGATTATCACGCAAGTCCTTGCTTTTATATTCTGTTTTCCCAGATTGATGGTTTACAAAAATTGCATTGTTGATGATAGAGTCAGATTTTTCGATCTTCCCATACACTCGTTTGCCTTCCAAGAACTTCATTCCTAGCAGATCCGAGATTGACCTCTCGGTGATAACAATCCTCTTTCCATAACAAAGGAAACAACATGAAGATCGTCAGTTTCAGCCTGCCTCCAGAAACCTTTTACTAGGGCTTCATAGGTGGGACCTCTAAGTTTGTCAAAGTAACTTTTCCATCCTTGAGTGTTTAGTTGATCATGAAGGTTAAATCCATTATCACGAAGATTGTCAAAGTCGACATCTAGTTCTTTGAGAACTGTTAGGTCGTCTGCATGAACGACACAAGTAACTGAGGGATTTTGTTGCGTTACATGGTTTTCATCGATCGTGGGAAGAGATAATGAAGTCGAAACAACAGTTGCGGTGGTTGTAGAAGGCGCAACAGATGAAGACAGTGACTTTTTGGAGGGGTTCAGTGACTCTTCCATTTCTTCGGAGAAGCGAACGGTTGTTTGCTGAATATCGTTCATCATGATGATGGTTTGAGATTGATGAAAACGAAGATGGTGAATGAGTGTTTGAGAGAGAGAGAGAGAGAGAGAGAGAAGCGATTTAGGGTTTTAGGGTTTCTAACGGTGTGGAAGTGGAAATGAGTCAGTGTGAGTGGGTATTTAAAATGTTTTTGAAAAGTGAAAAGTTAAACACAATATTGGGGATTAATGAATTAATGTAATTATGATTTAAGTCAATTCCAAGAAAATTACTGTTTAATGTGTACATTAAGTAGATGTAATGATTTTGGTATAATCGAAATTACACGTATTGATAATTTTCTAATTAAGTGACACGTTTTAATGTTCTCAGAACCTGGACAACCCAAAAGTTTCCATCAGATCAGAGACACTTCTGACTGAAGTAGCTTCTGATGACTGAGATTTACACAAATACTTATTCTGACTAAACACATCTGATTGTGACGCACTCTTATTCTGGACAATAGTCCATTTTTAGATGCTTCAAGATAATTTGAAATCTATCTTCAGCTAAGGGTTTTGTAAAATTATCAGCCCATTGATGGTCTGTATCAATAAATTTTAAGCACAAAATTCCCTTCTGAATATAGTCTCTGATAAAATGATGTTTTATTTCTATGTGTGTAGCCCTAGAATGCAAGATATGGTTCTTACTTAAACAGATAGCAGCAGTATTATCACAAAAGATGGGAATGTTACTCTCGTGTATCTGATAGTCTTCTAGATGATTCTTTATCCACAGCATCTGCGTACTGCATAAAGAAGCAGCTATGTACTCTGCTTCTGCTATTGAGAGAGCAATTGTTGATTGTCTCTTGCGACTGGAGCAAAGGTTTCATTATAATCTATCCCTTCTTGTTGACTATAACCTTGTGCAACAAGTCGTGCCTTATTTCTGACAACTTCTCCCTTTTCATTGAGTTTGTTTCTGAATACCCATTTAGTCCCAATTACATGGACATATTTAGGTTTTGGGACAAGATCCCATACATCGTTCTTTGAAAACTGGTTAAGTTCTTCTTCCATTGCCAGAACCCAGTCCTTGTCCATAAGAGCTTCATCAACTGTCGTTGGCTCAATTAATGACACCAATCTCAGAAGCATTTCTTCAGAGGGTTTGAAAGCTGATCTGGTTCTGATAGGAGCATCCTTGCTACCCAAAATTAGTTCTTCAGGGTGTGAAGTTGATATTCTCCTTTTCCTTTGTTGTGGAGTATCGGACGACACATCAATGATATCGGAAGTAGGAACTTCTGGAGCTTTAACTTCTTCTTCCTTTTCTTTAGGTTCTGAAAAACTGATTTCCAAATCTGCAAACTTTTCAACTAGCTTTGACTTTTCAGGGTCAAGTTTATCATCGAATCTGACATGAATTAATTCTTCCACAATCCGTGTTTCTGTGTTATAAACTCTGTAGCCTCTTGAGTGTTCAGAGTATCCTAACAACAGACACTTCTGTGCTTTGGAATCAAACTTGCCAAGATTCTCTTTAGTGTTTAACATAAAACAAATGCATCCAAAAGGGTGAAAATAAGAAATGTTGGGAATTTTATTCTTCCACAATTCATAGGGAGTTTTACTCAAAATAGGTCTTTTGGAGATTCTATTTTGAATATAATATGTTGTGTTAACTGCCTCTGCCCAAAAGTGCTTAGCCATGTCAGTTTCTTGGATCATGGTGCGAGCCATTTCTTGTAAAGTTATGTTCTTTCTTTCTACAACCCCATTTTGTTGTGGAGTTCTAGGACAAGAAAAATCATGAGATAACCCATCCGAATAAAAAAAAATTCAAAATATTTGTTTTCAAATCCTCCACCATGATCACTTCTGACCTTGACGATTTTGCAATTCTTTTCGTTTTGCACTTGGGCGCAGAAGTAAGCAAACACAGAATGTGACTCATCCTTGTGTCTTAAGAATTTTACCCATGTCCAACGACTGTAATCATCAACGATGACTAGTCCATATTTCTTACAATTGATAGAAGCAGTTTTCACTGGTCCAAATAGATCAATGTGAAGAAGTGCCAATGGTCTAGAGGTAGAAACAATATTCTTTGCTTTAAAAGAAGTTTTTGAAAACTTGCCTTTCTGACATGCTTCACAGAGAGCATCTGAAGAGTACTTCAGATTTGGCAAACCTCTGACAAGTCCTAGCTTGTTCAATTGAGAGATTCTTCTCAAGCTAACATGATCGAGACGTCTGTGCCAGGCCCATTACTCTTCATTGACAGACAGAAGACACTTTACATTTTAATGTTTTAAATCTGATAATTTAATTTTGTAAGTATTGTTCTTCCTCTTACCATTGAACATAACAGATCCATCCTTCTGACTAACAGCCTTACAAGATGTTTGATTGAAAATAACGTCATAACCATTGTCACTAAGTTGGCTAATTGACAACAGATTATGCATTAGGCCTTCAACTAAAAGAACATTATTTATAGAAGGAAGTTTACCATTACCAACAGTTCCGGAGTCAATGATTCTTCTCTTCTGGTTTCCTCCGAAACCGACGACGCCTCCAGGCTTAAGTTTCAACTCTTGGAACATATACCTTTCTCCCGTCATGTGTCGCGAGCATCCACTGTCCATGTACCATGACTGGTGTTTCAGTGGCGCCATTAAGGATATCTGCAACATAAATTATCTTATTCTTAGGTACCCATTTTATGGGTCCTTTCACATTAGTATTTCTAGAGGTTCTGACACCTTTGGATTTTTTGTGCAGCAGGATAATAGTGTGGTATTTGTGCATATTATTTGAGTTTGGAAGTTTTCTTCCGTGTCTGTGTTTGTGATATAACAGACTTAGAACCTTCTGGTTCTGGACATTTCAGTTTAGTGTCAGCACGCACAAAATGTTTAGATAGAGGTATTAGCTTGATATTCTTGGTTTCATCATATGGTTGTGATGGTCCTGAATATCCCAGACCTCTACTTCCATTTCTGCTAACTCCATAGATCATTGAAGCCATTTTACTTCTATCTATGCTTTTAGCAAAGAAGTGCTGAAAAGTTCTATCATATCTGACCACTTCATTAGTGACAGTTATGTCAGACGTGATCTCTTCTTCTAACTTAGATACTTTACTTTTTAAAATAGCATTTGATTTTTCTAAGAAAAATAATTTTTCGTTTAATTCAGAAATAGTTTGCTTGTTCTTAGTAAGGTGTTCGAAAGGAACCATAAAAGTCTTTTTCAGAGTTTTGTGTTTTCTTAGAAGAAGTTGATACCTTTCCATAGATAATCCTATTTCAAGTTCAGAACGAGATAAGGAAGAAAGTACCTCTCTGTCATCATCAGAGTCTGATAGTTCTTCTTCTGATAGAACTTCGTTCGTGCTGGTCTTAGCCATGAATGCCACATTGGCATGTTCTCCGTCGGAATCTTTTTCTGACTCTGAATCATCCCAAGTTGCCATAAGACCCTTTTTAGCTTTTCTAGGTTTGCCATCTTTGAACTTTGGACAATCATTCTTGATATGCCCAGGCTCCTTGCATTCAAAACATGTAACTTCTCTTCCATAAGCTTTCTTTTGACCATGTATAGACTCAGACCTTCTTCTTGGTCCTCTGAACTTATTCCTTCTGTATTTCCATAGTTGGTTTATCTTCTTTGATATGAGAGATAGTTCATCTTCGTCTGAATCTTCTTCATATTCTTCCTCTGCTTGATAAGCCTTTTTCTTTTCAGACTTAGCCTTTAGAGCAATAGATTTACCTTTCTTCTGAGGTTCATCTTCTTGAATTTTTATTTCACGACTCCTTAAAGAACTAATTAGTTCCTCAAGACTTATGTTGTTCAAATCCTTTGCTAGTTTCAAGGCTGTTACCATTGGTATCCATTTGACAGGCAGACTTTTAATAATCTTCTTGACATGATCAGCAGTAGAATATCCTTTGTCCAAAACTCTGAGTCCTGCAACAAGCATCTGGAATCTTGAAGGTGTGAAAAACACAAGAAAGGGGGGGGGGGGGGGTTAAATTGGTTTTTCAAAATAAAATTGTTTCTTTATACTAATCCCTTTTTAACAACTTTCTAACTTATGAGTAATAATCTTAATGAAGCTTAGAAAGAGATAACACAGTATGTTTATACTAGTTCACTTAAGAATTCCTCAAGTTAATCTAGTCCACCTGCCAAGGTGATTTTGCCTCTCTCAATCAAGGTATTAATCCACTAATCAATCAGATTAATACAATGCACAAGTGTAGCGAGCGATTTTTTTCGGTGACGCGACCACTTTATCGCTGAAGTTTGGGTTTTCCTCCTCGAGGAGAAAGGGTGCTACCTTCTGATTTCTTATTTATCCCGTGAAGCTGGAAGGGAAAGGGAGGCTATCTAAAACTAACCTTGCACACGAATATTTAACTGAACAAACGCTTTAAAGAGATTGGGGGGTCCGGGGTCAGGTTATACAATGGGTATTTGTCAATTACCCATCCTATATGTGGTTATCCACAGGATATTAACTTTTAGGTTTCGCTTTGTAATTGATAGTGTTTATCTGCTGATGGGTTGGGAAAGTTTCTTGGGAAGTATGAGTGAGTGGGTGAGTTTTTGTTAATGGTCGGGTGTTCCCGATGTTTTTGGTAAGGTGCTAGACCTAAGTTTTGATTGATATGAAGGTACTGAACCTAGAGTTTTTGTTTAGTATGCTCGCTAAGATTTTGCAATCTTATGCCTACGTATTCCCGTTTAAACGAAACAGGGAAATCAGAGCAATCGTAGTTCCTCCTATTCTAAGGGAGGAAAAAGATGTTTTGGTGTCTTGTTCAAACCCCAAGATTGAAGCTAAAAGGGTATTTGTTTCTTGTTCAAAGCCCAAGATTGAAGCTAAAAGGTTAATTGACTCGGCTAGGGGATTTCCTTATACAAAGCCTAAGAGGAGGCTATAAGTTTGACTTTTCCGAGGAAAATATTATGTCTGTCTTGTATAAAACCCGAGATTGAGGATGAAAAGGGGTTTTGACTCCACTGGGGAGGATTATCTGTCTTGTACAAAGCCCAAGATTGAGGCTGAAAAGGGGGAATTAACTGACTCTGGTGAGGATATTTTTTATGTGTCTTGTACAAAGCCCAAGATTGAGGCTGCAATGAGTTTGACTCTGCTTGGGGAAATTATTCCTCAAAGCCTGGACGAAGGCTGGGAGGAAATGACTATGCTGGGGAAGATATATGTCCCCTGCTCAAGAGAGGGAAATTTATGTCTTGTACAAAGCCCAAGATTGAGGCTAAAAGGGTTGACTCAACAAGAGGGTCTGAAAAGGTGATTGACTCAACAAGAGAGTCTGAAAGTTGATTGACTCAACAAGAGAGTCTTTTATACTCAACAAGAGAGTGATTTGCTGTCTCGTAAGAAGCCCGAGATTGAGGCAAAAAGGGTATTGACTCAACAAGAGAGTCTGAAAAGGTTAGCTCCGCTGGGGAGAATCATTTGTACAAAGCCCAAGAGGAGGTTGACTTCACTGAGGAAGGATCATTATACAAAGCCTAAGAGGAGGCTATCTTTTGTCGGGGATAATTGAGATCCCCAGGCAGGTCCAAGTGGGAAATCAACTCTTGCTGAGGGTTACAGACAAGTTGAGATGCCACATACCCTGAGGTTCTGATTTGAGATAGTGTTGACCTTGGTCGGGGAACTCTCATGAGAGAGGTTGGGTTTCTGCTGGAGATCGATCTAGAATGCCCGGGGTTTCTTCCTATAGTTGTAAGGAACTTGAGAATGTCTTTGAGACTCAAGGGGATTAGACTGTCCAAGTCTACTGGTGTGGAGGAGTTTTATCTTTTGGATGATGCCTCCAAGAGGAGGCACAGGCATTAAGGGATGAGAATCAACCCTAAAGTGGCCTGAGGTCTGACACTGGAAAGACTGCTCTAGCAAAGGATGACTAAGTTCTGTCTTATACCTTTAAGAGGTCGTCAGGCTCCTTGTATTAAGCCCAAGAGAAGGTATGAGAACTTCTAAGAAGCCGAAGGGTCCTTGTACAAAGCCCAAGAGGAGGCGGGGATGCTTTTAGGAAGCCTGTGGGTCCCGAACTAAGAGAAGTTCAAGAAATGCAATTCACAGAGGAGAGATCATTTCATGAAAGTTCAAGGTTCGAAGAAACTCAAGAGATGTTATTCATAGAGAATAGATCAACTCCGGGGAATATAATTTCTTTGACAATTTCTAGGGGTGACAGTCTGAGAAAAGGTTCACCGAGAATACTGTCTTTCTCTTTGTTCCATATTGTTTAACCCCAAGAGAAAGGGAAGACTGTATTTGGAAATCCTATGGGGATCTAGTTTTGTTTGTATTTAAGAGTGACCAACATGGCTTTACCTAGTTCTAGACCTAGTTGCCAGGGGAAAACTCTAAATAACTATACTAGTATATATACATTTGATATATGACAAGTATTTAAAAGAGTATGAAAGAAGACTAACCATGCGCAGCTTCCCACAATACAGTTATATATATCTGACATGTGTTTAAAAGAATGAAAGAAGACTAACTATGTGCAGCTTCCCACAATACAGTTATATATATATTAAAGCGAGTAAAGCAAAGTTGTTTAAAACTTACAGGTGAGCGAGCTTCCATGCTGTATTATTAGTTGTTCAGAGAAATTAAAGAAAGTTTTGACATTAACAATACATTTGAACCTAAATCAAAAGGGAGTTATTTGTGAAAATTTTGTTGGGGCTTATACTCAAGGAGAGGCCCGGGGTTTGAACAGTGATTGTACTGTTGTTTTGAATATTGTATCGGGACTTATACAACGACTGAGGCCCAAAAAGTTTTGGTCAAAAGGGGATTGGGTCTTACACTCTATTAGAGGCCCAAAGTTTATTTTTGTATAGGAGATGGGGCTTACAACTCAGGGAGATGCCCGGATGATTTTGAAAAGGTGACGATCGCGTCGTTGTTTTGAAAATATACAGAGGGACTTATACAATATGTGAGGCCCAAAATTGTTTATTTACAAAGGGGTTGGGTCTTACACTCTATTAGAGGCCCAGATGATTTTTAAGAAAAGAAATGGGACTTATAGCTCGAGGAGAGACCCAGATGATTATTTGTTTGAAAATGGCGATCGCGCCTAGGTTTGAAAATACAGTGGGTCTTATACGATGACCGAGGCCCAAATTATTTTGGTTTTCAAAAGGGGTTGGGTCTTACACTCTATTAGAGGCCCAAAATTTTATTTTAAAAAGATTGATGAGGGTGGAATTAATCAAAACCCTAATTTTGCCTAAAATGGAATTAATTTTGTTTAAAAATTAATAAAAATTATTGAAAACATATGAAAAATGAGTGGTGATCTTGGATCAATGTTTCAAAAATCATGTTTTTATCCACAAAATGATTGAAAACCAATTAAGTTTGGAAAATCAAGAAGGAACAAGTATTTTAAATGTTAAAAAACAAATAAAAATTAATTCTTTGAAAAAATATCAAGTATAGAAAATAAATAATATTTTTCAGAAATTTTTGTAAAATAAAATATTTTAACATTTTTCTGAATTATTAAAAAAATAATCAACTCAAAATCATTAAAATTCAGAGAGAAATTAATTTTTGAATCAATTAAATAAAATCACAAAATTCAAATATTTGAATATTTGAAAAAGGCGCCAAGAACACACCAAGAACACGCACGTGTTCTGATTTTGCCCAGATTTACATTTTCTCATCAATCTCACTGAATACTTGATGAAATCACACCATCCACATATCAATCTACTCGTTTTCACCTCCCGATCAGATTTGCATCCTGTCTTGTCAAGATATCTTCATTAGTATTGGTAGCACTGTTTCCAAGATATCTTCGTTTGTATCGTCGTACAGTTGTACTCTGTTGCTTAGTCTTCTAATCTTCTTAACTTCAGGGGCTTCTGCGAGCATGAGTAAGAAGGGTAAACATAGCTTGGTTCTTAAGATCTTCAAGTCTTGGAGTCCTCAGAACTGCGCCTTCGGAGTCTTCAGCACTTGATCTTCAGAAACTTGTTTGCTTAGAATGTTGTCTTTATATCTTCAGAAGCTTCTGATGGTATTTAGTTGAAGCATGATTAGAGACTATAGTTGGGTCTTCAGAACCTTTATCTAGAAAGCGTAGGTCTTCAGCATCTGAACTTCATTCGTCAGAACCTCAGTCTTCAGATCTTCAGAACTTGTTCTCTTTACATATTATATCAGAGTCTTGCAATCTTCAGATTCTCCTGAAGCAGTTAGCAGATCAAGTGTAGCGCGTAGGCAAAATGTTCTCTTTTAACAACATATCCATGCCATTTAACGGAAGCAAAACCTGTTTGTTAGATTCTCAAAAGTAACAAACATTAGACTTACAAAATTGTTCATACAAACATACTTGTTTGATATCATCAAAACTCATAGGTATTAATGCAGAACCAAATCTTGTTCTCACATAAATATCGTAAACTAGTTGTCACTCCATTTAGATTAAGGCATTTTAGATGAATCACCCAAATTCCTTTGTCAACAATTAATTTAAACATTTCAAGGAACTACAATATCCCTACACGTCAAACCTTGAAATGTTAGTGGAAAATCTTGTTAATTCACAAGCCCTCTCTAGGCTAGAATCTTTGGTACGTAGGTTTGCAACAACTCAGACTGCCCATAATAGGGAAGTTAGGAACCATATTGTCATACCCCAAATTTTGACCACAAGATTTCCCATCATTGTGAAAATATTACCACAATATGGATGTACCTTCTTTGCCTCATCAATTCTCTCAAAGATTGTTGAGCACTCACCTTAAACAAGAATTAGGGTTTTGAGCCCTCTCAGAGCACTCAGACAAAGGATCAATCAAGAATTAACATGATCTTCAACTTGTCTATGAGGATCAAAAGGTCTCCCACATCAATAATTAAGCACAAGGTTGCAACATTCCAAGTGGATCAAGCCTCAAGATCGCCAGTGTCACCAAATTAGGGTTTTGGTCGACCAAGACCTCCAGATGAAAATTTTCATCTGGGCATGAGCCAATACTTCAAAACATGATTCAAGAAGCTACAAAGGACCTTATGAGTCCAAACATAAAGTCAAAATAGCCTCAGGGGATGCATTCATAAAAAATCAGGAATTAGGGTTTCTTGACCTAATTCACCCCTAAGTTGACTTTTGAAGCAAGGCATGAGCCAAGACCACAAGAAGTGTTTTGAAGACCTCCAATACATCATATTGATCCATTTATAAGATTGGATTGTTTCAAAGAACTTGTTTCATAAGCAAATACAAAGATTCAAATTCATCTAGACCAATTAGGGTTTTCTGATGAGAATTCAACTATACCTTTGACTTTTGACAAAGATATGATCCCAAACCTTGGGGCATGATTCAAGACCCTATAAAACACCTATGGAATCCATCCATTAGGTTTGAATTAGGTCAAGGACTTGATTTCATAGAGGATCACACAGTTTGGAATTCATCTGACAAAAAGTCAACTGTGCCAGAAACCAAGTTTGACTTTTTGAATTTCTTGACAAACATGGCTTCCCTATGTCAAAAACAATGTTAATTCATGGTTTGGATCATCATCCATCGATAAAAATCAAGAAAAGTGAGGTTACTTGAAAAAGGGGCAACCTTAAGAAACTTAAAATTTTCTAAGTTATGAAAGGAAAGTGATTTGGTACCAACTTTGCAAGATCATAACTTCCAAACCACAAGGCTTTTTTCTTCCATCCAAAGCTTAAATGAAAGCTCTCATTACATACTTCAAAATTTTCAACTACAAGATATTCCAAATCTTCATGGATTTTGAGTTATAGATTGATCAAAATCACAAAAACATGAAAATGGACACTTTTTCAACACTTAGTGAAAATTTTAGGCAGAATCTGTTTTGCATTTTCACCAACTTTGGGGTCATTTTTCTCCATGATCCAAGTTGATTCAAGACCTTAGGTGAACATCAAAGTTGAATTATGTTATTGGGGTTTTCCAAAAAGTACAAGAACTCATCCTAATTCAATTTGAGTAGAGAGTTACAAGCTTTGAAACATGACATAAAAACCTGATTTTTCAAGACAACATGAAGACCAAACTTGTGCCACACGATTTTGCCCTTCAAATCTTGTCACTTTGCTAACTTTGTCATCTTCCAAAAACACAAAATATCTGATGACTCACTTGGTTCATGATCAAAGAGGCAAGGAATTCAATTTGGCATGTGAAAACCATCATGACATGAAGTTTAAAATTCAACTTTGGCAAGGTAACATCAATGCAATGCATTGAGGTGTCATGAACCAGATCACAACACTCCAAACCAGTCAAGATTCCAGTCTAAACTCTGAACATTCAAACCTGCAAAGTTAAATGGAGTCAAGATAAAAAGAGTTGACTTGGCACTTTTGGATTATCCAAATCAATGGCTACAAGCTATAGCCATGATCGGCCTCCAAACATTATTGCTTCCAAAACAAACTTCCTCTACTATAAATAGAGGTCATGTGTGACTTATCAAAACACACCAAAGCATTTAAATTTATGCTTTCCTTCACTTCACTCTAAAAACACCAGAATTTGCTTGTTCTTGAAGTAACATTTGAATTTTCAATTTGAGAGCAATTCAACCAAAACCAACCATGCCAACACCTCACATACATCATATATGAGTGATCCATAACCTCAAAACACATCTAGAACATCAGAATCACAAAGTCACCCCCCATTTACTCAAGCTTTTTGGCCTATTTGCATTTGAGGTGCCACAACAAGTTCCAGGCTGTTTCAATCCATTCCAAGCTTCCAAACACCTTGTATTAGGTCCATTGAAGTTGTTCAGATCATGACACAACATCTGTAACACCTCCAACATAGAATTCGAATTCTTCTTGCAAAAGGTAAACCTGACACTCTCAAACTCTATAATCCATGCATCATAAATGTGTTTTTAAGTTACAAACATGTTTCTGCACTTATGTAGAGTGATTCCCCTCAATCAATTGCTTTGTAGCTTTCGTGTATGAGATTTCATAGTGTTCTTACATAAATTAGGGTTCTTGAGTTCATCACTTGATTTCTCACTCCACACTTAATATAAACGCAATTAATTTATATGACTGAAATCCTTGTTCAAAAACACACAACTTTCATGTTTATAAAAGTCATTTTCATTGAGCAATAAGAGAAATATGGGAGATTTTGCAAAACGACCATGGCGGGTAGTCACGAGGTAGAAGATGATTGTTGGCGCCATATTTCAAAATTTTGAATTTTTAGTATTTTTGTTAAATGATTTCAAAAATTAAGTTCTCTCTCATTTTTTATCATTTTTTATTGGTTCTTTTTTTTAAAAGTCACAAAAATGTTAAATTATTTTAGGCAAAATACTCTTTTTGGTCCTTTAACTTTACCTCGGGGTTCATTTTGGTCCCTTAACTTTAAAAAGTGTCATATTGCTCCCTTAACTCTTCAAAACGTTCCATATTAGTCCTTTTCGTCCTATTAGCGACGGAAAAATTCAAAAATCAGTCGCTAAAAAGACGAAAGGACTAATATGGAACGTTTTGAAGAGTTAAGGGACCAAAATGACACTTTTTAAAGTTAAGGGACCAAAATGAACCCCGAGGTAAAGTTAAAGGACCAAAAAGGGTATTTTGCCATTATTTTATTCTACAAATAAATTGAATTTATATTATTTATTTAATATATCTTGAATTTTTGCAAATAATTTCATTTTATTTTTTTAAACATTTTTAAATGAAATTCTCACCATGATTTTTCAAAACCAATTGGATTTCAAGTCTTCATGTGATTAAACATGATTTTTCAAAGCTTACCACTTGTTTTTAAATATATTTGATATTTGATATTTAATTTCCTTTGAACTTTTTTTTAATATTAAAATTAGGGTTTCTCTTAATTTTAATTTTTCAAACTTCATTTGAAACATTTTTGGGCCTCTTTGTAGAGTGTAAGCCTTATCCATTTGTACATAATTGATTTTGGGACTCAGTCATTGTATAAGTCCCGATACGATTTAAAAAATCTCGGCGCGATCGTCGTTTTCAAAACAATTTTCATCTGGGCCTCCCCTTGAGTTGTATGCCCCATGTTTCTTCTTTTTAAACACTTTTGGGCCTCTAATAGAGTGTAAGATCCAACCCCTATGTACAAAAATAAATTTTGGGCCCCAACTATAGTATAAGTCCCACAACGTCTGTCGGTATCGCAGTGCGATCACTGTTTTCAAAGAAATCATCTGGGCCTCTCCTTGAGTTGTAAGCCCCATTTTTCTTCTTAAAAATCATTTTTCGGCCTCTAAAAGAGTGTAAGACCCAATCTCTTTGTAAATAAAATAATTTGGGCCTCAGTCGTTGTATATGTCTCGATACGATTTTCAAAATAAACGGTACGACCACTACTTTTCTGGGAACCTCATTGAGCTGTAAGCCCCAAATATTATATAAAAATAACTTTTTAGGGCCCCTACTATAGTGTAAGACCCCTTCCTTCTTGTGCATAACTTTTTGGGCCTCAGTTATTGTATAAGTCCCTCAGTGGTTTTCAAAACTACGACGCGATCGTCGCCTTTTCAAAATAAGTCACTAGGTCTCTCCTTGAGTATAATCCCCAAACTTTCTTTTAATAAAATTCAAATTCAAATTTTTCTCAAAACTTTCTTCAATTTCTTGAAACCCTAACCATACAACTGTAGTCAATTACACTATGCTTGAGCTTTCACAACTGTAAGTTCCACTATCTCTTCAATGCATACTTGTTTATATATATATATATATATATATATATATATATATATGCTTGTACATAGTTGCTTAGAGTTTTCCCTAGCAGTTAGGTCTACACTTAGGTCAAACCAGAGGTTACTCTTGAACATAGTCAAAACTAGTTCCCTCATAGGACATACCCTATACAGTCTGCCTCCTCTTGGGCTTATACAATATGGAACAGAGAAAGACACTATTCCCGGTGAAACTTTTCTTAGACTGTCAAAACATAGAAATATAGATATAGGTATTACAAGAAATTCATTTCCCCAAAGAGGATTAATTCCTGGTGAAACCTCTTTTGAATTTCTTCAAACCTTAGAACTGTTCAACAAAGAAAGGATTATTCCCGGTGAAACCTTTCTTGAACTTTTCTTAGGCTTGGACCCACAGGCTACTTAAAAGTTGACAGCCTCCTCTTGGGCTTAGTATAAGGATCCACAGGCTTCCTAACCGCATGGATTCTGTTGGGGATTCTGTTGGGCATTAACAAGTCCCCAACAGAATCAAAACCTCATGGCATCTGATATTTCAACTCATCTTCAAAACCCAGCAAAAGTTGACTCCCCTTTGGATTCCCCAATACACATTGGACTTGTCACTGGATCTCAACAATCCTCAGCAAAAGTTAGCCTCTTATTAGGCTTCATATAAGAATATCCCCAGCCAACCTCCTCTTAGGCTTTATATGATTTTCCTCAGTAGAGTTAGCCTCAATCTTGGGCTTTGTACAAGACAGATATGATACTCCTTAGTGGAGTCAATCCCTTTTAGCCTCAATCTTGGGCTTTGTACAATACAGATATAAAACACTCCTCAGTTGAGTCATTTTCAGTCAGCCTCAATCTTGGGATTTGTGCAAGACAGATATAAAACACTCCTCAGTTGAGTCATTTTCAGTTAGCTTCAATCTTGGGCTTTGTACAAGACAGATATAAAACTCCCCTAGTAGAGTCAACCTTTTAGCTTCAACCTTGGACTTTGATCAAGGCACACAAAAATCAACATACCCTCAGATGAGATCAAGAGTTCTCTCTGTAGGAAGGCAGTTTCTCTGTACATCACACATTAAAACAAACAGTCAAGAACCTCTTTCCAGATAACTGCTGTAAGTGGCACACTTGTTGATTCAAAAATCCAAGTTGTAGTCCCTCTTTTATCCTGGAAAACTTCTTCTTTCATCTAATTGCTGTAAGTGGTAAGCCTCTGGGTTATTTACATCCAAGCCAATGTCCCTCTCTTAGCATGAAAGACTCATAAGGAAAAATGGAATTGCTCTACACTGAGTTAAAGTTTCTTCCTTCAAGACATCTCCTTTATAAAGGAAATTATGGCATTGTTGGATCCCGCATTCCAGTTAAAGTAATTTCCTTTATAACCAATTACCCACCATCCGTGATGAATAGGTGAGATATCTCCCTTTAGAGATGACAAACTCTCTCTCGGTCAAAACTTCAGCTTCAATCTTGGGCTTTGAACAAGACACAAATACCCCTTTAGCTTCAATCTTGGGCTTTAAACAAGACACAAACAAATTTTTAGCTTTAATCTAGGGCTTTGAATAAGACACCAGATATTTTTCCTCCCATAGAATAGGAGGAACTATGATTGCTCTGATTTCCCAGATCTCTTTATGGGAATACGTAGGCATAAGATTGTGAAATCTTAGCGAGCACACAAATCAAAAACTTTAGTACCTTCCCAAAAACAACAAAAAACCCTAAAACCACAAAAAAATTCTCTCAAATCTCCCAAAGAAAAAATCTTTCCCTATCCATGACAGACAAACATAAGAAAGCATTTCAAGATACTAGAAGATATATGCAATAAAAGGCCTATGGATAACCATATATACATTGGATGTTAATAGCTTACCTTTGTATAACTGACCCCGGACCCCCAATCTCTTAGCATTTGTTAAAGAAAACATTTGCGTGCAAGGTTAGTTTTAGATACCTTCCCTTTTCTTTCCAGCTTCATAGGATAAATAAGAAATCAGAAAGTAGCACCCAAACCCAATATTACGATAAGGTGGTCGTATCACCAACAAAAATCGCACGCTACACATATCCTTCTTGTTAATGAAACCCTTAAGAGACTAGACAATTCCATCGAGTCCTTAGTACTTAGTAATGAAGAATTAGGGACGAAAATAACATTGCTTGCACAGGTATCCCTGGGCGTAATAGCTTATACAGTTGCCCATGTAGAAAAACCCGAAGGAATCGATAATTTAACTAAGGAAAGTTATAAGGAAGAGAAAATTAGGAACCCTTTCTCCCTAAAAACAAAGTCAAAAAGGCACGTCGCTACAACTAAAAAGGAAAGACCTAGGAACCACAAAACTAGAGGAGGAATTAACGCAAAACCAAGACTTTTGACGCCTAACAATGAGCCAAACATAATTCCAACCTACTTAAAGTACGAACCACTCTATAATGGAAAGAAAAGAAAAGGAGAAGGATATGAGAGGTGGCTTGATAAATGGCTTTGGAAACAACCCACTTCGATGATCGTTCGCCCGTAGTTTCAATAAGTCGAGCTACCGACATTAAACAAAGCACTGCATGGGAGACAACCCATGATCCCGTTTTTTATTTTTCCTTAAAAGGTGAATTATCTCTTCTAACAAGGCTAACTTATTTTGATTTCAAATGTTTTAGGGCTTAGCATTCTACATAGCTTATTCTAACCATATTTTCAGGATACAGAACATCGATGACATGGAGATCAGGTTCAGAGATGATGACCAGAGAAAATGTTACACAGTCCTATCTGAAAGACCCATGCTACCCATCAGATATCCTGACTCTACCTGCATGACAACCCTAGGAATTAAAAAGAGTCTCGGCTATATGACTAGCCGAATTGATTGGGAAGAGTTCTTAGAGTTTAAGCATGAGACCTATAGAAAGCTCACTCTTGAGTTCCTCAGTTCACTTATCTATGATCCCTATTGTGGACATGGACACCACCGCGGCCGCATATCCTTTAGGTTGTTTGGACAAGAATATGATCTAACCCACCGAGGATTCGGAAGCCTTTTAGGATTCCAAACTGGTCTTAATGCATATTCAGAAATCCCATTTTGTTTCTACCAAGATGATACTGTAGAAAACAGAAATTCTGGCTTATATATCAGATGTCCTATCGAGATGTCGAGACACTGATATACAACAACAATGAACAAGTTCAAAATAAAAGTGTGCATAAAATGTACAGAACACCAAAAATTGTTAACCCAGTTCGGATCTAACTATCCTACATCTGGGGGCTACCAAGCCAGGGATGAAATCAATATTCGATAGTATCAATTCACTGATAACCACACCCGGTTCAATCAGCTCACTTAATCACTACCCTTCCTATGACTTCTACCTAAGACACCCCTAGGTATGAGGCCCTCCTCAAATCCCTCTTCAATCACAACCCGTGACTGGTTCCTTACAAGACAAGTAACAATGGTCGAAACACAAATTCTCAATACTTCACAGCTTATGAGAATTAACACACAGCTACTCAATGCTTAAAAGCTTATGAGAAACCTTACACAACTTACACTACAGTCCTTATACTGTTATCATAAGATACCAGTTAGGCTCACAAAACACAAGCACACAACCCTAAAAATACATGTAAGTTCGACACCTAAAACTAGGTTTACATCAGTCTATTTATAGCTTGTAATTTGGACTGAATTGGGCTTCAAAAACGCAGCAATTAGGCTGCTCACAAATCTGCAAAATTAACTCCAATAAAATAGGTCTTCAATCCAAAGTTTCCTATTATGTCTCCATAATTAGAAACAGCAGCAAATCCGACAACCAACAAGTAACCCTAATCCAAAAATGCTTTGGATGCCACATAGGATAACCAAATATTCACAGAATATTCAGTTACAAATCATAGTAACAGAATCTGCAATAAAACAGACTTCACAACGTGATGTCCTATGAGCTGCCATGGAACATCTTCATACGACACGTTGAACAAAGAGTAATGAAACATATTTTTAGACATCTTCATTCAACATCTGCTGCTACATGAGTTTTAGCAAAATAATGCCAACCATAAAACCAAGGAAATAACAATCTCCCCCTTTGGCTTATTTTTGGCTAAAACTCCACACACACTTAAACACCATCAGTATCAGCAGCGGAAAAAAAACACACCGTTAATAGCAGCACTCCCTCTTAGATGCATAAAAACACACATAAAAACACACAGTACACTCATCATAGTAAACTGGCAAAACTCCCCCTCAACAGCAGCAACACACCATCCACCTGCAGCACAAGCACACATAATCTACCAGCAGCACACACACTCCCCCTCAATAGCACAAGCACTTACTAATGCTGCTTCCCCTCACACTTACTACTCCCCCTTTTTAGCCACAAATATGACAAAGAGAGGTCATAGACAAATGTAACCAAATCGCATAGCATTATATTGTTCAACACCAAACCAGAATTAAGTTGTCTAAAAGGAAAGAAAAAACTTGCAGAAAGAAAAATATAAAACAGAAGATAAACTTGCAGATAGCCTAGTTAATCAGCACTGTCCTCTTCATCAACAACCTCATCACTTTCACCTTCAGATTCAGAGGCACCATTCTCAGAACCGGAATCATCAGACTGCTGAACACTCCCTCTATCAGACTCAGTAGATTCACCTTGTCCATCATCTTCAGTCAGCTCTTGATCTTTAGCCTCATTTCTCTTTTCAACCAAGGCTTTGATCAGCTGCTCGAGCTTTGTCTTCCTTGCTGTATCTCTCCTGATAGATTCTTCCAGCTCCTTGCAGGTTTCTTGCAGCTGAGCAATGGCTTCATCATGAAGATTAGCAGGACCAGGTGTCTGTGTAGATGTCCCAACAATGTCTGGGACATGTGCTCCACCCAGTAGCTTGTAGTGAAGAGACAGAGGAGGTTTCCTTTTGAGTGCAGTGCCACCCCTCAACACAAGATTAGGACACTATTCTAGAATAATACCACAGATCAAGGAAGGGAAACCAATAGGCATCTTGGCAGCAGGTGAGCTGACTTGTTTCAAGATCTGCTCAAAGATGTATGATCCAAAATCAAAGGAAATCTTCTTCCCTATAGCATATATGAATCTGCCAAGTGTAGACGAGATAGTAGATGTGTGATTTGTAGGAACCCAATTTACCACGGCAATCCTGTGGAGGATGGCATATTTGACACTCAGTTTACCAGACGACAGCTTCTTTGCATTTGGCCAATATCTCATACAGCCACCTGTTATCTCCTTGCAAACAGTATTATCAGTAACCTCTAACTCAGGTTGAGGTTCATTACTCCTGCCCAGATAGTTGTTGATAATTTCAGGTGAAAATGTGACAGCTTCTCCTCTCACACATACTTGTCTGGGATTGTTGCCCCTGTTCTCGTCACCCTCCTCAGACATATTTACCATAAATTCTTTGACTAGGTTTCCAAAACAGGGTCCTAACTTGGACACTGTTCTCATCAATCCAGCCGCAGCAATGAGCTCCACTATTTCTTTGTACTTTTCGAAGTCCTTCCCTAACTCTCTCTCCAGAGCAATCCTTCTTTGATCAACAATTTTCCATCTATCTGTATTTCTCATAGAGCTTTCAGTAGAAGCCTTCTTGCAGGTGGAGTTTTTTATACCAATGATGTCCTGGACATCTGTTTCAACTTCATAGTCAGAATCACTTTGATCACCAATTTTTCTTTTCTTAGTGGACGCTACAACCTTGCTCCATTGCTTAGGCGGCCCTGCTTGAACTTTTCTTTCCCCACCTTCAGATTTACCACCCAATTTCGAAGACTTGGAGCCTTCACTTATTACATTTTTTCCTCTTCTTCTCTGAATTCTTCTCAGCATTCTAGCAATAGGTTCCTCATCAGAAGTGAGGTCATCAACATTAGCTTTCCTTTTACTTCTTCTCTCACGGTCCACAAGCATGGAAACATCACCATCTATCCTATCAGTAGGGCTGCTATTGATATTTTCTATCACTGATGTTGGAGCATTAGACTCGACATTTGCCTTAATTCCACTCAGAATCGAGGCAACAACCCTTCTAATTTCCTGATCCTTTCTGACAACATCATCATCATTGGAATTCTTGTTCACATCACAAGATTTAGTACCCTTCCGCTTCTCAACTATGCCTGATTTAGATCCCTTTTTAGCCACGTCTTTCTTAGGGCTTACTTGGTTTGCATACAAACTGGTCATGGAGTGGACTTTCTTCTTAGGTGAGAAGGGTTTAGATTTCTTACCTGGAATGTTGACATTCGTTGTATGAGAAGCTTGCTGGTTGCCTTTTGGGTCAGCCGACATAACTTTCAACGGAGCAATGTCGAGCACTAGGTCAGAGAGGTTTATCATCTGCAGTGATTCTTCATCTCTAGTATTGATTCGTGGAGAACCAGTGTTATCAGGGGAGCCATGCATGGAATCGGAGTTAGGATGTTGAGACATGTTTAGTTGATCACAAAAAGCAGTATTAAGGAGAAGAAGAGCAAACCCTAGCGGAGAAGAGTTTTGAAGGAATAGGTCAGATGAAGTTTTTGCACTGTAGGATTCAAGTTGGAATGTGTTTGCTGGGCTATTTATAAGTTTTGGAAATGGGTCCTTGTACACATGCCATTCACAAGCTCTTTGATTTAACACTTCCACACTAGTGCTTTCAGCTTTCCACAAATAGCAATCCTCTGAGGTTCTTTCACCTCTCATAACAACAGAATTCTTTTCATCCATTATTAAACATTTGTAGTTTGTAAAGATGACCCTAAGACCTTGATCACACAACTGGCTTATGCTTATTAGGTTAGTATCTAACCCTTCAACAAGCAATACTTCTTCCAGAATGGGTTGTCCTGGACAATTCACTCTTCCAACACCAAGCACTTTTCCTTTTGATCCATTACCAAAAATCACCTCATTAGGAGCATGATACTTAACATGTGACATATATCTACTAACACCAGTCATATGTCGAGAACACCCACTATCAAAGAACCATTTTTCATCTGTAGAGACTCTGAAAGACTTGTAGTCCCTATGTTCTTTTACAAAATCCTTTGGCGTCCATATCCTTTTTATTTCAACCCTTCTCTTTTTCTTACTATACTGTTGCATGGGTTTGGGATAACCATGTAGCTTGTAGCAAAAAGCTTTCATATGACCAAACTTCCCACAATGGTAGCATGTCCATCTTTGATTCTTTTTCTCTATGAACTTCTTCTGATGCCTGGGAGGATGTTGCAACATGTTATTCAACATCATCAAACTTCTCTTATCTTGAACGGGTACTCCCTCAGATTTCTTTCCTTCAGTAAATTCATTTGTACCTTCAAATCCAATACCTCTGACATTTCTGATCATGTTGTCCAGTTTTGAATTCAAACCATTTACTTCACTTTGTAGATCAGCTATAACACGTGCTTGTTCTTCTTTCTGCTGGCATACTTCTTCATGTTCAATGCACTACTTCTTATAAGAGATAGCCAGCTCTTCAAAAGTAAGCTCTTCAGATTCTTCATCTGATTCACATACTCCTGTTAATGTTGTCACCAACTTTGCAGATTTCTCATCAGCGTCAATTTCAGAATCACCTTCTTCTGTCTTTTGAGATAAGTGGGACACTCAGTTTTTACATGCCCAAATCCTTCACATTCATAGCATTGCACTCTCTTCCCTTGATTAGAGTCTTCTTCAGTTCTGTATCTTCTACCTCCTTCCTGGTCTTTGTTGATGTCGAGAGACTTGTTCTGAACATTTTCTCTTGACTTCCAGTCTATCCTTTTCAACACTTTATTAAATTGTCTTCCAAGCAACACCAGCTCTTTGGACACATCTTCATCTTTGACCAGTTCTCCTTCATCATCTGAGTCATCAGCATTTGACACAAATGTTATACTCTTCTTCTTTTCAGCTTTTTCACTGAATCCTAACTCAAAAGTTTGGAGTGATCCCATAAGCTCATCCACCTTCATCTTGTCAATGTCCTGAGCTTCCTCTATAGCAGTAACCTTCATATTAAATCTCCTAGGAAGAGACCTGAGAATCTTCCTGACCAACTTGCTGTCAGACATCTTTTCTCCTAAGGCACTAGAGGTATTAGCTATCTCAATAATGTTGATATGAAAATTATGAATGCTCTCATCCTCTTTCATCTTCAAATTCTCAAACTTGCTAGTAAGAAGCTGAAGCTTTGACATTTTCACCTTTGAGGTCCCTTCATGAGCAACTTTCAAGACCTGCCAAGCCTCTTTGGCAATAGTACAATGCTCAATCAGTCTGAAGATATTTCTGTTGACACCATTGAACAATGCATTCATGGCTTTAGAATTTCCAACAGATCCTTTGTAGTCAGCATCATCCCAGTCCTCTTCTTCCTTCAGAACATCAGTAAGATTTCCTTCTCCATCTCTTACCTTTGGAGGCTCCCAACCTTTGAGAACAGCTTTCCATGCTTGATCATCCATGGACTTGATGAAAGCTATCATCCTAGGTTTCCAATACTCATAGTTAGAACCATTCAGCAGAGGTGGTTTGTTCAGAGCTCCTCCATCCTTGTCCATTGTACCAGAAAGTACCTTCCCTGAATCTCACCCAGAAACAACAAAGGGTGCCTGCTCTGATACCAATTGAAATTCTGGCCTATATATCAAATGTCCTATCGAGATGTCGAGACACTAATATACAACAACAATGAACAAGTTCAAAATAAAAGTGTGCATAAAATGTAAAGAACACCAGAAATTGTTAACCCAGTTCGGATCTAACTATCCTACATCTGGGGGCTACCAAGCCAGGGATGAAATCAATATTCGATAGTATCAATTCACTGATAATCACACCCGGTTCAATCAACTCAATTAATCACTACCCTTCCTATGACTTCTACCTAAGACACCCCTAGGTATGAGGCCCTCCTCAAATCCCTCTTCAATCACAACCCGTGACTGGTTCCTTACAAGACAAGTAACAATGGTCGAAACACAAATTCTCAATACTTCACAGCTTATGAGAATTAACACACAGCTACTCAATGCTTAAAAGCTTATGAGCAACCTTACACAACTTACACTACAGTCCTTATACTGTTATCATAAGATACCAGTTAGGCTCACAAAACACAAGCACACAACCCTAAAAATACATGTAAGTTCGACACCTAAAACTAGGTTTACATCAGTCTATTTATAGCTTGTAATCTGGATTGAATTGGGCTTCAAAAACGCAACAATTAGGCTGCTCACAAATCTGCAAAATTAACTCCAATAAAATAGGTCTTCAATCCAAAGTTTCCTATTATGTCTCCATAATTAGAAACAGCAGCAAATCCGAAAACCAACAAGTAACCCTAATCCAAAAATACTTTGGATGCCACATAGGATAACCAAATATTCATAGAATATTCAGTTACAAATCATAGTAACAGAATCTGCAATAAAACAGACTTCACAACGCGATGTCCTATGAGCTGCCATGGAACATCTTCATACGACATGTTGAACAAAGAGTAATGAAACATATTTTTAGACATCTTCATTCAACATCTGCTGCTACATGAGTTTTAGCAAAATAATGCCAACCATAAAACCATTGAAATAACAAAAACTTTTGGAAAGAAGTCATCAACAATGCATATCCCAACCCAGCCACCCAGTTTTCAAACAAGATCCACAACCCAGCACTTAGGTATTTCCAGATGATCCTGGCCCATACATTCTTTGGTAGGAGTGAAACCTGTGAACTAGTGAGTGCAGAAGAGCTATTCATTCTTTACTACATCACTGAAGATGACTTAGTTGCTTCTAGTGCCCTCCTCATCCAAAACCTAGCAGGCATAGCCCGATCTTCAGTAGGACCTATTCATGTAAGGGGGACAGTTACCCGTATAGCCTACACACTTCAGTTACAAAACAAGTTGTCCAACCTGGTTCCTTATTGTGGTTATACACTGTTAGACATAGACCATTGCCTTGAAAAGGGATTGATACGAAGAATATATTTTAAGATTAATGAATACAAACTCCTTATTGATGATGAAGTTGTCCACCACTTTTACCTGCCTAACCCAGAAAGAACGAACATCCAAAATAGAGAGAATTTGACCTATGCTTTAGAGGTTCAAAATGAGACACCTTTCAGACCCGCTGCACCTCTTACACTAGAGTATCACCCATTACCTGTACCTTCTTCAGATAGGACTACTGCAATTTCTTCTTCTGGACCCAGCAAGAAAAGAGGCAGAGATGACGAGCTTACTTTATTGCGTCAAGAGATTGTTTCACTCCGAGGAGAAATAATTATTCTTAGGCAAAATGCAGAGATCGAGAGCGCCATTCATACTATAGCAGAAGACTATCTCTCCCGATAGATTTATGCTCTTCGACGCCAGCTCTCAGAAGCTCATGCATTTTGTCCGCAGCAGATGCCAGATCCTCTTCACCACTCTACTTAGTCCTTTTATTGGATTTATTTCACCATTAATTCCTTTTTACCATTTATTTCTAAATCTATTTTCTCGCAAAAACTCTTTTGAAAGTTTTTTTGGGGTTTATTTTATTTTTTGTAATCGGTAATTTTTGCTTATTTTGTTTATCAATATTTATTTGCTAACTATTTGTGTGGTAAAGCTATTATTTTTTTCAAGTACGTTGTCTAGGAAAAGAAAGAGGGGGTGTATACTCCAAAAGGCACCCCAAACCAGGCCCAAAGACTAAACCAAGGCCCAGAACCGGACCCAGCGTCGTGGCGCTCGCCACGCCCACCATGGCGGTCTCCATGGGGTCTGTAACTAGAAAAAAAAATAAAAGTACGGGGCAGAACCATTTTCCCTTATTTTTCCTCTATCTTCTTCTCCAAAACTCCATCTGCTTCCTCCACTAACACCCACCATCCCTCCACCCACTCACATAACCTCCCATAACCTCCAAAACCCCATAAACCTAACATCATACCTCAACCTTCCATCCACAATTTCACTCAATTCCACCCATAAATTCACAAACCCTTGCATTTTTGTGCAAAATACCCATTTTACCAAAACACCTTCATCTTCACAACAATGGCAGAGGGTTTGGAAATTGTTTTCCGAGAAGGGAGGCCTGGAGAGGGGCAAAGGGAAAAGTTCGAGTTACTCTTAAACCGGGGGATAACTTCCACAAGGTACTTCAATGTTTCTTGCCTCTATTCTTTAGGCATTTACAATGATGTTTATTATATGATTGATAAATTAGGATTACGAACTTTGTTTGAGCGGAAAGATTTGACTTATGAGTTGTTAACCCGCAAATTCCTAAGTTCTCTGATTTACTTAGTAAAACCCGACACGGCTAGCACACAAGGCACCGTTAAGTTTCGTATGTTTAATACTGAATATCAATTTAGTACCGATGAACTAGCTGATATGTTGGAAATTCCAAGAGGGGTTGGAATACCATGTGAGGCCCCGCTTGATTCGGAATTGGGACAAGAGGTCTATGATTTTTGGAGAGAGATAACAGGTCTTACGACCAATTCCTTTGAAGGTAACCTTGCTTCCGCAATCCATAACCCGGCCATACGTTATTTTCGTCAAATGTTGGCAGACACTATTTTTGGCCAGGAATATAGTAACAATACAAACGCAAAAGAGATGTTTTTCCTCCATAATGCTCTTCACGGTCGAAAGGTAAATTATGTGCCATTCATGATAACACATATGAAAGTATCTAGAGGCACTATCCTATTTGGAGGTCTGATCACCTCATTGGCCCGTGCTATTGGCCTAGATAACAAGCTTGAGAACTTAGAGCCATTACTACCCCGGTCTCTTGATCTGGAGTGCGTTAGGTCTATGCGGTGTTGTAGAAACAGAAGAGAGGGTGGCTACCACCTGATGATTCAAAATGACGTTGTGACTAGTATTGTTTTGCCATGGTCGGCGCGTACTAATGTGCGCCTAAGAGCCAACTAGACTTATGTTATTGAATCCTCATCTTACGTTGGCCCACCACCCAGGGTATTTCCTGCCAATATGGCAGAGGATTATGACTATGATATGGCTGATCACTTTTCACCCCCTGATTCACCTGCGCACGACACACACATTGCACCGCACTTGTCTGACCATGTTGCATGTACATCTTCGAGACAAGCTGGAGGAGTTCCGCAGGACGGGCATTATGCCGCGTTGTATCAGCAGCAGCAGCAAGAGATGATGGCATTTTCTGAGAGTGGCATGCCGAGACACAAAGATCGATTCAACAGAAAACGGTGACTCAGACAACACAGGTTACTTCCTTAGAGAGTATGGCCGGCACCATTGATGTCCTGCAGGGCCCCCAGGGAGATATTTTAGGCCATATTCGCCTCCTCAGAGAAGAAAACGTTGCATTGGCAGTAATGCTGGAGCGGTTGGACATAGCGGATACATCAAGAAGCTGAAGCAGGACTCGCAGAAGAAGAAGCAACAGTCCGAGGGGCCCACACTAGCTCTTTTCAGGTTCTTCTTTCCTTTTCCATCTTACATCAAAACATTGAGGACAATGTTTGGTTTAAGTGTGGGAGGGACACTTTACTTGCTTTCTAGTTAGATTTACTGTTTTCTTTACTTTTCTTAGTCTGTTATCGAGTCATTGCATGCCTTATTGAGTCATTGATGTGTATTTTCTACTATCTATCTTAATTCCCCTTTTTTTTGCCATACCAAGAAAATGTGAAAATTTTGAAAATTTTAGGGACAACAGAGGATAGGTCCCAAAGACTTAGGAAAATTCCTAAAAAGATCAGTATCGTCCCAACACTGTAAGTCTCTTGATTATAGAAATTGATTTGCATACTTATTATTCAAAGGCCTTGAATTTCCATCTCTAAATTAGTCTTGAGTAGTTTATTTCAGCAGTCAGCACCATCTAAGTTACTGCTAAGTGAAAGAACCGATGCAAATAGGTGAATGATCCTGAAAAATTAATAAATAGCACAAGATTTAAAAAGAGAATCCACCTTTTAAGTCAGGTAACCCTCACCCGGTTATTTGGCCCAACGGTAGAGGAGCCTTGGAAAAATTATGAATATGTATCTATGTTGAAAAATAGAAAAAAAAATGTTGAGATGCGGGATCATGATCACCAAAAGGTTCGTTTACCATGCAAGTACATGATAATGGGCTTAATGTGATTGCGCCTGAATGAAAAGAGACGAAAAATGAGATGCGTAAGTTTGGCCTGAGCATAATGCCATGATGCAAATTGGTAGATATAGGAAGGAGACTATGCGCAGTGTGTTGTTACGATATCCTTAGTTTTTTGAGTTAGTACCTATCAATGTGACCATGTCCGAAGTAAAGTCCATAGCCTAGTTGCTATAGGAATCACTGTCTCCTTTTGTTTACACGAGTATTTCTTGAGGATAAGCAAAGGCTCAAGTGTGGGAGAGTTTGATGATGTGGAATTACATCGCTTATTTGACTTGATTGATGCATGTTTTCTAGTTTTTTGTTTTACATTTGCATTGTTATGTTGGTATTTTGTTTGTTTTCAGGTATTCAGTGACTCCAAAGCCATGTGCGAAGAAACAGAGTAAAAGCAGTTGAAAGAAGGAGAAATCGAGATTGGTTTACACTGATGGCGATCACCATGGCGTTCACCATGAGGTGGCCATGAGTGGTCCACGTGCTAGAGGGCATAAGGCCAAGTCACCCCCACTTTACAAGCATGGCACTCGCCATGGAGGGTGTGGCGGTCGCCACACCTTGTGACGCCCAACGGTCACAAAGTGGGCTGACCTTAGTCCCCAAGTCTCAAAAATTCCTCCTATATTTTCGCACACGATTTAGCAGCAGTTGAATGCACTTTTAGGATTTCCAAGCAGTTATAAATAGACTTGTAGTTTCACTGTTCCAGACATCCAGACTTAGTGCATCACATCTTAGGCATATATTTTCCATCTGTAAAGCTTTAGCTCTTCACACCGAAGGGTTATCGCTCAGTCGATTGAGTCTGTATCAAGCTTGGAGCAAACCTTAATTTTCTCACCGTTATTTTATTGCATCGAAGTTTATCAACATTTATTTCAAGTTTTCCTCTGTATCCAGACGAAAGTCTCTTCGGATCAGGTTTTTATTTAAATTTCTTTATTTATTTTCGCTGCCTTAATTTAATTTCTCGTACGCGTTCTACTTTCGTTTGTTACCGCACTTCTTTAGTTCGTGCCTTTTATGTTTGATTCCGCTGTCAGATCTAGCGCATTTATTTACTTTACAATTATGTCAAACTAATTTTATAAGTGTTGAGATGTGAGAACTTTAATTAAATGTACATTCATTGTTCCTGTAGAATTACCTTTGGGGATGTTTTGGTTTTTAATCAATTTTATTGAGTCTTATTTTAATCTGCCTTCACGCAAGTGAGACAATGAAATGCCTGGTAAGATCGAAAGTCTTCCAGTATGAACGATTTAAATTGTTAAGTGCTTAATTAATAAACTCCGTGAATGCCTTTTATTAATTAATCAGAAAAGTCTAAGGTTTCTAGCAAGTGGTTTTAAAACTATTTACGAACGCGCGCGTTTATAGGTTTAGGATCCGGTACTTAAGCGAAAGCTTAAGAACCCTTTTTAAATTATACTTTCGAATCAAAAATCACTTTTCTATTTAGTAAAGATTTAATTTCTTAAAAATGGGTTTATTACTTTAATGCATTACGCGCCCACCATGAGTGATGATGGGAAGGGTATAAATTAGATAGTAAATTCGGTTCCGTCAGCGAAGGCAATGGTTCCCGTTAAATTAATCCTTTTCGAAATAGGAAATACTGCCCCATTGAGAAATCCCTTTTAGAAACAATGAAAGTATGGGTTAATTAATCGATCCCCACATCTCAGCACTGCCTGTCCAATTTTATTTAATACAATCTATTTTAACACACTTTTATTTTCTGCAAATTAACCCTCTTATTGTTCGCCTTAAATAAACACCGTAGCAATCAATAACGATGGGTTTTGACTTTTGGTCTCTGTGGGATCGATATCTTTTAAAACTACACAATAGGTTGTGCACTTGCAGTTAGTTGGTTTACACCCGATCAAATACCTCATAACAAAAGGAAATAATCATCTAGAAATACATTAGATAAGTTCTAGAAATACCTCAGAACAAAATGAAATAATCATGTGGAAATACATCAGATAAATTCTGGAAACACTTTAGAGATAGTTTTGGAAATACATCATACTGAAAGGGAATATCCAGACATACATCGGATAAGTAAAGCAATAGTCACTACTACAAAAAGTGCTTTTAAAGTTGGACACGAAATGTATTTTACCTCGGCTGCAGTAGCGAGGTAACAACGGCTGTCATGAAAAGTAATGGCTTATCACCTCGGTTTTTTAAACATTAAGGGGTAAATTAATTTTCACATGGGTTCGAACCCTAGCATCTGCATTTTTATTATTTACAAAACTAGCGCCTCATACATCTCGGTTTACAATAAAACCGAGGGGTAAGATAGATTGTTTTTTTAACTGAAATTCATTAGATTTTTTACATAGAAAATAAATAAAAATAATTTGTTTACAAACTACAATGTTTACGCAGAATATTACATTTTTTACACAGAATTTTAAAATAAAAATTAATTTATCCCTGAACATCATATGTTGGATCTTTGATTCCTTGATATTTGGGCAAGATCAAATGCTTCACCTTGCAGTTATTTGTTTCTGATATAAAACAAAAAAAAGGGTTAGAAAAATAAATGATTTTCTGCTCAAATGAATATTTAAAAACACAAACCTTGAACCCTGATAATTTTCTGCACTTGCAATCCATTATAGAGAACTCTTAATGGCAAAATTTAAAGTGGAGGATGTAGATAGTTTCAAGCACTTCATGACGTTTCTTTATCAATTATAGATATCAAAAGACCTTTATAATGAAAAAATTTTAGTTTTCACACGAATCACTAATGGTAGTGTCTTGAGTGTTGATAATCATAAAATGGACGACAAATATTTGTTTAAGGACGGTGATCAATATCTAAAATTATCACGCTAAGTTATCCCCTCGGTTTTATTAAAAACCGAGGTGAACATGATTTTTTTTTAATTTACATTGTTTTCATAGAATATTGAAAAACAATAATACAACAAAAGAGGAATTTTGGTGTAATAAGTTATCTATTCCAAATATTACACGCATCCAATTTCTAGGAGTTATCTTTCCTAAACATTGCATGCATCCAACTTCTAAAGGAATTATTTGTTCCAACTATTGAAAAAATGTTTTTCTGCATTTGCAATCCATCATAGAGAACTTTTCCAAGCTTCTAATTACAACAACAATAACAACATCAACACCATCTTGTGAGATGGATCCCAAAAGAATGATGCGTTCGAGTTTGGAGCGGCTCCATATAAGTTAGGATTAGGGTAAAATCTGTTTAACGAGTGCTTTTATAGTAAAATTTGATTATTTTATCCCTCGATTATTAAGGAAACCGACGGGATATATGATTTGTTTACAAAATATATTATAATAATAAAAAAAAGGTTCCTGAATTATTTTTATCCCCTCATATTTTTTGAATAACTGAGATAAAATGTTGATTGTCCCCTCGGTTTTTCTAAAAAAATAAATCATGGCACGCATTGGAATCATATCACTAGAATAGCAATGATCATCCATATTCAAAAACGTAATGCATCTTTTGTATTTTCAAGGAGGTGTTTGAGTTTCTTTGATTGTTTCACTTCCCATTCTCCACTTTATTTAAACACTATTCCTAGTTTCAACGTCTCATTTCCAAATATTTGTGTATTCAAACCTAGTTTCAAAGTCTTTTCTTTTCTTCAAAAATGTCGTCAACAACCTTAGATGAAAATATTTTGTTCGTTATCAATGAAAAGTTTGTTGATTTCGATGATTTGAAAGAAAAAGGTTTTGATCTAAGAAAAACTATTCGCAAACAAAAGTTGAATGGTTACTTTGACATTCTTTATGGACCCTGCATTAATCTCATTAAAGATTTCTGGTTAAATGTCTCCGTTGGGCCATCTAGTCTTGATGCTAAGTCAATCTAGTTCTATTTCAATGGATCTCCAGTCACAATTACTCAGTTACTTATTGCTCAAACATTAAACTATGAAGAGGAAGGTTGTTGTGCTGAACATTATAGATTCAACAAAGTTTACTCAGATCACCTTTGCCTAATTTATGACAACTACAATAATCTCAGTATTCCTTCTACTCTACTACCAATTGGAAAATTTTTGTATCAACCTTTAGTGTCAAATCTCCGTCCCAGAGAGAAATAACTAGAAATGCTTACTTGGGATGACAAGCATCTCTTGTTATTCCTTACCAAGAACATTAGAGCTAATCTTCCTCTTACCATTTTTAGCTTCTTAAAGGAAATGATAATCATCTCTAGGGAGGAAATGACTTTTCGCATACCATATGAAAGAGTTCTTTCTGAACTTTTCTCTCAATTAGATATAGTTAATAGTGATAATATAGAAGTTGAGTGGAGTCAGAATTTTGAATATGTGGAATATTTATTTGTTGTCCTGTTTTTAATTAATGAAATATTTTCTTTATTATTGTTGCCTATTCATTTTTATAGATAAAAAAAATTTATAATTACAAATTAACAAGAAAAAATGCAAAAAAAAAAAAAAAATTAACTAAGAAAAAAAGGGAATATTGGAAGGCGCCAAGTGAGAAATCATTGAAAAAAAAACCTTAAATGCAGTTATAAGGATTCAAATTGTGTTCCCTTATAGCTATATTCCCTCGGTTTTCAAAAACACCGAGGTAATAGGTTTATTATTTTTTTATGGAGAAAATATGGCGCTCACTTATAGCTATATTACCTTGTTTTTTTATAAAACCGAGCGAAAAGGTTGGTTTTTAAAAAAAAAATCAAACATGTCGCTCCCAGGAGATATACACTTGGTTTTTGGTATGTTCAATGTGAAATATTTGTCATAAAAAGTGTTATTTGTCGTAGTGAGTGTTTTGGAAATAACTCAGGATGATGAGACGCATGTCTGAAAATGCATCTAATACCAAAGAATTTTTTTTTTTGGAAATACATCAGAATGGCAAGACATATTCAGCAATACATTGAATAGCAAAAAATAAACAGTCTAGAAATACATCGGAGACTAAAAGAATAAACTCTGGAAATGCAGCAAAATTACAAAGGAACATCTGGAAATACATCAGATAAGATAAGACACATCCAAAAATTCTGCGAAGAGTAAAATAAATAAACTCTGGAAATGCATCATAATTACAAAGGAATATCTAGAAATACATCAGATAAGATAAGACACATCTGGAAATTCATCTAAGCGTAAAATAAATAAACTCTAGAAATGCATGAGAATTACAAAGGAATATTTGTAAATACATCAGATAACAAGAAAATGGTCCTGGAAACACATCTGAACAGATAAGACATGTCTCGAAATTCATAGGATAGTAAAAGAAGTAAACTCTAGAAATGCATCAGAATTGAAATTCTGGCACTCTAACACAAGATAATATTGATGTCCTCACATCAGAACATAATGTCAAGACAGATTTTAAAACATGTTATGTCTGAGAACAAATAAACCAGAGATAAAATAAATTACAGAAATATAAATAACACAATAAATTGGTAACCTAGTTTGGTGCAACATCACCTACATCTGGGGACATCCAAGCCATGAAGGAAATTCACTATGATAGAATTAGTTCAAAGATAAATTTCCCCGTTTACAACTTCTCGCCTAATCAGTAACTTGTACAACTTCTACCTAGAAACCTTCTAGATATGAGATCCCCCTCTCACTTCCTAATCAGTCACAATCCCAGTGACAATTTAATAACAACTCAAAGGTAGAAGTACCACACTTCCAAGACAATACTTGATTTTGCCTACAAGCTTCAACCAATAACAATACTCTCTTGCTTAAAAGCTTTAGAGTGAACAATTAACAAGATACAATCAGTCTACCTCAATGTATAAAAAGATACAAAGGGTCACTTACAAAGTCACACTAAAGAGACTCTCAAAACCTAAGATTCTAATACCTCCCCTAATTGTTACAAAAGTGAAAGTCCTCAAATACATTAGGTTTAGGTCTTCTTTAAATAGTCTTCAGACCTCGTGGACTTGGGCTCTTGAAGCGCAATTCATCAGAAATCAGCTTGAAAACCTAAGCATAATCTCCTGCACAAAAATAGGAACAAAATACAAAGTTTCCTAAAAAGGCTCAATGATCCTTTTTTAAGAAAATCATCACAATCTGTCAAAACAGAAGTTCCCATAATATCCTCCTTTAGATAACGCAAACATGTGAATTAAAACACACTAAAAATACAAAAATAGGCATGCCCTAACTTCTGGTATAACATGTCTTGGCACATGTCATAACATCACACTAAACATAATGTCTGATTGTCATTGCAGAACATCTGGTTTAACATCTTGATGGCAACATGTTTTACCAAAATGTTGCCAATCCAAAAACCACATAACTTACAATCTCCCCCTTTGGAAAATTTTGGCAAAAACATCCTTTGCTGGAGAGAGGAATAAAACCACACAGAATAAGACCCAAGCTACATGTACATTTTGTACAATCTGCAAACATAAATATATTAGAGATAAAGTGCAGCTACAAATCATTAGAGATTATAACTACTTCAAACTCTATAGATCTCCTGGGAAGATGTCAGGACATGTGGTCTGACATTACATCAACACAATTGCAACCTCAGATAGGTCCATTACTCCCCCTGTCACATATAACCAATACTTTCCCTGAAGGGGAAAACCCAAATCACCTGAAATCTGTTGAAACAGTATTAGGGGGTGTTTTTATCGTCTCCACAGGGATTGTGCGATATTCGATGCTTGTCGTTCAATAGTCGCACCGTTTTAAGTTCAAGAATTTCAAATGGTTCTTGGTTTTGTTTAACATAAATTTGTAGCAAAGAGTAAATTTGTAGCAAAGAGTTTGTAAGGTTTTAGAAAAGCATGTCAAGGTTAGGTTTCGCTAATCCTTTTCACACATATTCGATTAATCAAGCATATGAACTCAGCTTCCGACCAATACAACCGCGTATCCTCTCGACTAAGTTTATGTCTAAAGCAAAGTCGTGAGTATCATTGTTTAGACCGTTAGATGATGTCTCATGCTAACAATCGAAACAATAATCATTAAGATCAACACAAAGCGAATAACAAATCCCAAATCTATGTCTAGAGTTTGGTTTTTAAGAGATGAAATTATTAGGTCATGATTCGTAGAATCTATGTCTAGAGTAAAACAAACCACAAATACATCATTTAGAACAAATAACTTCATCTATATTGATCATAATCCTTGTTCATATACAAAAGATTAAAAGAAATACATATGATCAAGATCAACTACATCTAACATTAACACAAGAGATGCTTAGCTACTCATTTTCATGGTAGCTTGGATGACAAGTAATGTTGCAAAGCTTTTGGAGCTTCAATCTTCAAAGGTTCAAGGATTGAAGCATAAAAGCTTTGAAACTAAGAAAATAAGTAACAATGGTGTTTTTTCCTTAACACAAGGTTCTAGGTTACAAAAGACTGAAAATGAAAAGTGATGATCCCCCAAAATATCCACAAAATGAGACTATAAACAAGTTCAGCCCCGACAAGAGCGTCAGGCGGTGCTTTTCACGGCCGGGCGGTGACCAAAAAGTGAGGCCACGTGACAGCTACAGTGTCACGTGGAGCTCAGAAAATATCTGAGAGCGTCGGGCGATGGCATCAGAGCGCCGGGCGATGCTTTCACGGCTGGGCGGTCTTCAAGAGGTGCAGCTAGTCACAACTCTGGAACTTTGAACAAAAATGGAGAAGCAACACCCCTGCAGCGCCGGGCGATGAGACCCTCCTGCGCCTTAGCAGGGCCGGGCGGTGCAGGGGCCTAAATCGCGACACGCAGAATTTCCAATTTCTTCGTTTCCATGCGAATCGAGCCTCGATCTTTTCACCAAAATTGCTGAAAAAATTAACAAACACGTCAAAATACCTAAATCTCACAAAAATACAAGAATCGCTTAATTAATAAGTCATTTCCTGATTAAAGCGCTTAAAAGAGCTTAAAGGCATCAAAATCAATTATGAAAATAAGCACTTCATGACACCTAACAACTCTCCCCAACTTGCATATTTGTTGGCCCTCAAACACAATTAATTGTCAACAACAACAAGCAAGACTCTAACCACCAAATCAACCAAAAACATTAATGGTTCAAACTCGACACATACACGCACGAAGTATTTTCACAAAGTTACATAGAATCAAAACATGATTATGAATTAAAGTTCTAAACACAACATTATACAATTCAACATCAAGTACATACAAGTTCAAGTTGAATCACCTAAATTCACTTATTATCAACACACTATGTACAATGTTTCACACAGGACAAAACACTCTCACAGGCAATCGTGCCACATCCGGAATCATTCATGCATTCATCTCACAAAGTTATCCAAAATAAGTAGAAACAAAGATCACTAAGGACTTTAATGGTTGTAACATGGCCGGGGTAAAAACAAGGGACATATGTACACGGCCATTGAATCAAGAAAGGATAAATTTCATAAAGAGCATTTTTCTTTTTAAACACAAACCTTCTTGCTCAAACTTCCAACACATATTCTCACAATGCATTCTCTTTTCTTGCTTTGATTCTTATACTTTTTTTTCCTTTTGATTTTTCCTTTTCTTTCTTTTTCATTCTCTTATTGAATTCATTTGAGAATGCATTGTATCCACCATTCCTTTTTCTCTTTTCACAATGAACCAATCTCCCCAACTTCAGCAATACTATACACTTAAATCGAAATGTGCTTCAACAAGGTTAAAGTTTGTGTTCATGAGTCAAACAAAAATTTTCTTTTCGGCTCAAAAGAGGTTCAAATACGCACACACTCACACAAGGTTACATGAAGTGTTTATGGACTGGTGGTTTTCCTCATCGTACTCAAAAATGTGCCTTGATCATTTCTAAGTTTCCAATCGTTTAAAACAACTCACAAGATTAAACATGAACAAGACGAGTAAAACAACGATTACTTGACTCTCTTTTTGGTGAACAATGGAAAGCATCTCACTTTTGTGGTTTTGTCCTAATTAATTCACAAATGAACAAGTATTTACAACACAACGCATTACCATAATCTTGTGTAAAACACTAACTCCCAACCATGTTAAAATTTTACACAACACATTCACACTTTGATTGTGCACAAAATTGAGAATTCTATCATTACCATCAATGTTTAATGCTAACAAAGCACTATTTCTTCTTGTGCTATCACACAAAATTTTCCAAAAATTAAGGGCAAACATAACTTTCTTTGCGCCAACACATCATAAAAAAATAAAAACAGAATTTATACATAAAAAAAAATAAAAACAAAATTTATACTAAACCACATTTAACCAACTTGAAAATATTATAAACTATGGTGTTAAAAACACCGAAATTGTACTCGCCTAAGCGACAAAACACTACAATCGAAATCCTCGCCGAAGCGATCCAAAAGTACATACTAAAAAACTGAAAACATAATTGAAAAGACAAAATAAAATCCTTCACTTTGCAGCCTAGTTAACCATATCATTGAGATCGTCCTGCATCTCATCACCATCATCATCATCATCATCATCATCCGCAACAACACCTCCGGTGCTTGCCCCATCTAAAAAGAACGGGCGCATGTCCCCAGGCCAATTTGCATAAGCGTCGAACGACTCCCTTGTAGGAAAGGGAGTGTACTCTGCTGGGTGCGTCTGAAAATGATACATCTGCTGCATACAATCAAAGTTAAACTGATTAGACCTATGGAGTGACTCACTCATGTCCCAAGTGTAGTTAAACGCCGCTTTCATATCGAAAACGGATGAGTCACTCGCATCCTCCTGAACACCTGAACTACTTCCCAACTCAGCAGCCTTCTTCTTCTTTCTTTCTTCCTTGGGCTTGCAAAACCGATCCAAGTAATTGTCATCAACCAGAAATTTGAGTTTCTCATTAATCACACCTGGAATCAAAATGTCAGTCTGATAAATTAAAGCCTGAACCAGGCAAGGAAAGATAATCTGAGCATCATCATGCACTCCTGGCCTCCGAGTATTATCCACAAAATTTTTCATCTCCCAAGCAATGATCTGAGCGACATCCACCTCCTTGTCCTCCATGATACAGTACATAAGGAGTCCTGTATCAAGAGGGACAGAGGAACAGTGATGTCGCAACTTTACGATATAGCAAAGCAATAGGAGAACAGCCTGAGCCTCAGAAGTCATGAATTTCTGACTATATTTGATCGGCTCCCTTTTAGCATTCCGATCAACCTTGCACCCTGGTTTGAGGATCACACTGGCTACCATTTTGTGATCATGCTTTGCTGATGAAAGCTTCACATAATCATCGGTTTGAGAACTTCCCAAGCTACTAGGACTGCCCAAGAGCCTATTAATGCCATCCCTGCAGAAACTGATCTCTCGAACCCTTACGAAGGTCTTAAATCTGTAAAATTCTCCTTCGGGCTGAAGCGCGTTAGCATAGAATTCTCTGATCAGCTGGTAACAAATGCAATCAGCCGGGTTCATCATCTTATCCCATCTTTTCTTTTCAAAGATCGCTTGAATCCGTCTGTAGTCTCCTTCACGGTTGATTGCAAATCTCTTTTCAGAGAGAACACTTCTGCCCTCCAGAGACTTGATTCGAGCTTCATGCTCGGCAGACAAAAACTGGCTCCCGTCAAATTCCAATGGAATATTAGACGAAGAAGCAACATTCTTCTGCTTCCTTGATTTGTGTTGTGGAGCAAAGCGGTGAGACATCTGCACAATTCAAACACAAACAGCACATCACAAACATTCACATTAGCACTGTTAGTCATACAAAAACAAAAACGAAGCAAACAGTAAAATCCCAAAATTGGGCAAAACAGGGCCAGCGCCTGAGCATCGTCGGGCGACGCAAGAGCGCTTCTGCACCCCTCTACCGTCGGGCGGTACCAGCGACATCAGAAACAATTTTAAAGAGCAGCTCTGCTCTTATCTAGCACATCTTTCTTCAACCCACAATCAATAATCAACACAGAGAGCACCAATAAGAACATGCAAGGTTGAAGAAAGATGTCTAGCAAACAATCACCTATGTCAACCATTAACAAACCTAACCTCATTTATTTCTACAATTATACATGATTAAGAAAAGAAGAACAAACAAAAATGAAAACTACATGCATACCTTAAGCCTGGAAGGTCTGAATTGAGAGCAAGTAAGAGAGGAAGGAGTGAGAGAGTGAGAGAGTGGGAGCTAGGGTTTTCACGGGAGAGAATGAGAGAAAAGTTTCAAAACTTTCTCTCAAGCCCTTTTTAAATAGCCAGGGGCAAAATGGGAAAAAAACAAATCAGATGGAGCTACTAAACCAATAAGTTTATCAGCAAACGTTTAAATTTCCCACCCTAACTCACTCGCCTGGCCAATCAGAGGCGAGGCCTCTTTAAAATTTTTCGCACCGCCGGGCGATGAAACTACCGCCGGGCGCTCCACACCAGTTAGCAGAATTTCTGCTAAAGTGCAGCAGACCATTTTCTTGCTCCAAAATCACATTCAACTACAATGCAGAAAACTCACACAACTCAAAGTAATGCGAACACTAAAATACTAAAAAAAATGAGAAATATTTACAATGTTGGGGTGCCTCCCAACAAGCGTTTGTTTAACGTCGGATAAGCTCGACGGTCCAACGCGACCTCGAAACCAAAAGTTAAAGAATTGGTCTCTGAGAAAAACACACTAAACGAACACAAACTCATCTGTTATTGTGCCCAGTTTTTGGTCTCCTTTTCTTTAAAAATGACCAATCCTAACATGAATTCATCAAAGCCACCTTCGCATCTGCATCCTTTTTCTTTTCAAGTGCTTCACTTTCCAACTTCTCGTTTTTCAAGTATTTTTCTTTTTGCACAACTTCATCCACTTGATTCACAAACATCGCTCCTTTGAACAACGTAAGACACGCTTCTTCCTCCTTGTCACTTTCCTTGATCCGCACCTTCATTAAGCCTTCATCGACATCCACTAACATTTTGGCTGTTTTCATGAATGGTCTGCCCAATATGATCGGCATATCTTCATCCTCATCCATTTCAGAGAAAGGTACGGTTACTTGTAACCAACTAAATAACTCCAAAAATCTTGCGTAATGCCTATCATTCTCTTTTTTCTTTGGAGTAGGGGGATACGGTAATCGTCTTTGTAAAACTTCCTTCTCAAACTCCTTTGTTTCTTTTTCTTTTTTTTTTCCTCACGTCTTCCTCATTCTTTTCAACTACACCATTTTCATCATTTTCTTCGACTTCCTCCAACACAATATCAGTTTCCTTTTCAACTACCACCTCATGTTCAACATCTCCTCCAATTGCTCTTCCACTTCTTGTGAAAATGGCTTTACACTCCCCTTTAGGATTTGGTTGAGTGGTCGCGGAGAAGGAGAGCCCCGGTTGGTTTTCGGCTAATTGCTTGGCAAGTTGCTCGACTTGCGATTCAAGATTTTTAATTGAAGCTTCCGTACTCTTTTGAGTTGCCATTGATAATTGCATGAATTTGGTGAAAGTCTCCTCCATTCTTGAACTTCCACTTTGCTCTTGGGGTGGTTGGTAAGGGTTTTATCTCCATCCTTGTTGATTTTGGTAGTTGCCTCGAGGTTGATAACATTGTTGATTTTGGTACGGTTGTTGAGCACTTTGGTACGGAGGTCATCCTTGATAACCTTGAGTTGGGTTTCCAGCATAATTTACCTCCTCCACAACTGGAGGATAATATCCGGTAGGATGATCTCCCCCACACAATTCACAACCAGCTACTTGTACACTCTTGCTCGGAGAATCATGAATCTCTTTGAGTTGTTGAGGAAGTTTGGATATTTGTTTCGTTAACAACTCAACTTGTTGGGATAATAACTTGTTCTGCGCAAGTATAGCGTCATTGGTTCCCAACTCCAAAACTCCTGGAGTCCATTGAGAAGGGCCACGGTGATGGCTTCCTTGATGATCATTTAAAGCCATCTTATCAATAACGGCAGTGGCTTCTTCAGCAGTTTTCCCCATTAAGGATCCACCAGCGGTGGCATCCAACAAGGTTTTATGCGCTAGTTGAAGTCCATTCCGAAAAATATGAATTTGAGACAATTCATCAAAGCCATGCCCCTTGCATTTTCACAACATAGATTTGAATCTCTCCCACGCTTCGTTGAGAGATTCGTTGGCACCTTGCGTGAACACTGTTATTGCGATCTTTGCCTCCATGAAAAGATTATGTGGGAAAAATCGCTCCAAAAAATTTTCTTCAAGTGAATTCCAATCAGTCCTTATTGTCGTCGACTGATCAAGATACCATTCCTTCGCCTTCCCAATGAGGGAATGCGGGAATAGTCTCTTAAACAGAGATTCCTCTTCAGCTTCGGGCGCACCAGTTGCTCCCGCAATCTCATAGAACTTTGTCAGATGTGTAAAAGGATCCTCATGATCCAACCAGTAAAAGGACTCTGATATAGAAGCTGAAGAATACCAGTCTTCATTTCTGAATGCCAACCGTTGTGAGCATTGCGAGCAAACTGTGCATTATGTCTTGGATTGTTGGTACGCGGTCTAGAAGTAGGTGGTGGTGGTGGTGGTGGATGTTCCATAACTGTGGAAATGGTGGTGGTGTAGAAGTTGAACTTCCCTCTTGTTCTTGCCTTTGTCTAGCAAGTTGCCTCCTTTGTCTTGTTCTGCTATTGATCCTACGAGCGGTTCTTTCAATCTCAGGATCGAACAGAAGTTGGTCCGCCGGTAGTTTCCCTCGCATAAAACAAAGTCTGCACACTAAACAAAACAAATCAACAAGCTCAAGAAAACGTTAACACGCTTAAAACAAAACAACTACTGCAATGCTTGCAATATCAAACAACAATCCCCGGCAACTACGCCATTTTGTTGAAACAGTATTAGGGGGTGTTTTTATCGTCTCCATAGGGATTGTGCGATATTCGATGCTTACCGTTCAATAGTCGCACCGTTTTAAGTTTAAGAATTTCAAATGGTTCTTGGTTTTGTTTAACATAAATTTGTAGCAAAGAGTTTGTAAGGTTTTAGAAAAGCATGTCAAGGTTAGGTTTCGCTAATCCTTTTCACACGTATTCGATTAATCAAGCATATGAACTCAGCTTCCGACCAATACAACCGCGTATCCTCTCGACTAAGTTTATGTCTAAAGTAAAATTCTGGTATGACAGATCCCATATGTCCTACAGGATGTCAAGACATCTGGTCTGTTACAGGTAACATGGCAAGGTATAAACAATAACAGTACTAAAAGGCATAAACAACACACTGAATTTGTTCACCCAGTTCGGTCTAACAACCTACATCTGGGGGCATACCAAGCCAGGAAGGAAGTTCACTATCAGCAGTATCAATTCATAGACCCTACAATCAACACACCCGTTGATGATCTACTCACTTAATCACTACCCAATGACCCTTCTACCTAAGTCCACCCTAGATAAGAGACTCCATCTCACTTCTAATCATCGCAATGATGTCTAGCAGTCAACACCTCAGCCACTGCATCAACAGCTTGATTTCCAACAACTCTTCAATCACAGAAAAGTAGAAGACACACTTCAATGACAATACCTAGACATGACACACATGACTAAGAACAATACTTAGAGTTGCTTAACAGCTTCCTCCAAGAACAATATATCTCTTACCTACAGGCTTCGAGATAAACACGATGACCATCCCACAAACCGGGTGGTTCATCAACCAACACAACCCTTATAATTTACATGATGGCTGGCTTACTATTCTAGGTTACAATGCTTCTATTTATAACCTAAACCCAACTGGATTTGGGCATCAAATCACAATATATCAGCTGCTACAAATTTGCAAAAGATTCTCCTACAAATTAGATCTTCAATCAAATCTTCCTAAAATATCTCCATATTTAAATACTCAATCTTCTCTTGATTTTATCTTGAATCTTCCAGACCTCTAAATCAGCTCCACAAAGGATACCATAATATTCCCAGAAACTTTCCTTACATTGCGCTTGTGCATTATAAAATCACATATTTGATTTAACAATAAAGCAGATTTATTCTCCAAATCTCTTTGCCCTAAAATAGTAACAAAATATACTCCACAAAGTAATAGGAATTGATTGTATCAGAATAAATCTTCTCCAATAAATTCTCCTGCAATCTCTCAAACAAAATCTCCCAAGATATATTAAAAACAGCGCAGCCCTAACAAAACACAACAGACTGATGTTCTGATGTTCTGTCAACTGATGTCAAGACATCATGTTTAACATCAGCACACAAAACTGCAACCCTAAATAACTTAACATAAACTGAATGTTAAGAACTCATGTTAAGACATCAGACAAATGACATCTTCAACAACATTGTTTTACCAAAATTACAGCCAATACAAGAACTAACAATCTCCCTCTTTGGCTAATTTTGGCTAAAACAATCTCAGCCTACACCAGAGATACCAGCAGCGGAAAAAAACAATACAAACAGCAGCAACAACTTCCAAAGCTGCACAACACAAAACTCCCCCTCAAAACAAGAACCACAGCAAACAGCTAGGTAACTCTCCCCCTTTTTAGCCACAATTGGCCAAACTCTGATCATAGCAGCAAGCACAAAAAATTCCAAAGGAAAACTCTGAATCATCCAACCAATATACTCAGACCATAACAGACTTATTCTAAATCTCACAATAGCTGAACAAACCTACTTCTCCCCCTATTTTTTTGGCCAAACATTGATAAGTATTGGGGTAAACTGTCATGTCTAAACTTCTGGTTCAATCCATTAACACACCAGGTCTAAACTGTCATGTCCACCAGTAACACAATGTCACGACATCTTTTCTGACATAACACTCTCACTAGAGCCTCAAATAACTGCACTACTTCAACAACAAAAGTTCAACTCCCCCTATCTAAGATAACTAGTGCTCCTTTGCAAGATGAACACCTTAAATGAATGGAAAACATAAGACTCATCTTCATGTCTTCAAGAGCGCACCCTCTGTTCAACACACCTACTGAACGCATTCACATAATGCTTGATCCTCAAACCACACTAGTACATTTAACAAGAACCACCACCAAATCACCCACAAGTTCTGAAGCATAAACATACTGCCTTCCACTACACTCTAAGTAAAGTCCTCTTACTTTGAATTAATAACACACACCAAGACAAGTGTGACATTTCCCATCAACCAAGACCCCTACAGAGTTCTTCCAAAATAACTGCAGAGAAAAATAAATTCTCCCATACATAGTAAGGAGTTCCACATCTTTTTAGCAGCAGCAATCACGTATGACAGACTATCATGCTCCCCCTAAATAGTTGCACAAGTTCAGCAACAAAAATGTAACTACTCTTCCTAAGCAGTAGTACACACATGACATAAAGTCATGACATCTGATCTGACATCATAAACATCAAACAAAACACCACTTTACTCCCCATGAGGCACACAACGGAAACAAAAACACCAATCCCCAGTTCAAGCACATGAACATCTTCATGCTCATACAGTTATAAGCTTTACTGAGATCCAATCTCTTCAAGAGATACTTGCAGCAGAAGAAAGAACAGCTCTTAAAAAACTTTCTGATCAGATCACATCATATGACACAATTCCTCTGCCATTACATTCACTAGTAGTTGTTGATACTAGTGAAGTAGTCATGCTTTGCCAGAACATACTACTAAAACAAGCTCAGAATCTCCACATTCTAATCCATAGTCAGAAACACCTCTTCTGACAATACTGCTTGAGCATCCAACTCCACATGAAGTTATAATTAGGCTATTCGTGAGGAACATAAGAATCACCATCCTCCTTCAAACAAACTGTTAGATAAGGATTCAAAGTCACATAGATCCCCCAACTCTCCAAAGGCAGTTATTCCCTATCATACTCTTCATCTTCAGACTTCCAATCAATCAATACCTGATCTACTTCAGTCTTCTCTACATTCTCCATCCAAGGCAGACCTTCTACTTCATCATTCTCCCGTATGACTATGTAGACGCTCCTTAGGCATAATGTAGGCACCACGCTTCTGAACCAGAGCATAATCATCCTTCACCAAGGATATCCAACTAGATAATGTCCCAACATAAGTTAGAACATCTGCCACACACCAAGACATCATCACCATGATTCTTGATATGCTCCACCAACTGGACTTACTATAGCATAGTAATCCAAAGAACTAGAAAAATAAACTCTCATCCACTTCAAGAAGAATAATCTCCTTGAGTCTTCAACTCATCACCCTTCTGCCCAAGAGTAACTTGTTCCAAGACAATCCTCAATAATAACCAGCTGCCACACTCTGATTATCTTGATTCTTCGAATCCACTTCTGAGATCAACCAAATGCCACAGTTTGATCACCTCATTCATGAATCCTCATACGAAAACAACCAAATGCCACATTTTGACCTTTTTCACGCTTGTCAGAACTCTCACAAAGATATCCTGATCCACCAAGGAAACTTGATCTTCAAGTCACATGTTCCAATTGCTCAATAGCAAGCACACTTAGACTCCCTAAGACATGGTCATGTAACATCTCCTCCTCCCTGCAGCTCCCGCAAACTTCCATGAGAAAGATCTTTTTGAAACATCCTATTGTTCATTCCTGTAGATCACCCTATCATAAGCTACTGTGCCACATCACCAGCTGAGACTTCTGATGATAAGCTAGATGTCAGAACATTATGACATCCAACTGTTGAATTCAGCTCTTCCTTCTTCCACTCAGAAGAACCTCCTCCCTTTACAGAACCAGATTTCCATGCTCTCATAGACTTGATTCAACAATCAAGTTTGAGTAGACAACCTCCATCCTGCTTAGAAACTCCAAAGACTTGAAACCTACCACATATGAATCTTCAGAAAATAAGTAGTCAAAGACTACCCCATAGCAATACTAAAGAATGTCACTTCCCTTAGTAGAGCCGTCAGTAGAAAGCCAGAGATAACTGTCACTTATCCTCGACCTTCACAACCAGAGCAAACACCATGCTCCAAACCACTTAGATCAGAAATAAACTGATCCAAGCTGTAACCATCAAGATTATGATGTCTTCATAGTCTTCCATCTTCATCTTAGACATCACCACCATAATACTTACTAGGAACAGATGCTAAGTAATAATCCTAGTGTCATACCCCAAATTTTGACCACTAAGATTTCCCATCATGGTGAAAATCATCAGCACAATATGGATGTACCTTTGTACCTCATTAGTCTCCCCAAAGATGGGTGAGCGTTCACTACAATTAAACTAGGGTTTCAAACCCTCTCAGAGCCTTTAGACAAATGATCAATCAAGGAATGACATGATCTTCAACTTGTCTAACCTCTCAAACATCCACAAAGGATCAAAGAGGACTCCCACATTAAGAATTAGGCACAAGAGTGCAACATTCTAAGTGGATCAAGCCTCAAGTTCATCTAATACAAAGTCAACTGACGCAGAAAGTCAAAGTTTGACTTTTTGTCAACTTTGAGCTTCACAAGCCATTACTCAAGAAAATATGATGGATGATTTAATTTGATCAAATTTAAATCAAGAAATCATGCAAAATTGCAAAATTGATCAAATTGAAAGAAACTTAGAAATTTTTTCTAAGTTAAAATCATGTTCAAGTGCACAACTTTTCAAGGTTGTAACTATTGATCCAAGCATCCATTGATTTTGAGTAAGAGCTACTTTTAAAGAGGGTATTTGATACTTCAACATTGTAGAAGGAATCAAATCAAAATATCATAAGGATTGAAAGATATAAGTGATCAAAGTTGGAAATTCTTAATGTCCAATGTTCTGACATTGCATGGGACATCATTAATATTTTTTTAGCAAGAATGTCCCAACTTCAAGGATGTTTTTCTCCATGATCCAAGTTGAACCAGGTCTGGGGTCAAACATGAAAGTTGAAGTACATCATCTCAGCTTTCCAAAAGTCCTAGAACGTCCTTGTAGCATACTCGAACAAGGAGATATGATTTTTGTAAAAAGCATTGATAAAGCAAAATTTTCATGACAACTTTTAGGACAGATTTGACTACACAAGTTCAAGACCATTTTTGATGACTTTGCAAGCTGAACCAAGACCAAAGTCAAACATCAAAGTTAAAGTATGTCATTAGGGATTTCCAAAATGTATAAGAACTCCCATTAATTCAATTTGAGCAAGGAGTTATGAACCTCACGACAGGCCTTGCTCGAGCTGATTTTTTTAGGACAGATTTTGTGCACTTTTCTTGTGCCACCCAATTTTCAAGCTTTGTCACCATGCAAGACAAGCATCAAAGATGAAATTCACTTCAACTCAAAATATCATAGTGGATTAAAAGATACAAGTGATTAAAGTTTGGAATTATTAATGTTCAAAGTTGTCTGATGTTCCAACATTGCATAGGACATCACTAATATTTTTCCAGCAAGAATGTCCCAACTTCAAGGCTGTTTTTCTCCATGATCCAAGTTGAACCAGGTCTGGGGTCAAACATGAAAGTTGAAGTACATCATCTCAGCTTTTCAGAAAGTCCTAGAATGTCCATGTAGCATACTAGAGCAGGGAGTTATGGATTTTACAAAAAGGCTTGCTGCAGCTGAATTTTTCATGGGGCAGATTTGCCCATTTATGTGTGCCACATGAATTTTTAAGCCTTGTCATCATTTTGAACACATCTGAGGATCAAATCTAAAGGGGACAATCTTTGAGCCAAGCCTCCAAAGTCCTTAGAATAAGAAGTAGCATGCCAAACCTAGAAATGCCTAAAAGAGGGACAAAACTCTAATTTTGGATTGAAGCATTTAATGGATGCTTAGAGGTGGCATGGACTAACACATTTGCAACTGAATTCAGTCAAGATTCCTCCAACAACTAGGGAACCAGCAGCCTGTGCCCTAACCTCTAGTCAATGGCTAGAGGAGACTTGGATTTTCATTGGACAACATTGGCCAAACCTCTGCTGCAGTTGCCATTCACTGTGGATCCCAAAACAAACTTGCTCTACTATAAATAGAGCTCATTTGTGCTCGGTTTGAGTACACCAAAGCCATCAAGCATATGCTTTCCACAAAATCTATTCTTTCACCTCAAATTTGCCTTCCAAAGCAAGTAATTCTGAGTTTTTGAGTTAGAGAGCAATTCCACTCAAACTAATCACACACACCTCACATATATCATATGTAAGATGTCCAAACTATCAAAAGTGACCTGTAATCACAACATCACAAAGTCACCTCTCAAAACCTCAAAATTGGACTTTTTTGCATTTTTCAAGCCATGTCTTGATTCAGTCACTTTCCAAACCAGATAAAACCTCAAACACACTCCAAATATCATCCTTGAACTGTCCCAAATGGTTCCCCCCATCTGGAACACCATTTGAGAGAGTTGCTATTGTGGTCACTTTTAACCCCTTTTGCAAGAAAGGGACAGTTTGTGTTTTTGCAGGTACCAGCTGATTCCAATCATCCTAAAAGCATCCAAGAGGTCATTTGAGGGTGTCCAAAGCATCAAATCATTTCTGGAACAAAGCACTTGGTAGGTTGCACAAAATCTCTAAAAAAGAGGTAAAATTCACAACTTGAATTCTTTGAATCATGCTTTCCTTTGTTGTCCACGTAGATGCATCATATTGAACAATTCTTGAAGCAAAAATGTAGTCCTTAATGTGTATGTTATGATCCTCCTACTGTTTGCACTTTAACATGTTTATATGTGGAGTTTATGTTGTTTTAAACTTAAGGTGCAGATCTGGTTTTTTGCCTTGTGTGTGTTGTACATTAAGTTTCAGTATGTATGAGTGATACTATTGGATTCCTTACGAAAAATTGGTCAAGATAGGTTCTTACGGATTTTAATTTCATTAAAAATTGAGAGAGTTATGAATGTTTGAAGTTTGATAACAAATATGTTGAAAAACCAAGGTGCAGTTCTGATGTCAAATGTGATGTTGTGACATCTTCCCTTTTTCTCTTATCTTCAAAACTCATGAGTGATGTCGAATGTGATGTTGTGACATTAGTTTATTCTCAAAAAAAAAAAACTCAACCAATTCTTTTACATAGCAAAAATCATCATTTTCCAATTCTGTAAAAATCATCATTTTCCAATTCTGTTTTACACACTTCTTATTCATACTCCAAAATATTTTATTCCACAAAAAAATTAGTTTTATATTATTTATTTAATATAATTAGTATTTTTGTGAATAAATTAATGTTTTTAAAACATTTTATAAGTGAATTCTCATATTGAAAATCAAGACCAAATGAATTTTATTTCATCTTGTGATTGAAACATCATTTTTCAAACCCCAACCAAAAATCACAAGTTGCTTATTTGGTATTTTTATCATTTTGTATTGATTTTCTTTTAAGAATTTACTTTTAAAATGATAAAATTAGGATTTCTTTGATTTTCACCATCATAAAACTTTTTCAAACACTCATGGGCCTCTAATAGAGTGTAAGACCCAATCCTTTTTTTGACCAAATCATTTTTTGGGCCTCAGTATATTGTATAAGTCCCGATACCGTCAAAAACAAATGGCGCGATCATCGCCTTTTCAAAACAAAAAACCTTGGGCCTACCCTCGAGTAGTAAGACTCATTTCTTTTCTTAAAACTCACTTGGGCCTCTAATAGAGTGTAAGACCCAACCCCCTTGTACAAACTATTTTGGGCCTCACTTATTGTATAAGTCCCTCTGTACAAGTAAACGGCGACTCTGCTGGGGAGTCTTTAGGGATCTCGTTCTCTTCTCATATCCTAGGTAGAAACCTTGACGTCACTAGGATCTTAGGTCAAAACGCCGTTAATTTGGAATGAAACCACAGGATGGTGACTCCGCCGGGAAACCATTTTTTGTCAGGAACTTAAGATTCTTAGCTTTTAAAAGTCTAGGACATTAGGACAAATATATATATACTGCTTTTCCTAATTGATATCTGTGTTTATTTTTCTGCTAATGGGAATGCGTGTGATGACGCATGTGGAAAGATTGAGTATACACTTAAGATAAGTGATGGCGACGAGGTCGACCATCAACCTCAGTGGAGGCTTCCCAATGCAACCCATTCCCTCTCATAGGCAATGGGCCGATTGTGACGTCTGAGAAGCTGAGGAGCCAACCCTTTTGTAGTGCGGAAGCTATTGGAAATAGTTGTCACGCGATACTACCCTCATTTGAGGCTGATGATCAATTCTCGGTGAATAGCATTTACTCTAAGATTTCATACAGCTCGCTGGCGATCCGCTTGCTGTTTTTTATCCTAGGAGGAGCTGATGATTTTGAGTACAGGTACAAAAAATCACCCTAGTATAAACCTTTGGGGATGGGTAGAGCCTTTACTTCATGACAACGACCCTTTGACCCCATGTTTTTTCTATGTTTTTGTGTGCTGCATTCATGCATTCATTTAAAAAACATTAAAACATTCAAAAAAAATTTCTCTTCTAGTCTCTCTGTTTTTCAAATTAAACTAAGACTGTGATTGCAAATATCAGATAAAAGGATTACGCTAATGGATTTCGGTAGAAGGAGAACTCATAAGTACACCTTCAGGATTCCAAAACTAGAGTATTTAAGAGGTTTGGCGAGGATGATCACAAACCAAAAGGCTTTCAGAGCCAAGTACGGAGGTTTGCTATCTCTGCTAAGAGTCCATGTGATTGAGGGAATCATGGATGCGCTCATTCAGTTCTACGATCCGGTCTATCACTGTTTCACATTCTCGGATTACCAGCTAGCACCAACACTGAAGGAGTACTCTCATCTGATTGATCTACACATTACAGAACAAACTCCATTTTTTAGACTGGAAGAAATTCCAAAGAATCAGACCATTTCAAGAGCAATTCATTTGGACGAGTCTGAGGTCAGGACTCACATGACCACTAAGGGTGGCACACAAGGTTTGCCAGCCCAGTTCTTGACAAAGAAAGCCCTGTACTTCGCTAGTATAGGGAACGTGACTGCTTTTGAAAGCATCTTTGTTTTACTCACCTACGAGTTATTTTTGTTGCCCAACATTAATAACTTCGTCGATATCAACGCCATTAAGGTTTTTCTCATTGGAAACCCTGTGCCAACTTTGCTCGCAGATGCGTATCATTTTGTACACTTGGGAAATTTGTACACGGGAGGGGAGATCACATGCTGTGTACCTCTGATTTATAAATGGTTTATCTCCCATTTGCCTAAGTCTGCTGCTTTTTGGGATCACAAAAGTGCCTTACGTTGGTCGCAGAAAATCATGTCTCTCACTGTAGCGAGCGATTTTGGACGCGGTTCTTAAGCGCTGGTCGCTCTCTGCGGTTGAGCTTAAAACTACAGGTCGATTCATTTTTTATCCTATTGTGAGCTGATGAAGGAAGGGAAATAGATGTCTCCAATTAACCCTGCTTTGCATACTGAGTTTAAATAGCGGTCTGTTAGGTTACGAATGCTATCAATGTGGGGGGCCTTTGTAGTGGTTATTTGTATTTTCGCCAATACTGGTTTTTATCTAGACAGAAGGTTTCTGGCGGGGAACAAGGATTAGGATGTTAGGACTGATGCTTTTGAATTACTGCTTTTGATATGGAGATATGGGATTTGGGTTTTTGTTTATTGTGCTCGCTAAGATCTTTTCTTTCGATCTTATGCCTACGTATTCCCATTTACCGAAACAGGGAAATCACAGCGTTCGTAGTTCCTCCTATTCTATGGGAGGAAATGGTTGTTTTTGGTGTCTTGTTCAAAACCCAAGACGTGAAGCGAAAAGGTGGTTTGTATCTTGTTCAAAGCCCAAGATGTGAAGCTGAAGGTGATATTTGTGTCTTGTTCAAAGCCCAAGACGTGAAGCTAAAAGGGTGTTGACTTTAGAGAGAATTTGTCATCTCTAAAGAGGGGGTTGTATGTCACAACTGTTTATAAAGGAGAATTACGTTAACCGGGATACGCGGATCCTAGCAATGCCATAACTTCCTTTATAGGGGGTTTTAACCTGAAGGAGAAGACTTTAACTCAGTGTAGAGCAATGCTATCTTTCCTTAGGAATTTCTCATGCTAAAAGAGGGACATTGGCATGGATGTAGATGATCCAGGGGCTTGCCGCTTACAGCGATTAGATGAAAGGGAAGGAGTTGTTGATGTTTGTGTACTGTGAACGAGGCACAGCTTTGATGCTAAAAGGTTGATTGGACCAACCAGTGGTTTTCTTATACAAAGCCTAAGAGGAGGCTAATATGTGTCTCGTACAAAGCCCGAGAGAGAGGCTAAAAGGTTTTGACTCGACGATAGAGTCTTTTGGTATCTCGTATAAAGCCAGAGATGGAGGCAAAAGGGGTAATTGACTCAATGAGGGAGTCTCTTTATGTTTGACTCCACTGGGGAGAATCATTGTACAAAGCCCAAGAGGAGGCTATTGTTTATTTGGCTCAATAAGAACCTTTTTGTATCTCATATAAAGCCCGAGATGGAGGCGAAAGGGGTGATTGACTCAACGAGGGAGTTTCTTATGTGTCTCGTACAAAGCCCGAGAGAGAGGCTAAACGTTGTTTGACTCCGCTGGGGAGGATCATTGTACAAAGCCCAAGAGGAGGCTAACTTCACTGGAGAAGGATCATTATACAAAGCCTAAGAGGAGGCTATGGTAACTGTTTCAGTTAAGTGACAGGTCCAGTATACTGATTTTAAAGAGAAAATCAGTTCTTATATGAGCAACACTGTACTCAGGGATTTGATTCAAGGATCCGGGTTATTCCTGTTCTTTAAGGAAGCGGGAAATTCGAAGGGTATTGAGACTATCCGAGTCTACGGGTTTCCTTCCTATTCTTGAAGGGTGCTTGAGAATGTCTTTGAGACTCGAGGAGATTAGACCGTCCAAGTCTAGAGTTTCATCTTTTGTACTATGCTTTGAGAAACAGTAGTAGACTCTATGAAAGGACGGTTCTATGAAGATGACTAAGTTCTGTTCCTATACCTCTAGGAGGTCGTCGGGACAATTTGTACGAAGCCCAAGAGGAGGCTGGAATCTTTTAAGAAGCCGAGTGGTCCTTGTACTAAGCCCAAGAGGAGGCTATCATTCCCGGAGGAAGAGATCATTATACGAAGCCTAAGAGGAGGCTGTGAATGCTTCTAAGAAGCCGTAGGGTCCTTGTACTAAGCCCAAGAGGAGGTGGGGTTGCTTTTAGGAAGCCTGTGGGTCCTTGTACGATGCCCAAGAGGAGGCCGATGCTTTTAAGAAGCCCGTGGGTCCCCAAACCCCGAGAAATTCAAGGCAATGCTATTCACCGAGAATAGATCAAAGTCAGGAAAGTTTGAGAATTTGGAAGAAACTCAAAGATGCCATTAACGGAGAAGACATTCATCTTTGGGAGTAGAGTTTCTTGACAATTCCTAATGAGGACAGCCGAAGAGAAAACTGTATCTGGTGATCCTATTGGGGATCTAGTTGTCTATTTCTACGAATAAATGAAACGGCGTCACCTAGTTCTAGACGTAGTTGCTGGGGAACTCTAAATATCTATACTATTATTACACAGTTGATATGAGTTTATGAAAGAAGACTTATAGGGAAACAGCCTCACAATACAGTTATATGTATATGAAAGCGGTAAATGAAAGCAATAACCACTTACTCGGTTGTAGAGCTTCCATGCTGTTTGGTTAGTTGTTCAACAAAGAAAGATTGAAAACAACAGTATATTCAAAATCAAAGGAGAAAGTGCTTTGAAATAAAAAGATTTAGGGCTTATAGCTCAAGGAGAGGCCCAGGGTTTTATCTGTGAACGCACTGTTTGAATTTGTACAGAGGGACTTATACAAGTGACTGAGGCCCAAAAAGGTTTTCTGTACAAAGGGATGGGTCTTACACTCTCTCAAGAGGCCCAAAAAGTTTTAAAGAAAAAGAGTGGGGCTTATAACACGAGGGTAGGCCCAGATGATTTTTCGTTTAAAATGGCGATCGCGCAGAGGTTTTCTTTTAACGCAGAGGGACTTATACAATAAGTGAGGCCCAAATGATTTTGGTTAAAAGGGGATTGGGTCTTACACTCTAATAGAGGCCCAAAGTGTTTTGAATGGGTCTTATAGCTCAAGGAGAGGCCCAAGGTTATTTTTAAAAGGCGACGATCGCGCCGTTTATTTTTGACGGTATCGGGACTTATACAATATACTGAGGCCCAAAAATGTTTTGGTCAAAAAAGGATTGGGTCTTACACTCTATTAGAGGCCCAAAAAGTTTTGAAAATGATTTATGAGGGTTGAATTAATCCAAAAACCCTAATTTGTTTTCAAAAATGTATTTAATTGAATAAAAATTCAATTAAAATGATCAAAATTGTTTAACATGTGAAAAATAAATTGTGATTAATGCTTCAAAAATTAAGTATTGACCTACAAAATAATTAGAAAGCATTAAAAGTTGCAAAATCAATGTAGAAAAAATATTTAATATGTCAAAAACAATTAAAATATTAATTCTTTGCTAAAATATCAATTATATGAAATAAATAATATTTTTGGGATTTTTTGATAAAATAAAATATTTTAACATTTTTGTGAATTATTAAAAAAAAGAATCAACTCAAAATCATTAAAACTCAGAGAGAAATTAAACATTTTTGGCTGATTTGCATTTTCTCCTCAATCTCACTGAATACTTAATCATATCATGTAATCCACATATCATTATGCTCGTCTCAACCTCACGATCATGTCTATAACACTTAATTTCATTTAAATTAAACATATAACAAGAAATCATGAAAAATCCTCAAGAACCCTAATTTCTGCATGAAGGCTAGGATTTTTGATACAAGATTCAAACAATGCAATTAATTGAGGGAAAACATTCCATGCATGATTATGAACATATGGCCAAATTATTGTGGGTGGAAATATGCATAGATTGAGAGATGACCAAGTATATGCTTACCTCTAAGCCGTGACAGCAAGTGCAATGTGATTTTTGATTTGGAGGTGTTACAGATGAGTGGTGATGATCTGAACAGCTTCCCTACACCTTATGGAGTGTGTTTGAATGGTTGGACTTGATTGAAATTGGCTGGATCACTTTGTGGTACCTCAGTTGCAACTTGGTTGAAAATTTGAGCAACTAGCTGGTGATTTTGTGAAATTGGTGTTTCAGAAGTGATCTAAGTGTTTGATCAGCTCATATGTGATGTATGTGAGGTGTGTGAGTGATTGGTTTGATTGGAATTGCTCTCAAACTCAAAACCCGATAGCTACCTTGCTAAGAAAGGCATTTTTGCCAAGAGAAAGAGATTTTGAGGAAAGCATCTGTTTGATGGCTTTGGTGTACTCAAACTGATCACAATTGAGCTCTATTTATAGTAGAGCAAGTTTGTTTTGCAAGGAATAGTGAATGGCAGCTGGTAAGTAGGTTTGGCCAATGTTGGCATATGAAAATCCAAGTCTCCTCTAGCCATTGACTAGAGGTTAGGGCACAGAGCTTTGGTTCCCTTGGTCTTGGATAAGTCTTGACTGATTTCAGATGAGAATGGCTCAGTCCATGCCACCTTGATGCTTCCATTGAATGCTCCAATCCAAATTTGGAGTCTTGTCCCTATTTTGGCCATTCTAGGTTCAACATGCTATTTCTTGTTCCATGGACTTTGGAGGCCTGGCTCAGTGATTGTCCCCTTTAGATTCAATCCTCAGATGTGTCCAAGTGGATAGGAGCATTTGAATTTGGCTGATTTTGGCAAATCGAGCAAAGTTGCAAATTCTGCCTTGCCTTTGACAGATTTCAGCAAGGCAACTTTCCAATGTCATATCTCATGACTCAAATGGAATCTGGCAATGTTCTTGGCCATTTTGGAAAGCCCTTACATGATATAACAACTGTTTGAACAAGTTTGGTTTTGATCTCTTTTGATTCCAAGTGAAAAATCCCTCTACATTTGGCAAAAAGTGAAGCAAAATCTGACTTAGTGAAATTTTCACTAAGTGTTGGAACAAAGTGTGATTTCTTGATTTTGATCATTCCATAACTCAAAATCCTTAATGAATTGGACTTAGGTCTAGTTGAAGTTTTTGTAGAGGGTAATGAGGGATACAAATCCATCTTTGGATGAGAAAAAATGGCCATGTGGTTTAGGAGTTATGATCCTTCAAAGTTAGTGCATTAGTGGTACTTTTTCCATAACTTAGAAAAATTTCTAAGTTTTATGGTTACCCCTTTTACAAGTTATCCAACATTCTTTGATTTTTCTTGATGAATGATGATTCAAATCATAGATTAACATCATTTTAGGGTTAAAAATCCATTTTGGTGAAAAATCTCAAAAAGTCAAAGTTGACTTTTGTGCACAGTTGACTTTTTATCAGATGAATTTCAAATTGTGCAATTCTTCAGGAAATCATGTCCTTGACCTAAATCAAACTTGATGGACATGTTCCATGGGTGTCATAGGGCATATTGGGGCATGTCCTAGGGTTTGGGAGCATGTCCTGGTCAAAAGTCAAAGTTACAGCTGACTTTCCTCGCGAAACCCTAATTGTGGTGCAGATGAAAATGAGACTTGTTGCTCAAGCTTCTTGGATTAATCCATTGTTCCAAATGGATCAATATAGTTCATTAGAGACCCTCAAATCATGTCTTGAGGTCTTGGCTCTTGATTTGTCCCAAATGTCAACTTAGGGGTGAATTAGGTCAAGAAACCCTAATTCCTGATTTTTGATGTATGCATCCCCTGAGGTCAAATTGACTTGATGCTTGGGTCCATGAGGTTCCATGGAGTATATTAGGTTATGTTTTGGATATTTGGCTTGTGCCCAGATGAAATTTTCCATCTGGAGCCCCTGGTCGACCAAAACCCTAATTTGGTGACACTGGCGATCTTGAGACTTGATCCACCTAGAAGGGAGCAACCTTGTTCTTAATCCTTGAAGTGGGAGTCCTTTTTGATCCATTGTGGATGTTTGAGAGGTTAGACAAGTTGAAGATCATGTCATTCCTTGATTGATCCTTTGTCTAAGGCTCTGAGAGGGCTTAAAACCCTAATTTTGATTGTAGTGAATGCTCAACAACCCTTGAGGCATTTGGTGAGGCATAATGGTTCATCCATATTGTGATGATGATTTGCACAATGATGGGAAATCTTAGTGGTCAAAATTTGGGGTATGACAGATGCCCCTATTTAATCTTCTTGGACCCGAAGGTATGAATGACGAAGGTATTCGGGCATTCGGGGTGCAAGAGGATTAAATATCGGAATACCCAAAATTTTGATGGTGGTTATGAATGGCGGATCGCAACCATCTTCTTTTGCTGAGCAATGATGCTTAGAAAAGGTAAACTTCCCCTCGATCCTGGTTTCCTACCAAGGAACTGGTCTTAGTTTCTGATTTAAACTTCCCCTCGATCCTGGTTTCCTACCAAGGAACTGGTCTTAGTTTCTTTTGTCAATAAACTTAATTGACAAGGGACGCTATGTGTAGTGGCTTTCCTCAAACTTCTCGCCGAATTTTCCTGGGGAGATGCCATTTGACGGAAAAAGTTTTGATGTCAGACCTGCTGGGGAACCCAGTCGTCTGAATTGTAGAGGTACACAAACTTCTCTGTTGGAGACGCCATTTATCGATTCTACTGGGGGAAAGCGAGTATCTTGAGAGACTGTTTCCACTTGGGGATCTTACATCATACTTTCCTCGGGATCTTCCCAGAGAAATGCCATATGATGGGTTCCAATTTTGAGGTGCCGATGACCTTTTCATCAGCGATATTTTCGGAGCGAAACTGGCGTGCTGCCGAATCTCCGATTACGAGGCTTTCTCGGTGGATTTTCCTTAATCCGGGAAAGCAAGGATATCATATTCAATGGCGAAGAGTGATGTCTGTTGAAGGTTCCTCTGGTCTTTCAGAGGTTCAAGTTATCAAAGTGGTCGAGTACCGACTCTGATCTAAATATACACTAGTGGCGAGATTGTTCAGACACAACGTTTCCTGACGAGGAAAGAACTGACAACTCAATTGAGAGAACTCCTATCACTAGGGGATAAGACCGACTAGAGTGATATCAATGCAATATGAAATGTAAATGCAAATCAATAATGCATGATGTATGTATGTATATGCTGACAAAACTGACGCGACACACAAACTAAAAGATGAACATAACTAGATACTCGGCCATCGCGGGGTGTATAGAGATATCGCTGGTTCAAGATAGCATTTCCACCTTGCTTAGGAGAGTTAGTCCCTATTGGGAACTATCGTTGATCGGGCTTAGGAGGTAAGAAATCTGCCGTGGCGTGTCAGACGAAACAAGGTCTCTGACACAGTTGATCCCTTTATTCAGGTGTACTGGCCTAGAAGGAGTACTTTGATTCTGCACTTTGAAGTTTGCTTACTTCTGGAGAAGTGGTTGATGTTCCTTTGATGTTCAACAGTCAAAAGAAATTGGCATCTTTATTTTAAAAGCAGAAAAAGTTTTAACAAGTAAATTAATTTTTGTTTTATTTCAAGAATCGTTAATCATGTTAACAACGTCGTTCTGTAAAGCTAAAACAAGCAAGAATTACAAACAAAAGCACAAGGCTCAAATTTTATTGATAAGATGGAGATCATCCAAACGCGTGATTCCATTGAGTATTTACAAAGTTTAAAAATGGTAATTTACAGGGAAAAGGGCTACCTTGAAACATAACGACCACTATCCTTCTACCAACTTTGAATTCGGGGCATCTTGAGCTTCTGTCGAAGATGACCTTAAATGGAGTTTTCTTCCGATGATGTAACTGCTGCTGCTGAGGGACTTGCCTCTGTTGAACATAGTTACTTGCCATTATCCCTAATTTTTTCCGGGATTGTACTATGATGTTTCCAATCCACCGGGATGATGATTTTTTTTATTTTGTCTCTAACTTTTGCCTGGACCGCCCTTTCGGGTTTTCAATCCACCGAGACGTTTTTTTTAGGCGAAGTATTTCTTGACTACATCAACATTCGTGGGGTAGGCAAATTCCTCTCCGTCCATGGTTGCAAGTCTCAAGGCGCCGCCTGAGAAAGCTTTCGTGACCACATAGGGGCCATCATAATTTGGGGTCCATTTTCCCCGAGAGTCAGTGAGAAAAGATTGTATCTTCTTGAGCACGAGGTCTCATTTCCTGAAGACACGGGGTCGGACCTTTTTGTCGAACGCCTTCTTCATTCTCTGCTGATACAACTGACCGTGGCATAATGCCGTGATTCTCTTTTCTTCGATCAGATTCAGTTCGTCATGTCGACTTTGACACCATTCAGTTTCGGTGAGCTTAGCTTCCATCAATACCCTGATTGATGGGATCTCTACTTCTATGGGGAGAACTGCCTCCATGCCATATACTAGAGAGAAAGGGGTTACCCCTGTTGAAGTACGGATAGATGTGCGATAACCATGAAGAGCAAAGGGTAGCATCTCGTGCCAGTCTTTGTAGGTCACAACCATCTTTTGAACAATCTTCTTGATGTTCTTGTTAGCCGCTTCTACCGCCCCTTTCATCTTGGGTCGGTAGGGAGATGAGTTATGATGTTCGATCTTGAACTCTGAACACAACTCTTTCATCATCTTGTTGTTCAAGTTAGATCCATTATCAGTAATGATCTCGCTTGGAACACCATAACGGCAGATGATATTGTTTTTGATAAATCGGACCACCACTTGTCGGGTTACATTAGCGTATGATGCTGCTTCGACCCACTTGGTGAAGTAGTCAATGGCTACCAGGATGAACCGATGTCCGTTTGAAGCCTTAGGTTTAATCATGCCAATCATGTCGATTCCCCATATGGAAAAAGGCCATGGGGAAGAAAGAACTTTGAGATGTGATGGCGGTACATGAATTTTGTCGGAGTATATCTGACACTTGTGACACCTTCTCATTTACTTGTAGCAGTCGGATTTCAGGGTCAACTAATAATACCCTGCTCTTAGAATTTTTCTCGCCATTGTGTGTCCGTTGGCATGAGTGCCAAAGGATCCTTCATGAATTTCTTTCATAAGTGTGTCTGCTTCTGGCCTGTCGACGCATCGAAGCAAAACCATGTCAAAATTCCTCTTATAAAGAGTGTCGCCGCTCAGGAAGAAGCTGCCTGCTAGTCTTCTGAGGGTATTTCTGTCTCTTCCGAGTGCCCCAGATGGGTACTCCTATTTCTGAAGGAAGCATTTGATATCATGATACCAAGGTTTGTCATCTATGACTGCTTCGATCGCGAAGATGTAAGCGGGTCGTTCAAGGCACATGATGTTGATCTTAGGTATATCATTCCACTGACCTACACTAATCATGAAAGAGATAGTGGCTAATGCATCAGCCACGTGATTCTCATCACGAGGGATGTGATGAAACTCAACTTTGTTGAAGAAGGGTAACAACCTTCTTGCATAATCTTTGTAAGGAATCAATCCTGATTGGTATGTGTTCCAATCTCCTTTTATCTGATTGATGACCAAGGCTGAATCGCCGTATACGTCCAAGTTTTTGATCCTTAAATCAATCGCTTCCTCGAGACCCATAATACAAGCTTCGTATTCGGCCTCGTTGTTCGTACATTTGAACGTAAGTCTAGCAGTGAAAGGAATGTGGGTACCCTGAGGGGTAACAATGATTGCCCCAATTCCGTTTCCATAATGATTAACTGCCCCGTCAAAGATAAGTCCCGATTGGGAACCTGGTTCTGGCCCTTCACTGGGTAACGGTTCATCACAATCTTTCATTTTTAGATACATGACATTTTCGTCTGGGAAGTCAAACCCGATTGATTCTCGATCGTCAATCGGTTGA